>JADHKJ010000006.1:0-704389 GCA_019925595.1 Grosmannia huntii
CCCCGTTGTGGGTTTTGCAATGACCACCCCCTGCTTTTTGGTACTAAATTGTACTTCCGTTTTGCCTTTTCGGCCCCCCCCCCCCCCCCCCAAAAAAAAGATCTCTTCTTTTCTTTTTCGACCTCTTGCAGCTCAGTTGCCTATGGTACCTGGCTCTTCAGGAGGGTGAGAACAGCTTCGACCCTTCATCCTTCACCCTCCGCCCTTACCCTTCCTTATACACCCCCCCCCTTACAACCCCAAACCCATACATCCCCCCCTACCAATGTGTCTTTCTGCTAGTTTCACGTATATCCCGTTACTATCCCCCAGAAGAACAACAGCTGCCGGAGTCCAGATCTTTCCCCCCCTGCCCACTTTTGCTCATCTATAACCAGTTCAGTATTGATTCTCTCCCATTTCCTTTTTGGGCACTCATTTGTACATCCTCCCGCTCGACAGTTTCCCTTGCCATAAGCCAACCCCCGTCCGTCCCCGAGCACACGTACTAGCCCGTTATACAAAAGACTGTCATCTGCCATCCCCGTCCCACACCTGCTCTCTTCCCTCTCCTCCGTTATATTACTTTGTCTCTTCACGACCCAACGGTGCTGGACATTGTTTCCTCTCTTCTGCACCTCTACAGCGTTCCTGGTTATGGAACATAGCCCCCCGGATCCTGAAAAGCGCCCTATTCAAGACCACCACCCAAGCAGCGAACATCCCAAGATGTCTCTCCTCGCCATGCCGGCACCGTCTCTCCCACACGCCTCCTTTCGCCGGGGACTGCCGTGGGACCCCGATAGCCGGACAGCCGCCTCGGACTTCACGCTCTCACGCCCGCGTATGGATCTAGAGCAGATCGCCTTGCCGTCCATCCGCCAGGCCATTCCCGAGCTGCAGCTGCGCGTCGCCGACAGCCAACCCCCCGTTTCCGTCGCAAGATCCGCCATCGCTTCGTCTGGGCCGCCGTCCCTGCCGTCGATGCCGTCTATACCGTCTATGCCGTCCCCCAACGCCAGCACGCCCGAGTATGTTCACTCGCCCTCCAGCGCCTACAAGCGGCAACGCGTCACGGCCAACGACGACCGGACCGAGAGGTTCAGCCAGGTGCCTCGTCTGTGTGCTGTGCCTCCCCATCTGGAGCGAACAGCACCCCTAGGAGTTTCGCCCACTCTGGGGCCTCTCCGCTCAGCAACCTCGGCCTCGGCCTCGCCCCCAACCTCGTCTGCTTCTTCTGTCACCACCGGAAACACAATCGACGTGTGGCCGGGCAGCAGTCGCCACAACGGCGGCAGTGAATCCCGCTATCTGTCTTTCGGTCTCCGCGAGCCGGAGAGGACGTCAGATCGTCTCCTGGAGACCACAGCTGGCAGCAGCTGCAGCAGTAGCAGCAGCAGCACAACGCATAACAACCACAACAGCTCCTCCAGCAGACACGGGCTTCCTGGCCTCCCACAACTCCGTTTCGACCGGGATCCGGCCCCAATCTCCCAGCTGCGCTCAGCCTATCCCGGCGACGGCTACTCTTCTGCCCCCACTGCCAGCAATGACGGCTACCGATACCAGCACCACCAGCATGAGCATGCGCAGAACTACCAGAGCCCAACCAGTCCGCCCAGCAGCGGTGGCCACGGCAGCCCGTATGGCCCCTCGAGCTACCAGCACCATCCGTCGCGGATGCAGTCTCTCTCTCTCGGATCCATCCGTGGCTTCGACCGGGCCACGTTTCCGCCGTCTAGCAGCGGTGGCCACAGCGGCAACAGCAGCAACAGCATGCGGTATGGCGGCCATCACAGCGCCACGTCGCCGACGGGCTATCATCGCGAGTACGTCCCCGTGGGCGAGTTTGGCAGTCTTGGGCTGGTTGGCGGAAATGGAGGCATCACTGGTGGCGGCAGTGGTGGCGCCAGCATCCATGGCGCAGGCGACACGAAGCAACGCAAGAGACGCGGCAACCTGCCCAAGGAGACGACAGACAAGCTTCGGGCCTGGTTCGTCGCTCACCTGAACCACCCGTATCCGTCCGAGGACGAGAAGCAGGAGCTGATGCGGCAGACGGGACTCCAGATGAGTATGTTGGCTTTTTTTGTTTTGTTTTGTTTTTGTTTTGTTTTTAGTCACTCATCCTACAACTACTGACTCTCTCCCAGACCAAATTTCAAACTGGTTCATCAACGCTCGACGTCGCCAGCTTCCGGCCATGATTAACAACGCTCGCGTTGAGTCGGACGCAATGCTGTCCAGCCGTGGAAGCAACGGCAATCGAGGCAGCGGTGTGGCCGAGAGCAGCCTTCGAAGCTATCCCGGCAGCAGTCTTCATCACGGCGGCAGCAAGGTGCTGCCCTCGACAGAACACATGCTGTCGTCGCCAGAGCGCTCGCTGGCTCCTCCATCGTCGGCCCTCTACGGAGCAGTGCCAGCCGAGCGCCAGGTCAGCAAACATGACAGCCCCATGAGCGAAGACGACTACGATGACCTGTCACGGCACCGTGGCCACATCAAACGAGGCAGTGTCTAGCTACGTGAGATCCACAGAATGCATACGAAGAGGAGGTGAAGAGAGCGAAAAAGGGGGTAAAAAAAGAAACAAAGAGGGAGAAAGAGGAAAAGAGAAAAAGAGAAAAAAAGGGAAAAAAAGGGAGAAAAAAAGGAGCCACACTACGGAGTATGACTGAATGAAACGTTGCGATCACACAAAGCAAAGCTCCAAAATCTGGAAAGGTCACAAGCATCGGGGTCGGGGATCAAGGAGGAAACCGGGGTTTTTGGATACGGGCTATCACTACCAGTGAGGGATCATTAGAGACACGGAAAGGGGGTTTTCGGACTGGCTTTCACTTGACTAATCCTGCTTTCCTCCCACGGCGTTCTGTTCACACAGCAGAGGAGTGTGCTATATTTCGGGCATGTACCCTGTCCTATACGAATAACGAGACCACAAGCAAAATGATTCAACGGGTAGAAATGGATGGGCGGTCAATGGGGGAAGGGAAAAGAAGATACAATATGGTGAAGGGAAGGGGGGGGGGGGGGGGGGGGTGTGCAGAGAAGTTCAAAGACAGCGCTTCATCCATCATAAATATTACCCATCTTACACTCTATTTTCGTGTCTGGTGCTTTCTTCTTCCTCGTTCCTCAACGACAGCCGAGATCTGCAGGCCGTCTAATGTTTGGTGTCCAGACGCTGTATCTCTCCAGTCATCTGGCCGACGGCTTCCCAGAAGAGCGAGCCCACCGCCTTCCGCATGCATGGCTGTCGGTCCAAATCAGTCCCTGGGGCTTTGGTCCAGCAGAGGTTCTCTGCATGGAAGCTGGCCTGTGTTCACGGCTGCAACGAGGACTCTGTTTTTTTTTTTTTCCCTCGCTCAGTACTGCTATCTCAGCCCCCGTGAAGTGACTACCTTCTCCGCCTGCCTCTAATGGCACCACGGTTCACATGTCCACACCCCTTCCTCCCTTCTTCTTGCCTCTTCATCTGCCTTCCGATGTTGTCTTGCCCTCATCCGCCTTCTTCTCACCGACTGCACCCCCCTTCTTCTGCTGGTCTGTCCTATTCTTTTCCGAGGAAAAAGGGGCATATTGAACTCTGTACAACGTCCTACTATGTAGTGAGTTTACGAGTGCCAGAAAGACTGCATGTGCACTCCAGCAGTGCCCTTGGCCGAAAAGCCGGCTGACAGAACCTTGTGCAGGAATGACTGTCTTGACACACAGGCCTCTGGCAAGATGACCGCTCGGGACGTATGCATGTCATTGTGTTCAACATGGTGAGGTCTTGCCGCGCTATCATGTGGAAGCAAAAGGCCTCCTCTCTTCCTCATGGATGCGAAAGGTGGTACGCGTGTGAGCAGATTTCCATGTTTTTTTCTGTGCGTCCTGTGCTTTTGTGGCTCTGTCACCGTGCCGGCCTCTCCGGATCTCTTCTCGAATGGCCTCGAGTTCTACAGCTACGTCAAGTACGACGACCTCGTTCCCGAGAGAGGAAGGAGAAGACAGGACGTCCAAGCTTCTGTAGCAGATAAGCCGTCTGACCGACTTCTGGAAGGCCACAGACCATGTAGGAAAGATCCCGAAGGACGTGCGCAGGAAATTCTGACGGAAACGAGGCGGTGTCTCTGTGTTCTTGTCCAACATTGCACCTGGCAACAACTCCAGACCGTTTTTTGGCCGCTGTCCTGCCTGATTCGTCCTCGCCCGCCTTCTCTTCCTCGACAGGTTAGGGTGTGTTTCTCTTTTGTGTCACAGCCAGTCGACTTCGGCAAATCACACATGTGGAAAGGGTGCACAGCGGCGTTTCTCAGAGGGGCGAATTCAACAGGAAACGGCCTTGTTCTAGGTCCGTCCCATGATGTCTGCACCCAGCTGTCAGCAGACGTCGCCAGCGAGCTCCAAAAGTAACGGGCCACGATCCGACTTGTCCACATTTGCTGTCATTGCTTTGTGTGTGAGAAGTCTCAGAGTGGATCGTCAATTAGCTACATAGTAGCAGCTACAGGACCTGCTGAACACTGCATGTCATGTTTATGTGCAGTCCATGTCTCGGCCAGAGGGAGAGGCGGTCAGGGTGGGTTACGGCTGCATCGGCCTTCCTCGATGAGAAGGGGAGGGGCAAAAGAAACGAAAACACGGGAGAGTCGTAAGTCCGTCGCTTTGCCTGTAACCCGCTGGGAAGAGCACCATGATAGGCAGCTTGCAGCTTGCGGCTTGCGGCTGCTGCTGCTCCGTATACGAGCATTCTGTTGAGGTGGCAACAAGGCCACGACTTTGTTTGTCCGCGCGATACGCGATAAATGGCGGTGACTGCAAGGGAGACTGCGTTTAGTAGAAGGAGGGGGGGTGTGCGAGAGAGCTGTACACAGGTATGGGCGTGAGATGTTACATACAACGCATCCTGCATGATGACGGGCGGATGTTCATCGTCTGTAACGGGTCTGCAGCTCTGGAGGGAAACACAAGGGTCAGTCAGCTAGGGCGACGGTGGCCAAGACATCCGTATGGAGACGGCTTCTCGCTGGGAGTCAATCCGAGAGGAGGCAGCAGCGGGCGATCTTGCGATGTTCCATCAGCTCTGCTGCACGGCGGCAATGTCAGGGTAGCCGGAGTGACGACGTTGATAGTAGCCGGTCTGCTCGTACTCGGACACGTCGACAGCACAGCGGTCGATGGACATCTCCGCGGGCCTGCTCTCATCATCGGTGAATCATCCCATCCTCCGATCGCTGGCACTGACACCCGTCGTATATCTTTTCCATTGTGCTTTGGCACTATGGGTTGCTGTCCTGAGACAGTGCTAGGCTGTCTTTCCTGGAGGTCAGTCAGAGACCGCAAGTCTTTCTTTTTCTCCTTCCCTCCGTCTGAGGACGAACAAAGCCGGGGTGAGCCAGATGCGAGATGAGAGGGATATGTCTTGTGAGTAGCGTGCGTGCGAGAACGGAGGAAGCATATCCCTCCCACTTTCGAGTCACGAAAGAAAAAGAAAAGAGAAAACAGAATCGAGACAGGGGACCCGCAATGCAGAAGACAGCATAACGGGCAAGTAGCCCTCTCCCTGTCACTTTGGCTTCTTCTCTCCATCTGTTCCTTGGCATGTCTGGCCCTGAGCGCGGCCTTTTTTACTTTTTCTTCTTTTCCTCCCTTCAGCCGGTCCGAGAAGATACATGCAAATACATGTTGCCGACAAGCCTAGAGCCTGCCACTGCCAGCAATGCTATGCAGGCTCTTGGCAGCTGGACATGCTGTGTTGTACTCTGTACTTCACAGCATGAAGTTGCAGGCTAAGTTGCACGTGCACAGCCTCGCTAAAGCAGGCAATCCCTGTCAAAGGTGCAGATAGGAGTACATCTCTGTACAAAGAGCGCAGAAGCGAGGGAGAAGGAGCAACAACAAGCGGCGAATATCGGCTCCGTGTGCAGACAGCAAGTCACTCTCTGAAGGGCCGACCTGTTTGTCACGGCTGCAGCCGCTGAGCCAGTAATGTCTCTCGTGTCGGCTGATCCTGACACCCCTCCCCGGTCAATCTCTCGTACAACGGCTGGTGACGAGCTGGCCGATGGGCTGAGGGAGCGGTCAAGCCCAGGAAAAAGAAAAACCGACAACCCGGTTTCGCCCACGGAGCCTGCATGCATGGGAGGGCCACTGGTGCAAGGCCAGAGCCATCAAGGATCGGTGACCATCTTAGGTCGTATTCCGACAGAGATCGGAACCGCAACGGGGGGGAAGAACAAAGAATGAGACAACACCCCTGCACTCCAGCATGGACCAGTCGCTGAAGAGCGAAACAGCAGCGAGAAGTCGTACACCGCGTCGAGGTAGCCGACGAGACGACAGCTGCTCATCGCTGCAGCAAAGTTGAAGTTGCAGTCGCGTCTGGCTGCTCGCGTCGAACAGCACACGACAGACCGCCGATCTTGCATCGGACAGCCTCTGATCCAGAATCCCTTCTCCTCCCAACCCCCAACCCCAGTCCCCGGCCCCCGGCCCCCGGCTCCAACAGGCCTGGCAAGACATGGGCACCCGGAATGCCCGATCAAGGATGCCATTTGCACCGTGCATATGCGCATGCAGGCTCACTTGTGCAATGTCCGTGTCCCCCTCCATTGAGTCTCCCTCGCCTCGACCAGCCAGGCTCAGCAGACCGTGTTGTATTATTAGAAATGCTGCATGCGCGAGAGAGGGTCTGCAGGCGAAACTTCACTGTGGGCCCCGTATCTCCAATCCGCTTCCCGGGCCAGATGGCTGTTCTCTGCAGACAGCTGGTCCAGCAGACAGCCTCATCACATCTCGTCACAATCCCCTCAGAGTGGACATCCACACACACCCGTTCGGTCGCCCACCCATTCACATGCACGCACATTCACCTCTACAGCGCGAGATCGTGCCTGCAGGCCGAAAAGGGTGGTAGCGAACTGCTGCTGTGTAGAATGCCCAACTTCCTCTCGCTCGCTCTGCGTCAATCTCATTCCGCGCTATTGGCACCCGATGTGACGGGAACAGGTCCTATTCCGGTGGCCGTGCAAAGCCGCAGCCCGCGGATGCTCGTACTCGTGAATTGCGTGCCGCATCCGACAGTCCTTCAGGATCTACACCTCTCAGTCCATCCGTCCCCAGCTCCAGATGTTCAGCCCAACCTTGACGCCTTCCAGCACACGCAGGCCGGCGTGCCAGGTCTCTTCGTAGGGCCGGCCGGTGCCGTCCGACCGGAAGTTCTCCCAGAGCACGGCGTTCCCGGGGACCGGCTTGAAAATGACGCCGGTTGTCGTGTTATCCTGGGGCGGCCGGTAACCATCTTGTCCGTCCTCGCCCTCGTCCTCCACTTCGACCTCTGTATCGCCCTCGCAGTCGATAAACGGGCACCACCGAGAGTCGGCGCTGCGCCGTGGCACTCGTGGAAAGTAGGTCCCGCCGCCCACCAGCGGTTGTCTCGGCTTGTTGGGACTGTTGAGCTCACCGTCGTCCACAAATACCATGATGCTCGACACCCGGCCCCAACCACCGGTCGCCGATCCAGGCCGGCTCCAGTCAAAGTGGAATCCATAGTGGCCCGACGGCGCCACGTACCGCTGCACGCGCAACCGCTCGATCCAGACGTCTTCGCGCCAGCCCTGCAGACTGCGTGCCCGCGCCTCGATACACCGCACCACGTCAGTACGGGGCACAATAGCCACTTCCGAGTCACGCACGATAGTGTCGCGCTGGACGGTCCCGCCCCCGTCGTTGGTGACTGTCGCCGGCTCGTAGAGGGCATTGCTGGCAGCTCTGTCAGCTTCCGATGTCATGAGGATGACAGAGGGAAGGGAAGCGAGCAAGAACTGACCCAATCTCTATGAGGTGCTGTCGTTCGGGGAGAGACAGAAAGTTCTCAATGTACATGACCAATGGGGCCTTGTTGAAGAGATGCACCGTATAGGCGTTGGGCGGGCAGGAAGAGCTCCCGCTGCCCACGTCGCCATCCTCTAGAGCCAACAGCGACTCATTGACTGGTGGCCGGGGTGTCCGGTACATTACCGGGGCCGACGGCACGAGGGATGGTGCGACAGCGTTCAGGATTGGGTCCAGCCAGAAGAGGCAGACCGCCAAAACAGCCACGATTGCATAGCCGAACATCGTGGGACGTGCGAGAAGCCGAGAAGAAAGATGCCGGTCGAGGAGGCAGGATGGCTGAGGTGAAGCAGAGCAGAGGACGAATATGCGAATCCCGTCTCGTAATTTCCACTTGGCTGTGCACCGACGCGTCATCAGTGGACCAACAGAGAGGCACCGCCAGCCGGCTCAGTCTTGAAATGTCGCGCTCCTAGGCTTTGGGAAGCCTAAAGTCAAGGACCGTGAAAACGAGCTTGAAAGGATTCCGGCTTTTGCAGACCGCTCTTGTCCGTCGGACCTTCCTGAGATGCCAGCCCATCAGCCAATTTTACGGCAACAACGACCGGGCTAGATCCACAACGCCGGCCTTTACTGCAATTCTTGGAAAGTACTCCGTACATACGGAGTACTGATTTCGCCTATTTCCATCTGAGAATACACGCCACTTTTTATCAGCCTATCGTACGGAGTACTCTTTCCAGAAAGTCGAGGGTCTCATGATGTCGTTCCAAAGGCCTGTGTTTTTGGAAGGGTCCACCATCGTTCGAGAACAATTAAGTTGCATCGATCGGCAAACCGGACGTACTCTGAACCTGGCTGTGCCCACATACGACGTAGAGCTTTGCCAATACGATACGGAGAACGGAGTACTCCGTACTCGTAAACTCTTGATTCAGGAAAAACACTCTTACCCTGTCATTGTTCGTGTTCTGGCTGTAGCACAAGAAACTGGTACTGTCACGGAAGTATACCGAAGACATGTGGCTCTTGATTGTATTAGTGACTGCAATGCTAGCAACACTCCGTAGCCTTGGAAGGAATTCCAGAGCTCTACTGTTTGTGCAAATATGAGTCAGTCAAGTCTCGTCTTATACAGAAGTAGATCACGGGATGTAGTGAAAAATTATTTCACATTTTGACAATTATCCTTTAATAACTCCAAAAAAAGCATTATCAGTACCGCTCATGCAGAGCTCATGAGACTAGTAAGAGCTTCAATCAATACTTAGTGGCGCCTTTGAAGTAGTCGACAGGTAAAGCATCAGTCGATGCTGTCACCGGCCTTAAAATGGAAAGCCCTCAAGCAGGGACAATACCCCCACGTTTACTCGTATTTTTATTTTTATTTTTATACGAGTACTCCATACTAATCTCGACTCCGCCAAATTGCTCATCGCGGCTGTAAAGTAGCATTGCGATCTGGCAAGTAGAGTTGCCAAGCAAATAAAGAGTGTGCTAGCAGGATAATGGGGGGGTAAGCCATCGGATCTCAACCTACCCGACCTGTAGGTTTGTATGTTCGGACAGAGTATACGTGTATACGCAGTCTTGTATATGAGATTCAGTCTTCTGTATCGACGTATAAGTCATGGCGTTCAGAGTTTTTCCAACGTGAGACATCTATACAAAGGACAGTAAATCTTCTGTACTCACCAGAACCGCTCTTCGCCTAGATTGCCCCGATTGTATTTCTCCCATATTGACTCACCCAACGGAGATCGGCTTCCCCAATATCTCACCGAGACAATTTTAACTTGCCACCTCTAGGAATGTGTTTGACTTACTTCTGCATTCCAATATTGTGCTGGAACCGCTATACCACGCTACCATACGTTTTATATTAACAGTTCGGTATGTCCAAGAATGTGGCATAAGCAGGCACGCGTTTAACAATCTGATACATTGAGTTGACTTTATTCCTTTTGGTGCCTACCCCATCAAATTTATACCGTGGCTTTGTCGTCTAACCCAACGGAATACCTTGTACCGGAACCATTACCCTGTTTTACCCTCCACCGTCTAATGAGTAAAAATAAACCATACCGCCCCATATCTCTAGCAAATGCAAATATACCCGCCCAAATATATGACAAAGGGAAAAAGCGTTAAAGACAGATTGCCACTCGTAATGGAACTAGGCCGAACAAACCAGCTTCTGGAATACTCCATTGCTCCTGTTTTATTCTGATTATAGTAAGCCTCGTTAAACAAAAAGAGGGTCGATCACCCCTGGATAGCTGCTGCCATCCAGCCCAATTCTTCAGCCAGGTCGGCCAGCCTGCCACCGGGGACCAGTGTGGACGTGCTGTTCGTGTCAGGGAACGAAGAGTCCGCGACGACGATGTGGTTGTGGTGCTCCGGGGATGCCTTGCTGCTGCTGCTGCTAGCGGTTGTAGGAAGCCTGCTGATGTTCTGGCCATAGATGTGGCGAGGAGGAAGCAGAAACGCTTCGTGGTCAATGTCAACATCCTCATCGTCTTCCGTCTCAGACTGCGAGATGGAACAAGACGCCGATGAAACACTACCACGGTGGCCGTGAGATCGGAACGAGAGCGCCGGCAGGGGCGGCGAAGTGGCTTGCATCCCGGGCGACATCGACAGCCAGGAGCTGCCAAGCTGCAGACGACCATCTCTGTCTTCCGTAGGTGGAACGGAAGGTGCAGCTCGCGTCGGGGCTGTGGGTAGTGCTGTAGTCTCATGACTGACACCACGTTCTTCGACCCGCGAGAATAGCACCGGTGTCAAGGGCCGCGGAGGGGGGGGAGGCGACAGAATAGTGAATGGGGCCGTCTCTGATACAGCCGACGTAGCAAAGTTGTTTTCGTCGTCGTTTGCTTCGTCGTCGGCAGCAGCAGTGGCAGCGGCAGCACTCGAGTTTGCAGTGTCGTTTTTGGGCGGTGCATCTTCAACCAGGAAGCGGCGCAGAGATTCTGGCGAAATATCTCGGGAGCGGCTGCCCCCTTGCGACGAGCCTGTAGAGCGACCCGAGTGCACAGATGGAGTGGCGGCAGAGCGGCGCAGAGAAGATAGAGATGACGATGATGCCCATGAGATCAGGCGAGGGGCTCGCGCAGTCGTTGAGAGAGACCCATCACAGTTGCCGTCTGCTCCCGTCACCTTCCGAGCAGGGCTAGGCCTCCGTGTAAACAGGTGGCGTGGCCACCGAGTACAAGCACCTGCCGCGTTGTTGGGTGCACTGCGCGGCGGCGGTGGTGGTGAAGGAGCGGCCATCTCGGGATCAGCAGCTGTTAAGCGGACGACAGGCGTAACAGGTCGCTGCTGTGGCGTAGTGAAGCGGTCGGCAGGATTCATGGTCTGGTAGTCACTGCTGTGCACTGAGCTAACAGAGGCACATCGCTCGCGGTCGGACTGCTCTAGAGGTACCCAGAGCTTGTTGACACGCTGCCCAGGAAGGTAGGGACAGGCGGAGGTAGACGGCATGGTCGGATCGTGGGTTTCTGTAGAGCCGTCAAGCTCGTACTGAAGTTGATGTGTTAGTGAACTGATGATACACGACAATGAACGGAGGAAATGATGGGGATGGGACAAGCTTACATAGTAGTAGTAGGTGTTGCCCATCTTAAGGCCACCTGAGCGGGGGACACGTCGACTAGGGTCGTCGCCCTCGCAGATGATGCCCTTGAAGGTGTGGCAACCACGCCACTGGCCACGGTCTCTCCGGCTGTCACGCTCCATCATATAGGACATGGTAAAATTATCCCAGGAACCGAAGAGGCGCACAGTCCTGACAGAGGGCCGTGTGTTTCTGTGAGAGAGAGGAAGAGTAAGTAGACGATCAGACGCGTGTTGTGGATATATAAGGCAATGATGGACGCGGCAATCTGGAATGTGTCTTTTCTGGCAGAGCCATGTTGTTGTGATATTTAGGCTCTGGCCCGGGAAATGACGAACGGCAAGGCTTGGAACCAGCAATCAAAGAGAAACAACAAGATAATTACGACGCTGCCAGCGGCAGCGCGGGCTCAGCTTTGAGCTGATCCGCCAAGACTGGTGGTTGGCGAGACAGCTAGGCCGTCTTGAGCAACCAGAAGGAAAGAAAATGGCCCTTCCAAACTGTTGCATGCAGATGATCCCAAAGAAGTGCAAATAACCCGAAATGACGGTAATCGGCCTATCAGAGGGGCGCAGCCAGGGGTCGTACATAGTGCAGACAGGGGTTTCAGTGAGATTGTGGGTTAAGGCTGGCGGAGCGTCCGGACGCCACGTTGCAGGGGACTTTTGTTACTGCACATTATAGTGCAGCCTTGCCGTTCGCCAGCTCCGAGACGAGAAATGAGAGATGATAGACTTTTGCCAATCTGTCTTCTCCGGGCGAACCATTGCCTGGCAAGGTTGCCCCATGACAGCAATGGGGGATGTGTGGGAGAACGAGAGGCGGGCCAAAAGAAGGGGAAAGGAGTCGGATCCAAGGCTAGGACGGTGTAGTGCCAAAAATAACCCCAAAATACCCCATAATAATTCTCCGTACTCACTATAGGGGGGTAAGCTTGGGACGGCGCCAGCACCGTGGAGAAAGGAGCGAAATCCGAGGAATGCAGCAGTTCAGCTGCTAAGATAAGGAACCAAAAAGGACGAGTGGATGAAATCGCGAGAAATCCAAAGGTCAAAGGAATGTGATATGTAAGAGAGGGAGCTGAGAAAGGCAAGAGCGAATGACTGCATCCAGAGCAGGAAAACGACAGACAAGAGTCAAGGAAATGCGTAGGGCAATCGATAAGGAAACAGAAAAAGAAGATGATGCGGAAGGAGAAAAGGAAAAACTCACAACATGAAAGTGAAGAGGGTCGTTGTCGGGTCCATGATGTATATGTGTTTCTGGCGACGTGCAAAACCTGCTTGCTGGACAACAATCCACCGATGCGACTCCGAGCTGATACCACCTACGAGTTGTATCTTACGTATGTAGGCGCCAGGCGCCGGAGAGGAGGAAGCATGCAAGGTGGAGATATGGGGAAGCTGTGTTTAAAAAAAGACGGGAAAAGGAGATGAAAGGGGATGGCAAGTCCGGCTTCCGACCGAGCTGGTCGGCAGTTTGAGGAGATGGAACACGAGTCGGCGGCAAAATCGCGGTCGACGTAGGAGAAGGGCGGATCGAAGAAATGAACGACGAACCCAAGATTTCCGGAACACGGTTGTTGGCTGTTGGTCGCTTGTCTTGCGCACTCGCCCGTCCCGTCGTCGCCGTGGCCAGCCGTCGCGGAGTGTCGTTTCGCGTTCCGAATGGCAGCGGCTGCTGTGTTGCAAATAACAAGGTGGACCAATGAGAACGATGGTGCCGGTAGTCGTGCTCGTTTCCCGGAAGCGCCGTGCGTGAACGGCTTGAAGCTGAATGGGCGGTGTTGGTTGGTGGAGAGAACCAGAAGACGGCGCTTGTTGTTCCTGCTTAGGACCAGGGTATGGGGGAGAGATGCGACAGGAGGAAGCAGAGTCGGGAAGGCCAAACCGTCGTTTCCGGAGGCTCTGGGAAGTACTATGTAGAAGTGGTCATGGCTTCACTGGCCGCGACGAAAGGGAGGCCATTCAGTTATTATACTGGCCGGCGGGCAACAGTCGAGTCGAGCAAAGGGCTAGCCCAGAAGCCGACACACTAGGGCGTTGTGCCTGTTTCCAGCTGCAAATTTCAGACGAGCTCATAGCGCCCCGTTGCCCCGTCGATCCTTGCAGCTACGGCCCTTTGTATCTTACATAGTACTAGCTCGTCATTGTATCTGACAGCGCCGGCTGAGCTGCCAGAGTGTTTTGTGACTGATCGCGCCGTGGTGCTTGTCCTGCACGTCTTGCGGGGCCGGGAGGCAGCACAATACTTAGCAGGAGCATTAAGCCCGCGCAGCCACCTGGAACGAAGATGAGGTAAGTTGTGCCCTGAGGGGAGCGGGGCGGCGGATTTCCAGCTGAAGATGGACAAACACCCCTGTAAGCTCGCTATCCGGCCAATAGGGTCTGGCGTTCATGCTGGAGCAATCTCCCTATGGCGTCTACGAAGTAGGATACTATATGTACTCCGTATCAAGATAGGACTACTGGGCGCGAGCCAGTCATCTGGTGAGACGCATTGCGCGGGTACTGGAACTCAAATACGATTGACATTGGCGTTCCAGCCCAAGAGATTGACATCGAATGACGAACGCGCACGTGTACGAGCACTCGGACAGAGAATGCTGGGCGACGTTCTGCGATAATGTGGGACGCGGAGTGCCGTATTCGCATGCTCCGTATTGTACTGCCCATCAGGTGAACCTCCCTCGCTGCAGAGAGTCGAGCCATTGAGAATCATGCCTTCAGTGCCGTACGAGGCGACGCGCGACTCGGGCACTAGAAAACAATGGGACAGTGCTACCTTCTCAAACACAAGGACGTGCGGTCCTCAACCAATTGCTCACTTCATATTATGGGGACCCACGCTGCCTTTCGAAACGTCTTACTTGCACCAATTAGACGTCGAGCTTCCATGCTCAAACACCACAGCACTTACGCTGTCCAAAGACCGGGCTTAATGGCTGTCCGTTCTCCGTACGAAGTACTCCATAGGATCGAGATAGCTTCTGGTCTTGGTGGGCTCGCTGTTTCGCTTTTGAGCAGCCGACGATATTACACTCGTACGTAACGACAACCCTCTTACCGGATGCTTCTACGACGCACTCGTATGCCCGTTCCTACTCTGCAAGGTCAGCATGCCTACGGCGCACACGTGCGCGCATCACGCTGTCAGACAAGAACAGCGGTGACGTCGTTGCAGTGAGGCTGGACAGCAAGGCGAACCCACACCTCCACCCCCCCGTTGATCTACTTGCTTTTCCGGCCTGTACGGAGTCTGTCTTGGCTGCTCCAGTTGCTTTCGCAGACCGCTCCCACAGCCACGCACGAAAGCTTGCCAGTCACATGCGGCGTGCGCTGGCGATGCTACGGAGTACTGTAGACGGTTTGCAAAGAATTTCACTATATTATCATTATATCTGTGAGTGGTGTCTCCACTCGCTATTGCGCCTGTCGAGCATTGTATCCCAGACCCGTTTAATCGGCTTTCTTGCCGTTCGTTTTCGTATGCGCGCATCTCCCGTATAAAAAAGACCCGTTCCAGATTGGGCTATTTGAGCGTGACGGATTTGCCGTCTCATCAGTGTGTGTTTTGGTGTGTTTTTGGTGATTTGTCTTTTGGGCGCCATGCAGCTGCATATTAGGTCGATGCATGGCTGATATTCGAGTGATGGAAAGAATAATCAGAAAATCGGCCGTGCCTGTCCAAAAGCTCCAGAGTCGAGGGAGCGAGCCAAAGAAAACGTGCTTCTGCCAAAGTAGGAAAGAAGCAGTAGAAAAGAGCCATATTACAAGAGACAAACAACGCCTGCTCGACGCCCAGAATCAAGCCTTGCCTCCCATCGCAACCTGCACTATCCCCGAGAAACGGGGGAAGGGAGGCGGGTAAAATGACCCCCCAACACAACCATAAAGTGAAAGAGAAGGTGTGACTAAATAGAGTACGGACAAAGGTAGAGATGAAAACAAATGAAGAATTATAATCGAATGAGTAGATGTCGGGGCGGCTTCTCGAGGCAGGCCAAAGGAAACGCTGTTGGTGGTCGTCTCTTCCCTACTGAGCCTTTCCAGCCTTCTCTTCGACAGCTGCCTGGGCCAATTCCTTGTACTTCTTCGCCGCGTTCTCGCGGTCGCGTGCGTATTTGAGCTTGGTCTCGCCCTCCCACATGGTGCCCAGGATGCGGTCCCAGAAGGTGAAGAACGGCTGCGAGAAGTTGGTCTTGATGCCCCAGCCCTGGTGGTGGATGTCGTGGTAGGCAGCGTTGTTGCTGGTGATGTTCTGCAGAGGGTCCCACGGCAGGGCGTAGCCACAGTGGTCGTCCACGGTCTTCATCGTGCTGAAGACGAAGAAGAGCATGCCCAGGCGCGACGACAGGAAGGCACACTTGTAAGCGAGGCCGGCACCGACCGTGTCCAGCACGAAGCCCTCCATAGGGTGGTTGTAAAGCGCACCGTACGCATACGGAACATAAAGACGGTGGTGGCGGGAGTGCCAGTTGACTGAGCAGGAGACAGTCAGTACGAGAGGGGCACAGAGATAAGAGATTCATGCAGCGGTATACGTACCATACATCCACGTGTTCACGTGCATCAGACGATGCCAGAAGTACTGCCACCCGTCCAGGACGAAGACGGCGAACCAGAACTGGACGGTCGGGATGGCAGCCCAGTAGATGACCTTGGCCAGCGTGAGCTCCCAGCTAGCAAAGGCAGGCACCTCGACGATGCCGGCAGCACTGCCGATCGATTGGGTGTAGTGGCCGCCGGCGAGAGCGCCAGCCAGAAGCGGGTGTGATGCCGACATGCTCTTGGCGAGCGCGCCAGCGTTGAGGCCAAAGATGCCCAGCATGGTTGGCAAGGCGCGCTGCGCAATGCGGATGCGCTGGGCCCACACGGCAACGTCGTAGTCCTCCATGCCGGTCATCTGGGTCGGCTCCGTCAGGGACAGAACAATGGTCGAGGCGATCTGGATGATCTGCTCAACGATGACGTCGCGGGCCACCACAAGGCGCGTGGCCTTGTTGCGCGTGCAGATTTCCTCGGGGGTGTGCAGACGGTACTGCGGGAACAGATCATAAGTGTCGATCATGTGAAAGATGAAGGAGAGGATCCAGTAGCCGATGTGCGGCAGGATGGCGGACAGCCAGAAGTCGGAGATGAAGGGGAGGAGATCGGGAAGCGGCGTCGAGGTGTAGGCCGGCAACGGCGGCAGGTCGCCAGCGCTCGTGACGTTGGCCATGTTGAATGTAAGGTTGCTCATGATACGAATTCTCGGACGAGAATCGATCACGGAAAAAAAAGGGGGTGGATCGCCACGGGTCGTTGCAGAACGGACGGACAAGAGCCAATTCCTATTTCTGTCTAAAACAGGAAGACGACTGGTTCGGTACGACGAAGGAGAGTCTGGGAGATGTGGAGAGGAGAAAGGAGGAGAGCGACAGGAGGAGAGGGGGCAAGGGGGGCTTTTAAAAAAAGAAAATCAGGCAAGAGATCGGAACGTCCGGACGCGGACGATGGGGAGGAGACAGAGAGGGACGGCGGTGCGGAAGAACAGGCGGTGGACAGCACGAGGCTGAACCAGGTGGAATGGCAGTCGGTCGTTTACAGAGTCCGGGTCGTGCGACGTGGTGGTGAACTCGAATAGGTTGACGAGAGGCGGCACATGGAAAAGGAGAGATTTGCCTGATAAAGGAGTCGAGGGCGCAGGGAAAAGAAATGACGTGAGGAGAGATTGGCCTGCTGCAGTAGTCGCGAAACACCCTGTGAGTTGTGTGGGCAAGAGCCGAAAAACAGAGGTGGACAGCGGTGGAGTCGCTGCGAAGTGCCGCGGCGCAGCGCTGTAAGGCCTCTATACGCTTTCTTACAGGGCGTGTTCCGGGGGGGTAAGGCAATTTCGCTTCTTGGGGGGGCCAAATTCTCTCCTGTTTTTGACGTTGCCACTCCACGTCGGACCACCCAAATGCCGGGGTCTGGAAATGGGGTTTGCTCGAGGCCGCGACCTGCTGAGCTTCTTACTCGTACACGTGGTCAAGGCTGCGGGAATTAGGCCCTTAAAAGTCGGTGACGCGCACGGCTCAGCTCGCCGATAGCAAGATGCGGATGCTCCTGCTGTTTCTGTCGCCGTAGTTAGACGCGTCGGTTCTATAACGACGAGAGTGGCTCGACTGCGGAAGCGCGTGTCAGCCGATCTCGTCTGCATGATGGCTGGCCCACAATTGCAAGTAGAAGGTGGCTCAAAGGTGGCTCAAAAGTGGCTAGTGTCTGTGGCTCGTATAGACCCACATTTCGGATTGCTGCCTCAGGACGAAGCTGTCAACGAGCCTGCCATTGGGCTGCCACAAGGTCGAGAGCTAGTCTTCATGGGTGCTAGCGTCAGCGGGCTGGTCAAGGCTTTGGAGAAAATACCCCGCCAAAAAGCCAGACAGAGCGCTGTGCTTCCCACTTTTTTTGGACATTTTTTTTCCTGTCCTTTGCCCCTCGTTAGCCTGTGTATTTTTTAATATTGAGACGCTTTTTTCCTGGCATTGGGCTAATCGGTATAAGAAGGTTTTCCTTCATCTTTTCCCTTCCTATTTGTCTCTCCTTTTTCGAAAGCCCACCACCAGACCACTTCCCCGTTCTGTCCAGCACACCGCCAACATGATCATCTACAAGGTAAGAGACAGCAGATGAGAGCCACTTTATGTTGCCCGCTCCTCGGGCAGAAAGGCCGACTACTTTTCCGCGTCAGACTCTTTGTGAGGAAGAAGTTGACTAAGACAAATTGGTTCACAGGACATTCTTAGCGATGACGAGATCATCTCGGACTCGTTCGACCTCAAGGAGGTTGACGGCATCGTCTTAGAGGCCGACTGCGCCATGATCACCGAGGGTGCCGTCGATGTTGGTATGTGGAAGCCTTGTCTCTGTCCGGCGGGATGATCCAGAGCGGGTGGCTGACAGTGGCATGTTTTGCAGACATTGGCGCCAATGCATCTGCCGAGGAGGCCGATGAGGGCACCGAGGATGCGGCGGTGCGGGTCAACAACATTGTGCACTCGTTCCGCCTGCAATCGACGTCGTTTGACAAGAAGTCGTACCTCTCCTACCTCAAGGGCTACCTGAAGGCCGTCAAGACCAAGATGCAGGAGACCGGCAAGACGGAGGAGGAGATCAAGGCGTTTGAGTCGGGTGCGCAGAAGTTTGTCAAGAACACGCTACTGCCCAACTTCAAGGACTTTGAGTTCTACACCGGCGAGTCGATGAACCCGGACGCCATGTACGTTCCCCCCCTCGGGCGCCTTTCGCATTTTTCTGGTTTCTTGCTGACTCATCCAGGGTTGTTCTGCTGAACTACCGCGAGGACGGCACGACGCCGTACATCATTGCCTGGAAGCACGGTCTTGCCGGCATGAAGGTGTAAGGCACCGACCGACCTTTTACGATGTATCACGTATAGCGACAGCTGTCGGTGTTCTTTGTGCCTGTTGCTATCAGCCACCAAAATATACACGAGAACATTTCTGCCTGTCGAGTTGATGAAAGACGGTCCTTTTTACAGATCGTCCGTAGCCACATAGAGAAGGGCCATTTTTCTTTTGAATCATACCAATTGGGGGGTCTAAAAAGGGCAAGGTCCAAACTACATGTATGTATTTCCCAGCATCTCCGTTGTTGCTGCATGATATGATGTCCGTAAAACGCCGAGGATGAACCATTCACCTGCCTCAAATCTGAATTTCTGTCACTACCATCTCTGTGGTCGCGTTGCCATGGGAATGGGAGGCGGCTCGTCACCGTCGCTGTCGGCCGTGGCCGCAGGGGGAGGGGGGCTCCCGGTCGGGAGACCAGGCTTTTTCTTGCCCGGCAGCGGCGGCGGCGGCTTCTTTTTGGCTGCAGCCAGACCGGAGGATGCGACAGGCAGCAGAGGTGGTACAGGTGTGTGCGAGGCGGGCGAGGGCGAGGAGGAAGGGCCGGTGCCCATCCTGGCAAAGCGGGCCTGCAGCTCGTTCATCTGGGGGGCGGCAGCAGCGACGCTGTGGACAGTAGCAGCATGTGTTGGCTGCGCGGCGGCAGACGAGGCAGCCGCAGCGATGGCCGAGAAAGCGGTTGGGCGGGCAGCGTGCGAGGCGGACGTGGAGCCGCCGATGCCGAGTCCGGGCACGGCGATGCCAGCGCTGCCCAGCCGGCCGATGGCGGCCTGGTTGAGGTAGCCGTCGCTGGGGGAAGCAGCAGCAGCAGGAACAGGTCGAGGAGGAGGCGGTGGGTGTAGGCTTGCAGCCGTCGGTGCCGGCGAGCGCGGGGGCAGTCGGGGAGGAAGGTCGGGCGGCTTGGCGGCTGATGGAGCCGGGGACCGAGATGGAGACGGAGATGGCGAGCGGCTGCCGGCGCCGTCTCGACGAAGAGGAGGCGGTGGCAGATGTGCGGTCGAGAGGCCGGTGGTGTCGGCGCGAAAGAGTCGGGGAGGCAGTGGCGGGTCGTCGGGGTCGTCGGCGGGCGGAGGGCCAGCATGGCGGGCAGTGCTGCTGCTGCTGCTGCTGTAGTTGCTGCCTGGACGGACAGGAAGCGGCGGCCGGGCGGCCGTGCTGTCGTGTCCTCCGCCACCGAGAGCAACGTGTCGGGGCGGCGGCCCAAAGGAGGCTGGATCCCTCAGCGACGAGATGGGCCGCGAGACATGGTTGGTGGTGACGTGTTCCGACGTGCCGTCGTCTCGTCGGAGCAAGCCAGACTGCGCCAGCGTTTGTGTCAGCGGGCTGTTCCTTTCCCTTTCCCTGCCCCTTTCCCTATCCCTTTCCCTTTCCCCTGAACTCACCACCTGCTTCTTCAATGGCTTGTCTTTGTCGGGATGCCAGCCCTTTTTGATCACACTGGAAAAGCCCGACATGATCGGCGGCTGGTTGTCGGCTGGGAGGGATCGTAGGGCAGTGCGTCGATGCAATACTGTGGGCTGGATGGTATGAAGTACGGAGTATCAAGTGAGTCGCTATGTGAGTATACGACGTTTATAGCGATGGGATGGCGTGGTGAAAAGTGGTGCCTTGCGATTTAGGCAGACGCCATTGCGCCCCACCTTTTCGCAATCAGGACGCGTCGCGTTGCAGATGGACGGCCATACTCGAACGGCTGGCAAGCAGCATGGCTTCTTCGGACACGGAGCTGCTCACGGAGCACTTTGGCTATCCTCCGGTGGTGCGTGCGTGTGTTTATCTGTGCTGTCGGTCGCGGCTAATTTCCGTGGTAGAGTCTGCTGGACGACATTATCAACAGCGTCAACATCCTGGCCGAGCGGGCCGTCAGCAGCGTCGAGCAGGCGCTTCTGCGGCAGCCGCCGGCCAGCCTGGGCTTCAAGGCGGCCAAGAAGGCGGAGGACCGGGTGGCGGCCGAGGCGGCGGCGGCGGCGGCGCACCGGCACGAGGTCGAGAACGGGACGCACCAGCTGGAGACGCTGCTGTGTGCGTCCATCGACCGCAACTTTGACAAATTTGAGCTGTACGTGATGCGCAACATTCTGTGTGTGCAGCCGGAGGACCGCGACTGGATCCGGCTGGCGCATTACGAGGGGTTAGATTTTGGAGGGTTGGGGGGGGAAGAGGGAGAGGGAGAGGAGGGAGAGGAGGGAGAAGAGGGAGAGGGAGACGAAGGAGATGGGAACCAAAGAGAGACAAAAAAGACACAAGGACACGGCCCGCCTTCGGATGTGGCCATTGCCCGTCTTCACCGCCGTTTGCAGGCCAGTTTACAGCTGGGCAGCCTGCTCGAGGCCGAGACAGCCCGCAACGACGGGATGCTGGCCCAGCTGCGTGTGCTGGCCGGCGTGACAGACGACGCCGGGGCGGACGGGACGCCGGGCCTGGGCTTTCTGCTGGACCGCGGGCCGCTGACTGAGAGCGACGTGGCCACGCCGCTGACGACAACGACGGCCTTTGCGCTGTCGCAGCTGCCGGCGCTGCGCCAGCTGTCTGGTCGTCTACGAGAGAGGGCGGGGGTCGACTCGATCCCGACCAAGAACGAAGACACGGATCCCGACCACAATCCCCCCTCCTGGCGCCGCGAACGGCTCGAGTACGTCGAAGGAGCCACACGCCAACACCTGGAGCGGGCCCGTGGACTGGGCCTCGGCCGTAACGGAGAGGTCCTGCACACAGACGACGGCCAGCCAACGGCCAGCGAGCACGATCAGACCGCCCTGGCCGTCGAGCCCGACGCGCTCTCCAACATCCTCAGTATCCTGCGGGAACACCGCCGGCCGGATAGGACGCAGGACATGGACGGTGAAGCCATGGACGAGTCGTGAAAGGCGTTTGGGTTATGATGACTAATGTTACGTTCGGCTTAAGCTGTAAATTTGGGTTATCCTGGTTATACTCGGCTGTGCCATGATCCAAACTTCCTGCCCAACCACACCCTCACTGCTGCAACAGACCGTGCTTGGCGGCCAGGTGCCAGAACCGGTGTCGGAACAGGCGGGCGTCGTAGGCCCGGGCCGTCTCGCCGCCCTGCACCACCAGCGTCTTCTGGGCCTGGACCTTGGTGACCAGACGGGCGGCGACATCCCATTCGCCACTGCGCACGAGTGCCAGTAGGAGGTCCTCGAGCGTCGATGACGTGACGGACTGCGAGTCGGTAATGTGCTCAAAGTAGCGCTGTGCCGTGGCCGTGTCGTCGACCTGGGCGAATCCGCTGACGACACGTTCCCAGAAGACGCGGTCAAACAGTCGACGACGATGACGGCGACGATGTGTCGGGATTTTGGCTTTTCTGTTTTCTGCCTTTCCCTCCTTCTGTCCTTCATTCTCTCCCTCTCCCTCTCCCTCTCCCTCTTCCTCCCCCCCTCTCCCTTTGCCCACCCCTCCGGTCTCGATCAGCGTCCGCACCGCCTCCAGATCCGGGGGCTGTCGCCCAAAGAAATGGTCTGCCAGGATCGTGCAGATGTGTGACGACAGCGGCAGTCCGCGGGCGGTCATGTGGCCCAGCACCACTTCGACGGCCGCGTCTACCTGCTCCTGCTGGCTCTCCCCCCCGCTGCCCTCCTGCAGCAGCAGGTGCACCATCTTGGCGTATGTTTGCTGGTTGGCCACCAGGCCGGCTGCTTCGACCGCTGCCAGCACCCATCGGACCGTGTCTTCGAGGTCGTGGTGTTTGGATCCGCCTCCGCCTCTCCGGCCACCTCCTGCTCCTGCTCCCAAAGCTCCCTCTAGCAGCACCGTCACGGTCGCCTCGTTCGGCTGGAGGTCCAGCCGTGCCATCATCTCCAGCAGTCCGGCCACCTCGTCGCCGCGGCCGTCGCGCACGAGCGGTCGCAGGATCGTGTTGAACGTGATCAGGTCGGGGGCGATCCCGTGCCGTCCAGCCCATCCGAGGATCTGTCGTGCTGTCTCCAGGTCGCCGCTTCGCAGCAGTCCGGCAATGGCTGCGTTGACCGGCTCAATCGTTGGTTTCACGGCTGTTGTGTTCGTGTTGGCACGCTGCGCCTCCCACGCCTCCTGCATCTCCTCCAGCGCCCGGATCCCGGCCTCGGCATCGCCCGCCTGGATCAGCCCCGAAATCCGCGCCGTCCACACGGCCGTGTCCATGGGCATGCCCGACGCTGCCAGCTTGTCCCAGATGTTGCGGATGCCCGTCGGGTTCGACGCCCGCTTGCAGCCCTCCATAAAGGAGGTCCACGTGCGCAGCGTCGGCCGCACGCCCGCCAGCGTCATCAAGTTCCAGATGGCAATCGCCCGCCCCGTCTGTCGCATCGCCGTGAACGCCATGATGAAATGGTCAAACGTCTCGGCGCTCGTCCGCAGCCGGTCGGCCCCGTCTGCGTCGGGCACCGTCACCGACGACCAGAACACGTCCCAGGCCGTCTCGCACGCCCCCAGGTTTCGGGCCTGCAGCGCTCGGCTCAGCTGCCGGTGCACGGTATCTTGCGACGACGGTCGGCCCCGCGGTCGTGTCAGCGGCTGTGGTTGTTGTTGCTCCTGTTTGTCGTTGTCGTTGTTGCTGCCGTTTTCGCTGCTCGTCTCCACCAACGGCCATCGCCCCAGCACGTAGGCGCCCAGGTCTGGCCGCGCCACGAACATGTCTGCCACGGCCGCCCGGTCGATCCGCACGACCGCCAGGATGGCCCCGACGGCCTCGAGAAACTCGTCCGCCTCGGCCACGCCGTCCACCACGGCCGGGTCCGTCAGTAGGGCGTACGTCGCCAGCACGGCCGGGACGACTGGCCGCAGGCTGCGCGGCGCGTAGCGGGGGAACAGTCCGGCGAGTGCCAGCGGCATGTTGCGCTGGTGGGCGTATCGGGCCAGCAGCATGGCGTCGGGCGTGGGCAGCCGGAACGAGCCGGCCGTCTCCTGGCCCAGCGCCTCTTCGTCCGTCACCACCATGTCGGGTAGGCTGAAGATCCGCCAGGCCTGCACCAGGTCGTCGAGCTGGGCCGCACGGCGTCCTGCCAGCTTTGCGTCCTGCCGCGTCGACACAATCTCCTCCACCAGGCCCAGCACCAGCAGCGCCCACGGCGCCGGCTTGTTGAGCAGGTCCAGCTGGCGACGCACCTGCGTGATGCGTGCCACCGACGGCAGGTCTGTCGCTTGGTAGTCTCGCTGTCGGGCGGCCGACACGTCGTACACCAGCTGTCGGGCGGCCTGCTTGAAGAGGTTGGGCAGGTCCCGCGACGCCGGCGCCATCAGCGGGTACATCTCGCTGTCGAAGAAGGCGTACAGCTCCGCAATGGCCACGGTTGGCTCCGATCGCAGCCGTGTCAGCGTCACCAACTGCTGGTAGAGCTCTTTGCCGGCTGCGAGCGAGCGTCCGGATGGCGGCTGTTGCAGCTGCTGCTGTCCCTCCAGTCCCTGCTCCTGCTGCTGCTGCTGCTGCTGCTGCTTCTCGACCACGTCCCGAAAGACGGCCAGGGCCCCGTCATCGGGCTGTTGTGGTCGTCTCTTCCGTGGCGCTGCCGCAAAGCTGGCTGCTCGTCCACTGCCAACAGCCGTGTGCCATGGTCCCCGCAGTGTCGTGGCCGCTGCTGCTGCCACCGCAGCGTGGGCCGCCTGCGACGACAGCCTCAGGCGGCAGGCAAGACAGATGGCCCGGGACTCCCTCATCGGTGTGGGCGTGTGTTTGTTGGGGTGCTGTCGAGACTTGTCTCTCTCTGCTCCGACGTCTGAATTCGCTCTCAAACAGCTATTTTTCTCGCACTCCGTCGCACCTTCCTTTCTGCCAGACCAATCGGCCCTGTGGACCCCTTTCACCGCTCCTGCTGGCAGCCAATGGCGTATGGCGATGTGATGACTAATCCACTACACAAAAGGACTGGAGACTACGTGTAGGAAGACGGAGGCATCGTGCTGTCCTTTCTCTCCTCCGTCGACCAGCCGTGCAGTCGTCTTTCTCCAAAGCACAGGGATCTGGTTTCACCGGGTTCTGGTTTCCTGCACGCGGTCACAGGACGTCTATACGGGCCACCACATTGAGCGACCGCGGATAGCCGGAGGTCGTCACGATGACGAGCCTCATTCCACGCCAGCCGTACACGGACGAAGAGCTCAGGCGGCTGTACCCGTCTGGGCTGGAGCTGCAGCTGGTGCAGGTGTTGATGCGGCACGGCGAGCGGACGCCGGTGTCGCCGCGGTTTGAGAACGCGGGTCTGCAGCCGTTTTGGCCGTATTGCTCGGCCTTTCGACGCTTCCAGTCGGCCGTCCTGACAGACGACACGGATCCGGGCGTGGTGCAGGGCGGGGCGGCGACGCAGCCGCTGGGCACGCTGGCCTGGCGACGACGGCTGGAGACGTTTGGCAGCGACGACGGGGCCGTGCCGGCAACGGGCGGTCGTGGTGGCCGGCAGCTGGACGCCCTCTGCGACATGGGCATGTTGACGGATCCAGGCCGGATGTCGACGTTGCGTCTGGGCCACCGACTGCGACGGCTGTATGTGGACCAGCTGGCGTTCCTGCCACCGGGCCTCGGTCCTGGCGACGCGGACCGGCTCTTGTACCTGCGCGCGACACCGATTCCACGGGCCCTCGAATCGCTGCAACAGGCCGTTTCTGGCCTCTACCCCGAAACGACACGATCGCCACAGCAGCCGGCCTTGACCATTGTCACGCGCGAGCCGGCCGACGAGACGCTCTTCCCCAACGACGGCAACTGTCGCCGCTTCGCCGAGCTCTCGCGCGCCTTTGCCCAACGCACGGCCGATCGCTGGAACGACTCGCCCGAGCTCGATCTCGTCACCCGCCACATTGGCCGCTGGCTGCCACCCTCGCATCCCCGCGTCGCTGTCGATGGCCGGCCGCGCCTCTCCGGCATCATGGACACCGTCAATGCCACGCTCGCCCATGGCCCCGACACCCGCCTGCCTGCCGCCTTTTATGATGAACAGCTCCGCCGCAACATCACCACCGTCGCCCTCCAGGAATGGTTCGACGGCTTCCACGAGTCGCGCGAGTATCGCACCCTCGGCATCGGTGGCCTCCTGGGCGACCTCGTTGCCCGCATGGTTCGTCACGCCGAGACCGCATCCGCTCCTGCTCCCGATAGCCTCTTTCGCTTCGGCCTCAGCGGCTGCCATGACACCACCCTCGCTGCCATCCTTGCCAGCCTTGGCCATCGCTTGCACGATTGGCCGCCCTTTACCAGCCATCTGGCCCTCGAGATGTTCCAGGGCCCTCCCTCCCCCTTGTCCGCCTCCCCGCTACCACCCAAGCCTCCCGCCGGCTGGTCTGCCCTCCTGCCAGCCGCCTTGTCCGGACGCCAGGCTGCTGCACCCATCGGCCGCAAGCCATCTCCTGAGCTGTCAGACGCCCAGAGGCAGAAGCTCGACGGCTACTATGTACGCATCCGCTACAATGACGAGCCCGTCACCATCCCTGGATGTCGTCTGCCGGGGAACCATCTCGAGGGCGACGAGTCATTCTGCACTCTAGTAGGCTTCTTTTTTTTCTTTTTTTCTTTTTTTTCTTCTTTCTCTCTCTTCCATCTTTATCCCTCTAATACCCTCTAGAAAGCCTTCAAAGCCATTGTCGACAAGTTCACCCCACAAAACTGGAAGCAACAGTGTCACAGCAACCTGAGAACACAGGCTGTGCCCGACAAGCCTGAGCCTTCGGGCTTCTGATCGGATCACCTAATACTGCTGACTCATCCCCTGTCGAAAGGAGGGGAACATCATGACATGACCACAAGAACATATCCTATGTATGACCACAAGAACCGTATCCTATGAATACTATCATCCTTCTTTCTCCCTCTCTCAATCTCTGTCGGTAGTTCCATCCCGTCCGTCTGTCCCGCTCTGCCGCAGTATGGCTTCCTCCTCCGCCTCCGCCACCCTTCACTACGATGACGTCGTCGTTGGTGCTGGTCAGTCGGGCTGTCCGCTGGCCATAGCCCTGGCTGCTGCCGGCCGCAAGACTGCCGTCGTCGAGCGCACCCACGTCGGCGGCACCTGTGTCAACGTCGGCTGCACGCCCACCAAGACCCTGATCGCGTCTGGCCGCCTGGCCCACCTGGTGCATCGAGCCCGTGACTATGGCGTGGACCCAGGCCCTGACGGTGCTGTCACCGTCGACATGGTCCATGTGCGTCAGCGCCAGCGCGACATGGTCTCATCCTTCCGCAGCGGCAGCGAGGCACGGCTGCACAAGGCCGGCGTGGCCCTCATCCGCGGCGAAGCTGCTTTTGTCGGGCCCAAGACGCTGCACGTAACCCTCACCCAAACGTCCGAGGCTTCCCAAACATCCACCCTCCAGGCCGACCGCATCTTCCTCAACGTCGGCGAGCGCCCCCTCTGGCCCGACAACCTGCCCGGCCTCGACGCCGTCGCTGACCGGACGCGCCTGCTCGACTCGACGTCCATCCTCGAGCTCGACGTCGTGCCGCGCCATCTGCTCGTCATCGGTGGCGGCTATGTCGGCCTCGAGTTCGCCCAGCTCTTCCGGCGTCTCGGCGCCGCCGTCACCGTTGTCCAGCGCGCGTCCCAGCTGCTGCCGCGAGATGATCCCGACATCGCCGCCTGTCTCGTCGACCTTTTGCGTGACGAGGGCCTGACCGTCCACCTCTCGACCGAGGTGGTGTCATTGTCGTCGTTGTCGTCGTCGTCGGACTCGGAACTTCCTCTGGCTGTGCACATGGCCCCGGTCGACGCCATGGCCGACACCTCCGTCGTCCACGCCAGTCACATCCTCCTCGCGACCGGACGCACCCCCAACACCGAGCGGCTCAACCTCGCCGCCGCCGGCATCCGCACAACCACCCGTGGACACATTGTCGTCGACGATCGTCTCGCCACCAGCTGTCCCGACGTCTATGCCCTCGGAGACGTCCATGGTGGACCGGCCTTTACCCACATGGCCTATGACGACTACCGCATCCTCAAGGCCCATCTACTGCCGTCGTCGGCCCACACAGCGGCCATGACCACGGCCACTTCGCTGTCGCGCCGCCTCGTGCCGTACGTCGTCTATACAGACCCGCAGCTTGGCCACGTTGGCCTGCACGAGCGCGACCTGGCCACGACGACGGTCAGCCACGGCCATCACCGCCGCGTCCAGACCGCCACCATGCCCATGACCTATGTCGCCAGGGCCCTGGAGACTGACGAGACCCGCGGCCTGATGAAGGCCACCGTCGACGCCGACACCGGCGACATCCTCGGCTTCTCCTGTCTCGGCATCGAGGGCGGCGAGGTCATGGCCGTCGTGCAGGCAGCCATGATGGGCGGCCTCAAGTGGTGGGACCTCGAGGCCGCCGTCTGGGCGCATCCAAGTCTGGCCGAGAGTCTTAACAATCTCTGGGCCTTTTTGAAGTGAGGGCGAGGCCTTCGTCGTGCCATCTTGTAGGAAATGCAGCTATGCAACAGCCTCCAAGTTCTGCTTTGCCATGTCTGCCGTCATCGCCTGCTCCTTCTCCCGCACAGCCTCTGCCCGGGCTCGTTTCTTGCGGGCCCTCCGAACCTCAATCTCCACCGCCGCCATCTCGGCGTTGATGCTTGCCAGCCGTGGAACGATGCTGTCCACCGCCTCAATGGCTTCCTGTTGTGCCAGCCGCAGAGCCATCGGTGTCAACACCCCGAACCACTGCAGCGGATCCCGCAGCGGGCGGACTGCCTTGGCCACCTTCTTCCTTGTCTCGTCGGGCTCATCGCCAGCCTTGTCGCTGTTTCCGCCCGCGCTGCTCTCCTCTTTCGCAGGCTTGGCCGGTCTGCAGATGGAAAAAGACGGCACATCGCCCATCGTGTCGTCATCCTCCGCTTTGCAAGCCATTTCGAGGCGTGCCGTGGCCTGCATGCGACTGTCAAAGTGGTCCGGACCGTAGCGAAAGCCACGCTCAGCAGCAAAGTTCGCCCGGGTCAGCTGGCCATACATGGCAACCTGACGGGCCACAAGCGACGCTCGCAGCCGTGTGTACTCGTCCAAAAGACCGAGATAGCGCACGAGCAGGTCGTCGATACTTTTCAGCGTCATGGTTCTGCAAAGGCGCTGATGTGAATGTAAAAAGTCCGTGTTACGGAGCACTCTGCTCTATTGCTCGGCTTCCAAAATACGGACAGGCGTATGCACCTAACGGGTCGTGTGATCATGCAACTAGCGGTGGTATATGACTACGCGGTGCAAGAACACGAGCGTCTAATGCAGCTCCTATCCCCTTTGGGCAAAGCAATTTATTGCGGCAGAGGATGCAGATTGAAGGCCCGGGACCCATGATACAAGCTTTTCCTATGACGGAAGACAGAGCCTGCGCTACGGCTTGAGATATGAAGGAACGAGGGAAACGTGCGACGCGGTGATTGCCGCAACTGGCATCTGCCTGGTGCTCTGGCACACCGGACACGTCGATCGGCTCAGCACGCCGCCCATAGGCCTGTGTCTGTGTCTGTGTCTGTGTCTGTGTCTGTGAGCCTGTGAGCCTGTGACGGCTGCACGCGCCCGCACCAGTGCTCGCACAGATACGACCGCATGCACCTTCTCCTGCCACGGGCGCATGCGGACAGCTGCAGGCGAAGGGCCAGGGAACAATGGCAAGATGTTTCGGCAGTGACGATCGCTCAGACTGCGTCGGTCGTCTTGCAGGCCGGGGCGAACCCTATCGCGTCTGGGCCAGAGGTGGTGAGATACCTTTTGCCGATCTGACGAGTCATACTGAAGATACATAGTACGCCGTGTGCGTTGGCCACGCTGCAGAGGACGCACTGATCTCGGCCGACGTCTGAACGAGTTTCTCTACTGGTCCCGTCGTAATCGTATGTAAGAGCTCCACCGCCTGGGAGCGAGGGCCGCGTTTCACCAAAGGAGATTGGGCCCAACAAATGAAAGGACAGGGAGGAGTGGCTGCCTCAGGCCAACTGCCAGACCGGTAAGGAACCCGCTGGGCGATACATAGTATTGGACGACGAATCGGCCAGCGACGACGCATGCCTGCTTTGCAGGCAAGTGCGAAACATGGCGTCTTCCAGGCCGCGCGCGCATCAGCCGCCCGAAAGGCCAGAAGCCAAAAGTCAGAGCCAGACACCCAGAAGCTACTACTATAATCCGTAGATTGCCCAGATTCTCGCCTGCAGCGTATCGCGCCGATCGTCCCCCCTCTGGAAGAGCAAGATACCCCGTGCGCCGTGCTCTGCTCCGTATCGTATCTGGGCGCCACTCCACACGATGCGGCGATGGGCCAAAGCGAAGAGAGCATATCTGCCCCGGCGGTCAGCTAGCTCAACCAGCAACGTACAGTAGTAAATGCTATGTCAGATACTCCGTACATACATAATACCACCCCCCTGGCAGCTGGCTAAGTCGCTGTCACCCATACCCACCGTGAAATGTGAGGCTTATGTCGCCCAGTCGCCCAAGCCGCCCAATCGGCCAGCCGGCGGCTGCCCTCTTCAGAGCGCTCTTCCCTATCGTTGTCCTGTGAGAACCCTTGCGCGCGCTGTTTGCTCCCCCCCCTTACGACGTAGTCGTAGAGCCGTGGTCCCCTCTTTACATCTCCCCATTCCCCCTTTTCCGCCATACTTCCCCTTCACTCATCATATCTGCCCTCGTGTCCCGTCCTCGCCCTTCTGATGAGCTTGTCCCTCGCATTTACGTCTTCTTCGCTCTGCAAAGCCGGCAAACCCCTCTTTCCCATTCTCCACTTTTGTACAGTGTAGGCCTGATAGTGACCGCCAAAAGGCTAAGTAAGGCCTACGCCAAATCTGCGGCCTGATTGCTATCCACCCCATTTTCTGCCCTCCGCCCTCCCCATCCTACCCTACCTGCTGCCTTATCCAACAAATCTATTCCGCCTACCTGTTCCATCGTGCCTCGACCCATCGTCGCCCTCTACCAATCCGACCGAAAACAACGACGAGGACTCGCGGCCAAACGAACAAGACTGATAGGACAGAGTTCGTGGCGGTGCTGCAATACTCTCTTCCGGCCTCATCCACTCCGCCGATCGAGAAGCGCCATCGACTCATTTGTATCTCACCCCATTGCCCTCTTCCCAGCAAGCAATACGCCGTTCCAGCTATGGTTGTTGCCACAATCAAGTATGTCCATCTCGAGCGACCCGTTCTCTCACGCCCTGCCTGTGTGTCTGTTCTGTCGCGTGCTGCATCTGTATCCGGGAGCGGCCATGCGCTTCCATGCGGTCCTCGGCTCTACGCGCATTCACTTCCGAATGCAGTCCTTCCAGACACGCTACGGGAATTAAAAAAAAGGGGGAAACCCAAATCGGACGGGCGAGGAGGGCGTCGGGACAAATCCGGCCTCGTCGAGGGCAAACGAAGGGATTGGCTTTGCTGACCACGCCTTGTCTAGGTGTGTGGTCGTCGGTGACGGTGCGGTCGGAAAGACCTGCCTGCTCATCAGTTACACAACGAACAAATTCCCCTCCGAATACGTTCCGACTGTCTTTGATAACTATGCAGTCACCGTTATGTAAGTGGCCGCGCCGGATTCCCGAAAGTGGGTATGGCATGTTAACCTGTCCTTCTCCCTCTGCAGGATCGGCGATGAACCCTACACGCTGGGCCTCTTCGATACGGCCGGCCAGGAGGATTACGACCGGCTGCGACCTCTGTCCTATCCGCAAACCGACGTCTTCCTGGTGTGCTTCAGCGTGACGTCGCCGGCGTCATTCGAGAACGTCCGGGAGAAGTGGTTCCCCGAGGTGCACCACCACTGTCCCGGCGTGCCCTGCCTGATCGTGGGCACGCAGGTCGACCTGAGGGACGATCCCAGCGTCCGGGAAAAGCTGGCCAAGCAGAAGATGGCCCCAGTACGGAAGGAGGATGGCGAGCGGATGGCGAAAGAACTGGGCGCCGTGAAGTACGTCGAGTGCAGTGCCCTGACGCAATTCAAGCTGAAGGACGTGTTTGATGAGGTAAGTCGGCGCATCGAAGTGGGTTTCGCCCTGGGCAGACGAGCATGGACTAACATTCTATCCAAGGCCATTGTTGCGGCATTGGAGCCCCCTGCACCAAAGAAGAAGTCGCACAAGTGCCTCGTGCTTTAGTGCAGCTACATCTAACTGTTCCAACGCCCGTACCCCATCTTCCCCGTTCTTCTCGTTGTCTTCTTTTTATACCTCATACACCCCGCTGCTGCTGCATACTCTGCGACTGGTGCTTGTCGCTACTTGTGGGGCACCATATACTTGACGGCGCGAACACCAAACAACTATTAAAGTGGGAAGAGACCATGCATTCCGTTTGGTTGACGACCTGGCGATCATCTCAGACCGGCACTAGGAGAGATTGTGTGGAAGCAGGTACTTAGATTTTATTGCTACTGTGGGAGGGAGGGGGAGAAGGATAATAGATGATATGGCGGCGAGCGATATCTCTACCGGTTGCTTCAGATGACGAGAGCGTCAACAAGAGGGCAAGTCATGATGACGAAGCCCGTTTGCCATGGCCTTGGCAAGTCAGGTCTGTGGACAGTATCCGGGTGGATCGGCGACGGCAAGAGAGCAAAGCAGGAGGTGCTGCCAAGAGTCTGAATGTTGTTTGGGTGCATGAATCCAGACAGGCCTGCGCGATGGGCTTCGCAGCCAGCGAACAACGATAGCAGTGGTAGTACTCATGACTTTCCTTTCCATCCGGGCGGCACCTCCGTCGCTTCTCCTTCTCTTTTCTACTTTTTTCACACACAAGTCAGACGCTTCTTGTTTTGCAGCTTGGGAGCGGAAATATGCCCTTTTGGTTTTGGTTTTGTTTCCCGTTTTTCGATATAGGACAGAATTTGGCGATCTGGCGTGCAACTGAGACATTTTTTTAATCATCCTCACCTTTCGCTTCCTTTGTACAGATCTTGTCTATGACAATAGTTGTAATACAGTGTTTGTTTTATTCGGCTGAGTGTCACTCAGCATTGAGCCGTCCCCGCTATCTGTCGGCGTTACTGCATGCAAGAGGTTTTCCTTCTTTGGGAAAGTGTATCCGATGAACTTCCTCTAGCCACGCTCTCGAGCTATCTTTGGTGGGCTCTAGAGATAGTAGTTCCGTAGGCGTTGTCCAACTTCCAATGAAGCCTCGCCTGACGACCGGCATCGGGGTACGGCCATTCGGACGATTGTTTTGGCCAGATCTATATATATCGCCTGCATAGCTCGATCCAGGCTTGTTTTTTTGTTTTTGTCATTCTCACCACCCTGCACAACGAAGCATGAAGAGCAGCATTGGGTCCTGGCTTCTGGCTGGGTTGGCTTTGGCCGGAGTCGATGCCTGCGGCCACCATCACCACCAGGATGCCCCTCCATTTACGGAAGAGCAGCTGGCCGAGCTGGAGCGCAAGTGGGGGCAAGACGTACGTCGATGCGTGTGGCCATGTGCCGGTTCCTGCAGCTGACTCTTTTTCTCTTTTTTGTCGGTTTCTGCTTCTCTAGTGGACCTTTACCGGCATTGGCTCGTATGCCCATCTGGACTATGCCAAGTGCCTGACGACGCCGTCGGAGCTGTACGACATTGCCATCATCGGGGCGCCCTTTGACACGGCCGTGTCGTATCGACCAGGCGCCCGTTTTGGGCCCCGGGCCATCCGCCAGGCCTCCAGCCGGCAGTCGGCCATGCGGGGCTTCAACCACCGCGCGGGCGTGAACCCGTACCTCAGCTGGGCGCGCATCCTCGACTGCGGCGACATCCCGATCACGCCCATCGACAACGCCGTGGCGCTGGCCCAGATGACCGAGGCCTTCACCGAGCTGGGCAGCCGGGTACCGGCATCGCCGTCTGTGCAGGCACGGCCTCGACTGATCACGCTCGGCGGCGACCACAGTCTGGCACTGCCGGCGTTGCGGGCGCTGCGCACGATCTACGGGAAGCCGCTGCGCGTGATTCATTTTGATGGTATGGTTTTGGGGTTTTCTTTTTTTTTCTTTTTTTTTCTTTTTTTTTTTCTTTTTCTTTTTCTTTTTCTTCTTTCTTTTTCTCTCCTCTCTCCTCTCCTCTCTCTTCTCTCCTCCCTTCTCCTCGCTAACTAACCTCAGCACACCTCGACACGTGGCATCCGTCCAAATACCCGTCAGCCTGGCCGTCCGAACAGGCGCAGTTCAACCACGGATCCATGTTCTGGCTGGCCGGACGGGAGGGCCTCCTAAGCAACGCCAGCAACGCGCCGTCGGTGCACGCCGGGCTACGGACTCGACTGACGGGCGCGGACTACGCAGACTACACAGAGGACGACGACCAGAACTGGGTGCGGCTGATCGCGGATGACCTGGACGACATTGGCGTCAAGGGCGTGCTCCAGTCGATCCTCGACCACATTGGCAACAACGACGACCCCGTGTACCTGTCGGTCGACATTGACGTGTTGGACCCTGCGTTTGCCCCGGGCACGGGCACGCCTGAGCCCGGCGGCTGGACGACGCGCGAGCTCATCCGCATCCTGCGCGGCCTGGAGGGCCTCAACATTGTGGGCGCCGACATCGTGGAGGTGTCGCCGGCATACCAGGGCGCCGGTGAGGAGACGGCGCTGGCGGCAGCCCAGGTGGTCTACGAGTTCATCACGTCCATGGTCAAGCGCGGCATGGCCGAGATGGGCAAGGAGGCGGTGCAGGAGGACCTGGCGTTTGTGGACCAACACGCTCCGAGAGAGCTGTAGGTGGAGAGTGGTATTGGTAGAGTGGTAGATTGGAAGAAGTGATAGGAAAGTGGTCTAGATCTTGGTTGACGAAAAGGTCCTTATTCTTGGTTAGCATGTCTTCTTTCTGTCCTATGCATATATTGGCCATGGAGACATCTGCCGGATTCGCGTAGCTGTGACTCAGGCTAGATAAAAGGGGAATCTCAAACACGGCTGGAACTCGGTGACTCAATCGTTGAGCCCCGCCTGAATTTGGCCCTATTTAATATTTTGTCCAACCCCCACTATCAGCGTCCCTTTTCACTCTTCCTTCTCTCCAAAGGACCCAGACAGGACGCAGGAAAGCCAATTGCTCGTGTTTTTTCTGGCGTGAAAGACAGAAGACATTACCCCGGTGCGTGCTGTATTCGTTTTTTGCCGAGCAAACGGTGCAACGAACAAGGGTCGCGGTCAAGCGTCAACATTCCCCCCTCTCCACAGTCCATATCGACATGGCAACGACGCAAGAACCGGCTGTTCGCATCGCCAAGATGGAAGCACCGGTAGCCGACAAGGTGTACATTGACACGGATGTCGGTAAAGACGACGAGGCGGCGGACGGGACCGAGGCCAAGCCGTACAAGTCGCTGGCCTATGCGTACATCCAGAACATAGACAAGACAGGCAAGGAGTACTTGACGCGGGCATCGACGACGACAGCGGTCGGCAGCGACGCAGCCGACGAGACAGCGCGGCTGCAGTGGAAGGCGCCGGCCAAGAGCGCAGCCAAGAAGGCGCAGACCTTGCTGGACGGACACAAGAAGAAGCTGGCGAAGCTGCAGCAGACGCAGGCGAAGGAAGACGAGCAGCGGCAGCAACGGGCGAAGAACCTGGAAGCGGCGAAGCTGGTGAAGCTGTCGGAGGACACGACGCTGCCGGCGGCCCAGACGATGAAGCTGTGGCAAAAGGACGTGGCGCTGGGCGACGCGGCGACGGGCAGCAAGGGCACACGGGTGCGGGTGTTTGGGCGCATCCACCGGCTGCGGGCGCAGAAGCAGGCGACGTTCATCACACTCAAGGACGGGTACGGCTACCTGCAGTGCGTGCTGGCGGCCGGGCCACTGACGCAGACGTACGAGGCGCTGCTGTTTGCACAGGAGACGTCGCTGTGGGTGTACGGCGAGCTGCGGACAGTGCCAGAGGGAGCAACGGCGCCGGACGGACGCGAGCTGCACGTGGACTTTTTCGAGGTGTTTGGGCGGGCGCCGGGCGACGCGGAGGCGATCACGAACATGGTGGCGACGGGCCAGCAGGACCCATGGGAGGCGGACATGCTGGACAAGCGGCATCTGGTGTTGCGCGGCGACAAGGCGTCGGCGGTGATGAAGCTGCGGTCGATCCTGTACGCATCGTTTGTGGTGGCGTACCAGCAGCGGCGGATCGCGGCGGTGTCGCCGCCGGCCTTTGTGCAGACGCAGGTCGAGGGTGGCTCGACGCTCTTCCGGGTGCCGTACTACAGCGAGGACGCGTACCTGACGCAGTCGTCGCAGCTCTACCTCGAGACGTGTCTGCCGAGCTTGGGCGACGTGTACTGCATCGAGAAGTCGTTCCGGGCCGAGAAGAGCCTGACGCGCCGTCATCTGGCCGAGTACACGCACATTGAGGCGGAGCTGGACGGGATCGTGTTTGAGGACCTGCTGACGCACGTGGAGGACATGATTTGCGGCGTGGTCGACGCCGTGCTGGCCGACCCGGCTGGCCGTGCGCTCGTGCAGCTGCTCAACCCCGGCTTCGTCCGGCCAGTACGGCCGTTTCGTCGGATGCGCTATGCTGACGCGATCGACTGGCTCAACGCCCAGGATCCGCCGGTGCCTAACGAGTTTGGCCAGCCGCACGTGTTTGGCGACGACATTGCCGAGGCGGCCGAGCGTCGCATGGTCGATACGCTCAACGTGCCCGTCCTGCTGACACACTTCCCCGTCGAGGTCAAGGCGTTCTACATGAAAAAGGACCCGGCTGACCTGCGCGTCACCGAGAGCGTCGACGTCTTGATGCCGACCGTCGGCGAGATCGTCGGCGGGTCCATGCGCATGGAGGGCTACGAGGAACTGCTGGCCGCGTTCAAGAGCAAGGGCCTCAACCCGGAGCCGTACTACTGGTATTTGGATCAGCGAAAGTGAGTTTTTTTTTGTTCTTTCTTTCTTTCTTTCCTTATTTTTTTGTTCTTCTTTCTTTCTTCTTTCTTTTTTCGCGTCCTTTCTCTTCCTTCTTTCTCCTCCTTCTTCCCCACTAATACCCTAAGGTACGGTACCTCGCCACACGGCGGCTACGGTCTCGGACTGGAACGCTTCCTCGCCTGGATCGCTAACCAGCACACGGTGCGCACGTGCTGTCTGTACCCTCGATTCATGGGCCGGGCGAAGCCGTGAGAGATGGTGGCGGAGAGTCCTATGAAATCGGGGTAGATAACGTCGGGCATCACACCTTTCTGTTGAGATTGCTGTTTGCGGAATCCAGGGCAGAAAGGCTTGGCGAAATCGGCAGTGGCATGCAAATACGACGCAAGATACGAACTACTGCCAATATGAGTAATGGCAGACGTGCTAATTTGGCCAGACTTGGGCGCGGCAGAGATAAGATACATACTTCGTATTGCACTGTGTAATGCCCTGAGTACCTCGTAACGACGAGTCCTAGGTGATTTCCCCTGCTTGCCAAAGCCGGTGGGTTAGGCCATTAATCTGTTCTTTTTTTATCCCGGATCGCCTGCTGCTTCTGCTTTTTCGTCTTCGCGCCCGCTGCCCGTCTTGTGGTGCGATACTATGTACGGTGTAATCGTGGACATGTGCCTGCATTTCCCCTGCAGCCTGCCCGGCTCGACGGCCCTGCTGGTCTGGTTGCGCTCCCATCCCCTGCGACATGACGAGTCCAGGTGCTGTCGCCGGAACTCGCTCAGACACTAGGGCTGGATGGAGCCTCCTCGCCCCTTTCTCGCTTCCCACAGGGGAGTGGGTGGCTCCATGGCGGCGTTCTGTCCTGAGTACGAGCAGCTGTTGGCGGTTGGAAGAGCCTCCTTGTTTCAGCTGCCATAGCTCTGAGGAGCTCGTACTTGCCCACGACCTATTTCCCCCATTCATGCACCCAGGCCGGCCGGGTTGGGACGCCAAGATCGGAGAGAGGACCCGTTGGACCATCGGCAGACGCGTCGTCTTTGTATCTTACGATCGACAGCCAGCCTGAAGGTATCTCAATACTCCGTATGCCGTCAGGCCCCTCCCCCTCTTTTCCTCCCCGTCCCATCGCACACGTCGGTGCATGGCCGGCCTTTATTGTGTACGAGTACTCTGTACTGCAGCTCCCTGCCAACAGCCCCGATTTATTATCACGGCTTCTTCCCTTTGTCCAGGATACTCCCCCCCACAGCGCCCAATGGCTCCTCCGCAAGCAGCAATGCACCAAGGACACGGCCCCTTTGGAGTGCAAAAAGCCAAAGCATCCCTCGTTCGCCGTCGCTTTCTCCTTCTCTTTCGCCTGTCCGCTTTCTCTCGTCCCTCGAGCTTCAGCCGTTAGCACTTCCTTCTGACCAGTAAAAGTGGAGCCAGCACACCGTTACAGGTACCCGTTCTCTCGCCAATTTTTTCCATTCAACCTATACGAGTCGTCTTACCGACCACTGCACCGCTGCAGGGCCTTTTCACCGCACTCCTCCTGCCATGGCTTCCCCTGAACGGGCCTCATTAAACTTAGCGCGCCCCAATTAAATTCTCCTGTCCGCTTTGGGCAATCGCCAGAGCCCAGCACCCACCCCTTTTTCTCCATCCACCGCTGCCAACCCCTGTTCCTCTCGCGAATCACGCTCAATGCTTCCTCTCTTTCTCTTCTATCCTACGGAGTACTCCATACGATCCTCCTCCGCTCAGGCCGTTTCTGAACTCCTTTTCTCGTCTCTCGCTTGCTCTCTCTCTCTTCTTCACATTCCTTATTATTTCTTCTGCACCTCCTCTCTTCTTGCCAACTGCCCTCTTTTTGGCCCTTTTCCTTCTCCTTTTCCTCTCTTGCTCCCGTCCCAGCTTTCCCGCCTGGCTCTCTTCACCCCTTTACCTCTTCACTTCTTTTTGCTTCTCTTCTTTCTTTCGCCCGTCCGTCCACGGGGCTCTTGCTTTCGAGTTCCGCCAGGCGTACCCGCCCTCGATCTCGCATCGTGGCTCGCTGCCTCCAGGCTTCTCTTCTCATCTGTCATTATATTTGGACACCCACTTCACAGCTCCCGTTCGCCGCGTACTAATACACTCCCGTCGAACTCGATTTATTACCTAGCTGCCGTCGACAAAACTCTTCGATATACCCGCCTTCAGACAGCCCGGCCGAGTCTGCTCAGCGCGCTGCCTCTTGGTCCACCCATCCTTGGATATTCGTCTTTTTCTCCGATCAGACCTATAATTTTCGATTTTATTCTTCTTTTCCTGCGGAAAGAACAGCTTGTTCCGATACCCCTGCAGCTCCTGACCAGCACGCTCATCGTAGTGCCTCTTTCAAGGGCACTTTCCAATCTTCAAAACGGCGGTTCTATCTCACGTTTCGCGGGACAGCCTTGTCCCTCCTCATCTTCTGGGGATGCAGGATATCAATGGTCCCGTTGGCCAGCCCGGCCCGAGTGGCGGCCGTTTCGGCCACGCCTCGAAGCCGTCCAACAGTGAAACCGGCTTCTCCCACGGCGCCTTCACGTCCAACATCAGCGGTTTTGGCGACCGTCACCCGCGCCGCACCAACGTTCCGGCCATCAACACGCAGCCGATGACCCAGGCGCCCCCGGCAACGACGGCGGCCGACATGGCCACGCCCGGCACTGCCTTTGACATGCAGTTCACGCCCTTGCTACCGTCGCAGCTGCTTCTCGGCAGCCCGTTCCAGCCGGGAACGCCGGCGGCCTTTGCGTCGTCGCAGTTCCAAGGTCAGCTGAGCTACCAGCAGCTCCAACAGCTGCAGCAGCTTCAACAGCAGCAGAACCAGCAGCAGGGCCAGCAGAACGGCGCGATCGGCCAGCAGCAGCAGAGCCCCATTCAGCAGTCGATGTCGCCCCAAGGTTACCAGACGCTCGTGTCGCCGTCAACCTATGGCGCCCCGCACTTCTATTCACCGCAGTCTCCGAATGGCGCGTTTGGCAACATTGGCGGGCAGATACAGGTGCCCATGCAACCCACGTCTCCGGTGGGCATGAGCCCCGGCATTGTCGGCGGCACCAGCCGCACGGTGTACCTCGGCAACATTCCGGCTGACACGCCGGCCGACGAGCTGCTCGGCCACGTGAGGAGCGGGCAGATCGAGTCGGTGCGCATGCTGCCGGACAAGAACTGCGCGTTCATCTCGTTCCTGGACGCGAGCTCGGCGACGCACTTCCACTCTGATGCCATCTTGAAAAAGCTCTGCATCAAGGGGCAGGACGTCAAGGTGGGCTGGGGCAAGCCATCGCAGGTGCCGACATCTGTGGCTCTTGCGGTGCAGCAATCGGGGGCGTCACGGAACGTGTATCTGGGCAACCTGCCGGAGGAGATCACGGAGGACGAGCTGCGTGAGGACCTGGGCAAGTTCGGGGCGATCGACACGATCAAGCTGGTGCGGGAGAAGAACATTGCGTTTGTGCACTTCCTGTCGATCTCCAACGCGATCAAGGCGGTGACGCAGCTGCCGCAGGAGCCCAACTGGCAGAGCCCACGTCGTGTGTACTACGGCAAGGACCGGTGTGCGTACGTGTCGAAGACGCAGCAGCAGAACGCGGCGCAGTACCTCGGAATTGCGCCGGGCTACGCCCACATGCTGACGGGCGCGGACCGGGACGTGATCTCGAACGCGCTGGCCCAGCAGTCGGTGGCGGCGGCTGCGGTGGCGACGACGGCAGGCGGCATCAGCAACCTGGGCAACCGGACGATCTACCTGGGCAACATCCACCCGGAGACTACGATTGAGGAGATCTGCAACGTGGTCCGCGGCGGTCTGCTGCACCACATCCGGTACATTCCGGACAAGCACATCTGCTTCGTGACGTTTATCGACCCGACGGCCGCAGCGTCGTTCTACGCGCTCAGCAACCTGCAGGGCCTGATGATCCACAACCGGCGCCTGAAGATCGGCTGGGGCAAGCACTCGGGCGCGCTGCCGCCGGCGATTGCGCTGGCCGTCAGCGGCGGCGCGTCGCGCAACGTGTACATTGGCAACCTGGACGAGACGTGGACGGAGGAGCGTCTGCGGCAAGACTTTTCCGAGTACGGCGAGATCGAGCTGGTGAACACGCTGCGCGAGAAGAGCTGTGCGTTTGTCAACTTCACCAACATTGCCAACGCCATCAAGGCGATCGAGGCTGTGCGCAGCAAGGAGGAATACCGCAAGTTCAAGGTCAACTTTGGCAAGGATCGTTGCGGCAACGCGCCGCGGCAGCTGCAGCAGCAGCAACAGAACGGCGGGCTGCAGTCGCCACGGGGCGAGACGGGCAGCATTCCGTCGCCGCCGCCGAACGGATCGAGCCAGAGCGGCAACTCGCCGACGAACGCGACGTCGCCGGGCAACCCGCCGCCGTCGGCGACGCTGTTCAACTCGACGAACAATGCGCTGACCATGTACCTGAGCCACGTGTCGCAGCAGGCGGTGCAGCAGCAGCAGCAGCAGGTGATGGCGGCACAGCAGGCAGGCCTCTACGGGTCCTCGGCGCCGCAGTCGGCTGAGATGGCAATGGAGGTGCCTCAAGGTCCGACGATGTCGGGACACCAGCAGTCGGCGAGCATGTCGAACGGCTATGTGGCGGACGGCCCACAGGCAGCGAACGGGGCCAGCACGATTGGCGGGCTGCTGGCACCGGGCAACGGACGCGGACAGCACAACCGGGCGGTCAGCCTGCCGGTGCTTGCTCCCGGATTTGAGAACGGCAGTGCGGGCTCGAACGGCATGTCTGGCAATGGGCCGGAGCGTCGTGGCCACCAGTACCAGGCCAGCTTTGGCGGGATGGGGGCTGGATTCGGGCTGGCAATCCAGGGTGGACTAAACGGCTGGGTGGAGGAGGAGGTTGCCAACTAAGTAGGAGGAGTGAAGGAGAGAAAGGCAAGACAAATTGATTAGACGTTGTAATTGCCACTGGCATATTTTCGGATTTTCTATTGGTTTTTGTGTACTTAATTTCCCGTTTTACGTGCAAGTGCGGGTTTGCTCGGGTCTGGTATGAATTTTGATTTGGATGTTTTGAATGGGTTATGTGTCGTTGTGAGTGAGATCAAGAGCGGATGTTGTCGAGCGTGGAGAGGACGTCGTCGAGGGCGTCGAGGAGGTCGGGGCTGGCGGGAACGAGGACAGGACGGAGGCGGGTGGCGAGGCCGGCGATGGCAGCAATGGAGAGGGTATAGCGGCGACACATGACAGGATGAGCGTTGGCAACGAGGGAGGTGACGAGCTGGAGGACGGCAACGTGGAACTCGGCGCGGACAGAAGCGGCTCGACGGTCGATGGAGAGCAACTGATCTTGTTCCTGGTCCTGGGGACCGGACCAGGCGGCAACATTGGTGACGAGATCCATCCAGTCAGCCCTTGTGCCAGGCTGTTCGGCCTCGACGATGGGGATGAGAATGCGGACGATTTCGATGCCGCGAGCAGCATCAGCGAGGTCGGCCGTCTGGACTTGGAGGGCAGCGAGCAGGTCGGCGACGAGAATGGCCCAGGCGTCATGAGAGAGTAGCAGGCCGACGGGGTCCTGGTCGAGCTCGTCGGCCGCGACCGCTGCGGTAATGCCTTCGAGGGCGACGAGGACGGGTCGCCGGAAGTCGAGGCTGCCGCTGCCACGTCCACGTGTACTTTCGCGATACAGGTCCAGCAGCATGTCCGCCAGGCCGGCAGCCTCGCGGCGCAAAGGGGCGCTGTCGTCTTCGCGCAGCCACAGGGCCAGAGCACGCAGGGCGGCCATGACCAAGGGGTCCCGGCTGACGACGACGTCGGCCTGTGCAGCATCCCAGGCAAGTGGTGGTCCGGCTGAGTCAGCATATGACAAAGAATCGAGACCGGAGCGGGCGTCAGGATGCAGGCCGGGCGCCCCGGCCACAGCGGCGTCCCAGCGGTCGCGCAGGTGCTCGGCGGTGACGGAGAGCGTCTCGGCGATGTTGGTGCGCAGGCGGAGGAGGCTGTCGGGGGGGAGGAGGAGGGGGGCGTCGTCGTCGTCCAGAGTCCGCAGCAAGAAGCCAACAAAGGCCGAGAGCACGTCATAGGCCGCGGCCAGACGCGAGGCGACCGGTCCGTAGTCCGGCGTATTGAGCAGGGCCAGCAGGCCGGGCAGACTGGCGCGCATGTCGACGAGCAGCAGGCTGACAAAGAGGTAGGCAAACGGCCTGTCGGCAGACGTGTCGTTGTCGGGGGCAAACAGTAGCGGGGCCGCTTCGTCGGGATAGACGCAGAGGAGGGCGGCAGCAGCATGGGTGTAGGCGGCTCGAGCGACGGCGGTGGGCCGGCGGGTGGCCAGCTGGCGGATGAAGTGGATGAGAGGGTGCAGCCAGGCGGGATGGGGGGGGAGGAAGATGGAGGTGGAGGCCATTTGTTCGGCCAGAGCACTGGCATTGCGCAGCAGCCGGGCGGCAAAGTGCAGCAGTGTTACGCCGTCGGTGTCGCGAAAGGCGGCAACGAGGTCGGGCAGGACGGCGTCGATGGTGGCGATGGAGACGGTGTCGCCCCAGAGGCCATAGATCCAAGCATGCAGAAGGATGTCGAGAGCCAATGGCTGGGTTGGGGCGAGGGCCACGAGCGGGCCGACATGGTCGGCGCGGTTAAAGACAGCCGCACCGGCAGGACGGCTGACGAGCGTGGCGAGGGTCTGTAGGGCGAGGGTGGTGGTGGATGTTGCAGATGTGGTGGATACTGTAGATGTGGTGGATGTTGTGGATGTTGTAGAGATGTTGATGTTGCTTGCGTTCCTTCCCAAATCGGTCAGCACGGCCACCAGCATGGGAATGCGATCGACCATTTTGGCTCCGGCGAGAGCCTCGTCTGGCAGCCGGACGGCAAAGGTGTGCAGCACGGCGACGGCGAGATCGCGCATGGGAGCGGCGTCTGGCCGCGGTGGAGAGGCCTGTGTTGCGCGCAGCAGCCGGTCCAGGAAGCGTGCTGGAAGGGCATCCCATAGGCGTGTTGGTTGACTCTGTTTTTGTCTTTCCTTTTCTTCTAGCCCTTCCTCTCCTTCGTCCAGCACGGCCTTCAACAGGGCCAGTCCGACAAACCGCGAGGTATCGTCCCGCGTGCGCATCAGCTGCTCGATCCGGGCCACGGCAGCCTCATCGCGCTCGTGTGCTGCAGCGCCATGATCGCCGGCCGCGGACGCATGTTCCATGGCAGAGAGGAGCGGTGGGCGCTTTTCAAAGGCGAGGCCTGGAAGCTGGAAAGCGCCTTCTCTGCGGATTGTACGATATAGAGTAGTTCGGATTAGTGAATAGACCCACCTGTCCGGATACATGCATGGCCGAGCACGACCAGTCAGCTTAGTGCCACCTGCCATTGACAACCTCGTGTGCGCGACTCGACCGGCTGCCTGAGCATGGAGACATTATCGGATGGCGATACGGTGGCATCGACGTCCTACGATGGAGGCGAGAGCAGCCGTGGTGATGGCCAACACGACAGCAGTCGCGTGCAGCTAGATGAAGAGGACGATCCGAAGGACAAGCAGCAGCAGCAGCAACAACAGTTGGCGACCGACGCGGCGACGGTGGACTGGTATGCCGAGGGTCCAGGACGGCGGGTGGGCTACGACGACCTGACGGCCATTGACTGGAGTTTCGAGTACCACAAGGAGCGGCAGCGGCGGCGACAGATGGTGCGGCCGTCGGGCACGGGAGGACTGGCGGCCCTGTTGCTGGCCCGGACGCGTCGACTGCTGGACGCCAGCCAGGTCTGGGTGGTGTTGGTGCTGACGGGCGTGACGGCGGGGACGCTGGCGGCGGCGATTGCCGTGGTGGGCGACTGGCTGGCCGACCTCAAGGCCGGCTACTGCGCGTCGCAGAGCACCGATGGCGGTGCCTTTTATCTCAGCCACACCTTTTGCTGTCTTGGGTACGACGAGGGCGCCCAGTGCGTCGGCTGGCAATCCTGGACGACCGTCATGGGCGTGCCTGCGCCTACCGCCGCCACCTGGCGCGTTGCCTGGCTCGTGCAGTACCTCTTCTTCCTCGTCTGGTCCGTCGGGCTCGCAGCCGGCGCCGCCTTGCTCGTGCGCGAGTACGCCGTCTATGCCCGCCACAGTGGCATCCCCGAGATCAAGACGCTGCTCGGAGGCTTCGTCATGCGCCGCTTCCTCGGCCCCTGGACCCTCGTCACCAAGTCGCTCGGCCTCTGTCTCGCTGTCGCCTCCGGTATGTGGCTCGGCAAGGAAGGACCCCTCGTCCATGTCGCCTGCTGCTGCGCCAACCTCTTCATCAAGCTCTTTCCCCACATCAACAACAACGAGGGTGAGTTCGGGGTGATCGTGTCGGCTTACTGCCTACTGCCTACTGACGTTTCAGCCCGCAAGCGCGAGGTCCTCTCCGCCGCCGCCGCCGCCGGCATCTCCGTCGCCTTTGGCTCGCCCATCGGCGGCGTCCTCTTCAGCCTCGAGGTCCGTCGCTTTCTCTCTCGGTTGGTCACGTGCTAACACCCCCAGACGCTCTCGTACTATTTTCCCGACAAGACCATGTGGCAGAGCTTCGTCTGTGCCATGACGGCCGCCTTTGTGCTGCAGGTGCTCGACCCCTTCCGCTCCGGCAAGCTGGTCCTGTACCAGGTCCAGTACAGTTCCGGCTGGCACGCCTTTGAACTCGTGCCGTTTGTGCTGCTGGGCATTCTTGGGGTATGTCACGTGACCTTTTCAACCACACCCCGCCCCAACGAGTCTAACCGTCAGGGCCTCTACGGCGGCCTCTTCATCCAGGCCAACATGCGGGTGGCGGTGTGGAAGCGGGCCCACGCGGACTGGCTGCCAGGGCCGGTGACGCAGGTGACGGCGGTGGCGCTGTTGACGGCGCTGGTGAACTACCCCAACTTGTACATGCGGGCGCAGGCATCGGAGCTGGTGTCGAGCCTGTTTGCCGAGTGTTCGACGCGGGTGGCGGACCCGTTGGGGCTGTGTGCGACGGGTGCGACGGGTGCGACGACGGTGGGCACGGTCGTGCTGCTGCTGCTGGCGGCCGTGCTCGGTTTCCTGCTGGCGGCCATCACGTTTGGCCTGCAGATTCCGGCCGGCATCATCCTGCCGTCCATGGCCATTGGCGCGCTCTGCGGTCGGGCGGTCGGCGTGCTCGTGGCGCGCCTCCAGCACAGCCACCCTGCCGCCCTGGCCTTTGTCTTCCAGGCCTGCGAGCCCGACCGTGCCTGCATCACGCCGGGCACGTATGCCATTGTGGGTGCGGCTGCCGCGCTGGCTGGCGTCACCCGCGTCACCGTGTCGATCGTCGTCATCGTCTTTGAACTCACCGGCGCTCTCACGTACGTGCTGCCCATCATGGTCGCCGTCCTGCTGTCCAAGTGGGTGGGCGATGCCTTCTCGCGCCGCGGCATCTATGAGGCCTGGATCGCCTTTCATGGATATCCCTATCTCGACAGCAGCGACGAGGCAGTCGCGACCCTGCCCCCCGATCTTACCGCCCGTCACGTGATGACACCCGTCCACCACCTCGTCCTCCTCACTGCTGTCGGCCACACTGTCGCCTCCCTTCAGCGCATCCTCGACGCCCGTCCGACTCATCGCGGCTTTCCCGTCGTCTCTGATCCTCGACACCCCCTCCTGCTTGGCTACATCTCCCGCGCCGAACTCGCCTACACCCTCCAGGCCGCCACACAGCCGCCGCGCTCGCTGCCTCCCGCGTCCACCGCCGCCTTCTTCGTCCATCAGCCCCAGGCCGATCCGCATACCTCCCTCGACCTCCGCCCTTGGATGGACCAGACCCCCCTCACCCTCCCCTCGGCTGCGCGCCTCCACCTCGTCGTTAGCTACTTCCAGAAACTCGGCCTACGCTACGTCCTCTTCAGCGACCGCGGCGTCCTCCAGGGCCTCCTAACCAAGAAGGATGTCTGCTACGTCCTCAATAGTGCCGACGGCTTCGGCGGTAGGACGGATACAAGTGCTGCAGAGAGTTCAGTTTTGTAGACAGTCTACGAGTTTACAGGGTAGAAGTCATACATCAAGACGCTTAGTCACCATTTTTTACAAGCTTCTATACTCCCCCCTACCCTAATACTCAAAATCATCGTCCACCGATGGCCCCTTGCTCTTCGCTATGCTCTCCTGCCGCCGGAACATCTCGGCCACCTGGCGTGACGTCGTCGCCTCGTCCGGCTTCTTGTCGTCGCGCACGCGAATGAAGCGCGGGAACCGCAGGCTGATGCCACGCCCCGTGCTACCAGGCGGTGCTGAGTCAGCATTGGGATCCACGCCCTCATGGCAGCCGGCCTGATAGCGTGGACTGAGGGTGAGGTCGGCCGTGCGGACTTCCCAGACGTAGCGTGGCTCGAACCAGACATCGGGCTGGTGCTGGCCGCCGGCGCTGTGCGCATAAAAGGGCTTGGGCCGGTCGATGACAATGGCGCTGAGCTGGCCGTGCAGCTCGTCCAACACGGCCTCGCTGAAGCCGGTGCCAATGTTGCAGATCGTCTCGTACGCCTCAGCCGCAGGACTGTAGCAGGCCAGCAGAAAGGCACCGTACACGCTCGTGCGCTTGCCACGGCCGTAATAGGCGCCCAGCACGACCAGGTCCAGCGAGTCGCCCACGCCGGCCAGATAGTCCTTTTTGATCTTGAGCCAGTTGCGCGACCGTTTGCTCGGCTCGTATGCGCTCTCTGGCCCGTCCAGCATCTTGACCATCAGACCCTCACACGACGCCCGCACGCTCTCGTCCAGGAACGTCTGGATCTCGTCCAGCTCCCGTCCGTCCATCGCGGTCGCAAACGCCAGCTCGCCCTCCACCGGCACCACGGCGCCCGCCAGCTGTGCCCGTCGTTCTCGCAGCGGCCGTTCCACCAGCGCCGTCCCGTTCAGGTACAGCAGGTCAAACACAAACACGCACACCCGCACCTTGACGTCTGCAATCTTCACGTCCTTGCGCTTGCGCGTCATCAGCTGCTGAAACGGCAGCACCTTGCGCTCTTCCATGTCCCAGCCCACCGTCTCGCAGTCCAGCACGAAGCTGCTCGTTCCCGGCCGCACCCACGATGCCAGCTTCGCCAGGATGTCCGGGTACTTCTTCGACAGGTCCTCCGAGTTGCGCGAGAAGATCGCTGCCAGCCCGGACGTCCCGCTCGCCTCGTCTGCCGCCACGTAGTGGATCTGCGCCCGTTCGCCGTCGTACTTGTATTCGCACGTAAACGTCTGGTTCTCGAACCGGTCCAGCACCTCTGTGATTGCTTTTGTCGGCTTCGCCAGCATCGGTTTCAGCGGGATCCCTGGCCGTAGCTGGCAGTGCTCTCGCAGCTGCATGATCCCGTGCTCCAGCATCGCCGGCACGATGATGTCGTAGCTCGGCAGCTCGCTGTACACCGTCTTCAGCATCGCCTCGGCCTGCTCCAGTTCGCTCGTGCTCGCCAGCACCGCCGTCTCCGTTCCACCCGCCCGTCTGGCCGCCTGTGCTTCGTGATGCATCACTGCCTGTGCCAGCGACACCAGCACCGTCTTCTCCGCCAGCCCCAGACGTAGCTTGCCCTCCAGGAACCGCACCAGGTACTTGGCCTCGCTCGCCCCGCCCTTGTCCTTGTTGATGTCCACCGCCACTCGTCGCCCGCCGGCTGCTGCTGCGTCTGCTGCCGCCAGCAGCTTCTTGATCCCGTCCACCTTGCGCTGCTGGGCCCCGTTGCCCGTCAACGTCGCGATCGCCATCAGCCCTTGGTGCACCCCCTGCACTGTCAGCGCCTTGGGCTTGAACATGGTCGGCTGCGTCGACCGCGACTTGACCGCCACCAGCCCCAGGTCGCCAATCTCCTTCTGGTCCTGCTTGATCACCGCCAGGCTGCGTCCCGTCGTCTCACCGATCGCCTTCATGATCAGCGACTCGCCGATCCCCAGCTCGATCCCGGCGTAGTCTGGCGCCAGCTTGTTCACCATCAGCAGCACCGTCGACAGCAGGTCCGAGGGCGTCAGTCGCAGCACCTGCCGCAGAAATAGCGAGCAGTACTCCATGATCACCAGCCGCTTCGTCGTCATCTCGATCAGCGAGAACGTCTGGCACAGCGCCGCGTACGGCACCGGCTCCCCGGCCTTCCAGTCTGGGTATGCGTCGCCCTTGACTGTTGCCAGCAACTCCTGCACCTTCTTGCGCGTTGACGCCTTGGCCTTGGTCTTGACCTTGAGCTTCTTCCCTTCCTCCCCTGCTCCGTCCGACTCTGACTCGGACCCGGACAGATCTGACTCGGAGCTGGATGAAGCTGCCTTCTCTTCCTCCACCTCTTTCTTTATCGCCTCGGCTGCTGCCTGTAGCATCTTCTCCGGGACATCGTCATCAGTCTCTTCCTTTTTGATGACTGCTGCTGTCGTGCTGCCGCTCTCGCTGACCTCGTCGTCTTCGTCGTCCTCCACTACCTTGCGTGCTTTCCGTGGACGCTTGGCAACTGGCTCGTCCGCTTCGCCTTCTGCTTTCCGGTCCGCCGTGCCTTCGCGTGCTGGTGACCGCTTCTTTTTCTCTGCCCAAACCGAATTGCATCATTAGCAAAGCTCGGCCAGCGGTACAGGAAGAGAAAGCCCGTTCCACAACTCACCCTTCTTTTCTGGCGTCCCCTTCTCCTTTGCCGAGCTCTCACCGTCCGCCTTCGCCCCCCGGCCGCCACCGGCACCACCGCTCGCCGGTCTTGTCGCAAACGAAAGTTTTGTCTGCTGAGTGGGTGTAGGCCGGCTGCCGCTGCTGCCTGGCGTGCTGAAGAATTTCCTACACCACCAGTCAGCATGGTGGACGAACATGCAGCGCCGGATCATAGGCACAGGCACATGCCCCAGCGTCGTCTGTGACGGCTTGACATACCCCAGGGTCGCCTGCTTGTTGGGCGCCATGGTGGTCGGATTGGCCTCTGTTCTCCTTCTCGAGCAGGTGGACAGTGTCGCTGGCCGATGACAGAAAACGTGACGGAATAGACCGGCGCTGCGCGCAAGTCGGAGCAGCTGTTGCGACGCCAGGTTTGATCAATTCACGTCGACTGATATCGCGGTGCAGACAGAAGCTGGAGACAGGGAGAAGCAACTTAGTTCTTAGCGGCCGACGCGCTTGCAGCAAAAACGCGTTCCATTTTAATGAACATTTGATGCCAAATCGCTCGGTCACGTGAACTGGAACTGAACCACAGCATTGCGAAAGAATTAAAGCAAGGCAGGTATACACGTTGCGGTCTCTCATTCATTATGCTCCCGCCTTCCTCTCCTTCTTTCCTCGCTTTCCTTCCTCTCCTTCTCTCCTCGCTTTCCTTCCTCTCCTTAGTCATAGTAGCGGATCTCCTCGGCCGTGCGGCCGCGGATAAACTTGGGCTCGCTGCCCGGCACGTAGATGTCGTTGAAGAGCACCTGCAGGTTCGCCTCCGGGAGCTCCATGGCCTCGGCCGCGGCACACTCCTCGTTGACGTAGCTGCGGGCCTCCTTGTCCAGCGTCTTGAGCTCGTCCTCGGTCACGACACCCCACTCGACCATCTTGTGCTTCAGGCCGGCGATCGGGTCGTTGGTCGACCGCATCCGCTGCACCTCCTCGCGCGTGCGGTACGTGGTCCCGGGGTCCGACATGGAGTGGCCGCCGTAGCGGTACGTCACGTACTCGAGAACCAGCGGGCCGTGGCCGTTCTCCGTCCAGTCCTTGCCGTACTTGACCGCCTGCTGCACCGAGAGCACGTCCATGCCGTTCACCTTGATGCCCGGGATGTATTGGCCACGTTTGTAGTAGTCCGTCAGGGCTGACGACCGGTTGGCAGCCGTGCCCATGCCGTATTTGTTGTCTAGTTGGTTAGAGAAGAGAAGAAGCGTGAAAAGGCATGATAAAACTCACTCTCGCAGCCAAACAGCGCCGGCAGCTTCCACAGCTTCGCCATGTTAAAGGCCTCGAACACCTGGCCCTGGTTGCTGGCACCGTCGCCGTACAGGATGATCGTCGCCTTCTTCCGGCCCTCGTACATGTGGGCAAAGGCCAGGCCGGCACCCACCGGCACCTGGGCGCCCACGATGCCGTTGCCGCCGTAGAAGCCCTTTTCAAACATGTGCATGGATCCGCCGCGGCCGTAGGCAATGCCGCCCTGCCGGCCCAGCAGCTCGCCCAGCACCTTGCGCACCGGCGCACCGCGCATGTAGGCGAAGCCGTGGCAGCGGTACGACGTGATGATGTCGTCGTCGCGCGTGATGGCGTTCTCGATGCCCACCGCCACGGCCTCCTGGCCGGTCGACAGGTGGCAGAAGCCGCGGATCTTCTTCTCCTTGTACAGCCGGTCGGCTGCCATCTCCATCTGCCGCACCACCACCATGTTGTAGTACGTGCTCTTCAGGTGCTTCTTGGTCACCTCCAGCGTGTACGAGGGTGGGTCGATCTCGTACGTCTCGAAACTCTCGTCGCTCAGCGTGATCGTGAACGGCTCGTCGTCCGACTCCGGCACCGCGCTCTTGTCCACGTGGGCCGACGCCGCATCCGTCGTCACCGTCCGCCGTGCTGCCATCGTCGACGCACGCACGGCCGCCGCTACTGGCGTCGTCCGCAGAGCTCCGGCCACCGAAGCCACACGGCCAGCCCGGAAAGCAACACGTGAGAACATGGTGTGAGATCGGAGGGGCCCGGGAGGCTCAGAATATCCTGCAATAGAAAAACCAAACGGTTTGATTGATGCGAACACGGCCGATGGAGATCAGACGACGTTCGTAGTGTGAATGGCTGCGACGTGGGATGAGTGATAAACGCCAGATCGGGAGAAAAAAATGCGGAAGTGCCATTCTCTGTCTCTCGCTCTGCTGCTATTAACCCGGCCGCGGACTTGCTGAAGGGACCTCCGAAGCAGCACAGAGCTCCCTGTAGCCCAATCAAAATTTTGCTGCCAGTGCCCCCATTCTCCACCGTGCGATCGGAGGTCGCACGCTAGCCCGTTCAGGCGCTAGTCCGCCTATAACACCCGTCTCAACGGCTTGCCAAACCCCGACAGACTGAACGGCGACTCGTTCCCCGTTCGCTCCGTCGTGCGAAATTACAGCGAGCTTCTTAGCTACGCCGACACAGACGCCGTATAAATCAACTCACTGTATTATTAACGCTGATAGCACCAAAAACGACAGCAAAGCTAAGATATCTTATCAAGCAGTACAGATGCTCTGTTCAACCACACAAGCCATGCTCGCTGCACAAGAATCTCTAAATAAAATCCCTGGATCCGTCCAATTCGCAAACAATGACCGCCCAAAACGCCCCTGACCATGCTTTGTTCCACGCAGGAAACAGACAAAGAATGACATGTCCAAACCTAATCTACCCGTCATGACGACGGCACACCTTCTGCTTTAACACCGTGTGATGCTGCGTGTGGTGCTGCTATAAGGACCAAACGTTCGCCTGATGCAACCTGTTTTCCATCCCGGTCGAGAATGCTGGAGAGAAAAAGCGCTTCCGTCGTAGAGCGGACGGCCACATCTTGTTACCGCACCCTTTAATCGTCGTGAAAAAAGGCAGCACTGCCCTGCTGGAGCGGGGCCGTTGCCGGTCCGGCATCTCTCATATCGACGTCTTGGCCAGACGAATCTCGCCGCGGTAAGCCACCGAGTAGGCTCTGTGGTCGGTGGAAGTCGAGCGCCATGGCGCTCATCGGGCGCGTCGGCTCAGACGGATCGAGAGAGCGAGGCGAAATCGACAGGGGGTACTCCACGAGAGCTTCTTCTGGCGGGGAGAAGGACCATACCTGCACGAGTTAGAACGACGGACTAGCAGATAGGAGCCCTGAACCAAAGACTTACCTCCATGACGGTCCGGCCATTGCGAAGGGCCATCGCCACACATTTCTCGTCCTCGAAAGCTACGCGCCACACAGCATCGCCGTGCGAAATGAGCTCGCGGACAAGCTGGCCTGTCTTCAAGTCCCACACCTTGACGCGGCCGTCACTACCACCGCTAACAACACGGGTGTCGTCAAACTGAAGGCTTGTAACACTATTATCATGCGCCGCCAGCCTGTGGATCGGACAGAATCGAGACAGCGACCATACCCGGACGGAGCCGTCAGAACCGCCGGTCACCAGCGTGTCGCCGCGCATCTGCAGCTGGCCGACAAGCGAGGTGTGGCCCTGCAAAACAGCCTGGCACTCTCTGCACACGAACATTAGTGACCCGGCCGCACAAGGGGAGGAGTGGAACAAGCGTTGCCTACCCTGTCGCAGCGTTCCATATCCGAACGCTGGTGTCGAGGCTCCCAGTAGCCACCCTGATGCCGTCAAAGGCAATGGCGTAAATCTGGCTGTAGTGGCCCTGCAGGGTGTGCAGGCACCGGCCCTCAGATATGCTCCAGACCTTTGCAGTGGTGTCATAGCTGCCAGACACGACGATGTCGCCCTTAATCTCGAGGCACCGCACGCTTGCTTGATGGCCGACTAGGACATTGCGGCAGAGGCCGGTGCGAATATCCCAGATTCGGAGCGTGGTGTCGCGGGAGCCGGAAATAGCTGTGTTCTCGTCCGACATCTTGAGGCACCGAACCGTCGATGTGTGGCCGCGGAGAGTGTGCAGACATGCCCTAGGCGTGTTAGTATGTCCATCTTCCAACAATCGTCCTGGCCAGGTAGCCTACCCAGTAGCAAGATTCCACACGCGGACATCGCGATCGCAACCGCCGCTGACGAGAATGTCGTCCCATGGGATCATGGCCCAGACACCCATAACATGTCCCTGGAGAGTCTTTTGGTTTTCGCCCTCCGTGTCAAACACATGGATCCTGGCATTATCCAGCGCAACGATGATGTATTTGGACGTCAGATGAAGACTGGTGACCACGCCACCATCCTGGGTGATGTTCTTCGCACTGTTGCGACCGCCGGTTCGCCAGGCGGCGTCAACGAGATATCGCTGCTTGAAATGCGACTTGTAGGACTTGAGCTGCTTCGGTCGGGTTCTTGAGAGCGAGCTCCCGGAGGCGCCGTCGAGGCTACGAGACGTAGCCAAGGGCAGATCCAGGTCCCGCGAGACGAGAAGCGAAGATCCATGCGCAGCGAAGTCGCTATCGGAAACGCTCATAGGAAAGGATACCGAATCCTCCGAGGCCATGACAGCAGGGGGGGACGGGAGAGTTATAGAAAGACGGCGGCCGTAGTCATGCTTGACACAGAGGTTCTTCCAGGTCATGTCGTCGCTTAGAAGATCTCGCCAGCGACTCGATACCTGAGAGGCGCGGGCCAGAACCTTCGGATCGTCGATAAAGGACAGGATCTAGGTAATGAGTCAGCACAAGCAAAGCAGAGGGAACGCTCTGAACTCCGTTCCAAAGCTTCAATCAATCACATGGGTAAAGCAGCATACTCTCAAGCAGAGCTCATCGGGCAAGCTCGTAAAGGGGTCCTTTTTCAGCAACGGGCTGACAAACTGGTGGACGAAACTCAACTGCTGGCTTGTGCAGAGGTTGAGCAGGTCGGCCAGCAGTCGCGTGCGCTGCGAACTACTACAGCTCTTAAAGTGGTGGCGGACCTTGGCATGAAAGAAGTCCTCGTCGGCAGCAACATCGCTCCAGTCCGGTTGGATGTGTGAAGGGCCGGGCGAGGCAGCCGGGGTCGGCGGTGGCGGCGGCGATCCTGTCAGAGTCTGGTCGAACTCGGCAGCAGGAGTGCTCATGCTCGGGGTCGGAGGGCCCCTAGAGGGTCGAGTCTGTGTGGCCTTCATGGAGCCGGTGTCGAGAGAGAGCTCGTCGCAGCTAAAGGTACTTCCCCGTCGGTCTGAGAAACTGGCCGGTTGGGTATATCCGGCCATGGTGTGATATTCGCGTCAGGAGGCGGTAGCAGAGGCAGACGATTGATCTTGGGCCGTGTTAGCCGTATGACGACAGGAGGATCCAGCCAGAGCAGTCCACGACAGAGAACGAGACGAGGAAAAGAAAGAAAAAGGGGCGCTCCAAAGGCGACGCAGTCCTGGGCTGACCTTTTCTGCCGTCCGAAATAGTCGTACCTCGTCAGAAATCAGATGAGGCCCTGGTGATCTACCTCTGCGGCAGTGGTTGCCACGAGAGGACGAGGTCGAGAAAGCGGACGGAAGCCTTGCGAGGCACTGGTATGGCCACGATTACGGGAGTCTGGTTTCGGGTCTGGTTTCGAGTCGGTTGTGCATGAACCGACGGCTGAGAGGCGGTGGAGGCGGAAGAAGAACAGACAGCGAAGAAAGGGGTCGAGGTCGGCGGTGGACGGGTGAGGCGAGAGGCGCGATCAGAAAGAAGGGTGCTTGTTGGCAGCAGACACGTGTTTGTATGTTCATCGAGGTGGGCGACGGCTATGGGTGCATTGGCATGGCGGTAGAGTAAAGAGCGGCGGGAGAACGGACTCGCGAGCAAGACCAGGCGATGCTGTTGGAGAGACGCGGTGTCCTCGTGTTCCCGTGTTCCTGTGTCTCGGCGGCCCGTTGGCAGGTGTTGTAAAGGGAGGGAGAGGGAGGAGGAGGCGGTGGCGAGGAAAGGATGGGAGAGGAAACCGGGGAAGAAGGAGAGATTGGGTGTTGATGGCGTCGGGTTCGTTTTGCTGGAGGAAACAGAGAGGCGAGGAAAGGGAAGACCAGAGGGAAAAGGGAAGGAAACGGCCAGGGCGAGAGAGGCAGAGTGGGCCCAGCGTCGAATCAGATGACGGGAACGACCGCTGGCGACAAGTGTCTTAAGATCTCTTACAGCGCCCGACAGCGCCGGAGCACAGTGGGTGCTTACCGTTTCTGGGCCCTGCACGCAGCGTTCCAACGGCTCAACGCTCTGTCCCTGGAGCTGCAAACGGAACGGCCTGCTCGCCGGAACGGCCTCGCTCGCCGTGGCTGGCATGCCGTTGTCACCAGCTGCACGGGTGGTCGCCATTCCTGCTCGACTCGTCTGCCCGCTTGCGTCAGGCACGCAACCGACGCCTGTGCCGTTGCATTGTCCTGCGCGCCATCAGCGCTGTTCTGTTACCGCCCCCCTTACACGCTGCAATCCACTCTTGCTCCGTTTCACCTCCTGCCCTTTTCGCTCCCGCCCCTTCCCCCTTTGTTCCTTGCGCCGTTGGCAGTTCGCAGCTACCCTGTCGCCCTGCTCCGTGCTGTTCGTAATTACCCAGAAAGCGCTTCAGCCCTTCAATCCCCTCTGATCCCGTCAGCCAATCGCCGGCCAGAACTCGCCTTCCCCGTCTAAGCGCCGTGTCGACTGACCAGAGGGTGGCATCTCATGTGGATTGAGACACGGTTCTCGACTTGCAAAAATATACGACGTACTCGTAATTCGTACTCCTTGGAAAGTAAGAGCTCCCGTCTAGCCATGCATCTTGCTGCTCGGCCGAACAGTGTTGTATGGTCGACGGGAGCCTTGCCATTTTCTAGGAACAGCGTCACTTCATTGCGTGCTCTTACAACCTCCATCTGTTGTAGCTCGCTAAGGCATTACTTTCAAAGTGTGTTAGGTTGCTGAGTTGGCGAAGGAGACAATGCGGCTGCTTTCTTTGTTGAGATGTCAGACATGCTTGGGCAGCAAGTTTGTCGGCGAGTCCAGACTGATCCGCCTTATGGCTGGAGTTGAACAAATCCAATGGCTGGTCAAAGAAGTGCTTTACGGAGAACAAGTTACGTATGTCTCCTCGCACAAATCTCGCCTAGTCAGCCCATCTGCAGAAACATAAACATGTTTTCTGCGCGCATCCTCTGTAACTAGACATGGGCCTTTCTTCCATTCGAGCCTCCCCTTTAACCGTATTAAGACTTTAGTCTCCGATAAGACGACATTAGTGTAGACACGGCTTGTCGGCTCCGATGCCGCGGCTATGCAGAAGGGGTAATGTATAAGGCGGGTTCGCATGGCGACATCTTCCGCACATCCACACCGTGTGTTCTTGAATCCATCTTTTCGCCCCAAGGAGCCGCAATATCTGTCGCGGCGGTTGCTGAAATGGCGCCCTTCTGCTTCGGTCGTCGTGATATCATCGTTGGTCTGCTCAGCTTCACAGCCGCCTATTGTGTAAATGCATATTATCTAACCGCCTCCCGAGCCATCGATGTGTCCGGCCCGGGTGGCAGCGTCTGGAAGGCACCCCGACGACAGCTTGAGCCTGGGAAGGACGTCGTTGCTTATCTTCCCTACCCGCCCGATGCCCTCCCCGGTGGCCGCCTTGTTGAGACTCCGTATGGCTCCGTCCAAGTCTACGAATGGGGTTCCGAGAACGGCGAGAAGGTCCTGCTTGTTCCGGGCATCTCGACGCCCGTGTTGGCCTTGGGCAATTTGGGCCACGAACTGGCCGAGCGTGGCTACCGAGTCATGATGTTTGGTACGAATGCGTGATGGCGTCTCGACGAGGGAAATCCTGCGTGTCATTTAACAGCCGTCTTCCATCCCTCCAGATCTCTTTGGCCGCGGATGGTCCGACTGCCCCGTCGGTGTCGCCCACGATTCCCGTCTCTATGTCTCCCAGATCCTGCTGGTTGTCACATCGTCAGCACTGCCCTGGACTGGTCGTGCCGAGGGTTTCCACCTGATCGGCTATTCCTTTGGCGGTGCGCTGTCGGTTGCCTTTACGTGCTACCTGCCACACCTCGTTCGCTCGCTGATCCTGGTCACACCGGGTGGCCTCATCCGGCGACACCACATAGGCTGGAAGAGCCGGCTGCTGTATTCGCGGGGTCTCTTGCCAGACTGGTTGCTGGCGACGCTCGTCCGGTGGCGGATGCAGCAGCCACAGCCGCAGACCAGCCGCTTTAGCGGAAACAGCGATGTCCACGGCGGCGATGGGTTTGACAGCGCCGTCTTGGTCAGGGGCCGGCCAGAGGTGACTGTGGCGGCCGTCTGCGCGTGGCAGCTGGAGCAACATAGAGGCTTTGTTCCGGCCTTCATGGGCGGCTTGCGAGATGCACCCATATACGAACAGCAGACACTGTGGGAAAAGCTGGCTCGGCAGCTGGCGACAAGACGGGCGGCAGCTGGGGCAGGGAACATCGCAGCAGAAGGAAATGCATCCAGGAGGCTGGGAAAGGCACTGCTTGTTCTGGGCAGTGCTGATCCAGTGATAGTGAAGGAGGAGGCGATCCCTGACATCCAGGCGGCTCTGGGGACTGAAGGCGTAGAGGTGGTGATTATAGAAGGTGGACATGAGATCCCATTTACAGAGAGCGCTGCCGTTGCGGAAGCAGCTGTCCAGTTCTGGTCTACAGCATAAAGGAAGGGGCATGGTTAGAAGGCATACTAGTGTCGTAAAATCGTCAACAGCCGTGATCATATTCCATTATTGGCATACCGTATCCAATGCTGTAAACTGGCAGGATCACAAAAGAGAGCGAAAACGGAAGCATAAAGCGTGCATATAAATATCCTCACTCCTTTTTGGCAATATATGCAATTGCTCGCCGATGATGAGTAACCTGGCCCAAAATACTCAATGAAAACAAAAACAAAACAATAATAACCTGACTCCGAGTACTCCAGTACACGCTCGTCTAAGAGCAATTTCTAGAGTCATACCGTTGCGTGCCCTCCGGATTCCCTTTTGCCGGTGCAAAGGTGCGTAATGTATAGTAATACACAGATAAGAACACACGTTCAGGCCTTGGCAAAAAGCCACATCACAACGCCGCCATATACTGCCGCAAGGATGATCCACATCGCCAGGCTACCGATCTGGTCCCTTCCCTAGTGGTGGTGTCCAAACTGGGTCAAAAGCGGCAGAAGCATGCCGACTATCGTCGCCACCGTGTCCCGCATCTGTGGCCGGTTCTGTCTCCGCTGTGCCATGTTGCCATTCTCGCCGTAGCTGTTGTTCGAGGGCAGGTGATGCTCGTGGCCGCCACTCTCGTCCTGCATAGCCTGCATAGCCACATACCTGTCCGGTTAGCACGACGTCCCGGGTAGGACAGGGTGTGTGAGAGCACCAAAGACTTACAGGAAAGTCCCTGCAGAGAACAGCAGCAGCAGCCCGGTCCAATATTGGCCCCGCTCGCCCTCCATACGGCTGCCCCAGATCAGGGTTATGAAGATGTACGTGGACAGCGCCCCAAACGGCGCCGCCAAGCTAAAGAGCATGAGATGGCCACGTGCTGCCCGTTTCGACAAGCCGTGCTTCAGCAGGACCGACGTCAGGCCAAAAGCCGCCGGCGCCTTGTGCAGCATTATTGCCACGAAGATGACGAGCCCCAGCTTCATGTCTTCCGTTGTTGCCGACGCGCCCATGGCTATGCCATCTGCCGTCGCATGTATCACGAGCCCAGCCGTGGTTGCGAGTCCTCGTGACTGCCGTGGCGATGGTGCCAGCGACCCCAAGAATCCCACCTCTTCCTCCGCTTCGCCATCGCTGTCTCCGGCCACGCCTGACAGCCCCAGGTTGTCGAGGCTAATGTGGCGCATCGTCGGCGCCGTCTGCAGTTTGTCCACCGCATGCCGTGGCAACCGGTCGATCAGGAACATACACACAAATCCAGAGACCAGTGCAAATCCAATCTGAAACGTCGGCAGAGGTGGCACCTCGTGCTTGTGCTCGTCTTCAGCATGTATGCTCTTCGTCGGTGCATGTGCGTGCTTGTCGTTCTGTCTTTCTCCATCTTTCGACACCTTGGTGCTATCGTCGGAACCAGTTCCCAGGGCAGCAGCTGCGGTCGTGGCGACTACGTCGTCTGCTCGTCGACGGTCATCTCTCTCCGAGATGTGCTGGATAATATCGTCCAGGGCGCGTGGTGACAGCGGGCTGGAAACGGCATCGACTACTGACGAGACCAGAGAACGCGGAACAGCTTCGTGCATCACAGCCCCGAGGCTAGAGATATGTCGTGTCTGGACCGCAGCTCTTGCACCAGCACCAAAGCTGGCCGTGAGATACGTGTTCACAACAGCCTCGACACCCTCAGGAATAATAACGATGAGCGATGTGCCAACGAGGATGCCGACTCCTATGCTAGAGACGAAGCGCAATTGCGACTGTGTCAGGGTCATCGATAATGGGAGGGCGCCTGCAAGAAAGGAGCTGTTGGCAGCCAGTGTCAGCAGAAGTACAGTCGGCACGAGGAGAGATCGAGTTGATAGACGGGAGGATAACGTACGCAAGCGCCATCACGGCCTACACATAACGAGTCAATTAGCTGCAGTGACCAGCACGGGGGCATTGGGGAGAACAAACACTCAGTGCCAACAGCAGCAAAAGGCCGCCCATCTTGTATGTTTTTTTATTCTAGCTGAACTTGGGCAGATGAACAATGGGACCAAAAAAGGAAGCCTGTTTCGTCACCAAGTCATTGGGTAGGGTAGCACGAAAATCAGCCGGGTCCAAAGGCCGATGCTCCGTCACCCGTCTTGATGTTCGCAAGGCGGGTTTCTGCTGTGTATAGTCTGCAGGAATCCGGTATTCCGTTGCGATGGGTGGTCTTGTTGCATATATCTATCAAATCTCGATGTTTTAGAGCCCCTGGCTTATGTGGCTCAGCAAAAAGTGGGTCGGTTTTGCCTGCACTGCCTGCATTTGGCTTCCAGTCTTGGCACTTCTGTCCCCGTGCGCACCAATTAAGACGCTACGCGCTACCTTTATTTTCTGTCGCGATCGCGTCTCAGAGACGAGTCTGCGACCAGTGACGACGGCTACGAGCAACTTCCGTCTGGACTGTGACAGCAAGCTTCCACACGACGGATCCTTGCAGCCAGGTATATCCCGCCACTATTCCTACCAAGATACAGACTTGAAGCCGAGGGCGTGCCCGCGATGGACGACTGTATGTGAGCTCCGAATGACATCTGCTTCATCTGCCGGCTCTTTAAATTCTAACTCTAGATGCTTCTCTAGGGGTGTCGAATGCCAATGAGGCACTGGAAGTCAGCCTCGTCCGGGCTGCTCCAACGGGACTGCAAACCGTGGCCACATTCAACCCGCAGTTCACATATCCCATTTTCGGTAACGAAGAGACCATTTTTGGCTATCAGAACCTCAAAATCTTCATCCGATACAATGCCTCCGATATGCGCCCAAATCTTCTGGTCTCCTATGGAAAAAAGTTCAAGCCCGTGGGCGAGAATGAGCCAACCGATGTCGTCGAAGTGCTGAAGGAATTTCTACCCCCAGGTCAGTCTCTGCCATAGCTATCATAGATACTCTCCGTTGTGCCATCTTGCGCAAGAAGCTTATTACCCCCTCCCCTTTGAAGTGGCAACCCAGAAGTCAACAGAGTTTGAGGAAGCCATCAAGCAAATCCCTGCTGGCAGCTATCGTCCTCCTGGCGAGCGCATCAAAGACCTCGAGACTAGCGACGGCCGTTACGAGATCTGGAAAGGCAGCCTGGACGACCCGGCCGTGAAGCAGCTTGTCAGCCGGATTCAGATTTTTGTCACCCTCTTCATCGAAGGTGGCTCGTTCATCCAGACCGACGGCTCGGATTCCGCCGATCGCTGGACTGTTTTCTTCCTCTTCCGTACGCGCCAGCTACCCGGTGCAGCGACGTCATACGAGTACGAGTTTGCCGGCTACTCCACCGTCTACCGCTTTCTGCTGCCTGTCGGGGCTGCTACACCACCTCGCACGACCGAGTTTGAGCTGCCCGGCAGCGAGCCCGAATTCGCCCTGTCCACGCTCCCTTGCCGGTCGCGCCTCTCGCAGTTTGTCATTCTGCCGCCGTTCCAGGGCAAAGGTAACGCCGGTCACCTCTACGACGCCATATTCGAGCAATTTCTGCACGAGCCACAGACACTGGAGATCACTGTGGAGGACCCAAACGAAGCTTTTGACGATGTCCGCGATCTGGCGGATCTCAAGTATCTCAGCACCGTGCCGGAATTCTACGAGGCTGTGCGCATCAACACGAGCGTTCAGATCCCAAAGACGGGCCCGTCACCCAAGAATATCGTCGACCAGACAGCTCTAGATGCACTGCGACACAAGACCAAGATTGCCCCACGCCAGTTCCACCGTCTGGTAGAAATGCAGCTGATGCATAAGCTGGCACCAAGCGTGCGGCCAAGCTTAGACGAGCTGGACGAAGACCAAGTCGAGGCGGTCGGCGGTCCAAGCGACAAGGGCAAGACACCGGTGGCCACCAAAGAGCAGCAACACGAGTACAAGCTCTGGCGACTGTTTGTCAAGCAGCGATTGTATAGACACAACAAAGAGATCCTGGGCCAGCTGGAGCGGGGCCAGCGCATAGATAAGCTGGAAGAGACGCTCCGCAGCGTGGAGCTGGAATACGCCCGGATCCTGAGCCTGTTTGAGAGTAGAGCGAAACTGCAGGCGCCGGCAGCCAAGCGGAAGCTGGTAGAGGACGATGAAGACGACGGGTACGGGAGTTCATCGAGCAAAAAGGTGCGTACGGACAAGGCATAATAATGGTCGGCGGTTGACGGGGTCTACTGGGGTCACCAATGGGAAGAAGCAGAAATGTTTCCGTAATGGCGTTTGCGTATATGGAATCGGTTGTGCAAAAGTTCAAAAGGAATCCTATCGTACTGTCTATTTTTATATAAGATGAGCTCAGTGCCAGATGGCGATCTGTGTAAAGGACGGAATGCAACCCTCAAAGCATGCTTCTGCAATATATCGCCCTCCGACATCTATGTCTCTGCAGTGGCCGCTGTGACGAACTCGTTTCGTGCTGTCCAATACTTTTCTTCGACAACGTCGCATAGGTCTTGCAGGTCGCGAAGACCCTTCTCCAGCGCCTGGACAGCCGTACCCTCTGATCGATAGGCATCCGACGGTCAGTACAGGATGCAGAGAGCATAACAACGAGTTGGAGTTGCTGGGCTTACCGTATGTCTGGATGCGAATGTTCATCTTCGCCTCGGACGGGTGCGGAATGGTGTAGGCACAGAACTCGACATCGCGGCTGTCATAAGAAGAGGCATGGGTTAGCCCTCTGCCTGGAACGGAAACATATCCTAAACAGCATGCTCCTAGCGATGGCTTACTTCTTCATAATGATGTACCGCAAGGAGTTACCAAGGGTGTGGCCCTCGTCAAGAAACTCAAAAGACGCGGCCGTCGGTGTTGATCCTGGTAGCTGTCGGCAGGCGTGTCAGTTCCAAAGTCTTCGCCCTTCGGACAGTCCGTGGAGTGAACATACCAGCTTTACTCTCTGTGTCTCTTCCTCCTCCTCTTCCTCCCCGTACGCCTCCTCGCCTTCGCCCTCTTCTGCTTTGTCCTGCTCCATATCTTCTGCTACTGCCTGTCCTTCGGTCGCTTCGATCGTGTCGGTGTTCTCGACTGCCGCTGTCGGCGCATCTTCCATCTCTGCATCTTCAGGCACCTGTTCCGCCGGGGCCTGCTTTCTTCTTGACCTCGAAGTCGACATTCTGGGTATGTTCTCTGCGATTGTGCGATTGGTAGAGACAGAAGGCTTTGTTGCTGCTGTGGTCGTTGCTGATCCTCGGTTTTTTTTTTCTTCAAACGTCACTATTTTTGCCGCTGACCGATAAACCTTTTTTTGCGCCGATAGAGATTGGTTCACAACGCGGGGGACGCTAAAACATTCGAGTTCTAAATCACATAATCATATGCTAGCGGTTTGCAACCTTTCTTTCCTGTTTTCTTCTTCTCTTCCAAGCGTATCCTCTGGGTATGGATTGTACAGCTACGGTATTCTCGGTACATCGGCTGAGGTCAGACTATCTAGGATTTCGGCAGCCCGAAGAGCGGCCTGTTGAGACCTGCTCGTTGGATCCGGCAGTTCTTTGCTTCAGCCACAACGGGAAAAGAAGTAATTTCTGATTCTAGCGCCCTGTACTTTTTCCTGGGAGAGGGGGTGCGAATATCGATACAGAAAGCGCCATATCTTTGGAAAACAGAGGATGAAGAGAATGGCAAGCTGGAATGTGATGGGGCAGCCTCGCGATAAGGACAGCCACTTGCAGCATTCGGAGTGGAAGTACTCATGACGGGGTCCAGGGAAATCCTGCTTCCCGGTTGCGGCAACGGGAATGCATTTTTCGTACGAAGTACAATATGTGTGCAAATGAAATCATGACCAGGGCGAAAGCAAGGCCGAACAGGCCATGAGCCTCCGGGGTCCACCCAGCGAAACGGGATATTGAGAAGGGCAGGTAGAAAGAGTCGAGCGTTCCGGAAGAGGAAATCCCAGAAACCAATAAATCTCCACCGGGCGGCTAGCTGCAGAAAATGTGAGGGTTGGACATGGAAATAAAATGACCCATATTCATCATACTCGTATCTTATTACATAGTACCAGTTCGTCTTCCAATGGAGGGCGTCTAAAAAAAGAAAAGGAAATATCTGGCAATACAGGTGCTACCAGAGATTGCAGAAGAATGCTATTCACACACCAGCACGAAGTGGTATAATTGTCTCGAACGCGTGGTTTGCACACGTGGAAGTACGACGATATGACGAGGATGACCCGCAAGCTCTGCCAACCTTGTATCTCGGGCCATCACAGGTATCTAACGTAGGATTGGTAAGTCTGGTTGTCGAGCTTGGGGCCGAGCAAAGGCCGTACGGGGTGCCCTGCTTGCTAATGACGGCGACCCGGTGGCTTTGCCCGACACGGCAAGCTAGGCGACGGATGATCTTGCTTGCGCCATGTTTATTGCTCTGTGCCTGAGCACTAGCCAAGTACGAGACTTTACGTGAGGCAAGGCACCACTTGTCGGATGCATTCCGTGCAACTCTGTCGATCGGGTTCTACAGAAGACCGCAGGAGAAAACTGGAAAGAAAACTGGAGAGAAAAAATAGAGCGCTTTTGCCATGCAACTGTTTGCAAATCCGCAGCCAAGATGAAACGAGCTTGTCCGGTAGTCCGGCCGTCAAGAAGCTACGACAGATTTGTGGACTGGAAAATTACGGGAGCTCCCCTCATATACTAAAGGACAGACTGAGGGCAGCATGATTGGATCGTGGCAGGACTGACGGGGTGAGGAAAATGAAGCACAGCGCTGATTGGATGCCAGGGGACAAACCTCAAACACGGGGTGTACTAATCCGTGCACCCTTTCCGGTCTACGACGTACATACGACGTATTCGAGCCGTGCTCCTGAAAGAACGGCTTTACTCAGTCTCTTGAGCCAAGCGGCATCCAACGGCCGATAGGCGAACAGGGACTGACCAGACGAAATATGCGGTAGCACGCCGGACTGAGAGACAGACAGGACAGACGAGAAGAAATCAGAGCGGTGGCACAGAGGCTTGCAGGGCGCAAGATATGTAGCATGGACTGCCTCGCCGCTATCGCGGGCCAGTGCCGGGCATCGTACGTCGTAAGTTGCGCGCCCTTCTCGTATTGTCTTGCGTAGCAGATCGCGCGTTACAATGCCAACTCGTCGAGAGGCTCGAACCGAAACAAAACAAGTAAAAATAAGCAAAAGAGATTGCAGGCGACGAAACAAAAAGACCCGCACGTCCGCCCGAACATGCTGGGGATCACGAAACATATATCTAACCTGTACGGGGGCTTCCGTGCTCCTGGCTGAATGCAGACTGCCCCCGCTGTATTTCGTACTCGTATCTTACATAGAGTAAATGGTTCACAGCGCGGGCGAACCGCCCCTGCGGGAAACGGGCCAATGTACGACGTGCTCCGTAAACGAGGCACCTGCAATATTATGTTAATAGAGACACGCTGATCGTGGTGTGGGCTCGGGTTCGCCCAGGATGGCTCAGCTGGCGACTTGGGGCCAGAGTCATCGGGAGTGCATGTTGCGATCGGCGCTGTGAAATGCCACATTTTCCCATGCTGGTGCTGTGACGAAGCAAGGATCCGCTGCACAGCCAGTCCCTCAGCCTGGTATCAGCCAGGGAACGGCAATATTGGGAACAGAATGGGTAAGAAAGAAGGGGGCGAAATATGGGGAAATCGAGCGAAAAGGGCATCGCATAGCACGGACTCTCTACGGTCATTATATCCACTCAACTGGGCACCGACGGAACAGGTAGGATGACGATGTTGCTGGCCAGCTGGGCCACGTCGTCTCTCGCTGCTGGCCGACAGCTGCTGCATCTCGGCAGGCGGCCAGAAAGCCCTCAGCGCCTCGGCCGCAGCTTAACGTATTACGACGTACTCAGCTTCCAGGCCGAGCGAACCCCACAAGCCCTCTCTCGATACAGCCGAGACGCGGCAGGGAGGCGTCTAATCCAGTCTGTGCAGTAGTTTCGTTTTGCCTGGCCTCAGCAATACGGGGCCACCGCCCAACAGAACAGGCTGGGTCAACCAGACAAGAATCAGAAACGGTCAGCAGCAACGCTGGCTGCGTTCGGTGTTTCCTTCTCCTTGCAGTAGCGGCGGCGCCTTTCTGGAGCGGCCTCACTGAAAGGGAAAAAGTGCGTGTCTTGGGCCCAGAGCCTATTTCCCGCCGGTCTTCTTCTCGACCGTTTCGCATCTGCAGCCAAGGAGGAGGGGGGCCATCGGCCTCTGTCAAGGGCTGGCACCGCCAAGCTTCCAACTCGGCGACAGGGGGGAAAGGTATCTCAAGATACTACGACGTATGTATGACTCTCAAGTGATACCTGTACTCCGTACTCCGTACTTGTATAGTCATTTTTTCCCTCCAATCCTTGCAAAAGCAATGTTCGCCTTCCCCGGTTATGCAAGGAGAGAAAAGGCATGCGTGAAAGCCATGCAGGAAAAGGCCGAATGCCAGCCGAGATAGCGACGTAATCCGCAGCCAGCAAGCAAGCAGCTATCACACACATGGTAGCATCCCAAGAGAACACGAGGCGAACGGACAGCAAAGCTGGAGGCGGGAGACACAGAAAACTCGGCGACTTGCCTCAAGGACGGTGTGTTTGGGCCAGCATAAAGGTAAAACAAACTAGAGGAGAAAAGTGGAGGGAAGGGCAGGACGAAGGCGTGGTTTTTGCCGGCTTTTAAGCGTTCCCCCTCCAATCCGCGGGCGGCCAATCGTGCGGCCCCCTATGCTCTCTACTGTAACTCACTAGTGCGGCAGGTACAGAGTTAAGTCGTGCTGTAGTGGTTCTTAACTCGAAACAGAGGGCGTTGACAGTAGGCAGCAGGCAGCAGAAGAACAGGGGCGACAGGCAGCTGAGGAAGAGAACAGCAGGGCAGAAACCAGAAAGCACGATCACCCACGACGTACTCCGTAGAGGGGAAACAGCGGCCCGACTGACCTTCCAGTTCTGCCAGCGCAAACCAACATCGCTCCTGCTCTGCCGGCACGCCTTGCCCTACGAGTATCCGTACTTGTACATGGGAAGGAGGGACTCCTCCACCCCCGAAAAGACCCACACCCCCCTCCCCCTTTATCCTTGACCAGTTAACCCCCCCCAGCCAAGATCTCTCACACACAACTGTATCACTGTCGCTCACCAGATCGCTCCTTTCATAACCAGCGCTTCGTCCTCCCAACTAATACTTCTCAACCACCCTTGCACTTCCCGTGCTTTTCTCATCAGCCCCCCTTCTCTCATATTTTTTTTTATTCTCGCCACATTCTTCCCTTCGTTCTTTTTCCGTCTTCTTTGCTTCTTGCTTCCACTGCCTTGCTGTCTCTACTCTCGCTGCTTCCTTTCTCGACCTGATTTACAGCACGCACGCACGCATTGACAGCCTGTCGCCCCGCGCCTGATATAGCGCCCACTTGTTGTGTTCTCGTCCCGGCCGTCGACCACGACACCATCACGGCGATTCACACCGTTATTATCGCTTGCCGGCAAGGATCAGCTCCGATTAGAGGGTTTTTTGGAAAGCAAAAAAGTACGGAACAGACGGCCATCAGGCCCGAGCCAGCTGGTCCCGTTTTCTCCCACTGTACATCTGCAAGCGGCCGACTCTGCCATACTTGACGACAGGAAACGTCCAGTACAGCTCCCAACGACCCAACACTGGCGGGATATCATCGCTTCGCTCGTTAGTTAGTGTCTTGTGAGTTTTAGGCCTTTGCGCGAACGCGAAGAGCACTAGCACCTCAAAACAAGAAGCCACGGCTAGTCACAATCAGCAAGGCGTGTACGGAGTACTGCTCTGAATCATTCCCGCCACCTGTCTTTGCTACATACCGGACGTATCGTGGAGGCAGATTACGAGAACAGCCTTCTCGACTACGAACAACAAACGCAGACTTGGGCCAAAGAAATCTCTGTCGACGTGGCCGGAACCGAGTCGATACTGGGAACAGTCTGCCTCGAGGCGTCGGCACAAAATTCGTGCCTTGGATCGCATCTGTCCACTCTCCCTTCCCTCACTACGCGCTCACCCGAACGCCTCTTACCAACCTCACAATGAGTACCGCCATCGCAATGGCTCCGTCTCCGGCCCCCCATGACCGGCCGTCGTTTGGCAGCGGCAAGGGCAACAGCTCCGCTGCCGCCTCAAACACATCCACGACGGCGACGGCAGCAGAGCTCTCTGCCGCAGCCGCAGCCGTAGCCGCTGTTTCTACTTCCCCGGTCGCTCAGAGAACCATCGCAGCAACAACGCCACATGCAACTGCACAACGGTCTGGCAGTGGTAGCCCTCGAGGCAGTGCGCAAAGATCTTCCCCACCCAGCGCGTATGTATCCCACATCCCTCGCCTCCTGACAAACTGCCTCATGCTCCCCCCTCCCATACCATCCCGCTGACATCCTTTCCAGTTCTCGGAACGCAGGCCCGCCCAAAATTGTCGTGAAGAAAGAGCCTGGCTCGCCCGAGCCAACTCCACGACACCGCCCGCGAAGACTGGATCTGTCCAAGGGCGCCAGTGCAAGCTCGGTAGCGCCAGGCACCGGCCGCCCAATGACTGCAAGAGACGGATTGGGCATCCAGGAAGTCGGCCTTGCCTGTCTGTCACCCGGATTCGTCACTCACGATCCTGCCATGAAGGAACAGCTGCAGCGCAGCATGACTGTGCGTGAGCAGCAGCGACACATCATCGAGGCACGCCTGCAACAGCAGTCTGCCAAGGGCGACGGCGAGATCCCAAACAAGGACAAGGACAGCTCCAGCCACTTTGCGGCAAAAACCCCCGGCATGTCTCGACGCAACAAGGCGCCTCCGGGCCTGTCTATTGTCGCCCCGTCTCATGATACTTTTGCCAGCGAGCGTGTCATCCAGTCGGCCCCGTTGGGACAGACTTTCACCGGCATCCACAACCCCCACCCGTTGACTCGGCACATCACCAACCAGCCGTCCAAGCTGTCCAACACATCCCACATACACCACGTTCCCGCCAACCAGACAAATAACCGCCTACCACCCATCGCCGATGTGTTTGGTCAGGGCCTGTCTGGGCATCCCGAATCGAGCGGACACTCGCTGTATGTTCAGCAAAGCGGTTCGCGCGGACCCTTGACCTCTCCCGGCCATCCCCCACCGATGTCACATCCCCCACCGCATCCCATGCAGCAGCAGCAGCAGCAGCAGCCGTCGGCATCTGCGCGCCTGAGAGAATACCGCTCTGCTGAAGAGGCCCAGGCCGAGCTGGCTGGCGGACGCCCCGAACTGCTTCCCAAGCTTGTCCACTACGGTGGTCCTCAGCCGCCAACGCCGCCTTCGCCGCAGCACGGCTACGCTTCTCGGAACATGGACAGCAACCGGAGCACGAGCAGGAGACGTCCCCGGGCCGAGTACGAGGAAGGCAGCCCACCGCTGGGTACTGGACGTCCTGCACAACGGCGCGGTCCGTTTGGCGAGGGCCGTGACAGTCCGGAGACCCAGCGAGCCAAGCGTGATGAGTTCCTGCGGCTCTGTGAACGGGCCTGGGACCTGTTCCACTCTTAGCCTTCCCCACCCCTCTCACTCTCCACCTTTTCGAAAGAAAAGAAATCAACAGTTGCGGTCATACCTTTTTTTGTTTACGATGCTCTGTATGTGTCGCTATATATACATATATTCGGGAAGGCCAGGACCGGGCTCTGGAAAGGATTCTCTTAATGTCTTGTGTATCGTTTGGGCGATGGAAAGAGAATGTGGTCACAGGTTTGTGCTCTCTTAGGGTAAATGACGATGAGATAACGGCTTGACTTGGACAGGATGGAAAGCTGGGGAGGGATGGTCCCTAGTCGGCATCCGACGTGATGTGCTGGGGGAGTTGCCTTTGCTTTTACTTTGTTTTCATTCGTGTCTTACATATTTTGTTGCGTGTTGCGTTTTGACCAATCCTTTATATATCTCTTTTGCGCATGCACTATTTTCTTCGCAATCCTAGCGTTAGCACATTATCCCAACTACGTTTGTGTTTCTTCGTCTTGTTTTTTCTTCTCTAGATTACCTAAACGCCTATTCTCTCCCATCCGGTGAGGCCCTTTCGCGGTCGCGAGGTTGGAAGTGTCTACTCACTCTGTTCGCTCTGTATGAAGACTTGGTAGATGGGGATGAAATCATGTATCTGTTCTTCGAACCTGCCGGAGTTTCGGTGCTGTACTGGGTAGCAGCTGCTTAACTAATACAAAGATCTACGCAACACGAGTGCAGTGCAGTGAAGCCAAGTAAAGTAATACGGAAGTCCAACCCAGTGCCCCCAAAATTATTCATTTACTTCATTCTCCGCCTTTATATCTGGCCTGTCCCTGTATTTGCCCTCGCCAGTTGAGACGAGCCGCAATACCCCAGCTACTAAAGTGCGTAAATACAACGTGTATGCCACGGTGAGCTCGTAGCCCGCCCACCCCTAACTCCCCTGGCTGCCGAGCGTCATCAAATAAAGATTCAACGCACGAGGGTTCTTCTAACCCAAGAAATGACCAAAGAGCTTCGTCCAGGCAAATGCATCCATCCAAACGCCGCTGCTGCCCCCGAAATATCAAACAGCATTTGCCGCAAGCTGCAATACGCTGAAAAGCCCCGCCCTTTTTAGAAAGTAACAAAAGAAATAAAAAAGTAATAGAAGTAATAAAAGTATATAGAGAAGAAGGTAAAGCCGGTTGGCAAATCTGGGCACAAAGGGGGAAAGCGCAGTGACGTCAATGGTACAGAAATTGTGCCGGATTTCGCAAAGCCTGGCTATCCTCCTCTCGATTATTTCGATTCGTTTTGCCCAACGTCCCATCGTTCGGGCGCTGCCCATAGAACGCCAACAAGACGTCCTTCTGAAGGCACTGGCCGAAAATCAGAGTCCCTCCTCGCCAGCCTTGCACAGCTTTATCTCGCGGCCCCACTCGGACTTGAGCACTTGTGAAGCTGTGATACGCCGAGAAGGGTTGGGGTCCAGAATCGAGTAGATCACATTTCGGCAACGAGCCTGGTGGTGTTAGCACTTGTCTTAATAGTGGCGGTGTACGATAACAAAGCAGTGCCAAAACTCACCCTATGTAGCGACTCAATAGGGCCGTAGCCCTCTTCGTCGCGACGACCATCGAGATACCGCCCATAAAACTCGTCTTCGTCCTTTCTTGCAACACGCCACAGATGACGGCCGGTACGCATAGCCATGTAGATGACGCCACAAGCCCACACGTCGACCGCTCGTGCATCAAATTCCTTGCTGACGTATTCTTCGGGAGCAATATACGGGGCAGACCCGCAGAGACCAGTGACCATGTGGGCGTCGCTCTCCCAGGCCATGCGGAAACACTCGCCATTGCCGAAGTCGGTGATTTTGAGGCCTCCATGTGTTGTGAGTAGCAGGTTTTCGGGTTTGAGATCCCTATGGGCGACACCCATCTCGTGCATGTACTCGACGCCTCGCATCATCTGCTTGAAGAAGCAGTCTGCCTCCTGCACCTCCAACTTGCCAGCGGCTAGGACTAGAGTGTATAAATCGCCCCCTGCGCAGAACTCCATGACCTCGCAATAATCGCCTTTCGCATCCTTGATAAGATCCAGCGTGTGGATGACGTTTGGGTGGCGTAAACTCGACGATATGCAAAATTCGGATGTCAGGCGCTTGCTGTACTTCTTCTCGTTCTCCTCAGGCCGGCGACGAAATTCCTTTACAGCATATAATTTTTCGCCCAGGCCGTCGGCCATCTTCTTGTGAGATATGCGCACAATTCCAAAAGCGCCGCGGCCTATAATTTCCTGGCATTTGCCGTACTTTTCTGAGAGTGTTGAAGGCTGTGCTGCCGCAGCCAAGACGCCCGCTTTCTTCTCAACGGCCTTTTTCTCGGCGGCCAAGCTGTCGTTTTCCAGCTTAAGGTTGTCGACCCAGCTTGAAACCAAGGACAAGTCACTGTCAGGGTTATCGACCTTCTTCCCCAGAAAGACACGGAACATGTCCATCAGCTTTTCTTGCCGGCGACTTGACTTGAGGTGATGCTCATGGCCGCCTTGCTGGTTCGCGTCACATACGAAGCGGTTGGGGACCGCGTGGTTTCCTGGCTTTGCTGCCTTTGGAGCAGGAGTCACTGCCTTGTCGGTCGCTGAGCTTTTTCGGGATGGAACTTGGGGTTTCGTCGAAGGTGATGCCGCACCGCTATTTGCGGTGCTTGGTGTGGATACACCTGCGCCATTAAGAATCGAAGTTTGGTCAGAGCTCGTTTTGCCGGGCAGTTCGAGTTGTGCTTGATGCTGCGGTGGCTGTTGTTGCTGCTGTTGTTGCTGCTGTTGTTGCTGCTGTTGTTGCTGCTGTTGTTGCTGCTGCTGTTGCTGCTGTTGTTGCTGCTGTTGTTGCTGCTGTTGTTGCTGCTGTTGCTGTTGTTGCTGCTGCTGCTGAGCTTGTTGTAAGGGTGGATGTTGTGAGGCCTTCTTGTTCAGCGAATTCCCGTTTAACGGACTGGGGGAAGCCTCGTGTCCTGTGGCTGAGCGTTGCGAGAACATGCGGGTGATGCGATCTTTAACAGACGTCTTTTCGGTTGCTTTCGCTTGTGCATCTGGAGGTGTAGTGCTGCCATTTTGAGCTTTGAGTTTAGGCGAACCGCTCGGGGGAAGCTCAATTGATCGGATTGAGGAGGCATGCGAACGTTCTGATGGGGCGGTGGCCTTCATATCTGACGAGAAGCTCGTCATGGTCGGACGTGCCAACTGTGCAGCGAGCCAGAGGACGTGTGTGCTATGTAGAGAGAGGGTTCAACGAGGACACAGACACGAGCACGAAGGCGTGCGCTGTATCGCCCCCAATTTCACCCCGGCACTGAGAATTCGCACCGATACTGGTCAGAGAGACGGACGGTGTCGTGATCGGCCTCGGAGAGTTGGAGATACTACTGCGGGTGAAGTATGGGTTTGGTGTGACAACAGCCGATGGTTTTAGAGGCGATAGTCCGTCCGAGAGTGGTGCTATTCAGTGTCTTAAATGCGTGGGGGTACGGTGGGCCTTTTGCCGTATAGACGTCGTTTCCCTTCTCGCGTCTTCAAAGTCGTCAATTGGGTTCTGTTCGCTGGGTGTTGCAATTTTTGGGTTTGAGAAATGGAGCGGCGAGGCTATATAGAGAAATGTTGGCTCGCGCCAAGTTGGGGATCCCCAGTTGACTACCGGGGAGGAAAGAATTCCGACGAGGTGGCTGTGCTGATTGGATTTGATAAGCAACAAGGCGTAGAAGGGAGGCGAAGGTTGCCAGAAAAGACTAATAGAGGAGGGGTTGCAGACTAGAAAAAGAGAGGGCAGGATTAGCATGTATTAATGGCCAGTGACCAACAAAAGTGGAGGTAGCTGTGTTGAGCTGGTGCAAGTCATGATGAGATAGTGTCCGTGTTTTCGCTGTGCGAGAAGGACACGGATTCGCCGGGAAGCAAACGTGCAACAGCACGAGATTGTGCGGGTGGGTAGGTGGGTAGGTGAATGCGTGGGTTGAGTGGATGTTCATATGCATGTATTTGCATGTATTGCATGTATTTGAATGCATCCGCCTCTTATATTTGTTTTCTGCCGTGGGATGGGGGGTGTTGAAGGAGCAGAAAGTAAAGAGGAGAGGTGCAGGAACAGACGGTTCATTGGGAGCTCAGGGGTAGCGAGACGAAGAGAAGCGACGAGGCATCCAAGGTGAAGCCAAAGTGAAGCCAAAGCAAAGGCAAGGACGGGCTTCAAGGTAACAGTGGAGACAGAGAAACACAGAAGAGGGCGTCTCAGAAGCCCAGGGTGGATGGAATTGGGGTTACCTGAAAGGGGGAGTGTGTCTATACCGGCTGCGTGTAATGCAGGTAGCTGCGCGTTGAAGGAGGTTTTGGATGCTTGCAGGCTGACGCAGGCCGGTGCGATTCGGTTGCACTCTACAGCTCCGTTGTGGTCTCTGTTCGGGGCATAGTCGACAGCGCCGGCTGATTGGGGAAGCGGTCGGGGAGAAGTCACGAGGCAGGCAGAGAGAGATCATGAAGAGGGAGCGATGATCAAAGCGGAGGCAGAAGACGGGGAAATGCAGAAGAGTGGTTGATGTGTCAAAATATGGAGAATATCAGGGAAGAAATACGCAATAGACAGATGGCGCCGGAAAGAGGAAGAAAGGGAGGGAAGAAGCAAGTGATCGAGCAGGAAGGAGCAAATGGGGCAGCAGGGCAGACGAGAAAAGCGATGGGAAACGGGAGAAGGGGACGGACAGGATAAAATAAAATAATACGATAATTAAGGACCAGGCGAATCCGGCGAAAGCCCAATAAAACGTCCACTCGAAAATTCGAACCCTTTTGATTTCTTGTGGTGAGCTAAATGAAGGGCCACGCGCCGGTTAGGGTCTCCTCTTCTTCCTCTTTTAGGTCGCCATTTTAATACGTGCAGATGAGACAACAGCCGAGCTTGTCGCGACACTGTGGACTGTGGAGGGCCTGGCAGGTGCAGATGCTGATGCTGATGCTGACAGACCAGTGGCGGCACGGATGATAAATCATGGCAGGTGCAGAACAACGCTACAGAGTGGTATACATAGTAACGTACAGACGCTCAGTAGAGCCGCCAGCACGATGAATTCCCGGCTTCCCCACGCAACGGCGCTGGCCAACTCGTAAGATACATCTGACCTCGGCCAGTGCGCCAGGACTGTGCCAATCCCGGCCTAGCTGCAAGGCTTTCTCGCCTCCGAGACAGATTTCCAATTCTTAGTAAGGATGTACGAGTACTCGGGAGGACGCCATGGCGAAGACGGTTCAACGTTGAAATAAGAGAGCCCAGACAGCCGAAAAGGTCAAAGCGGGTACACGACACAGACGCAAAGGCCGGTTTGTCTGGGCTGTATCCGTATGGCTGACACTCGTGCAAAAATGCAGGAAGAAACGACAGCCAAGATGCCCATCGTTCATATATGTAGTACTACTATGTACAAGCTTCCTGGGAAAGCATGCCCTACCGAAAGTATCTATCTCCCATTACTAGCGGCATGTGTTGTACAAGTTGCGCCGTACAGTGTGGGTCGGGGCACACGAGATATACCTGCAGAAGCATATGAGTTCGATGCAGGTGCCTGGTAGTGCTTTGTACTGCGGGAGGCTTGGCGCCAGTACTGCCGATTATGGTTTTTCTTTTTCCTTTTCCTTTTTTTCTTTTTCTTTTCCCCTTCTAGCCCATCGCCCAGCATTAGGCGTTCAATTTTTCCCTTTCTAGCGAGTAATCATCGAGCCCTTTCCTGCTACCGATCCACCATAAACCAGTCAGATCCAAGTGCCTCCATAATCCAGATGCAGGGCACAGAGAAGACGGTCAGAGACAGGAGAAGTTTAATTCAGTGGCAAGCACGAGTTTTCGTTCCCTCTCTGCTGGTCCTCCTTATCGGCCCTCCAGTTTTGCCAGGATCGCCAGACGGCGGGCTATTATTACGAGATGGGGCAAGCTGCAGACATGGCCGTACTCCGTACTCCTGCGTGTAAGTCGTCCAGCAAGACCGATGGAACAGCGTTCTCCCTGGCGAGTTTATCTGGTGCGCCCGTGCTCAAGCCCGTGCCTTCCTCGTCACGCCCGTTCTTTTTGCCCTGTCGATTTGTCTATTTCCAACCCTATGAGGCATTTATTTTGCCCGTCGCAATGCCGACTTACCGACGACCTGTTTTCGTCATTTGCCCTTGTTTTTTTCTGCTTTCCGGCCTGCTGTTTCTCTTCCCACTGTACGATACCGCACCACATTTGCCCCTCTTCCTCCTTCTCCTGGTCCACGCAGCTTTCAGCTATGCCTGCTCATCGCTGGTCCCTGCACGGACGGAGGAGAGTGAGCTTAACCAGGCGCGGGAAGAAAACGAGCTACATGGCACGCAGGAGAGAGGGGTGCAGCCATGTTTGGTGAACTGGCAATGTAAGATGCAATGTAAGGTGCCTTCTGTTCCGACGCTGTGTGTAAGTCTTTCGTACTTGTAGAAAGGCAGGCGTGCTCCGGAGGTGACTTCCCCCTCCTTCCTCGTCGACCGCCAGTCTCACCACTTTTTCTACATACGCCATCCCCGTTCTGGCTGCTCTCCGTATTTCTCTCCCTCCCACGGATGCGTCAGAAAGTCAAACATACTCCGTACATAGATGCTCAATATCTGTCGACTCGGCATCGACTCGGCATCGACTCGTACCCGACTTGTCGCTACGACGCCCTTCCTCTGCCCACGCCCAGATACGAGCATATTGCTAAGCTCCCACCCTTCCTTCTCACACCACCTGCACTTCCTGTCTCCTCATTCGGCAGCCCAGAACGGGATCCGAAAAATGGTTCGATATTGTGGAGTAGGCTATATGAATGGCTGTTTCCTCTAGATGTCATTGCTTGACTGATACGTAAGATTTCCCAGGGGCAGGTGAGAAAGGTATACAAGAAGCTAGATGCTGGCATGTGTACGGAGTAGCTCTCCGTGCTGTCGCCAAGACATTTCACGCCTCCTCTCCTTCTGACGCGTCAGAACGAACAAGGAATCGCACGCTATACTCCGTATGTGCATGCCAAGGGGATATACGCTCCCAGCCGAGACAAGCGGTATCTCACCCCCTGGACTCTTCTTCTTTGCCTTATGCTGGCCCATGCGTCTTGTCGCGTCAGCTAGAACAGGCCAGCAACACGAACTTGACGTCACACGGAGCTATCTTTGGTGCTCCCTGCTGCCTCTCCTGCCGTTTTCACATTCTCGAAAGGCCCCGTGCATAAGTAGCCGCAACTGAGTGGTTCATCATTTCTCACCACATCATTGGCCTCTTGACGGTAAGCAGATGCCCCTCCATCTCTGGCAGTGAGCCAGGGAAAAGAAAGCCAGGATCATTTCTCTGTATGTCCGAGAAAGGCATGCTGTAGGACCTCAGCTTTTATTTTCCTTTTCCTCTTGACCGACTTTCACAACCAGAGCAGCCAGCTACGTTGAGGACACACAGCATCTAGCGGTGTGGCCGGCCGAAGAAAGAAATATCGCATCCGTCGTACTATATCAGACACCAAACTGCAGTGGAAGAACACGGTAGCAAGCGTACATGGCCAGGAAAGGAGGGTGGCTTTGCATGGACGCCTCCGAGCAAGCCTTGACATGTTAACGTGCGCATTCCTAATCTCTGCCCCTGCTTACAGCTTCTGGTGTTTGTTATCAGGTTGCACACAACAGAAAACAACTCGAACTCCCGAATAGTTCGGTTTTGTGCACTGTCCGTCCTTTCCGAACAGAGACAGCCGAAGCAGTAGTTTGCGAGCAGTGACGTAGGCTACTCCCTTTCCAATCCGTTTCTACAGATTCTATACGAGCACTCGTACCTCGGGTATCAAAGCTGATTGCCGGGGTGAGTCTGGAAACAAAGAAACTGCGCCGTCTTGGGAGCAACGATTTGGAAAAAATCTTGCTTTTCAGAATTCTGCATAATTAGCCGATCTCCAAACGCCAAGCACTGGGCCGTTTCTCTCCCGAAAGCCAAGCATTACACAAGCGAAACCAGGCACTTGAAGTGGATGGCGTATCGTTGGCGCCATGCTGGAACATCGATCCCTAGTCGCTAATCCTTGCATTCATCGCCGGGCTCGTAAACTTTGACACCGTTTTGCCAGCGCTTCTCGAGAAAAAAAGACCAAACGACCCACATGTCCAGGTCTTCTCATTTCCGCCAGTCGTACATTCTACGTGGCGACGCCCAGCATCTCCTCAAGATCGAGATTCCTCCATGGCACAGGCGACCACGTCTGCCATGGAGATATTCTTTGCATCACCAGGCAACTCCGCAAGCCCGCCTTCGGAGACAGAGTATACACCGCCTAGGCCGTTCAGATGGCCTAGAGCCATCGGCTCATCTTCCTTGCGCTCTGGCACGTTCTTGGGATAGACAGAGAGTCGGGCATGCTGAGACCGGGTGCGGTTGAGTTCCGACTGGAAAGCTCGGTCGTGGACGTCAAAGTCAGCAGCTGTTGGCGACTCTGACACACAACCGTCGGCAGCATGCGGCCTTTCGGTCGTGAAATCGTCCGCGTCACCAGTTCCTATCCCCAACATGGGCATGGGGCCCTGTTTCAAATCTGCAGAGTCTGTTCTTCTTTCGCAGAGATTGTTTCTGGGTACAGCAGTGGCGATGTCCCTGGCGATCACATTCCGAAGTTTCTGCTTCTGCAGACTGGCTTTCCGTTTGTTCTCTCTCATCTCCTGGACGAGTCGAGCTATTTCGGAGTCCATTTCCGTGGCCTCAGCTGTCGGCTCGAGAATTGGTGTCTTGCCAACAGCAGAACCGGTCTCGTTTCCAACGGACAGGAGTTTCCCAACATCAATCTCTTGGCTCCGTGTGGAGAGGAGACCCTTAAACTTGCGGATAGCTTTCATCTGGTGGTCGCGTCAGATACTGCTATTACGAAGACATATGCGGGAGACGGAGTGACTCACAACACAAAGCAGGTGGCTTATGTTTCGTGTAAAAGCATGGTTGACCTCGAGCGCATTAGGAGGCTCGATGGGCTCGGCACAGTTCTCCTCGGCACTCAACAACGGGTCTTTGCCGCGTTTTGTGACCCAGGGGTGCTCCTGCGACACAGCAGCTGTTAGAAAGCACAACAAGAATAGGAGAGAAAGGTGCGTGTCTGAAGCTCACCCGCAGCTCTGACATGACAATCCTCTTGCTTGGGTCTTTTTCCAGTAACTTTTGCATCAAATCAACAAAGTCTGGGTCTTCGTCTTCAGGCAGCTCTGCCTCATCATTTGTGATTGCGTTGTAGATATCAACGATACTAGCGTGGTTAAAGGGCAACCTGCCATAGCGGAGACAGTAGAGTGTTATGCCCATAGACCAGACATCGCAGGCGGTACCGGAGACTTCCCCGTGCAGGGAGCAGAGCTCTGGAGGGAGAAATGCTGGTGAACCAGCGGTTTTGCTTGTGCGCATTTCCCCCATTTTTTCAAATATCTGAGAGACGCCGAAATCGCCGATTTTGAGCACATCGTCATCCGTTATGAGCAGGTTGTCTGGCTTGATGTCCCTGTGCACGATGTTCTGGGTATGAACTAGATAGTGAACGGGGAATTTTAGCAGCTGTCTCGACCTCTTTCCCAGGGGCCACGTCAACCATAAAGTCACTCACGATATTCAATGCCTAGCATCAGGTCTCGAAACCAACAGCGACAGGCTTCTGCATTATACGGCTTTGCCGGTTTGCCAAGATCGACGGACATGATGACACCCTTTTTGCACACCTCAAGAACCATGTATAGGGAGTCCTGGTCTGGATCATCGAGGACCTCGATCAGCTGTACGAGGTTTGGGTGGTTGAGTTTTTTCATGACCGCGATCTCTTCCCGGATAAGGTAGAGGGCATCCATGGCCTCGGCCTTTGTCTCGCCGTCGAATCTTGCGGCCGAGTTGGAGGGCATGCCGGGCCTTCTACCCACAGGCCCCCTTCGCAAGATGTTGCTCCGCGCACGTCTTCGCAGGAGTGCTTTTGAAAACTCCTTGATTGCCTACCGCCGCATGTAAGCATAGGGTACAGAAGTTCCATGGCCAGCCACGTACAAATTCCTGGCCATACTGGTCGGTGGCAAGATGGACAGAGCCATACGAGCCTCTGCCCAACAAAGATACGATGGTGTACTGGTTGATTTTGTGGTGTGCCAAGCCATCCTCTTCGTCATCGGCAAATTCAGAAACAGCGTTGAGCGTTTCCTGTTCCCGTCAGTCAGACGCACAACGACACCAACAATGTACACAACTAGAAGAGAGATACGACGGATCGAGACAAGTGTGTCAGGAGCTGCTTACCTTGATTTCACGGTGGTGGGAAGGCGTGCGACGGTGCTGGCGAATGGGACTATGATAAACGGGCGCATTGAGAGGGGATCTGAGAAGCCGAGCAAGAACGGAGCAAGGCAGACGCCTCAGTCAGACACATTCCTGGTAGTGGGAAAGGCGCACGCAGGGGAAGAGGATTAAAGATCTCCGAGATTGTTGCACTGCCACACGGCCCCGCAGAAACGGGCTCGTCCGTTGGTTCTTCCGTCTGCTGCACCAGCCCAGCAGGGGGCGTCATGTCGGGGGCGTATGGTTGCTGTGGATGGATGTGAGACTTACAGATGCGCGATGCTGGTGCCGTGAAGCCCAGCGGTGATGCTGGGCGAGGGAGAAAGGACGTGATGGGCATCTGGCCTGGAGGCGGGGTCGCCGGCCGTTTGGGCCACCATGGCCGAGCCTGATAGGGAGAGATGGCCGTCGAGCGACAGAGCAACGGCCGATGACTGCATTCCTCGGAGTCTGGTGGGCATCGAGGCGATGGCGAGATGGGATGCGAGAGCGAGAGAGTGGCGATGACAAAAAGGGAGACGGAAAAAAGGAGACGAAAGGCAGCTGGGCGACCAGATGCGGAAGGAGCAGCTGGGCAGCGGCCGTCAGCCGTGTTTGCCCTATTCGCTGTCCGGTCCTTCCTTGGGCAATCGGACAGCTGATGGTCCCGGAAACAGGCGTGGAAAGAGCACTGATTTTTAGGGGGGAGCGAAGGGAAGGCGGATTGCAGTTGGCGCATATTAAGCGTAGACACCAACCAGGTCGTGCCCCACATGCAAGGCAAAGCGCTGGGGCACATCCCGTTTGTTCGCTGTTGAGACCCCAAACTGGCTGCATGGGGAAAGCTGCCGGTGACTAACCAGACCACCGTTCTGGCCTCTTTTGACGCCTCTTGCGTTGGCCATACTTATGGAATTCTGCACAACGGTGGCTACCGATCGATCTGGCCCGTACGAGAGCACGCCGTCTTTCGATGGCTCGTCGTCTGCGATGCCCTCTCACGAGCCAGCCCCGATAAGGGATTGTCGGATATGTGCATATAATCGTCTTAGCATACAGTGATTTTGGGAAGCGAACAGCACGAGGCCAACACCTGGCCAAGTCATTCCACGCAACCATCGGCGCCGGCCACACCACGACGCAGCCCATTCACAGCGCAGACGGGAGACGTACGAGGCCCTTCTCTGCCGAGCGCGAGACAGGCGAAAGAGGGCCCTCCGGCCGGGCGGACATGATGGCCGTGTACTCGTTTTTCATCTTTGACCGCCACAGTGTGTATATCCCGTGAAGAGGAGCCGGGGCCTGACCGCGTTTGTGCAAAGCTGACCGCATCTGCGCCGCCGTGATCAGCCGAGTGCATCTACACGAAGCACTGGAAGGAAGGCGGGGCATCGACGACGGTCGGGACGACGAGCAAGGACGATGCCAAGCTCATCTTTGGCACGGTCTTCTCGCTGCGCAACATGGTGCGCAAGCTGGGCGGCGACGACGACGCGTTCATCAGCTTCCGCACGGCGCAGTACAAGCTGCACTACTACGAGACGCCGACGAATCTGCGGTTTGTCATGCTGACCGACACATCGGTTATGAGCATGCGCAATGTGCTGCACCAGATCTACATTAATCTGTGGGTTGAATACGGTAGGTTTTGTCTTTTCCTTTTCCTCTCTTCCTTTTCCTCCCCCCCTCTCCCTCCTCACTCTCCCTCCTCACTGACAATCCAAGTGGTCAAAAACCCGCTGGCTCCCGTTGAGCATCCTGGCGGCGAAGGCGTCAAGAACGAGCTGTTTGAGCTGGGCCTCGACCAGTTCGTCCGGGGTTTGTTATGACGCATCCGTGCGCAGAGCCTGTGGAACGAACGCCTGTTATAGAAATAGAACTTCTTTTACAAGATTACAATGGATCCTTTCTTTCTCGTCTGCCTTCTGCCGGATTGTAGACCCTATATAAAACGCCGTCTCTGTCGCTTGCTTCTCGCCCTGAATCATGGCTTGTCCACCGCCCGTTCCCAGGCGCTCTCCAACCTGCTCAACGACGGCTCCACCACCACGAGCGACTCATCCATGAACAAACCCGTCGCCGCCGCCGACGTGGAAGCATCGTCTTCAGCAGCAGCAGCAGCAGCCGTCGCAGCTGTCGCCGCCGCTGCTGCCGCCAGTCCGTCCTCCCGGATCTCGCTCTCCCAGTTGCTCGAGTACACGACGGCGGCAAAGGCCTCGAGGTCGCGCACGGCCTCCATCTCCTGCAGGTACTCGTTGGGCATGCCGCTGCCAATGGAATGGGCCTGGCGCGTCAGCACGGACAGCACCTTGGGCAGCTGCACGGTCTTGTTGTGGCGCAGGCGCACGAGCTCGACGCTGCCCTCGCCCGCTTCGGGTGGCAGGTCAAAGGCGGCCGGGGCGATCTTGCGCTCGAGCAGCGTGGTGAAGCCGGCATCGAGAATCTGCGAGAGCACGTGCGAGAACGTGGGCGAGTCGACCAGGTCGGCCGTCTCGTCGAGCAGCCGGCGCAGGGCGACAGCCTCGGCTGCGGTGGTGGTCGTGCTGTTCACCACGCCAGAAGCAGGCCCGTCGTCCGGCGCACCCACGGTGGCGGCCGTGGCGCTGTCGGCCAGGATGCCAGACTCGTGCAGCACGTAGTCCTCGAGGCCGGGCGGCGGGAGGACCAGCGGCAGCCAGCGTGAGGCCGTCGTCGCGTAGGGCGCGGATGTGGACGTCGTGTCCGGCGGCGGCGGTGGCAGCGGTCCCTGCTCGACGGTCTGACGGACGGCACGGGTCAGGTCGGCGAAGCCCTCGAGCGAGACAAAGTCGCGGGGACTCAGGTGGCCAAAGGCGGCCCGGACGGCCAGCTCGACGCGGTACTGAATGTCGGCCCAGCTGCGGTTGAGCAGCCACCAGCTAAAGGCGAGGTACTTGCGGTTGACCTCAAAGTAGCTGCCGCCGAGACGGCTGGGCGGGCTGCCGTCATCGTCGTTGTTCTCGAGGCTGATGGTGGCCTGGGCGCTGCCGGTCGCGAGCGAGACCACGCTCGACAGATAGCTGCGGCGGCCGAGCAGGTTGAGCTGGATGCGCGTGATCATGACCAGCAGGCCGACCGTGTAGAGGAGCGTATAGGCCCGTGTGATGGCTGTGCGTGTTTCACTGTCGTTAGAGAGGGCCGCCACGGGAACGAGAGCCGGAAAACGAACAGCTAATGGTCAGCTCATCCCAGAGCTGCCGCTTGGTCTTGCGCCTGGGCGCCGCCACGCCACCGCCACCGCTGCCACTGTCCGTTACCACCGCCGGGCTCGCGTGCACACCGCTCTCACTCGGCACGCTCATGCCCGCGGCCACGCTGCGGCCGTCGTCCTCGGTCACGAGCGTGTCGGCGATGCTGGGGCTGATCGACTGTGCACTCTCGCTGTAGACGCTTCGCGCCACCGCCGCTGCCGACTTCATGTGCTGGATCTGGTACGTGATGCCCTCCGTGTTCATCGTGTCGAGCACGTTGGTCGTCACCGTCGGCAGCAACGCCAACACGGTAAACGTGCAGTCCTCCTGGTTCTGCTCGAATCGACGGCGCAGGCTGGAGCCGTTAGCCGCGCATCCACACCCCCAACAACGGCCACTCACTTCTCCTTTGCTATCCGGTCGCTGCTCATCCGCTCGCGCGCGTCGTTGATCTTGGCCAACAGATACTGCGTCGCCACATAGCCGGCTCCCACAACGCCTACGCCCACGGCCAGCGGCGTCCGGTTGCGGCGAAACCACCGCCGTGTCGCCGTAAACATGATCGTCCTGCTGTCTGCTCGCGCGCTGCCAGAAAGGACCCGGGTTCGCGTCGCTGCACGTCGTGTTGCGTCGACGTCGTCTATTCACAATCGCTCTGTCGTTCTTGCTCTACGTCGTATACGATGTAGCTCACGCGTGCTACCATCTGGCACTAAAACAATAACCCCTATATTGCCTCGGCTCACGCGCTAATGCGCTTGCAACCACTGCTAAGCCTCTGGGCATGTGTAAGACTCTATCAGCGCTAGCCGGAAATAGCTCGTCTTTTTCAGCATTCTTCCGCCTGTAGCCTCACTATATGCCCCTCCTGCCTTTCGCCTTTCGCTATGTACCCCCGGTCATCTGGGGAAGCGGAAGGCCCAAGTGCCGCCGGTCCTATTTGTTCGGATTTAACCCCTCATTGCCTACAGCGCCGTCTGCCTCTCCCTTTGCTTCTCCTCTCTGCTTCTCGCCTGCGACCCCCCCCTCGGATCCCGTCCTTTTCGGCGTCCAGAGCCATTGAACGCTCCAATTGTTCTTCCTCCGTCCATCCGTCTCGACATCTTCACGCGACCTGTCTGTCCCGTCAGCCATGGAACAGCAGCTGCCTACGTTCGAGTTTATACTTGAGGCTTTTGTCGATCCGTCTTCTGTTCGCGACGTTGTTCGCGGTACGATTCTGGCACATTTGCTCTGATCCTCCTATCCTTGCCGCCTTTTCTGACCGTCTGACAACAGGCATCTTGCACACCATCTTCTTCCACCGCTTCTTTCCGTCTGTCCTGCCGCGCACGCGCGACGTCCTCGATCTCACCCTGCCCTACATTGAAAATGCCGAACTCGAGACCCTCATCGACCAGCGCACCGCCATGCTGGTCCGCCAGCTGGAGGCCGAGCGAGGCGCCGGCCAGGGATCTGGATGGGGCGGTAGCGGTGGCGGTCTAGGATATGGCGGCTCTGGCGGTGGCGGCAGCAACCACCGTGGTGGTCGGGGCCAGATATCCGTACAGTTCTTCGAGAAGCGCCGCCGGAAGGCTTGGTACGTCATGCGCGGCGGTGAGGAGGAGGTCTGCTGGGAAAGCTGGACTGTCAAGGTCACCGTGGCCGAGCCGCGAACAGAAAGCGGTCAGTACTTTCACATCACTCCTCTCTTCCCTCTGCCAACTGACTCTCCATCTAGAGCGAGCAAAGGTCCGCCAGGCTATGGAGTCCACCCTGCTGGCGGCTGTCATGAAAATTGTCACGTCTGTCAACGCCCACAAGGACCACATACCACCCATCACCACCGCCGAGTCGAACCCTTTTCCCTACCAGATCAACGTCAACCAGAAGGAGGCCGGATGGGCTACGCGCATGGGCATCTACTAGAACCCCTGCCGCTGATCAGCGCTGTCCTGTGCGGTCCAAAATAGACTAGCATTGCATCCTTCGGTTTTGCTGTACTATCGTCACATATACATACACGGAGATACCTCGGGGGATCCGTCGGCCAGGCGTTCTGGGGTTTTACGGGCACCCCTGATTTCTTCTCTTTACTTTGCTTTTTTGGCTGGTTTTGCCTTGTTGGGGTTTTACACGAAATACCCCTTACAGATTCATTGCCTGAAGGCTCTTGAAGCGGGAAAAGTTGGCGCTGGGAGGGACCAAACTAAATACATAGACAGCGAGGGCAATACAGCTTTGCAACCCGTCTACGAGAACCTTCACCTTTGCTTCCTGAAGTTGGGGTACGCACGTGTATTTCGTTATTGTAGCCTGTTCCCAAGATGCTTCTCCATACCCTGTTTGTTTTCCAACAAACTCCGGAATTTTCCCCGAGTGTGGCCCGTCGAATTGCTTCTTCATACCTGCCCTTCATTGTGAATACGACTTGTTCCACCAGGACTTGGACATAATAACAGAAAGCCCCCCCTCCAAAAGCTGAAAAAGACATGAACCGAACAAATCTGTTGTTTCAACCAATACGGGCCCCTGGCCCAAGCTGGAACCTTCCAGTGGACCCCAAAACAGATAAAAGAAACCTCGTTACTTCAAGTAGACATAGCACCCCAAGAACCTACTCATTGCAACCAGCCAAAGTCAACAGCAAAAAACCATGCGCATCAAACAAATGGTAGATAGCAACCGCCAAGAACGCAAGAGCAAAATGTGTAACCACAAAAGGAGCCAATGAAAACCACAAGGAGGAAAAGGAAAAGGCCATTAAGGGGACAGTTAAAGGAGATAGGGGCATAACAACAGGCAAGAAATGTTCAGTACAAAACCAAGACTACCTGACCACGACGTGCTTTGTTCCTAGGATGTTGCTTTCTTCGGAGACTTCATTAATCATGGCAAAATTGAAAAAGCGTAAAAAGTGAACAGCCAAAATAACGGCCAAAAAACGGCCAAGAGTGTTGGCTATCACCAAGTTTGGCTATCACCAAGTTCAGACTGGCTCAAAAGGATGTCGTGTAGCTGCGGCCAAGCGAAGGCTTCTGTGTCCCCTTGAGCGACCGGGACTGGTGAAGGAACTGTTGGTGGCGCTGATGCGGTGGCTGCTGCTGTTGTGAATACGGCATCAGCTGAGGCTGCGCCGGTGGCGCGCTGAACAGGTGCGAATGTGACCCGATCTTCTCGAACCCCTGAAGAATATCCAAACCGCCAAAGTCCTCCACGTCTTGGATAAACTCTGGCGTGCAGAACTCATCCAGAGCAAAGCAGGAGTTTTCGTCGCCCAGACCCGAGTCAAGCGGAACCCCTGCCATGGACCCAGAGGGCATCTTGGATGGTGACTGGAGACTGAAGAACTTGCTTGGTGACGAGGGCAAGTTTTCGAAGAATTTGCTCGGCGTGTCCATCTGTGCTCCTGGAGACTGTGTGGGCACTTTGAGGAATGGAGCCGACGTGATGCTCCGCCGCGGTGCAGAATTCGTCACCTCAGACAGAATGCTGGCCGATTGGGACCGGTCCATGCGCAGTCTCCTGCCTGACGGTGGCTTGACGGGAGAACCATTGCTCATAGACGGAAACAGATTCGGAAGAGAGTCGTCCTGGAAGATCTCAAACGCACTTCCCAAGCCACCCGACTCCAAGGAGAAGCCAGCTTCGTCCGTGAAGTTGTACAGCGACTCGTCGTATGCCGTGGGGCTGCCCCAACCAGGAACGTCGTCTGCGGCCGAGGCCATCCGCCGTAGCGGAGATGCGAGCATGTGACGAACCTTGTCGCGGTGCATGCGCAGGTTTGTGCTCGGCGACACTGACGGTGGAGGCTTGAGGGGTGCCTTGAGCTTGACAGCAGGGGTCAGTGGCGGTGGCAGCATATGGCCGGAGCTGTCGTTGTGGCCGTTGTGACGGATGGGCGACGAAGAAGCCGGGTGATATCCGTTCCGAGACCGGTTCTTAGTCGGGCTCTCGTATGAGGATGCACGTAGTCGGGCAATCTCTTCCTCGGCACGGCCTCGCTTGATTCGTGACCGGTCGACGTCGGACGGAAGATGACGGGTGTTCTGGTTGCACCGAAGGGCAGACGATTCCAGGGACGAGATGTAGCCGCTGTCATCCACCGAAGCCGACTTCCGCTTCCGAGCTCTGTTTGCGGAAGAGCCCAGGGGAGCTCGGGGTACAGGCGGGGGAGTACCGCTCTTTGCCTCGTGATGTCTGGAGATCGGAGGAGACGAATGCAGGGCGGTGGCAGGGATGGGCGAGTAGAGAGAAGAGTCAAGAACGGTGGGATCGGTGTGCTCTGGCATTGCAGACGCGGACTTGTCGTTGGCCAAAGTCGACTGCTGCTCCTCAATCGTGCCCGAGTCAGACGCGATGATGGTGGCGTCAGACGAGAGCTCCGGCTGCTTGGCAACGTGCGTGGCAGCCGACGAAGACGCAGCTTGGGGTTCCATCATGCCATGCGGCATCGGCGGCAGCTGTGGCGGCAACACTGGCTCGTGGAAGCTTGTAGGCATCGGTGGCAGAGATGGCTCCAGGACTGCCGACATGACCTGAAGGTTGTCGCTCGAGCCGGTAGGCTTGCGGACACCTTTGTCCTTCATGAACAAGTGCTCCATACCCAGCTCAATGGCCCAGTAATTGCCTTTGCCCGGGTCGTCCTTTGGCCGTTCCTGCTTGACAAAGGCCTTGTTCAAGCTAAGGTTGTGACGGATGCTGTTTTGCCAGCCGGCATCCTGGGGGCTATAAAAGGAGAATGTGTCCGAAATCCATTTGTAGATTTGCGAGAGGGTCAGCTTGCGGGCTGGGGACCGGAGAATGGCCATACCAATGAGCATGGCATAGCTGTGACCCGGCTTGAGGCCGTCGTCCATGATGGGAGGGAAGGAGTCATGTGGCGGGAGCGGGCCGTCGTCGACACGAGGCTTCTTCACAGGTCGGCAATCCTTGATCGTGGCAGCTTCAAGCAGGCGTTTGCCGGGTGCCTTCTGGTAGTAGCTCTCGATGGACAGGTTCATCCCTGCTGGTATCGGGAAGGTCACGGGGTGGCTGTTCTCCTTGCTCATATATGCGGCAGCGCTACCGTCGACGGGAGGCTTCTGGGCCACGGTCTTGAACCGGGACATGAGAGGCTGCTTCTTCTGCATCGAGTCGGTCGGCCTGCTCGTATCCAAAGGAGGCTGGAAGGAGACCATGTTTAATTTGCTTGTGCCTTGTGCCGGCTGTAGAGGGGTCAGAGATGAGGAGGTTGTGAAGGGCGAGGCCATTTTCAAGGGCGAGTGTATTGTTGCCGGCTGGAGTGGCGGGTTGATGACGACGTTGCCGCTGTTGGAACCGTTGCGGGCGGCGCTGCTGCTCTGTGGAGTTTGAGCAAGACGGCGCTGAGGTGGCTTTCCGGCCGAGGGCATAGGAGCATGACTGATCATGGGGGCGGACTGGTCGAAATACGCGTCTGGGTAAAGTTGAACGGATTCTGACATGCTAGCACGCGGAGGCAGAGCCATCGCGGCCGTTCGGCGGAAACGTGCGTGGTACGACGCGCAGGAACGCGGGCGTATGATATATGCTTGGGATCCTGATGCGATCAGGTCAGTAACGACCCAAGCGAAGACGAGATGGCTACTGCGGTGAGGACGAGCAGAAAGGTAGGGGCCACTTTGATACCCAGCATAAAGGCGGTGTGCGCGGATTCTGTGTATCGATGACGAGGAGAGGCAGTCTCACCTGATTTTGACGAGAATCCAGACGCGTGTCGGTGGACAGGACGAATTTGTCGATTCGACGCCGCGAAGAAGGCCAGGCCGGAGTTGATGTGACTGGACGTGGTGACGGACGTGGCGGACGTGGCGGACGTGGTCGGCTCGAAGAGCGGCAGATAAGGCGCGATTATCGATGGAGGCGGTGTCGTGTTCCGGCTGTGTGAGCTCAGAGGGAAGATGGAATCGGGCGAAGAGACGCGATGTCGAGCCGATAAGGACAATAGCAAGCGTACGGCGGATTGTCGGCGCAAAGGTCTGAAGACGAAGACGGAAAGAGGAAGGGAGGATGAGAAAAAGAGGGGGGGTTGAAGAGAAGGAGCAGTTTGGGGAAGAGGGAAAAGGGAAGGGGTGTGATAGAATGGCGGGTTCGCAGACGCGGAATGGATGGGTGTGGAGAGGTAAAAAGGGCAGGAGTACGGAGTACTCTCTGTATGAAAGATAGGATCCTCTTGGGGTACTTTTCGGATTGGCGCAGCCAGCCAGCCCGCCACATGTACTCCGCGCACTCCTTTAAGCCAGACGAGGTCAAGTGGATTTTTACATGTACTCTTCCTTGGTACCCGCGATCGAGCCGGGGGGAGGGGGGGTGTGCGAAGAGAGCGGTGGGTCTGGTGATGGTGGATTGGGCAGCAGAGGTGCAGGCTGACACGTCGACAAGGGATGGGGGACTTGTTCGGTCTCGGTCCTCTGTTGAGTGTTCTTTTGATCTTCTATTGGCAGGGGTATGGTTAGCAGGGCACAGGGCCGGAGAGGTGCGGTGCGGCCGTCGTAAGATTTTTCACGGCGTACATACTGAATGGGTAGTAGCGAGAGTGCGAGAGCGTAGGAGCGTGAGAGACTGGTGAAGTGCACAGACGAGATATGGAGATAGAGAAGTGGAAGGTGAGCGAAAGATCAGAGTGTGAAATGTGAGAATTGTGGGTCCGTTTCGTCCAAGGCTACAACGCTATCCACTGCAAAGAGATGCGCACGTACGGAGTAGATTATAGCCCTGTGATCAGCACGCAGCAATATGGTGGTCTTCGATCGGTCTGCACAAGCCGAAAGTGCTGCTTCGCCGATCTGGGTCCCGTCCTTTCTCTTCCCTTTTCTTTTTTCCTTTTTTCCTTTTCTCCTGTCTCCTTGTCCTTCTCGTCGCAGTACGCGTCGACGGTTCGAAGACGAGACGAGACACGGTGAGACAGTTTGTGCGAGACCCGTCCAAAATCGACTTGTTCCTGACTTGTGCTCTTTCTTCCTTGGTTCTGGTTTCTGGCTGTTGGCTTCTTGTTTCTTGCTGGGCTCGTTGTTCGCGTGTTTCCCACTTTTTCTTTTAGCTCCTTGCAATGGGAAGCGGATAGCCCGACAGGTCTGAATGGTTTGGCGAATATCCGTAGAAGAAAGACACGGAGATATACGTCGTAGCGCCCTAACTGTTTCGCGACCGAGAGCACGACGAAATGCAGGGAGAGAAAGGCCAAATTGGGACAAAGTTTGAGATTGATGAGGGCGGGGCAGCTGATTGGCAGACGCAGAGTATGTGCTAGGCAAGAAATATACTCGTTCTTGTCAAAGGGGGGGTGTGCATCGAGATGTGGTGTGGATATCAAGTTGTGGACAAGCTCGCAGCCAAGATGCCTCGACATGTGTGTCGAGCAGTCCTGTCGATTTGCGCGAAATGGGAATGCGGGATAGCCTGCCTCGCCTGACGTTGTGTGTCATCGACGTCGTGCGATGTGCAGCAGTACGGTTGCACGAGGGGCGAAGAGGGTGGCATTGGAGTTGGAGGGCGGTGAGGGCCAAGACGGCCGGATGGGCGAATGATTGGGGGAGAGGAGGCCGAGATTCAGCGGAGAGGAACGGGGCGCCGAGGGATTGGCTGGCCATTAGGGAATGCATGACCGCAGGCCACTGAACGCGCGCGACCCGCGTCGGACGCGCCAGGTTTGTTTTGATTAAACCGTCGTGTGGACCAATCAGACCCCTGTACGACCCGCATTCTCAGACACAAACCCGATCGGGCTAACTTGCAACTCCCCTAGCGCCTGCCTGTAGGGAGCGAGACTCGCCAGTAATACGAGCTGTGTCCGGGATGGAAGGCAACGGCAAGCTGAAAAAAAAAGGGCAGAACAAAAGAGGAAATAGAGTGAGGGAGAAAAAAAAACTTGGCGCATCCGCCCGTTTTCAATTTCGTCATGCGCTCGCTGCTAGGACAAGGGTCAATGACTAGTCCACGGGCTCGCCTTTTCCGCGTGCAAAAGGTACTTGTCGGATCATGTGATGCGTATGATTCCTGTTCTGGCAGGCGCTAGGACACGATATCAGCTGCGTCATTCCAGCCTTTGATGCTATGTATCGTACATATGTGATGGAGCCTCTGCGCTGAAATCATTTGACCCTCTACGGCCCGGTATGGCCAGCTGGAGGCCGCCGACAACCGCCGTCAAGAATGCATCCGTCTCATGCTTCTTGTCGGCAGCGTGCTCTGGCATGTTGCAATCTCCTCGAGACGTGGAAGACGCTGCAGCGTGTCTCTCACTCCGCCGGGTACTTTTTTGCGCCAAAGGGAGCGGCCGGACGCCCCAGATGTCGCGTACCTCATTAAAGCGTGCATAAGGTGCCCTGACATAAATAGGCCTGGCTAAGAGGCGTAGCGCATGCAGGACCTGTACGGAGTATCAAACGTACTCCGTAGTAACCTGAATCTCGAATCCGCTCTGCCGGGCCCTCTTTTTTTCTTCCTTCGTTTCCTTCCCGCGCCCTCAACCATTCAATCGTTCAGACCGGGTCCCCCCCAAAGAAATAACTCTCTCTCTCCCCCCCCCGTCAGAACACCACGCTACCTCACGGCTGGTCTTACTGGCCGAGGAGACTGTGTCGTCTTGTACAGACGCACTTGTATTACGGCAATTGCAGCCGTGGCTCATGCTTGGTCCTCCCTGCAGACCGGTCGTTTCAAAACTGCAGCGTCGACCACAAAAGAGACGGCCGGGTGGGACCAATGTGTCGTATACGGAGTATACGTCGTATAGGGAAGATACACTCGGACATGGCCAGCCAAAGTGGGCATGGCCTGACGGCGAGCAAAGCTTTCAGCCCTGCTGCGGAAAGTGGCTGTGTAAGAAAGTACTCGGTACTTTGAACTCCTGACCATCATGACCTGCTTCGCCTTCAATGACAGCAGATCACGACCACGCGTAGTAGATACAAAGGCGGTAAAAATATTCTCGATGAATCAATGAAACTAGACAACGCCTGTCTTTTGAACAGCTCCGGGCGGCTGCTTGTATACATGAACCAACACCGGGATCGGCTCTCTGAACAACCAAGCAAGCTAATAAACAAGAAATGAAATATTCGACATAATATCAAAATTAAGAGCCAAAAAACAACAGCTGGGATGTGTGAATGCGAAGCCGCGCGGACAGGCTGTTTGGATCAAGGATTCGACCTGGCAAACACAGCTTTCTTGTCTTCTTCAGCCGTCCTCTATGGACCGGTCTGCTAGCAATCTCCCTTGCCGGTGCTTGTTGGCAAGCACGGTTTGCAATGTTTCTGCTTCTGCTCTGTTCCGCCTCTGCTCTGTTCCGTCCGGCCTTCCCTATCCACTCTCATCTCTCCCCCCTCTCCTCTCTCCCCTCTCCTCTCTCCCCTCTCCTCTCTCCCCTCGCCTCACCTCAGACTACCGCGGCTACTAATCCAGCACCCGACCCGCCGTCGCAGCCACGCTCTTGTCATTGGTCACCGTCTTCCTCAATTTCAATCCCTGTCTGACCTCGCCCAAGACGGCGGTTGAGAGACTGCTGTTGCTCGATACTGAAGGAGCAGGACCGCCTGCAGGCGGTGGTGGTGGCGGCGGCGGCGGCGGCGGTGGCGGCGGCGGTGGTGCACCTCCGGGGGCATCCATCATGCCCGGCGGTGGCGGAGGCGGAGGAGGCGGAGGAGGCGGCGCGCCAAACGGAGCCTCTGGGGCGTCGGAGCCAGGCAGCGTAGGTGCCGGACCAGGTGGAGGCGGAGGGGGAGCTGTCATGGACTCGGTCACCTCGACGGAGGGCATCGGCGGTGGTGGCGGTGGTGCTGGAGACGGCGTGGCCTCTCTCTTGTCGCCGGCAGCAGACAATGGCCGTGGCGGCGCCATGCTGCCAAAGAGTCGGGATGCCAGCTCAGCTGCGCTTCGGCCGCCTGGCCGGTCGTCGTCCGAATCCTCTTCTTCTTCCTCGTTGGCGTCGGAGCCCCAGCCGTCGTCGTCCGTGTCGGCACGCTTGCGCGTTATCCGGGCAGCCGGAACGGCAGCCGGCGTCGCTGCTGCTATCGGGTTGATGGACATGCGGTGGAACGGGTTGGTTGACGTGGCAGCGCTGGCTGCGGGCGTCACGTCTGCGGATGCCGGTGCCGGTGCCGGCGTGCTGTCGCTGCTCGACTGCGACAACATCTTGAAGAACGGGTTGCGACTCTCTGGTTTCGCGTCCTCGGAATCGGCGCTGAGTGGCGACGTCGCTGCAGCAGCTGCCACCGTCACCACAGGCGGTTCCTGGTTGCTGATCTGGCTGCCGCCCAGCGTTGGCGTCGACATCTGCGGTGTCGCCTGCTGTGGGTCTTCGTCGTCCGACGAGTTGTCCGAGTCGTCGTCCATGGCCTCTAGCTGGCGTTGCAGCTCTTCCTCGCGCTTCCGCGCTACCTCGATCTCGGCTCGCCGTGCTGCCAGCTTGGTTTCCTTCTCCTTCGCCTCCGCATGAGCTGCTTTCTTCTTCCGTTTTTCCTCCTCCTTCTTCAGCTTGCTCAGTCGCACTTTTTCTTCCAGCGCCTTGAGTCGAGACTCTGCTGATGTAAGCTCATCGTCTTCAGCTTTGGTTGCGGGTCTGTTACACAATCTGAGCGTTAGCACGTGACCCCAATGTGTAGATACTCGGCACAGAACGTACGCAATGTCTCGCGAGACCGTTGGCTCTGGTTGAGGCGCCTTGGGCAGGCTCTTTGGCGCTGGCGGAGGCGGCTTCTTGCTCTCGACTGCTGGTGCAGGTGCTGACGGCGGTGGCACGCCCTGTTCCTCTGCCAGCCGTGCCTTTCGCTCGGCATCTCGACGGGCTGTTTCTTCCTCGGCCAGACGTGCTTTCTCTGCCCGCTCTGTCTTCTCCCGTTCCGCCCTCTGTGCAGAGCTCTCGCCCCGCCGGTTGATGCCAATGGCCGCAAGACGCTCCTGCATCCGCTGGGCTGCCTGCTCCTTGATGTAAGCCGCTCTCTCCTCCGGTGTCCTGTACGCTGCTGTTGGAGCTGCAGCACGCGAACTGGACGCCGGACTGTCGTGGCGAGAGCCCGGAGCAGAGTCCGACACGCCCGGCTCGGCGGAGCCCGTGCGGCTGTCTTGACGCCGGTCCTGCGTACGCACCCGGTTGGCCCGGCTGGACCGCTGCAGATCAAAGATGAAGTCGCGCACCTCATCCTCCACTCCCAAGGCGTCCTCCCAACGGCGCTTTTCGTGCTCGTAGGACGAGCTGTCTCCCGTCTCCTTTATGCTGTCCTCGATGCCCTTGGCAAACTCGCGCACGCTGTCTTCGACGTCCTGCACCATCCGCTCGTTGGCCTCCTTTTCGTTGCGCACCTTGATGCTCTCCTCGTCCAGGCGTCTTGCTGAGTCCCCTGTGTCCTCCGTATCGATCTTCTCGCCCCGGAGTGCTGCAGTTCGCTGCCGCATCATCGCCTTCGCCCGCGCCTTGACCCGGTCCGACTCTGTGACCGAACCGCCCGGACCTGTACCAACAACAGGGTCTGAGCTTCCAGGATGTGCCTTGGCGTCCTTGAGCCGGAACAGCTCCAGCCTCGCCTCGGATATCTCCTTCTCCGTCTTTCGCACCTGCGACGCCAGGCTGGGCACCCGGTCCGTCAGGCTCTGCAGCTGGCGCTGCAGAGTCCGCCTCTCCGCGTCCGAGTCGCCGCTGCTGCTGATCAGAGACGCATTCGGGTGGCTGTCAATGTCCTCCTGCAGCCTCCGAATCCGCCGATACAGCTCATCGGCCTCGTGGCGGTCCTTTCGGTCGAGGATATCGTCTTCCTCCGCGTTCTTCTCGTCGCTAAAGTCCAGTGCATCCATCAGCACCTGCTTCTCCCGCACTCTCTTGCGCAGCTGCTCAAGCGTCATCTCGTCGTTGGACGTTGTCGACGCAGGCGAGCCAGGACGGGGAGATGTGGCGCCGCCGACTCTGCGCCGGGCACTCGACCGGTAGCCCACAGCCTCGTCGTTGTTCTTGAACACAGTGCCGTCCTTCCGGTTGGCCGCAAAGGCACCCCCGGAGGCGCGGAACGAATGGCTCTTGAGATAGCTGACGCCTGTTTTCTGCGGAAGCAGCGCCGCGCCAGAGTTCTTCCGATAATCCGACTCCTGGTTGACCAGGTTCTTCAGCGTATCGAGCGACTCGGAGAAGTTTCTGGTCGACGGCGGCACGAGCTCAGGAGGCAGTCGCGCTGGCACAGGGTACCCGTTGAGCTTGCGGTAGATCAGATGCATGGCCACCGCGAACTCGTCCAGGTTCAGCCGGCCCTTGTTCCCGCTGTCGGCCAATGTCCAAATCCGTTCCAGGTCCGGCTTATCCAGACCGCTCTGACCAAAAATATCAATGCCTTGCCCACCAGCAATGTAGCCCTTGCCCATGCCATCCCAAGCACGGAAGATGTTGTCGTACTTGGTTTTCTCGCCTTTTGTGATCGCCCAAGGAATCTGCGCATTTCCTTGCAGCCCGGCCGTCGTATAGTTGTTCGGTGCACTGCCACCCATCTGCGGCATCATTCGGGCCTGGAGAGCGTCGATGTTGGGCAGGCCTGATGTTGGCGTGTTGACCAAGCCCCATTGGCCCGGCATTCCCGTCGGCTGTGCATTCAGAGGAGCAAGCATGCCGCCGCCGCCGTACCCAGTGGGCATAGGTGGCATAGGAGGCAGAGGACCGGCATAACCAGTTGGCTGAGGGTTTTGCTGCAGCCCTGGGTATCCAGTCTGTTGCGGCTGCAGGCCTGTGGGCTGGCCGAGAAAAGCAGGCTGCTGCTGCTGCTGCAACTGCTGCTGTTGCTGACCAGGGTAGCCAGTCATGGAGGCCTGCAGAAGCTGAGAGCTCGACGGCTGTGGCTGCGGGTGTTGTATTGCCGGGGCATTGTTGGCAGCGCCGCCGGCATTGGTTTCTGTTACGCTGAAGTTGATAATGTCGACCATGCTCGATACCTCATTCTTAATGGTGGCCGGAAGGGCAGGGGGCAAAATCTTGCCCGTCAGCTTCAGGTTACAGAGGTACATGGCCAGCGCAAACTCCGGGAAGTGAAGCTGTCCCGAGCGCGTCGTATCGGCCAACGTCCTGTACACAGTCAAGCAGTCGTCAGTCATTGCCATCCTATCGCATGCCAGTGCCCATCTTCAGCGGCTCGGATACGCACCAGACTTGCGAGAGCGAATCTCCGTCCAGTCGCGACCGCAGCAAGAGGTCTCGGGCCTTTTCACCGCTCATTGTGGTCTGTCCGGCGCCCACGGCCGAGGTGAAGAGCGTCTCGAACTTGGCCTGGTCTTGTGCCGTGATAAAGGACAGGCGGATGTTGGGGATCTTCGAAGTCGGCTGGTTCGCGGTCGCTGGCCGGGACGCAGCCCCACCGCCGGTATGGAACGAGGCCGCCATCTCCTGGAAGCCTGTCGGCTGCGGCTTCATCGGCGCGGCAGAGGCTGCAAATCCGGTCTGGGCTGGGAGCTGCTGGGGTGCAGGGGCGTAGCTGATCGATGGCTGCTGCGGGAGCGTCGGTTGCATGCTGGGCTGTTGCTGCTGATACTGCTGCGGAATGGCAGGCATGGGCGGCGCGGCCGGTTGGAAGCCCGGCTGCGACATCTGGCCGGGAAAGCCGGTGTACTGTGCCTGAAGCTGGCCGGGCATTGGGGGAGGAACGCCCGTCGCTTGGGGCTGCAGCCCCGGATAGCCGGTGTATTGCGATTGGAGAGGAGCCTGGCCGTAGCCGGTCGGCTGGGGCACAAATGCACCCGGCTGCTGCTGCTGCTGCTGCTGCTGCTGTTGATTGAAAGGAGCGCCATACTGCGGCTGTCCCGGCTGAAGGCCATTGCCTCCGCCGAGAAAGGAGTTGGAGCTCTGGTACATGGCGCACAACGGGCCTTGTGAGATGGCCGTTCGCCTGGCGAGTGTGATGTGCGAAAGGATGAAGAAAACGAAAAGTGGTGGGGAAGAACGAGGGAGGAAGCCAGGAGACAACAGAAAAGGAAGCGAGATTAAAAAAAAAGGAGACAAAGCTGGGCCGCCCGGGGAAAGGAAGCTTCTCCAAGCCCGTCAGCTCAGACCAAAAAGAAATGAGCAAAGACAGAACGACAGACGCAGACAGTAATGAGTGGGATGATCGCAAACGGTTCGGAGAAGCAGGGATATCCAGATGTGATGCAGAGTTGGAAAACGGATAAGGGATGTACGGATGACGAAGCTGTGAGACCTTCCCAAACTTTGTGGCGCGGTTGGCTGGGCGGCTGCTGCCTTTGGGGGAATACGACGTGCGGAACAGGAGGGTTTTAGTGTGGCTGGGAGGCCCACCAGGCCAATTTTACGGAGTGCTCCGCAATACTTGCAAGACACGTACGCCATAAACACTGCTCGTTACACTGGTTGAAAAAAATAGCCGCTGAAGAGACAATTCTATTGCGTCTACAAGCGTTGTTCTTCCCCGCAAGAGATGGGATTAATGCAAAATGTAGAGAATGTTTTCAGACAGCAAAGACCCCGTTGGGGGAAATGACAGCCTGCTCGCACACAGCTCCAGAGAGAGAGGGAGAGATTGAGCCTACATGGCCTACGCTCCAACATGCGCTTTTCCAACATTACCACCGTCCCAATTTACTTTGGTGGATTTCATAGGCCTCCGACCATGCAGAGCGTTGGCCAGCTCCACCGGCACCGCGGCGCTCCGCCGCGATGAATAGCCGTGGTGCTCCATGTCGTACGATTCATGACAGACTGACGGCGAAACGTACTACTGGCTAGAGACGGAGGGGAAGTTGGTGGCCTCGTTCTTTGCCCAGGCGGCGAAGTTGACCTTGGCCGAGCGCAGGCTTCCGCTGAGGCCGAATTGGGTCTTGACACCGTTGATGCGGTGGGACGAGTTGATGTTCTTCACCAGGACAATCTGGAAGCAGGTAGCCGTGCCCTGGCGAGAGGCGATGGTCGAGTAGGCCAAAAAGAACTCCCAGATCTGGAGTGTGGTGCGCGGTTAGCATCAGGCGGGCGAGAGGACGAAGGAGAAGGGAGGACATACCCGGAACCACCGCTTGCCGTACTTGGCCTCGACCTTGTCGCGGTTGCCCATCCAGTTGCGATACCACCGCCAGAGGGTGGCAGAGTAGTGAACACCGACGGTGTCAACGTCCTTGATCTCGAAGCCGGCACCCTCGAGGCGGTCGACAACCCAGCCAAGCGGGGTGGAGGCGTCGGCGCCGGGGAAGATGTACTTGTTCATGAACAGGCCCCAGATGAAGTCCTCAAACTGCCAGTGCTTGCGCAGGCCGGCATACTGCAGGTAGAAAACACCATCGTCGTCCAGCATGTCGTTGACCTGGCGCAGGAAGCTGGAGAAGTGACGTACACCGACGTGCTCGGCCATCTCGAGGCAGGTGATCTTGTTGTACTTGCCCTCGGGGACGGGGATCTCGCGGTAGTCCAAACATAGGATCTTGCTCTGCTCCTCGGGGACGCCGACCTCGCGGAGCGCGCTGTTGCCCCAGGCCGTCTGGTTGCGGCCGAGGGTGATGCCGGTGGCCTTGGCGCCGTAGTTGACGCTGGCGAAGCGGGCCAGGGTGCCCCAGCCGCAGCCAATGTCGAGCAGACGCTCGCCCTTCTGGAGGTCGATCTTCTCGCAGACAATGGCCAGCTTGTTGTCCTGCAGCTGCTCGAGCGTCTCTTCCACGTTGGGGTCGGAGATAATGCCCGACGTGTAGATCATGCGCGGGCCCAGGAACCAGCCGTAAAAGTCATCACCGCGGTCATAGTGGTCACGCACCTGCTCCTCGTCTGGGTGTGTGTCAGTGGAGGCAGCGGGATGGAACGGGGGGCGGCAGAAGCTTACCCTGCGACTTGGAGTGGACAATGACCTCGGGAATCATGGTAAACAAGAAGTACTTGAGCACGTTGATGGTGAGCTTGAAGGTGGCCCAGTCATGGCGGTACTCCATGACCTCGAGGCAGTCGCCGTTGAAGTCGACGTCGCCGTCAAAGTACATCTCGTGGAAGGTCTCCATGGGAATCTTGGACTTGCCATGGTACTTGGCCTTGTCCGCGGTCTTCTTGAAGGTGAGATAGTGCTCGATGGGACGGCCGGGCAGGCGGGCTTTCTCGTTGACGCGCGGGCTCAGTGAAGAGATGATCATCCAGTAGCCGACCAGCAGCGGCAGGGTGGTGAAGAGGGCCAGGAAGATGCTGGTCTTCATGCCACCGCCGAGCTTCCAGGCCACATAGGTGGGAATGCCGACGAAGAGGGAGATGGCCAGCGGGTAGGAGAAGCTCTCGTTGCCGGCGCCATCGGCAGGCAGGGGGGCATTTTTGATGGCCGGATACTAGAAGCTGGTCAGCAGGCAGAGACAGATGAATAGCGGATGTTTGCTGCAGCGGAAGGAAGCTCAGACCGAGGTGGTGGGCACACCACAGTCCTCGACCTTCTCAAAGGCGGGCGATGGTGCCTTTGGAGTCTCGATGAACTCAAAGTCCGACTCGCTGCCGTGCTTGGACATGCTGGGCGAATATTCCACCAGTTGCTGCTTGAAAATGCAGTCAATGGGGAGAGGAGGAAGGGGGGATAGGAGGAAGGAAGGGGAAAAAAAAAAAGAGATCCTGACCGCTCAAGCAAAGGAAGGAGGGGAGCAACAGCTCTGATAGGGCTTGTTCCCCTAATAGAGCGGGAAAACTCGAGTTGACATAGGTGGCTGGAACAGGGGTGGGAAGCCATACTAGTGATTATCTCTCACTGGCAGAGGGGAAACCCCACCAAAGACAGCCCCACAAAGCGCTTCTACGGAACAGACAGCGTCCAAAAAGACGCGCCCCGTCTGCTGGCCTACGGAGGTATGTACACGTACGTCGTATGTATCTTGTTCTTTTACCGCTCTTCTTTCAGTCTAGCTGTGCTGCCGTGTGTCTAGTTTGGGGTCGCATCGCAGGCAGCCATGGTCCACGTCGTAGGATCGCCTGTTGTGTGCCGTGCGGCCAATAGGCTCAACGGTCAGCCGAGATAGAGCCGGCCCTCCCAGGGACGGAGGGTGCGGGCACGGCCGGGGGCTTGGGCTATCTGCTGTGCCTCGTCGACGTCGGCAGCGTCGACATAGTTGCCTTTGAGGAGCTGGAGGGCGCCGCCCACAGCGGGCAGGTTGACCGACTGTTCCGAGGCGGAGAAGTTGAGGAGGACGACGACGGCGCTGCTGCTGCAGTCGGCGGTCTTGGCAAAGACAAAGGTGTCGTTGTTGTCGGGGTCGAATAGGTGGAATTGACCGTAGATGAAGAGGTCGGCGTGCTGCTTGCGCAGCTGCAGGACGGCCTGCCAGAAGCGGAGGACAGAGTCGGGTTCCTGCTGCTGGCGGGCGACGTTGATCTCGGGGTAGAGGTCGTGGACGCGCATCCAGGCGCCGGCCGGACGGTCGGTGAAGCCAGCGGCCGGGCTGGACGCGTCCCACTGCATGGGCGTGCGGGCGTTGTCGCGGCCGAGGATCTGGATGCTGCGGCGGACGTAGTCCATCTCGGCCTGGAGGGCAGACGGATCGTCAGCCAGCGTGGCCTCGGCGGCGGCAGCGGCCGTGCGGAAGAAGTTGACCGTCTCAATGTCCTTGTACTCGTCAATGGGCCAGGTTGGCGGCACGTTGATCATGCCAATCTCCTGGCCCTGATAGAGGAAGAGCGTGCCCGAAAGGGCGGCCAGTAGAAGGGCCAGCAGCTTGGCCGAATGCTCGCGGTCAGCTGGCGCGTCCGAGGCAAAACGAGAGACCGATCGGCCCTGGTCGTGGTTCTCGCAAAAGGCCGTGGTCCAGCCGTCGGTGTGGTCGATAAACTGCTGCCAGCGCGTGACCGTGTGCTTGAGTTGGGACAGCCGCCACGGCCGGAAGCGATACTTGTCGCTGGCACCCTGACCAATGTCGACAATGTCAAACTGGAAGACCATACTGAGCTGCCGGTCGCCCAAACCGACGTACTGCAGCACGTGGCCTGGGTCTGGTGTGTGTGGCAGTTCGCCCACTGTCATCGCGTCGTATTGGTCCAGCACCTGGACGTTCATCTCGCGCAGAAACTCGTGCATCCGGGGCCCGTTGGCGTACTCGCTCCAGCCTGGCTGCTCATATACGTCGGCGTTGACCACCGGTGCGTCCTTGAACTCGGCCCGCTTGCTGTACATGTTAACGCAGTCGACCCGGAACCCGTCCACGCCTCGGTCCAGCCAGAACCGCATCGCGCTGTCGTAGATCGCCTTGCGTGTCTCTTCGTTTTCCCAGTTGAGGTCAGGCATCCTAAAGTGTTAGCATGTGTGTGTGTGTCTCTCTCTCTCCCTCTCTCTCCCCCTCTCTCTCTCCCCACACTCACTCTTTCGCAAATAAATGCAAATAATACTCCTGCGTATGTTCGTCCCATTCCCACGTCCCCCCGCTGAAGTAGCTCCTCCAGTTCGTCGGCGGCAGCCGTGTGCCGTCCGCTGCATACCGAGCTGGCTTCCAGATGTACCAGTCGCGCTTCGGGTTGTCCCTCGACGACCGCGACTCCTTGAACCACGCATGCTCGGCTGACGTATGGTTGATCACCAGGTCGAGGATCAGCTTCATCCCCCGCTCGTGGCACGCATCGATGAGCGCCTGCATGTCCGCCAGCGTGCCGTAGGGCGCGTGCACCGCCTCGTAGTTGGAAATGTCGTAGCCCATGTCCACCTGCGGACTCTCAAACATGGGCGACACCCACACAATGTCGACCCCAAGCTCCTTGAGGTAGTCCACCTTGCTGAGGATCCCCGGAATGTCGCCCAGCCCGTCGCCATTGGAGTCCTTGAAGCTCGCCGGGTAGATCTGGTATGCCGTGCCCTCCTTCCACCACAGCCGCTGCGCTGGTGGCGGCACCGACATTGTGCGGATGGGATGTGAATGCGAACAGAGGAATACGTCGTTGATTGTGGGTCTGGGACGCTGCTAAGACTCGGTGCCATCAACGACTTGCCCAACTACCGCCTGCCGAACCAGGAAACAGGCGCCCCTTTGCTGCCGATAAAAAACGGCTCTGTCGCCGCTTAAATACTCCCTATACGAGGCGCAAAGACTAGCATTTCGCTCGGTAAGGGCACCTGCAGCCTTGCACACCGTACGCATATACTTGTCCACCTGACGACCGTGGTCCGACCTAGTAATATTGTCTCGCCCAACCGGGATTCATGCCCCCAATTTTTGGGGGGTCGGGCAAGCATCACGAGGAACATTATTGCATCGACAACACACGATATCCAGCACTCGGTAGCCGTTGGCCCGAGCTCATAGCCGGCAACCAGACTGAAAAAGCCCCTACCGCAAACTATCCAAGAATCGCTAAATTCTTCGCTCCGAAATGGGCTTCTAACGCTAGGGCAGTGTGGCAACTGGGAACTGGGCAGACGAAGCTGCCGCTGTTCGGGACTTGAGGCTGTCTTGGCGTTGTGCCCGGACGGAACTCGTATTACCCCGACTGTCTATCATCTGCCTAATACCCTGTGTGCGACTTTATGTCTGCAGCCTCCCAGAGGCTGTCCGCGTGCATGTAACCGTGGCTGCATCGCCGGGATTAACCAGACACCTGCCCAAATGCAAGCCTGCTTTCTCTCAGCGTCTGTGCCGGTCATGGCTGCGATGGCTACTGCTTCCGTGCTCATGCCTTCGTTCGTCACGGTCCCGATCCCGGTTCCGGTCCCGATCTCGGTCACGGTCCCGGTCACGATCTCTGTTTCGATCTCGATCTCGATCTCGCTCTCGCTCTCGCTCTGCTTTGTAGCTGTCCTGGTACCGGTCTTCACGTCGCTCCCGCCGCTGCTCTTGCTCGCGCCGGTACTCGTGCAGCTTGGGCGGCCGCTTCTTCTGTATGTTGATGCCCTTGGCATTCCATGCCCCCAGCTCCTCGTCGCCCTTGAGCTCTTTGGCCCCCAGCCCAAGCTGGTTTGGCCGCCTCTTGACCTGCTTCACTTTGGCACCCCGGTCCTTGCCGTCCCAGCCCATGCCGCGCAGGAGGGCCGCTCCGAACTCGTCCACCGGCATGGCCTCGTACTCATCTAGCGTCGAGATGTCGGGCGCGTCGTGGAAGTCGCGCTGGAACACGTCGTCCTCGGACACCTCTACGTTGGCGGCGCCCTCGATGACGAGCCGCGTCTTGGTCCGGTCCGCTATCGTCTGCCCAAGCAGCGCGTCCATAGCTTCCTTGTCGATGCTGTCGTCGCCTCCCTTCTCTGCGCCTGTATCCCCTTCTTCCTCGGCCGAGGCCGACTTGGTCTTCTTCTCTGCCTCTTCGTCTTCTCCAACCGGCGCCTTTTCTATCACGGAAAGACCCCATTTTATCTTCTTGTCTGCATCTGCCGGCTCTGTATCCTTCTGTGCTGCCGACCCGGTCACCGCTGGCGGTTTCTGTTGCTGGTAGGGGCGTCGACGTGCCCTCGCCTCCGTTCGCCAGTCTCTGTTGGCCTGCTTCTCGATGACCAACGGCCCGCGCTTGGCCCGCGAGTTGTCGTTCCTCCCCCCTCGCTCAAGTTCCGCCCCGTGTTCGCCAAAGGCCGTGATGCGTTCGTGACGGCCTGTCGCGCGGCTGCCGTCTTCCGATCCGGACTCGGAGGAGCCGTCACCTAGGCCATGTCTGGCTCGTGATCGCTTTCCCAGGGCAGAGGGGGGGGCTGTCCTTAATGGCTTCTTCGTAGACCCCGAGGAGGAGTTACCGAACTTAATGGCTATCCTGGACGGTCCTGGCTTCCCTGGTTCCGACATGTTCAAGTTGTCCGCGGTGAAGCACAATCAACTGTGGTCTTGGCCACAATGCATGTCTTTCTGTTGTTGGGCCTACTCCGTGTGAATATGGAGTAATTATGAGCAGAAATCTTGTCAGCCACACAGTGGCTTGATATCTTGCCTTACCGGGCTTGATAAAGACTGGAGCAAATTTCATCATTACTCATCCAGTACAATCAGTAGATTGCACAGTTCCTTATCTCAGCCCGCACTGTCAGCTATACTGAACACCCCGACGGCGGGTTATGTCGCCACTGGGCGCATGGCTGAAAGAAAGTCGGGATCGAATCCTTCGTTTACTAGCAAGGCAACCCTCCTCCTTCTAATATTACCCCAGACGTACTTACAGAGTGCGGTGTAAGTTTGGCTGTTTGTAATAACGCCCTGGTAATCATAAACTTGCTAGAGCACCGCTAACCCACTAAAGCTCTAGCGGGGTAGCTACGTAAAGGAGACCTTAAGCCCGCCGATAACACAGCCTGAGAACAAACATGCCTATTGACTAACCCCTTTTCTAGGCTTTTTTCGCTTTATGGCTCACATCCATATCGCCTCGGCCAATGGTATCGCGCTATTTTCCGTCCCCACTATCCCTCAGGCTGTCGAATTAGGGAGAAAACGTAAAGAAGGGGGGATTTGCAGAAAAGACGCTTGCGCCCTCCGCTCTTTTCCACCGACAAACCCACTATCTCTGATAAACCATCCCCCCCAAGAAAAAAACAGCACTGTACGACCAAATTTGGGACGTCGTGAAAAATCGGTCGGGGTCAAAAAAGTGTCATCGTGAAATTGAGCATCGCCCAAAAAACACCACAACACGCCTCTTTTCATCCTTAAAAACACAAGCGACCGTCTATTTTCGACCTGCTGATATATTCCCGACATCCGTTTTGATCAGAAACGGATGTCGCGACTACCCATGACATGACTGAGGCTCGGCCCGCCGACCGCCGCGAGCTTCTGCGAGTAAAGCGGGAAGAATACAGGTGAGCCCCCGTTCATTCGATAGAGCTTTTTTTTTCGTTCGTTGTGATGTCCAATTTGTGATGCTGATGATGTTCAGCTCAATTGTACGGTCGCGCAAACGGAAGCTTCGCGAGCTCTACGCACTTGCGACCGACAGCAACGCCGCTCCAAATACCACCTTCTTCGATCTCGACGCGCCAGCATCCACACACGCCGAAACAAAGTTTTTGATTGAAACGGACTTTCTACAGTATGTGCACATTGCATTCTGACAATTCTATACTCGCGTGCTCTCGACCTGCCTGCACGCATCGCCGTTCGCTAATTGACTTTGCAGTGGCCGACCTTTGAACGATGCGCTTATACCACCATGGCAAGCGCCCAACCTTGATGTTCTGAAACGACAACTGCGGCCTGCCACGCCTGTCCTGGTCCAGAAGGAAGCAGGACATGCTACGAAGGCGACTGTCGACAACAATACACACCCGACGACACCCGTCGAGCTCAGCGAACCGCCGCGCAAACAGACAGACGAGCCACCACCACCTCTTTCGCCGCCGCATCATGGATCAACTTCACCAGACAAGTTGCCGAATGCGCCATCGGCCGAGCCAGCAACCCCGACCTCACGACGCACCGGTTCCGTGACACCGCAGACGCTTCCTCAACCGATAGCCGACCCAACCCCGGTGCAGAAAGATGGCTCTCCTCTTTCGCGCATAGAGGCTCAGCCCACGTCGAGTGGCCATAGCAAAACCGCGCCATTGCTGGACACCCGAGCTGTATTGCCTCAGCAGTCGCCCGGTGCAGCCCGCTACGGCGATTCGGTCGCTGCACAAGACGCAGAGAAGCGCATGGATATGCTCGAAGACGTCATAACTCCCTCCAGCAAACGACCATCCCACGACCTATCCAGAGCTGCCGACATCCCATCATCACCCGACTCAATTGCCCAGACCGCGACGACCCCAGCAGTCCACGAAGTTTCGACCAACACAAGTCCTGAAAACGAGGCCGATTCATATGCCGACAAAGAAGAGCACCCGACACACGATCACGGCTCTGAAAAGGCACCGGCCAGCCAAAATTCAATACCTATCGGCGATACGCGCGAGGGCACTGTGGAAGCGCAGCTTCTCCACGAGTCTGCTGCGGCAGGTGAGACGCAGGACGACGAGAAGGCGCACGGCAGCGAAGCACTTTCCGCATCCGGAGCGGTTACAGCTGAAAACGGACTGGTGTCCGGAAAGAGCATTGATTCTGAAGCAGTCGCACCTGCCTGCGAGGCACCAGAGGCAGCACCTCTGACCACAGAACAACAGGCGACTGGCGATGAGACTGCTTCATCGCCGATGGACATTGATGAAGAAGAACAACCAGAACCTGACTCGACCAACGGAAGCACTGCAGCAACTAGCGGACCAATGGCTGTCTCGTTCACAGCTACAAGCGTCGCCGCAGTCGAGGATGCGCCAAAGCCACCACCCCCGTCTCTTATGTTGAGGGCGTCCGAGCAGGACCCCTCTTTCTTGACGACCGGAGACTCCTCTACTCTTGCCACTGGCCTGCCTACGCCCAAGCCCTCGGCTGATGGGAATGATAGCCAGCAGATTAGTGATCTTGTTGTGGCAACAAAGAGTGGCAAGAGGAGGGCGCCTACTGTTCTTTTCGGAAAACAGAAGAAACCCAAGGCAAACGAGCGTGTCGTTTCCTCGAACCTCGCAAAATCAGAGAATCTCTTGGCAGATGACTACTTTACTCCTTTGTTCATTCAGACTTTTGCTCAGCAGTCAAAGTGGCTGAAGAACCTCGACCAGCTTGTCCACCATGCACGGAAGACGATATCGACGGCTGACCTGCAGGCGTCTATTTTTGACAGCCAGTCGTGTAAGATCCTGAAGCGCGTCTATCACTTGCAGCAGCAAGACAAATGGTCGCTGCGCCAGCCGAAGAGGTGCCTGGAGCCCACTCGCACCAAGTCGCACTGGGATGTTCTATTGCAGGAGATGAAGTGGATGCGAACAGACTTTCGAGAGGAGCGCAAGTGGAAGAGATCTGCTGCTCGAAACCTAGCCGTTGCCTGTGCAGTTTATGCTGCCTCCTCGCCCGAGCAGAGGAAGGCACTTCAAGTCAAAGCCTATTTCCCTCCAAAACCTCCTGACACTCGTCCTTCTCAAGAGGCAAAGCCTGCCAAAATCGAGGCCGACGATACGGGTGTGATTGGAAACGATATGATTAATGCAGCCGTCAGTAACGAAGAGATGGATACTACGCCTGCCGATCTGGAGCCTACGACACTCATCGACGAACGCGACATTCCCCTGGACTTTGCTGACACTATATCCCCATCAGCCATCTTCACCATGCAGGAGGATGCTGTGGTCTTCAGTCTGAACCCTTCGGCCGCTTCAGACTCGCTCCTGGCTGAGCTGCCCATGTATGGCACACCGCTTGAGGTGCCTCAACCGGACTTGATCAAGCCGGACCACGACCCAGATGCCTCGTGGCGACGTCCTGTTGTGCCCGTCAGCAAATACATCGAGTCACCAATTGCTATACCTTCGAGGGGTCCACCGAGGAGGACTGGACGCTATGAAGTCATAGACGAGGAAAGCGATAGCGATGACGAGTTTGTCTATAGCACCGCGAGCGGCCTGATGACTACGATGACTGCGACGAACATGGTGGCAGAGTATGATGTCGGCCTCTTCGACCCATCGCTCAAGCCAGTTCGTGAACGTCTCCATGCGGGCCACCAGTTCCGACCGCCATCCGAGTATCCAATGCCGATGCAGTGCTTCTACGAATACAGGGCGCCATCTCAGTGGACTGTCGCCGACGATGATCAGCTTAAGAGGCTGGTACGTGAACTCTCGTATAACTGGTCGCTTATTGCCAGCATTCTGGCCACAAAATCTCTGTTTGCGTCTGGGGCAGAACGCCGAACTCCATGGGAGTGTTTTGAGCGATGGGTCAGCCTAGAGGGCTACCCCAGCGATGCCTCTCGATCGCCGTATTTTAAAGTCTATCAGTCCCGAATTGATTTAGCTCAGCGCGCTATCAAAGAGGCGAATGAGAAGATCATGGCGGCGGCGGCAGCAGCAGCGGCATCGTCAGCAACAGCACAGACAAAGGGAGCTGCAAACTTGCCTCCACACACGCCTGTACAAAGACGCCGGCCCACGCTGGCTGTCCGTGTGGAACGACACCGCAATCAGAAGTATCTCGCGATGATTGAGGCCATGAGGAAGCTGGCCAAGAAACGGGAAGTCACTCTGCACAAACAACAGCAGCAAGCCCATGCTGCGGCATCCCGCAAAGCGAACGAGCCAGTACAGCAGAAGCCACCGACGAAAAGCCCCAAGGAGTATAGCCGACTGCGCTGGGAACGGGACCAGAAGATGGCCGAGAGAATGGCAGAACTTGCACAAAGGCAAAGTGATGCTAACAGGAGGGTATGTCTTGTCATGCCCAGTGCCGGCTTTCCTCTGGTCTTGGTGGGACAGTAAGCTAACATAAACAGAATTTCCTGGCTCGGTCCCAGGGTCAATCGATGGCAGCACCAGGCAGTGTGGGTGCGATGCCGCCGCAAGTTGCCGCTCAGATGGCTGCCAATTCCATGAACATGGCAGCCCGTGCGAATGTGGGTGGTCAGCACGGCGCAGTGCCAGGGCAGTCACGTCCCCGGATGCCGATGCAAGTGCCAGTAAACCCAATGGTCGGTCTGCAGGCGCATATGGCGGCCGGCACTGCGCCGACGCCGATGTCGATGAGCAGCGTGCAACAAGCACAGTTGCAGCAGGTATTGCAGGCCCAGCGCATGATTGCCCAGGGGCAGCAGCCGGACATCAACCTAGTTCTCCAGGCTCGTCGGATCCACGATCAACAACGGGCCGTGCAGCTTCAGCAACAGCAGGTCCAGCATCAGGTTCAGCAACACCAGCATCAGCAACTGCAACAACAACTGCAGCAGCATCAGCATCAGCAACAGCTGCAACTGCAACAGCAGCACGCTCAACATGCACAGCACTCTCAGCAGTCTCAGCACGCCCAGCATCTAACGCCACAACAACAGCAACAGCTACAGCAACAACAGCTGCAGCAGCAGTTGCAGCAGCAGTTGCAGCAACAGGCCCAGCAGCAGGCTCAACAGCAGGCTCAGCAGCATGCCCAGCAACAGGCTCAGCACGCTCAGCACGCCCAACAGGCCCAGCAACAGGCCCAACATGCTCAACAGGCGCAGCACGTCCAGCAAGTCCAGAGCCAGCAGATGGCCAAGGTTCCTTCCGTGTCCCAAAGCTCGCCGGGCAGTGTGCGTCCAGTCATGAACGGAATGAACCAGCAAAACTTCCTAGCAAACTCGCAAGCTGGCGTGACCCAGTTCAACACAGCCAACGTGGCGGCCATGGGGTCTCCCGTAGCTGGTGCTATGAATATGGCATCTTTGCCGGCTGGATCTCCTCGGCCTGTGACTGCGCCGCAGCAGCTGCCACCAAACGTAATGGCACAGATTCGAGAGCTGGAAAACTCATTCCGCGCTAAGAACCCTGCTCTCACTCCTGAGCAGGCAAGGACGATGGCTTTCCAGAACTACTCGCAGATCATGCTGCTGCAGAGGGCTACGGCTATGCACGCGGCATCCGGGACTGGCCCACAGCAGGCTTTAGCAGGGACGAGCCCACGCCAGTACGCGCAGCTCTTGCGGGCCCAACAGGCTCAACAAGTCCAACAGGCGCAGCAGGCAGGACAACACCACACGGCGACAGGAGCACCGGGCGTGCAAGGCGCACAGCACCCGGTACAACGCCAGGGCTCGCCGTTAACGGCAGCACAACTTCAGGCAGCACAGAACGCGCGGCAGGTTAATGGAACAGCCGTTGCTGGGGCTATGTCGTCTCCCTCAAAATAGGAGCTTTATCATTATAATATTATTTCTTGGAGACGACAGTTTATTGTCGAGTCGATGGTCTAGCCGTGCGAGTTTTGCTAAGGAGTGGTGCCCTGGGAATCTCCCGTCTCAGAGGGTTTAGAAACAGTCGTTGCTTGCCTGCAGGATGATTTACGTCGTAAGGATGTACTGGGACTCCACCACTGATAAGATAAGGGATGCAAGATAAGCAAAGAAAATGCGATAAGCAAAACTTTCTGCTTGAAGCTAGAAAAAAAAGTAGGAAGAAGCCAGCGTTCTCGTCACAACACCATTGCACATTCCATTTCTGCACCAAGATCGCGACTATGAAGCGGAAACGGGAGTCGAAAGAGCCGGAAAAGTCTGCGAAACCGACACAGAAGCCGGAGGTGAAGCCAAGGACGTCGAACAGAGCGGAGAAGGAAGCAGAAAGGCGGCCGGTGAAGAAAGTGAAGAGCACGAAAAATGGCGGCGGCGGCAGGTCTATGAGCGCGCCAGCGGTGTCGGCAGGAGACAAGACTGTTGTTGTCCTTGGTGATGCGCCGGTGACGATACAGATTGTGGCCGGGTCGTACGACCGCACGCTGCACGGGGTGACGGTGACGATTCCGCGCGGAGACAGCAAAACGGTGCAGTTCGCGGACACGTTCCTGTTCAACGCACACACGTCTGCGATCCGGTGCCTAGCGCTGTCGCCGCCGTCTGTGGCGGTGCCGGGACAGGGGCAGAAGGTAATGCTGGCGACGGGCAGCACGGACGAGCGGATCAACGTGTACAACCTGTCAGCCCATCCGGCGGCAGCATCTGCGAGCGCGGCGGGCGAGGAGGAGCGGCGGCTGATGGCGACGGTGGTGCCGCGGCCAGTGATGGCGATTGCGGAGAGCAGCAAGAACCGGGAGCTGGGCACGCTGCTGCACCACTCGTCGACGGTGACGCACCTGTCGTTCCCGACGCGGTCGAAGCTGCTGTCGGCCTCGGAAGACTCGACCATTGCGGTGACGCGGACACGCGACTGGTCGCTGCTCTCGACGATCAAGGCGCCGGTGGCCAAGCCGGGGACGGGTGGCAGCATCCGGCGGCCGTTCGGCGACACGGCGGCGCCGGGCGCCACGCCATCGGGCGTCAACTACTTTTCCGTGCACCCGAGCATGAAGGTTATGCTGAGCGTCAGCCGCGGCGAGCGCTGCATGCGGCTCTGGAACCTGGTGACGGGCAAGAAGGCCGGCGTGCTCAACTTTGGCCGCGACCTGCTGCGCGACCTGGGTGAGGGCAAGCATGCGCCCGGCGAGGGTCGCCAGGTGCTGTGGGGACGGACGTTTCCGAGCGACAGCACTGATGACGGCGCGCCCACGGACGAGTTCGCCATCGGCTTCGACCGCAACGTCGTCGTCTTCGGCATGGACAGCCTGCCGCGGTGCAAGGTCCTGGTCGATGCGAAGACCAAGACACACGACTTTCACTACATCGAGGTGGATGGAAGCGACAGCAGCGGCAGCAGTAGCAACCAAAAACCGCTCTCCGTCCTGGCTGTCGCTACAGAGGATGGCCGGATCGTGTTGTGCTCGACCCAGCCGGACGACCTGGTGCCGGCGGCGGTGGCAGACGAGGCGGCCGAGCCGCAGACGGAGCGCAGGACGGCGTCGTCGGCTGCACCGCTGCCGTGTGCCCGCATGGTCGGCCAGATCGGCGGCACGGCACTGGGCATCAAGGAGCGGATCAAGGCCTTCAAGGTGCTGACCGTCATGGAGACAGCACCCGGGGCGAAGAAGAAGACACCGCTGCAGCAGGTCTTTTACATTGTCACGGCGGCCAGCACGGGAGCGCTGCGCATCTGGCGGCTCCGGGGAGCGGAACTGCGACAGGCGGTCGAGAACAGCCGCAGTGCCAAGGACGCGAACAAGGAAGCTGGTCGCCCAATGGGCCAGCTGCTGGGGACATACCAGACGCCCGACCGCATCACGTGCATAGAGGCGTTTGTGATGATCCCACGGCCGGACGGCGTGGAGGAGAGCGAGGACGAAGAACCGAGTGCGGGCTCGGACGAGAAAGACGACGAGGAAGACGACGAATGAGCACTGGGCGAGACGACAAAATAAGGCGGCAAAGAGGCAGTTAGAACAGACAGGACCGCCTGGTGCATACGGAGCAGTTATGTAAGCGTGGAGAGCAATCAAAGACAGCCAATGCGAATACAGCACCCGCTATTGCTGCAGTCTAGTTGGCCGTGATACGAGTACTCATAACGACGTATGTTTGTCAGCCAGTTGCAAATAATGGCCGCCTAAAATCCTGCACTAGACATGCGCAATCCCTCCCGTATGGGGGCGCTGCTACTGCACGTGTGGCCGCTACGAAGCGGGGTAACGACGAATCACTTCTACAGGTATTACACGCACTGTTCTCCCATACGGCCTACAATCGAGCTCTGACAGAGTCTAAGCAGCGCCTCGGGTGGGCAAAAAATTGCTGTGAAACAAAATTGCTGTGTGTCGACGTCATGGGAAAAATCCGTGACGTCGACACAGCAATTAGATTTCACAGCACTTTTTTGCCCACCCGGCTGCTTGCTGCAAAGCTGTTGCCTAATAACAAATAATCCCAACCACGACAAGGGGATTGATAGACACGCGGCCCCGATTGTGGTCCCACGTGACTTATTTGGCTCACCGCCCACCAGCAATACGAAAGCGTCATGTAAGTCGTGATGGAATAAGAACAAGAAGACATTTTTCATTCTTAACCGTAAACCCTGAATGACCGTCCCTTTAGAAGCTAAAATACATTAATTTATATTTCCAGGATTTTTAATTTAACAGGCTCTTATATATCTGGGCTAAATACTTCCTCCAGAATTTAGCTATACCGATGTATAACCGTACTAACTAGGTAGGCCTAGGCGCATGCTACGCGGTATATATTTCCATTACTCTGCATTGCGCCCTATGTAGGCGAGCCCGGTTTAGCAGGCTCGGCAGTTTTACACAGCTCTCTGAGGTGCTTTGTTAGGTTGCAATTACAACTCTTAACATGCATTCGTTACAGCACCGATGGGGACCTCAGGCAAGCATCAATTCGTTCCCAGAGTGAGAATGGGACGCTAACTATTCCCAAAGAAGTAAAATGGCTTGTAGCTGTGAATTCAACATGCAGTTATGCAAACATATAAAGTTTGCGAACAATGCCCGATCAACTCACCCCCTCACTTGGGCCACCAGCCGCAACTCATATAGAGATGCCTTGGATGATACACGTTTGACAGAAATAGCTCGTATTCGTCGAAGTACAGCAGCGATGTTGGAGAGATCCGCCACCCCAGTACAGCGCGCGTCGTTCATATCGACGGACCCTTGTGAGCCAACAGACTTGGGCGATCCAGACATCACAGGTTTCGGGGCAAGTAGAGATCAGCAGTAGCGGATTGAAACCCACCTGCCAAGCACCCGATGTTAACCGGCTGCAGGTGCTCATTTCCTTCATCTTCTCCGTCGTGGTCGTGCTGGTCTCCATCATCTGGGCCTACAGGACGGACTCGCTGCCAAAAAGCTGCTACAACGCGTTCGATTAGCGCTTGTTTGTCTGCCGCAAATACCGCAATGAGGACCGAAGTCGCAGCTTTCAGACTTTTGTCCTTGCAATGAGCGACCAGCAGCTCGTGTCTGGCCTCGCCCTTGTGCTCGCCATAACGTCATCCGCAACGGTGTCCAAGATCTCGATACGAAGTTGTCGGCATACGCGTATGTCAACGCCGTCATCCTCGCATTCTTTTCCTGCATTATTCACCTAGCAACCATGGCCGTCGTTCAAGACTATCTTCGAGACCGCAAATTTTTAAAACATGTAAGTGTCGTACTCATGTTCTGTGTTCTTGGACTCCTCCTTTAGGGGCTTGGCGAAAGCTGGACGCTACAGCAAGACGTAACGCTCAGATGCGCCGTTGCAAGCTATTCCTTTTTAGATGACTACTTAGATACACGTACTGCTAGAGAGGTTTGGAAATGCATCTCTCGTCCTCGGCTTTGGTACTCTACAATTCGTTCTCGCCAGTGGCTACGTGCAAGGAATTTGGAACTTGTACGACCATAATTCCAAAGAGTTTCCAAGGTCCTAGCAGGTGATCCTCCTAGCAAGGACAATCGGCTGGCCAAAAACGTCTCCAGCTCAGATTGCCGAGGCCCGACGGCAGTTGGCATACAAACTGTCAGACCCAGACTTGAATATAGGCAGCCTAGCTCGGATATATTTCTTGGTCATCCCTGCAAGTTTTAGTCGATCCTTTATGTTCGAAGTGGTCTGGCTACTCTTCTATTTTGCATTTAGTACACCACAGGTAGCCTTTTGCATTACGAACTCAACCGACAGTGCCAGCATGGCGGCCGTTAGCTTCGAACTAGGGTTTGGCCAGCTGCTTCCTATAGTCTTTTATGATTCTTCCGTTCCTGGCCGTGGCGGAGCTACTTTGGTAAGAAGCTAGCTGCAACAACTTTTGCCGCCGTTTAAGCTATCTAGACTACCAGGTTACCAGATATCGGAAAAAAGGGAAGCCGGGAAATACAACAGAAAGACAAGGGCTGTCAGGTTCCCGGTTCGTTAGTGGGACACGCTGCTGGGAGTAGTTATGCAGCACTATTAGTACGTAAAGAAAATAAACCAAGCGGCGACTGTGCATGTAATAAGCAAGATGTAGAGCCGGTAAGATTCTTAAACCCTCTTTATAACGGGGGAGTGGTTTGATTGGCGGTGTATATCTGACTTGGCAAAGCGGAGACGATGGCGAGTTCCTCGCAGCCATTATAACTCATAGTTTGGTGAAGGCCTGCTTCTTTAGCTTTGTTATCCTTTACTTCTTAATCTGCATATTTATTTTACTAGCTGTAGGCGACAGTTTCGTCAGGATAATTGGTTGGGGTTTTTCGGACGTTATAGTTGTCGTCGCTTTCATTGTTTCTGGACTCTCTGTCGCCATATCAGTGGTTACAACCTCGATCCGACTCTTAACACTGCGCAGAGGTCTACCGGGTTCAGCGTGGCATGTTGTAAAGGTTCTGTTCTGCAACAAGATGTGATGCTGCAATAGAGTCGACAAACGAATTAGTAGTATTAGCACAATTAAACTAGTACTCTGCATAAAGTACTTAGTCGCAGAAAGCAATGAAACCAATAATATTGCTCTATAAAGATCTACCCAAAGTACCTTTTCTTTTCTTATATGCAAACAGCAACGCTCATATAATAAGGTTAACCTTTAGCGTAGTTGGTTAAACGAGATTAGACTATAGCAAAGCTATGCTGTAAAGCTTACTGTTTAAGGTCCGTTTCAAGCTCGTCGAGTAAAGCGTATAATGGGCCAACTATAAGCCGGCGATAAGCGGGAGGCTGCTCTACGATACAGCGAATTTACGGAAGAGGGAAGTTTAATATAGTAGGAAGTACTCCGTATAGAAGCGATATATGGAGTATAGTGCGGATAGCAAGAATCTATGGTGCAGTTAGCACTTCTAAAAAATTTATAAAAATCTGATTTTCATACAAGTCTAGCAACCGTCAATTAGGTAAATGATAAAGCATTTTTGTGTGAAAAACGCAGTGGTTCTATATTTTTGCCGATTAAATGAGTATCTCAATAACAGTCTTCCCCAGGACACCCTTTCCCGTATACATCTGCGCACACGCCTCCCGCACCTTTGCAATATCTCTCAAGTCCACTCTGGCCCCAACGACCGGCGCCAGTTTACCCTCCTCCACATATCCTGTCAATGTATCCAAGTCTTCTGCACTTGGGTCCATAAACAAGTACTTGTACTCCACCCTCCAACGCCATGCCCGCAGCCTGCGCAGCATGTCCATCCCGTCGAGCACGATTCGCGGAAACAGAGGAATGCGAGGATTGTCCGGTCGCTTCATGAAGCCTGATGATTGAAATGTCGCGGCTGAGGGCGTGGTGGAGATTGAGGTTATAAGTCCTGTGGAAGGAACCATCAGGGAGAGAAAGGTCATGGCCTGACCAGTGGTGTCGAAGAGAAAGTCGACAGAGCCCCTGGGAATGACCTTCAGAGGGTTCCGTTTGGTGTAGTCGATGACTGGAAGGCATGGGTTAGCGATATGGCTACAGGGACACACTTTACAGGCGTCACGTACTCTCATCCACCACTCCTGGGCCTAGCAGCTCCGGTACTCTTTGAATCTTGGACGTCGAAACGGTAGTGATGACCTTGCCAGCACGGAACACATTTTTGGCCAACTGGCATGCATACGCTCCCGTTCCGCCAACTCAACAAGCAAATCAATAGTCAGCGCCTTGTTCACGATGCTTCCAAGAAAGACATACGGCCAGCGGGTACAAAGACCGTTTTGCCCTCCAATGAGCCTCTGTACTGCCTGAGTGCCTTGAGTGCAGTCATGCTCGCAAGCGGCAAGGCGGCGGCCTCGCTAAAGGATAGGCTCTTGGGCTTGAGAGCAACATAGCGGTCCGCACACTTGGCATACTCGCTCCAAGAACCTAGGACACCAAAGTCGCGTCAGTACTAAGCTGACGGGGGAAGTTGTGCCCTCTCTGCTTACCTCGACTGGCCTCGGGAAGCCGCACATACACCTCATCTCCGGCCTTCAGGCCACGAACTGCACCTCCCGTGTCTACAATCACACCCGAAGCGTCGTATCCAATTTTGTAGGGAAATCTTGTGCAGCAGACGTCAGCCTGAACCCAAGCCACTCCACAAGGACTTGGCTTACTGCTCGGTCAACACCATCTTGAAATCCCCACCCGCCTTCTTCACGTCCACCGGGTTGATGCTCGCTGCATGAACACGGATGAGCACATCAGTCTGGTCCGTGATCTTAGGCCTTGGCATCGTAGACAGCTCATATCCTGCTGGGGCAGTGTACGCGGGCGCCGTAATGGAGAGCATTTCTGCGGTCATGGTAGCAGTCGATCGATCTGTAAAGCTATTCAAAATGTGTTTATTGGATTGAGACACAGCTATATACAACTCAATTCTTGGTGTACAGAGGTAAACGGTCGACGTCATAGATAGCTTGCTTAGTCAGTTGACGTCTTTAAGCGGGGATTCCCACTGAAATTTGGCTCATGCGGGTGGAGCCCATCGCTCCGTCGGTCAAAGTTGGCCCCGCCATCTTTCCAACGGGTTGCTACGTACGAGTAAACGAGATTTTGTGTTTCCCATCTGCTTACGTTGTACGTTGCATACTATGTGGAAATAAAGGACACCTCCGTACTGGTCTGAAGAGGAGCAGATGAATATCCTTCGACCTGGTGCTGCCGGTTTTTATAGCACGCGTCAGTCTGCTCGTTTTTTATGTTCAGTCTTGCAGACGTTGCGAGCAGTACTTTTAAATCGCCAAAACAATCATTTAAAGGGGAAAAAGGAGTACTATGTATGGCCGGAAGTAGAAAGTAGCCCATACAACGTAGCGAGAGAGCGCTAATTGGGCTTGGCACCAATCCTAATCCTGTTGCACTGGCGGCAGCTCTAAGGCCGTTTCGAGTCGGCCAGTATTCTACCCGCAGGGCATCGCCAATTAGTCCGTTCTAGGCCATGCCGCTCCGTCGGCTGTACTCTGAACATTACCACACTCGCGCGGAGCAGTATAAGTATGACGCCATGGCACGAATATGCCTTTCGGTCTTCTCTTATCCAGCAGCATTACATATACAAATCGCACATCTTTTCATTCTGATCAAAACCTCATCTCGATCTCAAGGCACATTCCTCTACCGATCCCAAGTCACTTATCCAGTTTTGCACAATCAGTAAAAATGGCATCCATTGGCTATCTCCGACCGTCGATGATCCAGCAGAACTTCCCGGGTGCACCAAAGTTCACAGAGAGAGACATCCCCGATCTCTCTGACCGGGTAATTGAACCTCGATCCAAGTGGATATGCAATGAACAGAAGCTGACCTTGTAAACGTGCCCAGGTCTATATTGTCACCGGCGCAAACACGGGCGTAGGCAAGGAGCTTACCCAGATCCTCTATGCCGCCAACGGCACTGTCTATCTGGCCTGTCGATCAGAAGGCAAGGCCCAGAAAGCTATCGAAGAAATCAGGGCTGCGGCTCCAGGCTCCAGGGGTAGGCTTGCGTTCCTGCCTCTTGACTTGAGTGATCTGAGCACAGTCAAGCCGGCCGTCGAGACGTTCAAGAAGAGTGAGGACAAGCTAGACGTGCTCTTCAACAACGCCGGTGTCATGGCCCCGCCAGAGGACAAGAAGACCGCCCAGGGCTACGACATGCAGCTCGGGACAAACTGCCTTGGACCCTTTCTGTTCACGAACCTCTTGACACCCACACTGAAACAGACGGCAACGATCCGACCGAGCGGCTCGGTGCGCGTTGTCTGGGTTGCATCCATGGCAGCAGAGCTGTACTCTGTGAAGAATGGCATCGATATGAGCAATCTGAAGGGGAAGGACTACATCAGGAAGCAAGATATCATGACGCTATACGGCAACAGCAAGGCCGGAAGCTATCTGCACAGCTTCGAGTACGCGCGCCAACACAAGACCGACGGCATCATCAGCGTGGTAAGCATATCGGCGTCGTGGTGTTGTATCGGGACACGTCAAGCTAACAGCTTCAACAGGCAGCAAATCCCGGAAACCTTGACACGGATCTCTACCAAACAACAAACGGCCAGGGGCTCTTCTTGCGGGTGAGCATGCACATGTTCACAAAGATCATGCTCCATCCACGCATATATGGGGCCTATACGGAACTGTTTGCAGGCCTGTCGCCAAATGTGACGGTGGAGAAGACTGGACAGTGGAGTATGCCAAACTGCCTCTGCCTGAGAATTGCTTTTAGATGGGCGATTGCTAACACAACACAGTTGGACCTTGGGGCCGCTTTTTCAATATCCGCAAGGACATCGCCGTCGGTGCGAAGCCGACTTCCGAGGGCGGTTTGGGTGTCGCGAAGCAGTTTTGGGACTGGACCATGGATCAGGTGACGCCGTTCATCTGAGCCTGTCGGATGCTGAGTAGAAGCATGGCGCTTAATATGCGGTGTTGAATAATAATGATGTACGGTAGATTGCTTAGATTGCTTGCTTAACTAAATGGAGGTTGTCTTTTACTATTTTAGTCCCAAGTTATTATGTCATACTATACACTAATCACCAAACTTTTTGAGGTCAAAGCATAACGTCATTAGGCTTGACGCGGCGATGCAGAAGCTACAATACACAGCCGATCACCTTCTTTAGTCACGTTCGGCACAACACCAAGAAGGCCACTCTTTGTCACGGCCAGCCAACGCTCCTGCATCGTCTCATGTACATGACTTGAGCGGCCCGTCAGACTTGTGCTTGTGGACCAACCCCTCATCCCTTGTCAGAACGACATCGTAGAGGCCGTGACTGACCAGGACGTGAGATGCTTGGCTCCGGGAAACGCGTGCCCTTAACTAGCTGGCCGAGTAGCATTGACACTGTAAAGTCTTTGTCTTTGTTTTCTTAGACCAGCAATCAGATCAGGCAGCGAGACCGTCATCCTCGTATACCCGCGGAGCCTGAAAGAGGGTTTGCTCAAGGTGTTCAAAACCAGTTGGCAATTCCGGGTACTCAGATTGCTCCCCGAGAAAGATGTAGACTACGGCAGCGTTCTTGTAGATGCGCCACATCTGCAATATCTGCTTGCCCTTCTCGTCGTTGTCAGATTGGTTGATACACACGGCATCAACCCAGATCGTACGCAGTGGCAGATATTCCGTTGACTTTAATGGCTGCTGACGGAAGCACCAGAGTGCACGATGCAGATCGGACGTGATGGACAGCATGGTGTCGTCGCTCACTAGTTAATAGTCGAACTTTGCGACGCCCTATGTGTAGCTAAGAGTCGCGTAGCTCTCCAGAGCCTTGTCCCCATGGTCGGCTAAGAAGTCTAATCTGGGTTATCGATCTTTTCAAGTATCAGTACAGCCCCTCTACATATCATACGATGCTACGTAGCCAGGACTGATTCGTTTTTTAGAGAAAATGGCCTCCAAAATAGCACATTGGTATAACAGGAAGTGGGCAATGTTATTCCCTTTATGCTTCGAGATATAGTAAGTATTATAATTGGACATATAAAAACTCAAATACAAAAGAATACGGAGTAAGCAATAGATATAAACAGGATAGTAAGTTACTCCTTTTACCCAACTTCCCCATAACACTCTCCTTTTTAATGACACCATCATTTTAGGGTTCTCTCCTTTTATAGAAAAGGAGTGTCGCCATTTTATTTTCGGCGGTCAACGTGCTCGGTACTTCGTATTCGTACTCCGTACCCCGTAAATTGCATTATTTTAGCGCATGCATTTATAGAGGGTGCCTCAAGGCGAACTCCGTAGTCGTAAACAGGAAGTATCACAGTGTGCCCCACCGAAGGCGCTAGGCGCGTTCGATTCTGTCGGACTGCGTGGAACAAGTCACAGGGGCTGCGGCATGGGTGGCTTCTAATAATAAGCATGTGAAAATTCCTCCACTTGCCGGTTTCCCTACCCTCCCATTGCTTCCCTTTTAGGTTTCAGAATTAGGATAATCGGAGTTGGTTGAATTGTAGCCGTTCGTCTTGCCGGCATGCCATTTTGAAGCGGATTGATCATGCACAACAGCAACAAACAGGAGAGAAGAGGGCCGAGAATACTAATAAAGATTCGTATTTGGCAGAAGGAAAATCGCAAGCGAAGACCCTTACAGTTCTGCTGTCAAACCGTCGACTTCAATTCTAGGCTGTAACTAAACTAGTGCCCACCAACTAGATATACTGCCAGAATCGGCCTGTCAGCTTCCCCAACGTCTTTTTCATCCAGCGCGTTTTGGCAGTGCTTTCTCTCCCGACTCCTCTCCTGTCTCATTCATGATTATTCCTACTGCACGACCTACATAGCATCGTGTGCCTGCTTGACACATTTTCTTTCAGGCCGCTTGTTTTGTCTTACTATCTCGTATTTGGCTAAGCTGGACTCATCTTTCCACTTTTAGACAACCAGAACGATAGAACATACCATTTGCTCACCCACCCTCTCAACATCTTTCTACGGTGGTAAGATACTCCCCGACAGTGTCGCAAGCTTTTCGTCCTCCCATATGCTGCTGCCTGCTGCCTAATTGGACTCTTTGGACACCATCTTGCTATCTTCCCCTAAGTTCCGGCCAAACTGGTCGATGGAAATGGAAACCGGACTTCTGCTTCATTAAGACAGACCCCAGAACAACAAGTGATTCGCCCATCAGCAACAGATACACACCCTCTTGTCGACACCTTCTCTCTCATCGATACTACCATCTCCCTTTATTCGCCATGTCTAGCGACGCGCAGCCTTTTGTCGTCCACCAGCCCATTCCCCAACGGCCCTTCGCTAAACCGACCATACCACTAGAGCACGAGCAGGATGGGCGGGATGTGACGCAAGATAAGCTCCAGCCGATGGGCCAGAAGCAGCCTGCACAGCTGGACTGTCTGCAGGCGCCGGGTGACGCTGCGCGCCGCATCCGCGATACCCACAAGCAGAACTTGACCGACCTCAGCATCCCATTAACACCCACTGGCAGTTCTACCTTTCTGTCCAGCATGAAGTCTTCCACGCTCTTTGGCATATTCGGCTCGACCACTGACGACACTCCCATCGAATCAAGCACGCCGGCCCGGTCACAGTTTGGCGGCGACGAAAACGAGAATGGAGATGGGGAGGAGGACGAGCACAGCGGCGTGACCGACGCTGATGTGGCCGCGATCCGGCAAGCGTCCATGGACCTGTTGATGCTGCAGCGCCAGGGGAAGTACGCCGAGCGGCTGGACGGCCCAGTCAGAGGATACGCGCGTCCGCAGCAATGGACAGCCGGCACTTCTGCGCATGCGCAGTCGCAGCCATCCTGTGATCGCATCTCCGTATTTGGCCGGGCTGCCCTCTTGTTTGTCCTTGGCATGAGCTACGGTGCCGTGGTGTCCAGGCTTCACCCCGAAATCCAGGTCAGGTTCGCCGACGGAACAGCAGCGGCTGCCGTCGAACAAGGCACGGCATCTGCCCGACGAGGCACTGCATATGATGCCATGAACGACTGGCGTTACCTGGCCTCGTGGGGAATTTCCGGCGTTGTGCTCGGCACGCTGCTGCCGTGGTTCGACGGCCTGTGGGATCGCATCTTTGGCACTGACGGCCACCACGTCCGCGACAAGAGCCACATGGCTCCGGAAACCGACTGGGCTCTGGTTGTGCGTGGCATTGGAGCTTTTGCTGGCATTGCCTTTGCTATGGTGAGCTTTCCCCATCCTTTCTTCTATTCTGTTTTGATCCATCCATCTCTGACTTCTGCCAGCGCAAACTGCAATGGGCCTCGACGTTGCAGGCGTCGCTGACGCTCGCCCTCACAAACCCGTTCCTCTGGTACCTGCTGGATAGGTCCAAGTCTGGGCTGCTGCTGGCTACGGCGGTTGGTCTGGTCGGCTCTGTCGTGCTGACGGCCCTCGAGCTCGGCCTGATGCCCAGCCCGGGAAGCCGTCGCGACGACCTCTATGCAATCCACTGTGGAGGGAACGGCGGTCATGTGTCCCAGTTCAACGGCTCAACGATAATGTCAGCCGCCAGTCGTGCCGAGAGCAGCTCCAGTGCCACAGCCATATCCTCGTCCGCGTCGACAATAATGGCAGCTGTGGCTGCGAGAAGCTTTGTCTCTGGAGCCACGGTCGAGATGGTCATCTGGATGATCAGTATGCTGTTTTGCAGCTGCGTGTGCTTTGGGAACATCGGCCGACGGCTAGCTCTGCGGCCGGCGACAGTCTTGACAAGCGCTGTCGTGGGCGTTGCCAACTCTTAAAAGTTCTGGGTGTTACCCATCTCTTGGATATTCGGCATTTCTGCCAACGGGTTTAGGTTACGGCTTTGGATTGTGGTGCATCTCTACGATGACCACCGCAGTCCCCTTTTTCTCGTCTTTATATTTCCTCCTTTCTGTTTTGCTGCTGTTTTGGATTATTTCTTTGGATGATAGGTTGGGTTATGAACGCAGCGGTGCCTTACTGGCATGGATTCTTTTCGATTTCGTCTTCTGGGGCTGGAAACAAAACACGATGCTAGAAGTCTGGCGGCCCATCTGGCTGGGCCGAGTTATTTTCTTCATGTATTACTTGGAGCATTCAACAAAATCAGCGTACACAGCGAACTCTCTCAACGACGAGCGCTGCACAAAATAAAACAAGCCTGTCTGCTTGGGAGTTTGTCCCATCTGAATACCATTCTTGCAAGGAATCTATTTGTGATAATATGTTGTACAGGATAGCAAGGGAGGGGATCCGCAAAGAATTGGAATAAAATACGGGTAAAAACCCATCACAAGCATAGAGCAGCCAAACGCCTCCATCTTGACCCTCGCTTATTTGGTCTCCTCTTTGCTTTCCTCCTCTTCAGCCGCTGGTGCTGCCGGCGCATCAGCATCCTCCATTGTTGCGTCTTCGTCTTTCTCCTCGGCGGCCTCGCCGTTCACCGTCTCTGCAGCCTCTGTTGGGGCTGTGACTGCAGCAGTGTCACTAGACGCTTTTCCGTCTTTCTCCTGCTCCTCCTCTTCCAGTCCGTAGATATACGCTTCTAGCACCTTCGCCCTGCTCTCTGGACCGTCATCGGCCAACACCTTGTCGAATAGCCCACTGGCATCACTGCCACTGCTCATCTTCTCCAATATGGCCTTTGCGCCCTCGCCAGATTCGCTCTGTCCACCCTCCTTAAGCTGCTCTTCTAGAGATTCCGCACTTGAGGGCTGCAAAAACACGTACCGCGCCGCGAACTCGTTGTCCTTGGCCGATTGCACGCTCTGATACAAGCTGGTCAGTCCTCCGGGTACACAAGACATTCTTCTTGCTGATTGCTGATAAAGAGAAACGGACACTTACCTCGTAGGTCATCAGGACCAGTGGTACCTTGCCTGTATCTTTGACCGCGTCCACCAACGCCTTCTGTGTCCCATACATGACATCACCAACCTCCCCGAAACAAATGAACCTGTCACCGTCAAGCATCGTGTTGAACGTTTTGGAGTCAACGTGGTGGTACCACTTTTTTCCTGCTTGGGGCGATGTCTGCTGTGGTGCTGGTTTGGTTGTGTGCTGTCCCACGATGCCAAACACGCCAGGGTTCCGCTCCGACAGCAGTCTGCTCAGGCTTCCAGCGGGCGCATCTGCTAGGCTCACAAGGACTAGCGGCCGTGTGTCTTCCGGCAAGCTGTCTTTGTTGACGGGCTCTTCCCCAGCACCGTCAGCTTCGCCTCCAGCTGTCCCGTCGCCCGCATCTTCCTCGGTATCTTCAGCGTACACGACCGATATGTTCTTGTCGTCGTCGATCTTGTCAAAGGCTGCAAGCTTGCATTGCCGCGCAATCCTCAGAGCTCGCCAGGTCTTGCTGGCTTTCCGCTCCTCTGCTAGCATCTTGGACTGATCGCTATCTGGCATTTCAATTTCCAGGTCCTCGTTGGCAATTTCCTTCTCAAAGGAAGACAGTTCCGGCAAGGCGAAGCGTTTCGGCTGTTTGAGTTTTTCGAGCGCATCGGCTTCATCCTCGTCATCGTTCAGGAAGTCCAGCGAGAAGGAGCCCATGGACATGTTGTTACGGCGCCGATGTCTGGCAAACGCCTTCTGCGCACCATCTTTGGCACTCACAAACTCTTCTGCCGAAACGCCCGGACGCTCTATCGACTGGCATGACTCTACCTTCCACCGCACCCAGTTCTTATCCCGGGCTAGAATCGTATCAACCATGCGGAAAAAGTATGCACCGTCATCGTCGCTGTTCCTGATGTGCTCCGTTATGTGAAGCTTCATTTTCGTCACCCAAACGGTGTCTTCCTCACTCAGAACATGGTCCGAGTAGGTGACAGACTTATTGGGCGTACTGGCCGAGGCGAGCTTTTTCTTGGCACTAGGCGACAGCGAGAGGAGAAATTCAACAATGATCAGTGCTTGGAGCAGAAAGTGCCGCCGGAACGTCAGGTCACTTGTCTGTGGGATGTTAGAAAGGCGCAGCACCTAGGTCGGATCGACTGACCTACCTCAAGTTGGAAGAGGTCCCGACTGGTGAGATACTTGGGGTTGTATGTGTCGGCAAGTTCGTCCTCCTTGTCTCTCTTGCGTTTCGTCCCACGTCTGATGTCGTCGGTATGCCGCGTGCTGTGTGGGCGGCGTTCGTTGTTTATCTTCTGGAAGGCAGCTAGCGATGCTTCGAGACCAGATTTGAACTGCGCAAATTGCGCTGGCTCAAACAGGGTCTTAGGCTGGCTGAAGCTTGTTTGCAGGGACCAGAAAACAGGATACAGAGCCTCAAAATCGATATTTTTGGGGTCAGTGATTGGTCTCGTGCCGTCCAGCCCGCCATCCACATCCATCTTGTCACCGTTCTCGGTCTCCTTCGAAGCGTCCACATCGTACGCAGTCACATTCTCGACATGGTACTCTCCACGAAGGTTCACCGAGCTCTTATCGCCAAGCGGAAACACCTGGAAGAGGAAAATAAAGACGCGCCCACAGAATGGCGTATCCTCGGCACGGGAGAGCCGTCTCAGGAGGTCGTTGCAGCTTCGCAAGATGACAAGCTTCTTGCTGCTGAAACTATTGGTGGTTATTCGCTCACGCCGTGACTCGAGGTAATCAAAAACCTTGCGACATCCGGCGATCGTTTGACTGTCGAGGAGCTCCTCAATCAGCCAGAAGAGCAGAGCTGGGTCGCAGTGGCTGTCGTCGGCGAGAATGGATAGAATGTCGAACAGGTTCCAGACGCGGACGAAGCCCGGGGAGTCAATAGACGTGCTGGCCTATTTTTGTTGGAGAGGAGAGTAAGCTACTGGACCGGAACAGAGTAGAGAAAGCTTGGGTACTGGGAGCACGGTAACGCACAATAAGACCACCGAACGCATCGCGGGCTGCTGTCTCAACAATTGCGTTCTTTCGTGTCTTGGGGTCGTTCTGCGGAAAGTCGAGAATGGTATCTATCTGTTCATATACACCATCCAGATCGGACTTGCTGATCGCAGGATCGATGTCTGTAGTCGGCTTCACAGCTTCCGCATGGTCCAGAAGTTGTTGGAGATATATGTAAAAGGTTTCGACGGCGGGGATACCGTGGCTATTGACGTTGAGAGCGGGCATAGCTATGTTGAAGCTATGGCTAATAGTCATGGGGTGGTACCATAATCGACTCTGTCGGGTCCTGTTGGTCTGGCAAAAGGCCAGAGATATTGATTAAACGTGTTGCTGCAGTCGAGATGTTCGTGTTGATCAATCTTCCTAAGGCTAGAAATGCGCGAGGTAAGAAATGATGGGGCACTGTGGCTCAAAGCAAGGCTGGCCAATTAAACAGCAGAGCTTGCTGCAAGCTCCAGCCACCGACGCCACATCGAAGCCTGGTATTAAGGGTCAAAAAAGTAAAATGTAAGTCGCGTTAAAGAGACTGAAAACAGCACGCATCTGTGACGGCGAAGGCAGGGCGCAAAGAACACTCGATCGGCATCACGTGTATTCGTGAGCACCGTACGAACGATGCCTCCTGCAAAGAAGCTCAGGAGCGGCAACGCCTCGAAGGGCAAAGCGAGCGCGACCCACCCTGTCACGACCGGTGTGGATGGCGATTCAGAGTTTGCGCAGCTTGCGAAGCAACATTGGCTAAAGAGCACGAAACGGAAGACCAAGGTCAAGGTCAAGAACGACCTTCTGAAGAGAGACATCTGGGATGTGCTAGAGAAGGATGACTTCGCAACCAAGTCCCTGTTGACGCTTGAGAGTCTGCAAATCCTCGAGAGGTATGAGACACAAAATTTCCCTTCCCTTCCCTGCAGCCAGCTAATCGAGTTGGCGTGCAGCTATCTCTGGCCGGGATATACGGAGGACTGTTCCGATCACCACATCCTTCTAATCGTCCTGATCGTGAACGTCAAGAAGCGAGAACACCTCGACCCGTGGGGCATATTTACCGGCCGACCAGACGAGTTTTCTTCCTTGTTCCGGCGCATTCTCACCTTGAGCTTGGATAGTCAGCTGTCTCTAAGCGTCCGAAGACACATCCTCTCGTTTGTCATATACGCCTTCCAGAGCCTGGACAATGCCATTGTACGGAAAGAGTGCGCGCCCCTGGTATCCATCGCCATATGGCACAACATCTTCGACGACACCAAGCGCGAGGCGCTGCTTGACCAAATACCCCACTTAAGAAAGGCATGGAGGGCGTCTGCGAAGAGATTTGACGCCGCCGATGACCAAACAAAGGCGCATCTCCGCTTTGACCGGTCATGGCTGTACTCGTTGGTGCTGGACTTCTTCGGTGTGCTCTATGACGAGGCGGGCAAGCAAGGTACGCAGGGGACATTGAAGGCATATACGGCTTAAAGATGTCGCTAACTGTGGTGGCAACTGCAGATGGAGTACTTTACTGCGAGCGATTTGTCGAGTTTCTGTCCGACCTTCAAAGCCAGCTGCCAACCCGACGTTATGTCAACGCCCTGCTCCAGGATCTTCACGTTCTTCCTGCCATGTCAAACTCGCCAGTCTTCAACGATGAGGAGAACGGACTGGTTCGCGACCTCTGCGCGCTGTTTTCTCATTACATGTACTTCCATGTCGATGACCAAACGGGATTGCAGCTCAGCGAAGCAGAGGCGTACGACCGGCATTGCGCAAAGCTTGCTGATCTGCAGCGTACATCTCTGAAGCACTTCAAGGAAAAGCTGACGGTGCTGGCTCTCTCCAACTATGGGGCCATCAGCAACAGAGACGAGCTTGAGAGCTTACTAGTGCCCCTCACCGACGACGAAGTTTTTGAGCTCGCACGCCAGCTCCATCTTCGGGTCACGTATCCCGAGACGTGCAAACTCCAGGCTGACCGCAGATTTCTCATCGAAGCGTTACTTTCTAACTACGAAAAGCGCCAAAGCCTACAGGAGGCAGCTCGTGATCTGGCAGTTATGCCAACCGAAGAAACACTGTTCGACAAGAGCCTTGCCCGTACGGATGGCTACGATGGATCTCGTCCGCTGGCACTTCCCAAGCTAAACCTACAATTTCTCACGGTTGGGGACTTCTTGTGGCGCTCTTTGATTCTGTACAGGTGTGAGGCGTTCTATGCGATCCAACAGGACATCGGGGCCGCACTACAGAGGCTCAAGCCCGACCTGGGAAAATCCGGCGAGACCATCTTCACGGGGACGTCCAAGATGGCGCTGCCTATTGAGAAGCCGTCGTACGTATCAGGTTCCAACGTCCAGTGTCTGCTGTCTATGTTGCTAATAATGGGAAACAGTATCCTGCAAGTTGTGCCTCCTCTGGTCGGAGACGAAAAGCCATCGCTTGTAAAGGCTGAGATTGCTATTGATTTCCGAAATGTTCGAGAAAATGTTCGTAGGGAGTGGGAGGCCTTGCGGCCAGACGACACGGTCTTCCTGGTTGCCGTGAACCTCGCCAAACAGACGCCAGCAGCCAGCAGCGGGTCGCCCTTGTCTAGTTTGCAGAGGCTCGGTATCGTGACGATCCGAACAGCGGAAGTCCTTTCTAGACTGGAGGGCAACAACCGGTGGGAGCGTGGGTCAGGCCGGGATCAGCGTGGTGGCGGTCGTGGAGGCCGTGGCGGTGGTCGTGACAGTGGTGGCGCCAACTTCCGAAGGGGCTTCGTAAGAAAGCTACAGGTGAAGCTCGACCCCGTATCGTTTGTGGAGGACACAGACGAGGAATCCAACGGCACGGCGGATGTGTACGAGGGGATCAACCTCATCGTGCGGCGAAGCGCGCGCGAGAACAACTTCAAGTCGGTGCTGGAGTCCATCCAAGATCTTGCTCTCTCGGATGTTCCCATTGCGTCCTGGCTACATGAGGTGTTTCTTGGATATGGCGATCCGGCGGCTGCCACCTACAAGCACCTGCCAAACCGCGCCAAGAAGATTGATTTCCGCGACACCTTCCTCGACTGGCAACATCTGATCCAAAGTCTTCCCGGTAAGACTGTGGAGCCGGGCGACGATATGACGAGCAGCTTTGGACCTCCGTACGTTCTGGGGCTTCTGGACAAGCCGATAGAGGAGACGGCACCTGCGAAGCCTCCGTCGAAGAAACGCCGGAGGGATGCGGAGCCGGTTCCGGTGGCAGGCGTCGAAACGCTCCAGGTATCGACGTACAAGCCGCCCAACAACGGTCCCTACCTCGTCGATGCGCCAAAGCGCAATACGGTGCGTTTCACGCCGGCGCAGACGGAGGCGATCATATCCGGAACACAGTCTGGCCTGACGGTCATTGTCGGGCCGCCGGGAACAGGAAAGACGGACGTGGCCACTCAGATCATCAACAACATCTACCACAACTTCCCAGAACAGCGCACACTCCTGATCGCGCACAGCAACCAGGCGCTGAACCAGCTGTTTGCCAAGATCGTTGCTCTGGACATCGACGAGCGCCATCTCCTCCGCCTGGGACACGGGGAGGAAGAGTTGGATGTCAATGGCAGCTTCAGCAAGTACGGCCGCGTGGAGATGTTCCTGGAGAACCGCAACCAGTTTCTGGCAGAAGTGACGCGTCTTGCAGCCAGCATCGGCGCCCCGGGAGCGCATGGAAACTCGGCAGAGACGGCGGGATACTTCAACTCAGTATATGTCGAGCCAGCATGGGCCAAGTTTGACGAAATAGCATCGTCAGAGGACGCAACGGCAGCGGACATTACGCAGGCTTTCCCGTTCCACCAGTACTTTGCTGATGCGCCGCAGCCGCTGTTCCCGCCCGAGGCTGACCGAGATGCCATGTTGGACGTTGCCAATGGCTGCCGCCGCCATGTTTCACGGATTTTCTCCGAGCTGGCAGATGCGGTGCCGTTTGAGATCCTGCGACGCGACCGGGACAAGGCCAATTACTTGCTAACCAAGGAGGCGCGGATTGTGGCGATGACATCGACACATGCAGCGATGCGAAGGGGTGAGATTGCAAAGCTGGGGTTCCACTACGACAGCGTGGTGGTGGAAGAGGCGGCGCAGATCACGGAAATTGAGAGCTTCATCCCTCTGGCGATGCAGCAGTCCAAAGACGGACAGGTTGCGCTGAAGCGGGTTGTCCTCTGCGGCGACCACCTGCAAAACTCGCCGATCATCCAGAACCTGGCCTTCCGACACTACGCGAACCTGGAGCAGTCACTCTTTGCACGTCTGGTGCGGCTTGGCGTACCGACCATCAACCTGGACCAGCAGGGCCGAGCGAGGCCCTCGATTGCAAATCTGTACCGGTGGCGATACCCTGGTTTGGTGGATCTGCCCCGGGTGCAGAACAGCGCGGAGTTCCTGACGTCAAACGCTGGATTCCGGTACGACTACCAGTTCATCAACGTGCCCGACTACAAGGGACACGGCGAGTCAGAGCCAACGCCTCATTTCATACAAAATCTGGGCGAGGCCGAGTACGCCGTGGCCATCTACCAGTACATGCGGCTGCTGGGCTACCCGGCCGACAAGATTAGCATCCTGACGACGTATGCGGGACAACGGGCACTTGTGCGAGACGTGCTGGAGTTCCGGTGCCGCAAGAACCCCATCTTTGGGCTGCCGAAGATTGTCAACACCGTGGACAAGTACCAGGGCGAGCAGAACGACTGTAGGTTTTTGGTCCACGCGAGCACATTGCGGAACATGACAAAATGCTAACCATGCCACAGACATCATCCTGTCGCTGACAAGAACGTCTCGGGTGGGCTATTTGCGCGATATTCGGCGTCTGACCGTGGCGCTGTCCCGTGCACGACTGGGGCTGTACGTGCTGGGGCGGCGTGAGGTGTTTGAGTCGTGCTACGAGCTGCGGGAGGCATTCCAGATACTACTGCAGCGGCCCGACAAGCTGTCGTTGGTAACGGGCGAGCTGTGGCCGTCGACGCGGCCGACAGCCGATGAGGTGGGCAACAGTGGAGGTATCGCTGCGGGAAGCGAGGCTGTCATGGAGGGTGTGGAGCACCTGGGCCAGTACGTGTTCGAGATGACGCAGACCCGGATTCAGCAACTGCAGGCCACCGAGGGCGTTACGGCTACGGAGCCTCTTCTCTCGGCCATTGGAGAGGAGGAGGGCGAAGATATGGTGGCACTCCCTGACGACGAGGATGACGAAAAGGACGACGAGACGGCGGTGGAAGCAGACGATGACGACGAGAAGGACGTGGATGCAGACGATGATGACAAGGCGGAGGCTGAGGCAGGCGATGAGGCTGTCGAAGACAACCACGAGGACAGCAATGAGGCTATCGCTGCCATTGATGACTAAGCTATGAGGACATTGATATATAAATTTTTCGATGTCGAACAACACAAAAGAAGGCCGTTGCATTCTCGCAGGAGGGTACTTGTGTAGTATCGCACAACATGAGCCTGTCAAGCCCTAGCGTTGTAGTCGTTTCGTCCTGTGACTCGTTGCTACCTTCCATCATCGGTGGAGTGAACGAACGTGTGGGGGGGGCCAGGCCCGGCGCATTCTCTTGCGGTGGCAAGACGGACTGGTCGCCGGCTGCTTGTGCCTATTTAGGGTGCTTTGTCTTCGGTGTCAGCCGTCTCGGGCTTCTGTTTTGGGCAGCACTGTGCAAAGCTTGAAGGTCTTGGGGTCTAGACAAGACAGAAGAAGTAGGTCGGCATCTGGTTAGGCGTGGTGGTCTACTACGAGCACAACAGCCGATATTTTCCGCGATGCTTGAATCGGATTGGCCTTGGTATTATGGATGCAGTCCTGGGATGATCCCGATGACTAATCCTGAGAAAGGAATCCAGTGTACTCCGTAAGAGGCTCCAACTTGCGTAAGTTCAATTTAAATTAGCTGGGGACTGAGGGGAAGTACCGGCCAAAAGAAACTGGGATAGGGAAGACAGACGAATGAAGAGACTCAGCCCCAGGCGTAACAGTGTTCATGTTACTCGTACGAGCACGTATCCAACACGGCGTAATTACTCACTGCCACCAGTGACAGCCCTGTCTCTCTCGTACGGGAGCATCTTTACATGGCGTTCTGCCAAACACCGCGTCAGAGATGACCTTCTGCATTTGCGCTTTGCCATCTCTGGCTGATTCGAAACATGTCGTCTCTGAAGTATTCCTCTGCTGCTCCACGCAATCTCGAGGTAGGGCAGATATCAGAGATATAGTACACCAGTGCTCCGTAATGACGAACAGTGGCTCCACTGGTCTGTCCACTTTTTTTTTCTCGAATTGTTTCCCAAGTACTCCCCGTCCGGAGGATTTTTGGGTTTCTATTTTACGTCGTATTATCTGAATTTTCTCGTTGTTTATCACCCCTCCTCGTATCGCACAGTCCAAAGATAATACTTTTTTGTCCCACTTGCCTCACCTGGGCATTATATAAACGCACTTCCAACGTATGTGCTTGTCGCGAGTCGCATCTCTGCTGGGCAGCTTACACTTGCTCACTGTAGTGCAATAAAGTCCAACACAGGCTCCAACATAATAGTATTCCACTCAGATCGCAGAAGAGAAGCTGCGCAACCCAACGTCCATAGGTAATCCGAGCCCTGCTTAAATCCGCCCCTTCTTGTACTCGTCAGTGAACCCACAAGTGTCCTATAGGACGCAAGAGTAATAGCGAATTATGCTGGTTGCTATGGGCGGGCCGTGCATTTGGTGCGCGAGAAATGGGTACCTGCCGTCTCAATGATTCAGAAAAAAAAACGAAGTTGCCCTGTTCACCCGCACGCGCTATCAGCGACTTGGCCGAGTGGGTCCTCGCCTCCTTCCAAATTTTTTGGTTTCCCTTTCTGTTCCTCCTCTCGCCTTTTTTTTCTCCCTCTTCCCTCTACCCTTCACATCAAGTGAAATTCATCACAACCTCACCTCCCCCCCTCCGAAAAAGTGTCACAGGAAGATTCTTAGGTCCGTCCTTTGGATCCGCTGTGGTATCTCCTTTTCGTTTTACACCACACAGCACTCTCCAGAGTCGTGTGAGGGATAAGGCATCCAGGACATTTTCGTCGTGCTGCCTTTATAATTACGAATTTTTCTCTTCCCCGTTTGCTGCGCAACTTGTGCGCAGTTGGAAGAGGGAACAGGACTGCACTGTTCTTCATCGTCAACGCGACATCCACTCCTTCACCCTGACACGGAACCAGCCCGACAACCCTCGTTGCCGTCGACCTGCCTGATCGTGTTGTGTTCTCGCGCAAACGGACTGTCGAGTTGGCCATCGCCTCCCCGACCCTACGGACATATACCCTGTACGAAAATAGCCAGCTACCAACAGGATACCTCCGTGTTCTGCTTCTAGTCAGCCATCACCGCCTCCTCCATCCTCCTCCAATACCAGACCCGCTAGTCGGATTTGGACTCGAGACCTCTTAGCTGGGACCTCTTTTTTATTTGGGGGTTTTAGGCAACAAAGCGCCAAAGGCCATCGCCACTTTTTGCGAACCCTTTGCGCCACCACCCCTCCCATCACGACATCTCGCTCCGATACGGCTTCCGCTACAGCACCAGCTTCCCTTATGACTTCTGCTGCGAACGCGCAGATCGTCCCGGCGCCGAACTCCTCCGCTCCCTCTGCCACTGCATCCTATGCTTCTGCTGTCGGTGCTTCTGGCAAGGCCGCTGCGACGCCGGTGATCGTGACAGGCTCTGCTCCTGTCGTGGTCAGCTCCTCTACGTCTGCTCCTACCCAGCCGGGTCAACATGCCAAATCCTCGTCGGTGTCGCCTCTGAACGGTAACGCCGCGAACAAGTCCACCAACACCGCCACCATGGCTTCCGCCAACGCCAGCAAGCACATTGTGCCTGCTGTGCCTGCTGTCATCAACGGCAGCTCGGCCGACCACGCCCGCAAGAGCTCCGTGACCATCAGTGCCGCGGGTCCCAGCGGCTATGTCGCCAATGGAGGCCCGACGGGCGCTGGCCCAAAGGCTGGTATGCCCAAGTTCGGCTACGAATCGCCCGCTGTCGTTCACAGCACTCCTTCTCAGAACACTGCTGCGCCCATCCCCATTCCGGGCCACCAGCGGATACCCTCGCCTGTCCCGTCGCCGTCCCCCATCCCCCAGCCGTCTGCCAGCGGTGGCCGTCCACCGTCCACCATCTCTCAAGATGGCTCGTCCATGAAGTTTGGCAGCCTTGGTGGTGATGGCGATGTATGTTTTTCCCCCTCACCCACAACTTTTTTCTGTCATGACCCCTCCATCTGACAACATGACTTGTAGCGTCACATGAAGCACAACGCAGCCAACGTGGGCCAGAACAACCTGCCCGTTGGCAACCAGTCGCCACACTTCCGTCGCGGCTCGACACACTCGATCCACAGCGACATTGGCAACCACGGCGGCCACGGCAACCACGGCAACCACGGACACGGCCATCACGGCGGTCCTGGCCCCAACCGAGGCGGCTATGGTCCTCAGGGTGGCCGCGGCCGCGGCTATAACAATGGCCACCAGTTCGGCAACCAGTCCATGGGCTACCCACCCGCAGGTGGTCCGTACCCTCGTGGCCCATCCCAGGGTCGTGGCGGTATGCCACCACAGTTCCAGCCCCGTGGCATGCAGCCCGGCTTTGTTCAGAACTCGCCACAGGCAGCACGTGCAAGCCCGGCCATGGCGCCGGCTGTCCCAAACCCTGGAACGCCGTTGATGCAGGCGGCCATCCCCGCCAACACCGGTGTTAGCCCTGGATATATCAACTACGCCTACCAGCAAGCGGCCGGCTTCCCGCCGCAAGTCAACGTAAATACCCCACTTTCTTTTTCGTCTCAGCAACCCAAGCAGTCTCGCAACTCCAACCGGAAGGGCCAGTCGTCCTTCCACAGGGGTGGAGGAAAGAAGAAGGGCCCTAGAGTCGGCGACAGGTCGTTTTCGCAGCCAGCTCTGGAGTCGGACGCTGTGCTCGGCAATGCTCACCCCCAGGATATGATCAAAAAGGCATCTCGCCGTCCCTTCAGGCGTTGGCTAGATTCCAGTGAAGAGCAGCCAAACCAGACACAGCAGATTGAGGCAACCCAGACGATGGAGGCGTCGTCATCGTTTCAGCACTGGCAGGGGCCAGTGCCCCTTCAGTATCAGCCTACGGCCGGCAACAGTGTACTAGATGATCTATCGCCGACGAGTGGTAACCTTGATCGCCTGCTAACTGCGAGAAAACAGACGTATCCGCCGTACCCAGGCCAGTATAACAACCAAGCTATGATGGGCTACACCAACTACGGCCAGGTGTCCTACATGCCCGGACCGCAGCAGTCTCCAGGACCGGCCTACGCGCCGGCCTACGTCCCCAACCCATATGCTGCACCCGGCCCGCAGCCAATGTCCCGCAACTCGTCGCAGGTCTCGGAGCGGCCGAACTCGAGCACCGGTCAGGGCCAGGTTGTGTCTGCTGGTTCCGGCATCGCCTCAGTCGCAGGCGTACCAAAGGGCGCGCCCAACGGGCCTTCGTTTGTGATTCCGCGGAAGAGTGCGGCCATCATCATCAAGAACGCGCAGGGCGAGATCCAGGACTTCAATGCCCTGAAGGCTCCCGCGTCTCCTGGGCCGAATGTCCCGGTCTCCAAGACGCCTCCGGTCATCGCGACGACCCCGACACCACCTCCCAAGTCGGTCACACCGTCTCACAGCCGGGCTGAGAGCACGGCTGCGGCGGCCAAGACTGCCGAACAGCTGCGGAACGAGTTCAAGGAGCAGGTGCGGAAGACTGCCGAGGTCGAGGGCGAGAAGTCTCCCGAGTCTGTCGAGCCTGCGGTGGCAAAGGCCGAGGAGACGGCCAAGCCGGCAGAGAAGAAGGCGGACGCTGCTGTCGAGCCCAAGAAGACTGCACCGGCGGCCGCCACGGAGACCGCACCTGTTGCTGCACCAAAGGTGGCCGAGGAGAAGAAGGCCCCGGCTCCTGTGGTGGTGAAGACGGAGACGGCTGCGACGGTGCCGGAGAAGAAAGCAGAGCCTGCTGTCCCTGCGGCTCCTGCGGCTCCTGCGGCTGCTCCTGTGGTTGTGGCTGTCCCTGCGGCAGTCCCTGCGGCGGCGGCTGCGCCTGTTGTCGACGAAGAGGACGAGACAGAGCGGATGATCCGGGAGATGGAAGAGGCCGAGGCCAAGCGCGAGGCCGAGGAGGCTGCTTACGCGGTGAAGAAGAAGAAGCTGGACGAGGAGAAGAAGAAGAAGGCAGACGCCGACCGGATCCTATCGGCAGCCGATAACGACCGGAAACTGCGCGAGCAGGAACGTGAGATGGAGCGGATCGAGGAGGAGCGCGAGCGCCAACGGCACGAAAACGAGGCGGCTGCGGCTGCCGGTGTCCGGGTCAAGACGGTAGCGGAGGTGCTTGCGGAGAAGATCTCGGGCCTGACTCTGGGTGACCGCAAGGAGACGGCCGAGGCCAGCCCCGAGACGGTGACGAGCAAGCTGAGCAACATGACGTTGCTGGGCGCATCATCGGTGTCGCCGTCGTCGGAGACGGCACCGGGCACGGTGAAGCAGCAGCGCACAAAGCCGTCAGCCCTGAACCTGGCACCGATCAACACCAAGTCAGTGGAGGCGCCGCAGCCAAGCGCAGCGCTCCAGTCGCTCAAGACGGCACGGTTCCTGCGGGATCCAACTAGCATCCTCTACCCCAAGGGCGTGATGTCGCCCAACCCGGCGCTGAACCCGGCGGTCAACAAGAAGGGCAACTTCAAGTACGACATGGGCTTCTTGCTGCAGTTCAAGGACGTCTTTGTCGAGAAACCATCGATGGACTTTGATCAGCAGGTCAAGCAGCTGATTGGCGACGGCGAGAGCACGCCGCGGGCAGGCTCGCGCACGCCGGCGTCGGGCTCGGTGCGACAGAACTCGCGCAGTGCCGGCGGCACGACGGGCTTTACGATGGGTGTGATGGGCGAGTTTGCGTCCAAGACGCTGCCCCCGGGCACGACGTCGGACCAGCGGTTTGCCATGTCGAACGGGTCGATGCAGCGGCCGCCGACAGCGGGCATGAGTCCGTTCAGCCGCCCGGGCAGCTTCCCAGGTCCAGCACACATGACGCGGACGCCGTCGTCCAGCATGGGCGGCGTGCCCAACTCGCCACGACAGAACAGCCGGTCGACGCGTGGCAACAGCCGGCGGGACAACTTTGGCGGCAAGAACGAGGCGCAGGCAGCCAAGACGATGCCGCTGACGGCCGGTCAGGAACTGAAGCCGATCGCGGTGTCGTCCAACGGCTGGAAGCCCACTAGCATTGGCAGCCGGGCGGTGCAGGCGCCGATGGTGACGGCGGCTGGGATGCTGGACCCGACCATGGTGCAGCGCAAGGTCAAGGCGGCGCTGAACAAGATGACACCAGAGAAGTTTGACAAGATCTCGGACCAGATCCTGGAGATTGCGCTGCAGTCCAAGGACGAGGAGGACGGACGGACGCTGCGGCAGGTGATCCAGCTGACGTTTGAGAAGGCGACGGACGAAGCGCATTGGGCGTCCATGTACGCGCGGTTCTGCAAGCGGATGTTGGACATGATGAGCCCCGAGATCCGCGACACGACGATCAAGGACAAGAAGGGCGACGTTATCAGCGGCGGCACTCTGTTCCGCAAGTACCTGCTCAACCGGTGCCAGGAAGAGTTTGAGCGGGGCTGGAAGGTGGACCTGCCAAAGCCCAAGGAGGGCGAGTCGACAGAGGCAGTGATGCTGTCGGACGAATACTACGAGGCGATGGCGGCAAAACGACGCGGCCTGGGCCTGGTGCAGTTCATCGGCGAGCTGTACAAGCTGGGGATGCTGACGGAGCGGATCATGCACGAGTGTGTGCGGAAGCTGGTGGACTACGAGTCGGTGCCAGACGAGGCCGAGATCGAGTCGCTGTCGAAGCTGCTGCGGACAGTTGGTGGCAATCTGGACCGGACAGAAAAGGGACGGCCGATGATGGACGCGTACTTTGTGCGGATCAAGAACATGATCGACATCCCGGACATGCCAAGCCGGCTCAAGTACATGCTGATGGACATGCTGGACCTGCGGGCGGGCAACTGGGCGGCGGCCGAGCTGAACAAGGGGCCCAAGACGCTGGAAGAGGTGCGCCAGGAGGCCGAAGCGGCGGCGGCACAGAAGGCGGCCGAGGCAGCCCGGAGCACGAGCCAGCGGGGACCCGGCGGCCGGTCTGGCATGGGTGGACGCAACGACAACCGCAACTTTTCGTACAGTCAGCCGGTTCAGAACCAGGTCGGCATGGACGATCTGCGGCGTCTGAAGGGGTCGGCAAGCCGGATTGCGAACTCGAGCGTGCCAACATTGGGACCGACGTCGATGTTTGCGTCGCGGAGCAACAGCGGCCGGCGAAATGGCCCTGGCGGCTCGTTTGGCCGTCCTGGCGACGACTCGGGGCCGGGCTCGCGGGCGGGGACGCCGCTGACGCGCAGCGACTCGAACTCGGTGTCGCATGCAAACGCATTCTCGTGAGTTTTGTGGGGCTGTTTGGAGTGGCTTTGGAACCAAACTAACAGCACAGTGCCCTCGCCATGGATACGGACACGCCGACGTCGCCTCCTTCCACGGCTGCCTCGCCGGCCATGTCCAAGGCCAATCTGGACAAGGCCAAGAAGGACGGCAACTGAGCCGGCAGCCCTGGTCTCTTTGGCCGTCACCCTCTAATACGCCATTTTCCGTTTTCCATACGAGTGTCCACTGCATTCCACAGTCTTCTGCATAGACCGGCGGGGCTTCTTCGTTGTGCATTTGTGTCTCTGTCCTGCGTCTCCTGTTGCTTGCGCTCTGCATACTCTGGGGTTCTCAAAAAGTGTGCTTAAAAGTTGCCTTTTCGCATGATACCTCTCAAGATTTCTATTTTCCCCGCCTCCTCCCGTCCTTCTCTACCGCCACCACCCGCTTTCTGGCTCGGGCGCGCAGTCTGTCACGTGTCACGACGCCGTCCGTCCAATGAGGATATTTTCATGTTACGCAGTGCCTTTTTGAGCACCAGTCCCGACTGTATGTGTTTATTTTATACCTGTTACGATCCTTTGTGGAGGAAGTGCGATTTACGCCTAATGTTCAATGTGCTCGTCTTTTTTGTTTTGCTTTCCGGGTCCGTCGGACAGTGACGTGCGGCCGAGAACCGCAGGCCCCGGTTGTGGGGAGGACAAGGCGGGGCGATGCGAGCCCAGGAGGAGGCCGCGGCGATCAGGAAACGGGACGGGGACGAAAACGAAAACGGACGGATGCTGCTGTTTACATTCGAAATGCAAGACTTTTGATACTCTGGTGCACGTGATGCATTTGTTCACGTGAAATTGTCCGAGCACATTATGTAATCTGTAAAGTCATTATGTGCCAGTATAAACCCCTATCACCTTACAGCCATCAGGCCGATCTTGGCAAACAGCGTGTCCATGGCGACCCAACGCCGGCCGCACTTGTCGAGGTAGCTCTCGACAGCCGCCTTGACGGTGCCAAAGCGGACGCGGTTGTGTTCGGCCAGCGCCAGCACGCGCTGACGTTCGTCTTCGTCCGGCCCGCCGGCGGCCGCTGCTCCTGCCAACACGGCTGTCCGCGCCTTTTCGACGTCAAACAGGCCGGCATAGTACACCAGCTGGTTGTACATGTCGCGCTCGCCCGTCTCGTACCGCATCCGGCCCAGACACTCGCGCGCCAGCCCCTTGGGCCCCAGACACCGCGACCCGTACACGCTCATCTGCCGCGTCCGCTGGCCGCAAGACGGGTCATCGCAGACCAGCCAGCCTTCGTAGTAGCGCGACGTCGCCATGCGCACGGCGTGCTCCACTTGCGCCACCACCGACAGCGTCGGCAGAACTGCGCCACACTTGCAAGCCACACCTGTCGGGGTCACGTGCATCGCCTTGTTCTGTTCGCCAGCCTCACTCCACAGGCCCTCAAACTGGTTTGTGGCCTGGCACTGGCGACATCGCAGCTGCAGTCGCGCACAGTCGCTGAACCGCACCGCGTCCGAAATCTGCGACTCGAGCGGGTGCACCTCCATCAGCTCGCCGTTGGCCCCCACGCCGCCACTGCTGCTGTGTCCCGGTCCACCGCCACCAGCCGCAAATCGCCGCATATCCAGGCCCAAGTTCTCGGCCAGCTGCGCCGTCGATGTGCCCACAATGTTGGCGCACAGCCGCTCGACCGGCGGGAAGATCTGCTTGCCCATGTACCACTCCACGTCCGGCGTCAGGCCCGAGTCCTTGCGCTGCACGTCCGCCAGCGTGTACGCCCGCTTGGCTGCCGGCTCCGATGCAGGTGCTGACTCGCCCGTCGCGATCAGATAGCTGACCACGTCGCCTTTGCGCATCTTTCGGCCCTGCGCCAGTTCGCGCAGTGCTACCTGCACCTGTGGCATCGTCTCCGCGTTGGGGTAGTCGGTTGGGTCTTTGCCTAGCTGCGTGTAGATAATGTACTTGGCTGCTGGGATGCTGCTGGCTGTCGTCGTCCTCGTCGTCGTCTCGTTGCTGTCTTCTGTCTCGTCGCTGCTGGTTCCCCGCATCTTCGCCGCCATTTCCCGCAGATACGCGTGTATCCGCGTCACTGACACCTCCGTCTCGTCGCCCGACAGGATTTCATTTAGGATCCGCGTCGACATCTCCTTTGACAGCGCGCAGTATTCGCGTCGTTTCATGTCCAGTCCCTTGACCTCCATCTTCTCCACGTACTTGCCGCCCACCTCCACCATGTTGATGGCCGCGTACTTCTTCTTCGCCTGCAGCAGAATCCGCCGGAAGACGTTGTCAATGTCGATCTCCAGCAGCCGGTATCGCTCGTTGACCGTCCGCTTGAATTCCTGTCCCACCCGCATCGCGTCCGCAACGTTGTCCACGTTCGCGTTGATCATGACCGAGTCCGTGTCGCCGTAGATCACCTGCAGCGACATGCTCTCTGCCAAGTCCTTGGTGCTCCGCAGAATCTCACGACCTTTGTACGTTACCAACACTGCCAGTGGCCGCGCATAGAACCGCGACTGTGTGTACCCCAGACAGCCGTACATTGAGTTGGCCGTCAGCTTGAGCGCTAGCTGCTTGATGTCCCATGTCGCCAGCTCCTCGGCCGTTGCCGTCTTGTCCTTCATGAGGCCCTTCACTTGTCGACGTCGGGACACCAGTGTCGCAATGAGTCTCGGCAGCACGCCCTGTGCCTGTTCGGTCGGCACTTCTGGAACATCGTCCCCTTCGTCCGACTGCAGGTCCACGTGTCAGCAGGTGAGATAAGAGCAAAAAGAAGAAGAAAAACACCCACCAGAGATGCCCGCTCGACTGTCGTGAAGCAGATGTTGAACTCCTGAATGATGGACGGATACAGCGAGTTGAAGTCCATGACCAGCACAAACTTGTCGTATAAGCCACGTTCTGGCTCAAACACGAGACCACCCTTGTACTTGTCCTTCTTCTTGCCGTCCCCGTCGTCCTCACCATGTCCGCGCCCCCGGAACCGCTGCTTGTCTGGGCAGATGTACTTGTTCCGGTGGAACTCGTGCAGCAGAATGTACTCGTTGCGCTCCGCCCGCGTTCCCGTCAGCGTGCGTGCCCACGAGTTGCCTGCCAGGTTCGTCAACACCTTTGTGAGCGGCAGGATCTGGACTCGCAGCCCCAGCGCCGCGATAAAGTACGTGTCCGCCTCCAGGTGGCCCACGTAGTCCAGCAGGCCCTCCTTCGTCTTCGCCCACGTCTTCAGTGCCACCTCATTGTCCAACTCACGGCGCTGGTTGTCGCCGCCCAGATACAGGCTGCACATCTCCGTCAGCGTCCACGACTGGCACTTGAGCATGACCGACCGTCCGGCATCGTTTGCGAGATCGCACAACAGCCGGCCCGAGATCACCTGTCGCTCCGCAAACACGTCGCTGCCGCCCCTTCCTAGCGTTCCGGGCCACTGTTGGCGCCGGAATCGTCCCAGTCGCGACCACTGTGGCGTCTTGAGATCACGCATCCGACTCAGGAGAACACTGTAATCGACGCCCTCCAGCTGGTGACCCATAATCACATCAGGATCGACGCCCGAGACCTGTGCCAGGAAGAACGAAAGAATCTCAGCCTCCTGCTTCACCGGCCGCAACAGACCGCGATGTCGTGTCTTGTCGTGCGCGAGGGTTTCGAAGCCCAGAGGAAAGCCATCGCCGCTCGGCCGGATCACAGTGAATGTCCGACAGGGCAGCTTCTCGGCCGGCGTCGTGTCGCTCAGAGAAACATTTTCGTAGATCCGCGCACTGATCGCCATCACCTCTTGTCGCCTCGCTTGCGCATTGTACATCGTCCGCACCGCCATGCTCATCATCGTCAGCGGCGGCACTTCTGGCGCGTCGGCATCGTTGAGCGTCGACACCATGTTCGGGTGCTCGACGAGCACATCCAGCTTGCAGTGGGATGCATTCTTCAGCGCGCTGAAGTTTGCATCCTCGATCTTGAGCCAGCAAGGGCCCATCACGTTCTTCCACAACACAAACTGCTCGAAAAGCGCTGTGCTCGTGCCAAAGACATGCGAATACGTCTCGCCGCCTACTTCAGAAATCACCGGTTTTGTGTACGGGTACAGCAGCTTCAGGTACCGGCCCTCCTTGGGAATGTTTGGTAGCTCAAACGCATATTTTCGTGTGCAAGGCTTCGTCTTGTGCTGGGCTACGCCCATCTTCGTCATGAGAGCGTCCACTTCGCCGTACACATCCCCCATGCTGACCTCGTCCCCAGTCTCCTCGCCGCCTTGGCTGCGCCGTTGGCGCGGCAGGAAAAAGAGCTTCCGCTGGATGTTGTCGATCTTGAGAAAGCAGCTGACGTGCTTCTTGGTTTTCTTGTTAAGAACCTTTCCGAACAGACACAGGCTTCCAAGAATATCGGTGTAGTCTGTCCAGTAAAAGTGGAGGCTGCCGTCCTGTTCGATGGCGTCCTTGTAGTCGATCTTGCCTCCCATCGTTAGTGCTTCTGTCCCTGCCGTCTTTGGACTGCTCATCACGTTGAGCTTATCGTTCAGCATGTGCCAGGCCGACGCATCGATCTTATCCTCAGCGACAGCAACCTTGGTCGGCGGTAGGTGTGCCTTCTCCTTGACCGGCAATTTCAGCGGCCGTGCCGCAGACAGATTCACGCTCGCGGCAGTTACAGCACCGGAGTGGGCCACTTCCATCATGCCGTCGTCTTCGTCTTCCTCTTCTTTGATAATCGGAATCTGCTCCGCAGCAGCTTGGACAGACTGGGCCTTGCGCCTGGCAACCTGGACGGTAGGCGATGAAGGCATCGGATCGCTCATCGGGATGTCGTCGCTGACAGGAATGTTTTCGTCATGGAGGGCGGCAAAATCGTCATCGTCGGCGAAGCTGATGTTGGCCGGCGCTGGCGGTAGCTCAAATTTCGCTCTTTTGGGGAGAGGTTGTCGGATGCCCGCCGGGGGGGAGAGGTCGCGGAATTTGCGCTGGTCCACCGTCCGCTTCTTCTTCTTCATGACTGGCAGAGCAGTGGGGAGATTAGTGTCGACCTCGTCCAGTAAGCTGGCCATGAAGTTGTCATCGTCTTTTGTAACAACAACCTGTCACGGTTAGATCTGATCGCCCGAGACGGAGCAGGAATATACCTTTGTCTTTGCCTGTGGCTTTGCTGCACCCTTTGTAAAGTATTCGGCGATGTTACGATCGTTGGCATCCCGCTTTGCCTGGTCCTCTTCGCGCGCCTTCTTGGCTACAGACGGATCAGCAAATGTGCAGTTCGCGGAGGGAAAGGACGGAAGGAAAGACTGCCTACAAGACTTGCGATCCTTTTTCCGGGAAACCCTGTCGTCCTCACTGTCGGACTCGTACACATGAGCACGATCCCATTCCTCTCGGCCGTCGTCCGCATAGCCCTCGCCGTTGTCGTCGACGACGAAATCATCCTGATTTAGGCGCGAGCGGACAATATTCTTGTACTGATCGTCGTCGACCAACTCGTACAGGTTGTCGGCATCTTCAATCTCGTACGTGTCAAAGGCCTTCTTGCCCGCTTTCCGCAGAGCCCGAAGCTTCTCGAACTTGCTATGTCGGCCAGCGTCTTTCGACATGGCGTCGCTATGCTGTGGGCACCGACGAGAGGAAACCGGCCGGGAAAATAAAGTAAATACGGCAGTAAGCCAAGACAGCAGCGTTTGAGGTATCGCTCGACAGAAGACGAATGTCCAGAAAAGCAGGCAGTAGATAGCCTGAGACCAGAGTTGTGCCAATGGATTGGGTTAGTGGTTTAATGACCCTTTTTTTGTGACGCGCCATAACGCGTTCATGGGCGCCGTGCTTTAGTGCTTAAAACGCGCTTTGCTCGTTGAAAGCCGTGCTAATTGAATCTTTACTGTATGTTCCACTGTACGGCAGCCCACCTTGTTGGCTTATCGGGATAAGGAAAAGACAAGAAAAACCCAGACGAGCGGCAGTAAACCATGGTCTTACACAACTCGATATGAGCTCCCGGCTGCGCATTGATCAAGCAATGTTTATTTGCAGGTCATGTTCGAGGAGGTGGCGCATGTCGCCTTGCATATCCGTCCAGGCACAACGGGCTTTTTGCAGCCCTCGGCCGAGTGCGTATGCGGCAACACGATCGCAAGGCGCACAAATACTTTCAAGACGATCCTTGACCGTTGCAACGGCCACGCCAACACGACGTACAGCTTCGGCAGCTGTCACGACGGAAGAATTCAACCGGGAGCTGACGGAAGACGTCGATGACGCCGGTTCCACGCTATCTGCAGCAGCCAGCTTGCGCATGGACGCCATCTCGAAGCGGCGGCTTCAATTCCTCAGGGACCCTTATACCATTGGCAAGCACGTGGAAGTCATATTGCAGAAAGACGCGAGGGACGCATATGGAGAAGCCCTGAGCATCACTCGCCTGGCCAGCAAAGACAAGCAGGTCACGGTCAGCTGGAATCATCTGATTGGGTACCTCATGCACAAAGGGAAGCTTGTTGGCGCGATCAAGCTCTTCAACGAAGTGAGCAATCCAAGAAGACGGCCAAGGAGAGAGGCAAAGACCGGCATTCTGACCTTGAACAGATGAAAAAACGGACCCAGCTACCCAATGCACAGACGTACACGATCATATTCAAAGGCTGCGCGCAGTCGCCCCATGCCAGCCTGGCCGTCTACCAGGCAACGCGGCTCTACTACTCCATGCTCGACAACGAGCGCATCAAGCCCAACACGATTCATATGAATGCAGTCCTGCAGGTCTGTGCTCGTGCCAAGGACGTGGAGTCACTCTTCAGCGTGGCCAAGACAGCCAACGACCGCCTGCGCATGCCCAACAACCTTACCTACACGACCGTTTTTAATGGCCTGCGCTATTCCACAGCGCTTCCCCACCATCGGACGGTCAAAGAGGGTGAGGAAGAGGTGCACGTGGACAAGGAGAAGGTGTCTGTGTCGATCAAGAGAGCCAGAGCCGTATGGGAGGAAGTCGTGACAAACTGGCGCGAGGGACGCATTATTATCGACGAGGAGCTGGTGTGCGCCATGGGCCGAATTCTTCTTATGGGAAGCTACCACGATAACGACGACGTTCTGTCCCTCGTCGAGCAAACCATGGGCATCCCACGATTCGACCGCCAAACACTGTTGACGGCCCCCAAGAAGGAGTCGACTGCGGCTCCAACCTCGTCCACCGGTGAGGAAGCTGTGGCAGAGGGCAGGGCTACACCGTCTGTGGCGGTCGCGCACAAGTCCCAGTTCGTGCCATTGCCCGCTGGCGTCATTGGCTCGAAGAACAAGAACCATATGGAGGGCAGCGAAAGGATCTTGTACGCGCAACCAGGCCGCAACGTGCTCTCGGTGGTGCTGACGTCGCTCGGCGCGACGCGGAAGACGAGCCTTGCGGTGCGGTACTGGGAGGTGTTTCAGAGTCCCCTGTGCAACGTGGTGCCCGACTCGGAGAACTGGTTCCGGCTGCTGAAGGCGCTCCGTCGGGGACACAACAGTGCCAAGACGGCGGAGCTGTTGCAGAAGATGCCCAAAGAGCTCATCAACGAGCGGACGCTCCAGCTGGCGATGGCGACGTGTGCGGCGGACAACCTGAATGACGGGGCGTTTGCGTCGGCCGGGAAGGTGCTGGACCTGATGAGCCGGACGCTGCTGGTTCCCGACCCGCACACGATGCGGATGTACCTACAGACGGCGATCACGAACAACCGCCAGTTCAAGGAGGCGGCCGACGCGCGCGAGAGAGAGCTGGCCAAGTTTGCGTTTGGGCGGCAGATTGTGCGGGCGCTGGGCCGACTGTGGGATCCTCTGCGGCTGGCCGGAAACGGACTCACGTACCCGGAACAGGCGTACGCATCCGGGCCAGAGAAGCGGGAGCAGACGTACAATGGGCGGCGGGAGCTGGTTTCTCTGATACGACAGATGGTGTCGGCGGCAGACATGGTGGTGACGGAAGGCATGGCGGACGAGGCGACGATCAAGGACGTGCGAACTAGCCGCAACTTGCTGAACCGGCAGATCACGCGGTTCTACGAGAAGCGAGAGGAGATGGAGCCAAACCTGAAGAGCGCGCGAGAAAGACGGGAGAGAAGGGCCAGCTTTCCCCGAGCCCGCACGACAAAAAGACTCGCAATGGCGAGGCAGGATGTCGGCGAGTAGGAGGAGAGCATGGGGACGAAATGGTGACCGGCAGGACTGTAAAATCAATAGACAAGACAATACCCATTCTATACGGAGTACGGAGTACAGAGGACGGCGTACATTGTTTATGTAAGGCAGCCAAGTCTCACGTGACATGGGCGCTTTCTGCTGAATAGGGGTATTGGCACGAAGAAGGCTGCGCGCCAGAAGAGCTGCCACGTTCAATAGGCACCGCCACATTAATTTTTCTTCGTCCTGCCAGTATTTGCTGTCGCTGTGTATCGCCCGCCCGTCCGCCCTGCCGTCCATCATCGACTCTGAGGCCAGCCATTGTTGGCCAGACCGTCCTTTGCCACGGCCGTTTGAACAAACTTCTTTTCGAGGACGCCTTCGTCTCTATTCGACGCGCCTCAACGCGTCAACCCGCAGCCATGGCGAAAGTGGCATCGGATTTCGAAAAGATGATCCACGCCGGTACGTTGTCGAGCGCATGGGAATGGATTCATCTGTGACGGAAAACTCACTGGTGTCTGTCTGCAGACCGCAATCGCAAGAAGAACGAAGCCCTCGCGGCCCGGATCTTCAACAAGGATCGTCGATCGAGCGCGCCGATCAAGGCCCATGGCACCGGAGCGGGTGCCAGCCTGCTGACCAGCCGTGCCGGCGTGAACAAGGTGAGCGATCGTGAGGCCCATAGCGTGCGGTCAGGCTTGCTGATCCGTCGCTCAGCGCGTCTCTCTGTCGTCTGTCGCTCGGCCGACGGGCAACATCCACAGCGAATGGACGCACGACCTGCACGACGGCGGTGCCGGTCACATCCCACGAGGGCCACGAGCGGGAGCAGGAGCAGGAGCAGCTCTGCCGGCGGACTCGCTCGCCCACCGGATTTCGCGGCCGGGCCAACAGACCGGCAGGGCGGCAGCCACGACAACAGTGGTGGCAGCACGGGGTCAACAGCGGCGCGCCGCGCAGGTGGCCCGGGCGCTGGTCCACGAGGAGCTGACGGGCGGCAAGAGACAGACGCGACAGCAGCAGCAGCCACCTGCTGCGGGTCTGTCGATCCGCGGCATCGCGGCAGCCGTCAACGAGCCACTCGTGGTGATGGCACAGAACTTTGCGCCCGGCACGACGGCCGCTGACATTGAGAGCGCGATGACACCAGTGGGCGGACTGGTGAGCAGCTGCCGCATCCTCAAGACGGCACCGCTTGTGATCGCCGAGATTGTGTTTGAGACGCGCGATGGTGCACTGCGCGTGATTGAGACGTTCAACAACCAGACCGCCGACGGCCGGTTACTGCACGTGTATCCCAAGGCGGGCCAGCAGTTGGCCATGATGGCCAGCAACATCAACAGCAACGGCAGCCAGCCAGCAATGGCAGTGCCGCGGGCACTGGCCGTGGCCAGCAGCAGCAGCAACGGCCTCGTCGTCGACGGCTCGCTTGGCTTCGACGACCCCATGGACACGGACGGACTGGGCAGCAGCAAGCTGTACAGCGACGACCTGGTCGGGTCCACACCGCCAACAGGCCCCGCGGCCGGCGTCCGTCGCGGAGGGCGTGGTGGCCGGGGCGGGCGTGGTGGCCGAAGCGGACGACGATAGACAGGCGTGCAGCCGTGATGGTGGCAACCGTCGACAGCCGTGGCAGTGGCTTCAGAACATGTCTTCTTCGTTTCGCTTGGTCTTTTCGGTGTTCTGGGGTTTCTTCTGTAGGTGTGCTGGATTACGAGTACGTGGTAGCACGGCCGTCCTGTGGGGAGGAGGCAACGTGGACGAGTCGCTCTGTAGGGATAAAATTGGGACAATAGTAGAGGATGGATTTTGGCTCCAGACCTGAGGCTGACCGGATTATTAAGACAAGCATGTGCTTTGGCCTTGGTTCCAGCGCGACTCCCTGGGAAAATTGCCCCACCTTTTGTAATCTACGTGTACAACGTGCAGACAACGCCTCTTTTCGACCTCTTCCCCTACGGGCACCAGCAACCTACTCTGCTCGACGTCACTACCCGTAAGCATGTCTGCCGGTGTGGCGGCCGCCGTCTTTCTGCCAGGCCTCTCGCGCTGACCTTTTTTCGCGCAGCACACTGCCATTCCGGGCCTCGTCTGAGCCTCGTGCCGTCCTTGTCGAATGTGATCGCCGGACCACGTCTTTTATGTCTCACGATCGCCCACGCGGTGACCCATCAGCCTTGTCCGCGATCCGTATTCCGTATCGCCCAGCCGTCTGACCGCCATCCGACCGATTCGACACCGCCCTGTAGCACAAGACCGGCGAGAACAAGAACCGGACAGAAACAGCAACCACAGACCAGCCATGGCCAACGACGAGATCAACGTGCCGTCCCTGGTGCTGATCCTGGTCGTTTCGGGCCTCTTGTTGCGCCACTTCTTCTTCCGCGGATCCGCTCCGTCCTCGGCTGCCGCCGCCGCTGCCACAACGAGGACGTCGTCCCGGCAGCCACCGGCCTTGCAGGACCAGCGGCGCGTCGAGGCGCTGGACCGCCGCACCGAGGCCGCCGTCGACCAGATCCAGCAGATCTTTCCCACGGCTGACCGTCGCGCCATCTGGTGGGATCTGCGCCGTGGCAACCTCAACGTGGCCGCGACGACCGAACGGATCCTCGCTGGTCGTCTCGAAACGGTGGGTTTTGTCTTTCTTTTAGTTTTTTGTTTTGTCTTGTCCTTCGTCCTTCTTTTGTCCTTCTGCCTTTCTGTCCTTTTGTCCTTTGTCCTTCTGCCCTTCTGTCTCTTACACTGACACAATACAGCCGCCCGTCTCCTTCCAGCCTCCTGCACGGCCAACACCCGCCACAGCCGCCGGCAGCAGCAGCAGCGGAGCCGCCATCAACGCGGTCCGGGGCAGCAGCTCGTCGTCCACCCTGGGCTCGTCACGATCGACCCAGCCAAACCTCATCCAGCGCTACCACCTGCAGGACCGCGTGGCGCCCACGGAAACGCCCGACGTCATCACGCCACCGCCGTCGCCCAACGTCATCACCGCCGGTGGCAACAGCAAGTCCAAGAGCTGGAGCTCCAACAAGGACGAGCGCCAGGCCCTGCTGAAGAAGCGGCGGGACGACATGATCCTCGAGGCCCGACGCAAGATGGAGGCCAAACTTGCCGCCGAAAAGGTCGCCGCTGCCGGCCAGAAGTCGTGAGAGGACAAGAGAGAAGAGCGGAGATGCCCCAAAATACATGCAGTCTGTATGCTCTTCCTTTCAGCCTTTCTGTAAATACACCATGCTTTGCTCTTACCTCTGCTTCCTCTTTCTTCCGTGTCCATTCCCAGTTGCGTCTCCTGTCCTTCCCTTGACCATTTCTTGTCATATGATCCTATTGTCTGTTTGGATGAATTCCCCTGTGCTTGGCGTTTGGTGGTCATCCGCGCTGGGTATCCTATATATATTCATATTCTCCCCCCCTCTTTCCCTTATATCAGTATGTTCCTCTCGTGCAAGCATGCATGTTTCGCATTGGTGTGTCGCAGAGACACCCTGATCCCCGGATGGATAGCTGCTGCAGTTCGCTTAGCGCTCTCCCAGGCAAAAAAAAAAAAAAAAATTTAATTCTTTGGCCGAGCTCAACTTTTTTGTATCCCATCCGAAAGACCCAAACGCCAGGATATCGCGCCAACCACGTGTGTGCTGAGCATGTCGCCCTCGCTTTTGAAGCAAGCCCTCGTCCCGCCGCATGACTGTCTACTCCTCCATGGTATCGCCCTCTGCGTAGATGCCCGTCGGCAGCCGGCCCTCGGACAGTTCCTTTTCCAGCCGGGCAATCTCCTCCAGGCTGCTGGCCTTGTTGATCCGCTCCTGCAGACGCTTGCGCTCGGCGTCCGTCAGCTTGATGCGCGACAGCCTGGACGTGCCGTCCGACGGGCCGCCAGCACCGCCGGCCGTCCGGCGTCCACCGACACCCGTCACCACGTCGAACTTGCGCGACTTGGTGCTCATGATCTGCATGGGATTAGAACGTCGTTTCCGTCTACGCCAGTCTTGGAAAAGCTTGCCTTTTTGGCCAGTTCGGTCGGCAATGCGTGCGTCCCAAAGAACTCCTCGGCCTTGCGCCGCTCGGCGTCCTTGACCTTTTGGAAGTCGAGGAAGCGCACCGTCGGACACCGCCAGATGGCCCAATACCGGTAGTGCTGCGATTTCATCAGTCCGTCGTCCGTGCCTGCGCAGTCCCGAGACCGCCCCCCTCTCACCTCTCGCTTGGTCACCGGGTTCTCCAGCAGTACCAGGTGGGTCAGCCGGCCGAGGCCGCCCAGCGCGTCCAGGTCGCCCAGCTCCGACAGCTGGTTCGACGCCAGCGTCAGGTTCGTCAGGTTGGGCAGCGCGTCGGCCAGGCCCGGCTGGATGGCCGCGATCCGGTTGTGGGCTAGCAGCAGCGACCGCAGACGCGGCGTCAGCGGGAAGTTGCCGAGCACCTGGATGTCGTTGTCCGTGAGGTCGATGGCATCTTGGGGCTGTCAAGACAGCACCGTCAGAATGCACGTAAGCCGCCACAGGAAAGGAGAAGCTTACCCCGGCCACACCCAGATTCTCGATTTGCGGGATGCGGTGTCCTACACAGCAATTTCTGTGTCAACATTCAGATAGAAAATACATCCCTGCTCTATCCCAGAACCAAAGACTGCCTCTTCTGCCTCTCTCCCCCTTCCCAACAAACAACGACCCACCTCGCAGATCGAGCTCGCGCTCCTTGAGCGGGTTCAGATACGATAATGACGCGTTGATTAGGTCGGCGGTGAGACGCATCTTGACTACACAACCGCAGGTGTTGCTCGGTGCGTGTACTTCTGGTCAGGAGTCGTGTGCCTTGTCTGCTGAGACGTTCGCTCTGCAAGCTCCCAATGAAGCACCCAGCAGCCGTCGTACGTCCGAAAGATCAAGTCTCGCTGTCTTCTGCCGTCTCGGTGGCTTCTCTAGTACCCGTCGCCGTTGTCGTTCGCCGTTCGTCTCGTCTTGTCCTTGTTGCTGTGTTCTCCCGTCGCAACAGGTTTTTACAACGAGATGTCGGCGGTATACAAATTCCAGCCCCGCGATAACGATGCCACTGCGGCGCTAAGGCTTAGCATTATTTAATCGGGCTCTACTAGTACCGTGTATGATATGCTTAATCACACTGTGGTTGGCATTGCTCTACAGTTTGCTCTTTACGTTGTACTGCATGTAATTCATAACTATCATTATCTAAGAAAAACTACCCCAAAGCAACTAACCCTCCTATTCTGTTCATCACTACACGTCCGTATATTCTGCTCCCATCTCAAAACTCAAAATTCATATCCTGCAGCATGGTATCGATGTCCGTCTGTGTCACTGAGGACAAGTTGAGATCCAAGGCGGTGTCGTCAAAACTCAAGTCCAAGTTCGTTTCTAGAGTCGTGTCCAAAGGTATCGCAGCCTCAGACGTAGAGTCTTCCTGCCTCTCTTCCGACAGATTTGTGCGCATCATCTCCTTAAACTTCCCCAGCAGCACGTCGTCGTCTGCAGGCGTGATACCACCGCTCGAGCTGCAGCCCAGGATCTCACGAGCTTTGCTTCTCAAGGCCATGTCGTCCGGGAACGTATCGCTGTTATGCACAGCTGTATGCACAAATTCCGTCAGACCGTTCTCCAGCTCACGCGAGCAAAACACAGTCGCAGGCTTGGCATAGCGCGTCTTGAACGACTGCAGAAACTTGTTGGCTGCGGAAGACGCCAGCTCGTACTGCACACCACGATCAACATCGCCATCCTGCAGCTGCAAGACCATCATCTTGTGGTCACTGTCACTGCCGGAACAGTTCGCTGCATCGGGCAGCGTTTCGAAGGGCGCCATCGGCATGTTGGGGAAGCAATATGGTGGCGCAAAGCCTGTGCCGCCCTGCTTGACGTTCCAGGCTCGGCTCTCGATCATAAGGCCCGGACCACTGGAAACTGGCAGAATACCAGAGTCACGCTTGAATCGCATCAGCCATTCTGCGTTGTCGGCTGCCGTCTGGTTCCATGGGTCATCGCTGGATAGGTTAGCAGATGAATGGGAAAATTAGCTGATAGTAGGGAATACCTTACTCGTCATATAAAATCCATCGTGCCTGGTGCTGCAGCTCCTCGTCGGTGGGCACATGGCAGTTGGGATTGTTGGGCGACATGGCCGCCGTGGTATAGCGAGTGAGCTCCCTGGCCAGTCGGCGGTAGCAGTTTGTGTCGTTTAGGAAAAATGGCGACGGCCTGAGGAAGCCGAGGCCATTCTCACTAAGCGGGTTGATGGAACTATCTGGACCTCGTAGACCTGTCTGTGGGATATGCTTCGACTTGAAGGCTTTGAGCCACTCGGGGCCATCAGCCGCTGTCTGATTCCAGCCGTCGTCAAGCTCATAGATGATAAGACGTGCTTGACGCTGTAGAGCGGCGTCATCTGGAGGTGGCTTGCCAGCATCCATTTGCTGACGCACAAAATCGCTTAGCTCTGCCTCCAAGCGCGCCTCGTTATGAACAGCGGCATCGATGCTCGTAGGATCGTCGACCGGCCCTCGAGTTTCGTCTGCAATGGCCTCGGCCCGGGGTAGGTGGGCTCGCTGTCGGAATGCGGTGAGCCAGCTTATGGAATGGTCGACCAGTCGCAGAATAAAATCGACCACACATTTGTCCATAGGTGTACGACGAAAGCCCGCATCTGCTGACTTCCTGGCCTCGTCCACCAACTGGGCCTCCAGTTTACGTATGATGCGGGTTGCCTCTGCCCTCAGCTCTGCGTTCATTGGCGTCAAGCCCAGCTGAGCCCGACTGGCCACAAAATCTTGCAGGGCTGCTTCTAACGGGCAGGCATCAAATATATTCCTCTTTCCGTTGATGCGTATCGTGGCCATCTGGCTGTCGAGTGCCGAACGGATGGGACTGAGGCGGGCTTGCTGTTGGCATTCCTCATTTGACATCAAAAGGTCGCGGAGCCATGACGGGCTGTTGATGGTGCTGCTGTCCTTCGCCAGCATCTCGGCTCCAAAGATCACCCGACATGCCTCAACCAGCATCTCGGCCTCCGTTGGGTTTTTGCCCTTCTCGGCTTGCGTCTGCAGCCAGTAGGATAGCTCGCTCGTCAGTAGTTCGTACGAGTTCCGGGGGCTGTGGGGAGGTGTCGCATTGGCCGTGAAAGGCAAGGGCGTGTTGCGTTCGTTGTGAATGAGATACGGAGGAATGGAATTCTCCACCATCTGCAGCACCGGGTCTTCGAAACCCCAGTCACCCTTCCAGTCAGCCATGGTCCGACCGGTCTTGAAGTGGTCGGCCACATGGTCGATTCGGAAGGTCCATGTGTCCATGACTATGCCGCAGAAACCACATCGAGAGCGGATTTCGGGTGTGGCTATCTTCCAGGCGTCCATTGCCCAGCCGACAAAGCTCACTCCGTGAACCAGCTTGAGATGCTGGCGAAGGTGGTCCTTCCGGTAAAAGGTACGATCGCCCATGGATCGCTCTCGACAGGCGGTAAAGTTGTGGGACTCGGCGTGTCCTTCGTCTGGATTGGCTTCCCCGCAGAAAACGCAGCTCGGCAGCTTTGTGTCTGGATGCACGGCCACTGCTCCCAGTGGTGTGCAGACCCATCGTTCCAAGGAAAGATGCAACGACTTCTCGTGTCTCTGCCAGTCGTGCTTCGTCTTGAATGTTTCCGTGCAGAAAGTGCACTGGTAGGTCTTGAGGAGTGGCTGGAGTGGTGTCGGCCTCGTTCTGCCTTTGTCCTCGCCCAGGCCCTTGCCAGCCGATGCGGCCCCAGGCTCTCTTTCTTCGCCGCTTCCGCCCCCCAGTCCAGTAAGCGGGGCCGACCGTCGGCGCCGACGCCGACGGCCACGACCAAGCGAGCCAAAGGAATTCAAAGACCCACGCGACCCGTGAGAAAAGGCAGAGGCAAAGGAGCCGCCGCCACTGGACTGCGATGTGCCGGCGCTGCTGGCCGAAGAGCCGTTGAAGAGCGAGCGGCCAGAGCCGTCATCGGTAAAGTTGTAGCTGTACGGGCTGTTCAGGCCTGAAGACACGGCCGAGGAAGACGAGGTGATGGCTCGAGCAATATCCGTCACGGAGGCAGGCTCGTTTTCGGGGGGAGAGTTAGCCCATCGCTGCAGAGGGATGTTGTCTAGCTGCTGTAGCTTCCGGTCAAACGGAGAGGGCGTTCCGCTCCGGCGAGTTTGGGGAATATCAACAGCGTCGGTGCCAGACCAGCTGTTTCTGACATGCGGCGAGGTCGATCGCGTGGTCGGGATCTTTCCCCGTCGCCGAGCGTTTGCCAGCCAGTTCGAGATCTGGGTCTTGTTGAGTCCGGTCAGATGCTGGAGCGATTCCTTCTCCTCTTCGGTCGGGTAGGGGTGGCGGCTGTGCGTGGACACCCAGTTCTTGAGAATTCTCACGGATTCTCGCGAGAAACGGGCACCCAACTTGGGCTGCGCGGCGGTAGCATTGCTGGGCTGCGCGCCATTCTGGTCGGCCCAGCCAGGAATGTCTGGCGCCGAGGAGCTGCGGACGGCAAGGGACACATGGTCATGGGGGATGGGGTCAGGATGATCGCCGAGGGTCGGCCACGGGTTGGGAGGGAACGAGATAGCAGTGGGCAGAGGGCCGCCCGAGGCCAGACCAAAGCTGCATTCGCAGCGTAGAGCAACACAGCTGGTGCAGTAGCCCTTGTAGCTACCCTCCTGGATCGTCTTGCACTGGTAGCCGCCCATTTTGCAGTGGGTGCATGGCTCGCCGGGGACATCCCAGAGCTCGATGGGGCAGAAGTCGCGTGCTTCTTCCGTGATGGTAGATGCGCCGCCATCAGCATGAGCACAGTCAGCAGCCGCAGCCGGAGAGTTGCTTTGGTCGTAGTGCTCCAGGGCCCAGAAGGAAAAGTCGTCCGCATCGGGGTTTTCGAACATTAGGGCAGCCCTGTCGTCGGACGGCTGAGGCGCGGCAGCGACAGAGACCAAATCCGGGGGAGTGTCGACGTGAAAGGCAGCATAACCGCCACCGGTCATCATGGCATCGGCAGGCGAGTCCGCATTGTCCCAGTTGACAAAGTCGTCCATGTTGGGCGAGACATGTTCCTCGGGGATGACGGGCATGCTGAGACTGAGACTGAATGGCGCAGCACCAGCACCCTGTCAACGGCAACACGCTGGATTCGGGCTAGCGAAGTGCAACAAGGGCGCACACGACAGTCAAGATGGCGAGTATACGTTGTGGCCAGATCACGCCCTGTGACAAAAGTGCAGAGTGGCGAGGGAGTCCTTCCGAAAGTATATATCAGAGGGGTTCCCCGGATTGCAAGATCCCCCGCAGATTGGAGTCGTGTCTTTGGAATTGGTGCAAATAGCGCCAGCAGAAGAAGCAGGTCTATATTGAAGAAGAAGAAGCAGGAGAGAAGAAATGAGATATCTCTGGCAGGGTTACAGGCAGAAAGGCCATACTAGTAGACAGGTAGAGACGGAAAGAGAGCAGCACACACGGCCGTGCCTTCTTGCGGAGTGGTTCCAGAGCCAGTGTGAGTGGGTGGATCCGCCCAGAAATGTCAATCAAAGGGCGTGCTGCCCCACCGCAAAGTGAGTCTTACCTGCTCCGCAATGCGGACGAGAAAAACTGTATTAGTGCCCATTGTCTCGTAGTTGGGGAAATACTGTAATATCAGTAGCAATGATTAGTTTCCGGTTCGGCTCCGCTTACACTTTCCTATCTTTGCTGCCCATAGGTTGATGTTTCTAGAATATATATCACGTGATCTCGGGCATAAGCGTCCGTCTGACCAGACGAACGCATGAGTCCGAGGAGATGGAGGAATGCTGAGCTGGCGCCCGAGCATGTGTTCTTACAACCGGCCGGCCTGTTCCCGCTGGCATGGCCAGGCTAGCCGTGCAGTCGCAGTACCGATTCCCTCGTTGCATATATTATGATTGGCCTGGAACTCGCAGCCGCATCATCAAGCCAGACTGGTCTGATCACTGCACAGGCCTCTTCTGACGTGCATTGCCGCCATCCTGCATGTCTTTCGCCATGCGAATTTCGTTGGCCTTCCACAGTGGCTGGCAGTCTTGCGGCACAGTAAAGAAGAAAATTGCAGGCATTTGATTCGCCAGCACGACGTCCATGGGGTTGCCTATCGGCCGCCGCGTCTTAGTGCATTTGACCCCTCCATGGGGCCTGGCATCGTCGCCATTGGCATTTCTCCGCAAATTTTATTCTCTACCGTTTTCACTGCCTGTGATCTCAACAACTCTGTTTGGTCCTATCCCCCCCCCAAGTTGGCCTCTTCTCTTTGTCTTGGGTTGTACACGCCGGAACAGCTCTCGGATACCGGCAGAGGACAAGCGGGCTGTGTCCAAGGCAGTGGAGAGAGAGAGAGAGAGCGCGCAGTTAAAGAGGAGGATGTGCCTGCGGGAACGGCCGACAAGAAGAAGCTGTTAGACGGTGTAGCAACCAGGACTTATTCAATTTGTCTTGCCTGTACCTCGCATACGACGGCTATTTACCATCCGGGTATCTGCATTGGCAGACTGCTGTTCGGGTAGGTTGTCCAATTGTTGTTGCTTTCGAGGTGGCACAAGCGATGATGCGGTGATGACAACGTCTGCTAACGGGTCCCAGATCGACCTTGAGCTTGCTCTGACCCCATTCGCCATTGCTGGTTCTCTCTTGATTTCTTCTTTTTTCCCCGTCTCCCTGTTTCTCCTTTCCTGGTTCTCTTCCTCCTAATCTCCCCCTTTTCGCCATCCAAGATGCATATCCGCGACATGGTGGCCGAGGCCGAGCGGTCGAGACAGCCGTCGTTCTCGTTTGAGTACTTCCCGCCCAAGACGGCACAGGGCGTGCAGAACCTGTACGAGCGGATGGAGCGGATGCACCTGTTTGGGCCCAAGTTCATCGACATCACATGGGGCGCCGGTGGACGGATCGCGGAACTGACGACCGAGATGGTGGCGCAGGCGCAGACGTACTTTGGGCTGGAGACGTGCATGCACCTGACATGCACGGACATGGGCGAGGATGGCATCAACGACGCGCTACGACGGGCCTACCAGGCCGGCTGCACCAACATCCTGGCGTTGCGCGGCGATCCGCCACGGGATGCCGACAGCGACGGCTGGGTTGCGGCCGACAGCAAGTTCCGCTACGCCAAGGACCTGGTGGCGCACATCCGGGCGCACTACGGAGACCACTTTGCCATTGGCGTAGCCGGCTATCCGGAGGGCAGCGACGACAACAGCGACGAGGACGCGCTGCTGGTCCACCTCAAGGAAAAGGTGGACGCGGGCGCCTCCTTTATCGTCACCCAGATGTTCTACGACGCCGACAACTTTCTGCGCTGGCTTGCACGCGTGCGAGCCGCTGGCATCACCGTGCCCGTGCTGCCGGGCATTATGCCCATTGCCACGTACGCGAGCTTCTGGAGACGGGTCAACCACATGGGCTGTCGCGTGCCGGCCGACTGGCTGGCCGCCCTCGAACCGGTCAAGAACAACGACGACGCCGTGCGCGAGATTGGCAAGACGCTTGTCGCCGGCCTCTGTCGCACCATCCTGGCCGCTGGCGACGTCGTCCATCTGCACTTTTACACCATGAATTTGGCCCAGGCCACCCGCATGATTCTCGACGATCTTGGCTGGCTGCCCTCGGCCGATCGACCACGACCACCACCCGCCCTGCCCTGGCGTCAGTCCCTCGCCCTCGGCCGTCGTGACGAGGACGTCCGGCCCATCTTCTGGCGCCATCGCGGCAAGTCCTACGTCGCCCGCACCGCCGACTGGGACGAGTTCCCCAACGGCCGCTGGGGCGACTCGCGCTCGCCCGCTTTTGGCGATCTCGGCAGTGCCTACGGCGCCGCCCTGCCTGGGTCCAGCGCCCAGAATCGCGCCCGCTGGGGTGCCCCCTGCTGCATCGCCGACGTCGCTGCCCTCTTCGTCCGCTACCTCCTCGGCGATCTCGCCTCCCTGCCCTGGAGCGAGTCTCCTCTCACGGGCGAGGCTGATCTGATCCAGCCTGACCTCGTCGCCCTCAACCGCCGCGGCCTGCTCACCATCAACTCCCAGCCCGCCGTTGACGGCGTTCCCTCGTCTGATCCTGTCCATGGTTGGGGCCCCCCCAACGGCTTCGTCTACCAAAAGTCCTACCTCGAACTGCTCGTCCCGCCTGCCCTCTACCCGGCCCTCGCCGACCGCGTGCGTGCCCATCCTCATCTCACCTTTCACGCTGGCTCCCGTCGTGGCCCCCTCGAGACCAACGCACCCGCCGACGGCCCCAATGCTGTCACCTGGGGTGTCTTCCCCGGCAAGGAGATCGTTCAGCCTACCATCGTCGAGAGCATCAGCTTCCTCGCCTGGAAGGACGAGGCATTTCAGCTGGGCGCTGAATGGGCCCGCTGCTACGACGTCGGCAGCCCCAGCCGCGCTCTCATCTCCCAGATGATGGACGAGTGGCATCTGGTCACGATCGGTAGGCCTTTCCTGTCTCTTGCCGTGCCATGTCCAGTTCCACTTTTATATGCTGACTAATCATCACAGTCAACAACGACTTCCACCAGCCACGAACCATCTTCACCGTCCTCGACGGCCTGACACTGCCCGACATCGACAAGGCGGTCCAGGGTGCCGCCGAAACGACCGCACCGGCTGCCCATGTCAACGGTGCTGCCACGTTGCCGCTCGACACCGCCGCCACAGCTGTAGCCGCCGCCCTCTAAACGGCCCATCACCCTCTCTTTTTCTTTTTGTTTTCTTGCGCTTCTGCTCTTCTTCTCTCCCTCTCTCCTTCGCATCTACTCTATTTAACGACACTTCAACATATACAGGATGGACTCTGCTTTAACACGTCTTCCTTTTTATCATGACTTTTCAGCCTATATGGCGTTTGAACAGGCAGCATCTGGAGCTATCGGTTCTTTTCTGGTCTTTTTTTCGGAATATCTTGGTGTTGCCGGATTCTCGGGCGCGAGAATAAAAGTACCTTTTTCAACAAAATCGGGAACCACTTTAATCGGAGCACTATATGTATTGGCTGTTTTCATTTCACATAGAAGCAGCAGGGGATTTCATGCATGGAAAAAGACACAGACGTCTGAGGAGGGGCCTTTCGAAACACACTTTCAAAAAACATCTCAACGATACCCCATAGGGAAGCAGGACACTTCAGATAGGACCTAAAGGCAACAGATAAAGAAGTATATAAAATTGCATCGAGGCCATAAGAGCCCGCAGAACGAGTCCCAAGCGTCTATGCCAAATCTCTTTGCCCTGCCATGCACACAAACAAAGCAAAATGGCTGGGTATCCCTCTTCTTCGCCTGCTCACTGTATGTCCCAGTCTCCCTCGTCCGCCACGTCAAAGTCCATCTGCTGCTGCTTCTGCGGGAAGCCATGGCGACTGTGCTTCTGCTCCAGCTCCAGCTCCAGCTCCTGCTCCTGCTCCTGCTCCTGTTCGTCTATCCCATCCACGTCCTCGTTCAAGTTTCCGTCTGCATTGTCTTCCTCGCCGTTGGCCGTCCCGTCAACCATGGCCGCGTCCAGTTCGCCTTCCTCATCTGGCTGCCACGACCCTTTCTTCTGAGCCGCGCCGTTGGCGTTAGCCCCACCATTGCTGGATGCTAGAGGCCCCGATGGTCGGCCAGATGAGGTCCCTGCACCACTGCTCGCGACCACGCCCCATGCCACCCAGGCCAGTTCCACCGGGTCTGCCACGCCCGGGACAATCCTTCTTGTCGACTTATCCGACTGATCTGTGGCCAAGGCTAGGCCATAGTAGAACTTTTCTGCCGTCCGTCGGTCCGTGAATGTGATGGTAGTTGTCTCTGCTGTCGTATCGAGGGCCACGTAATCACCAACGCCCTGAGAAGTTAGTAAGATACATGAGAAGAAAGAAAGAACCCCCCCAGAAACCAAAACTCACCAACAGATACTGCCGCAGCGCCTCATCATGCTCTGGCGCCGTAAAGTCGGCCCCCGTCAGAGCGATCCGCCGCGGTCGGTTGTCGAGCGAGTATGCTGCATACGCCAATGCCACGCTGCTGCTGACGCTGCCATGGAGCCCGCCGCGTGCGGCAAACCCGCCGCGGCCTCGTCCCCGCGGCGTATAGGGACTGTAACGTCCACCACGTCCGCGTCCGCGACCTCGCCACGATGGCTGCGGTGCCGAGAGAGCGTCACCGCCAACGATGGAATCCGGGTCCAGACCCAGCTGTCTGGCCTCCTCCTCGAGCGCTGCCAGCTGGGCCCGGATCATCTCCGTCTGCGAGATCGCCGCTGCCGACCGCGACGACGACGACGCTGCTCTGCTCTCGCCGTCGCCGTCACCGCCACCTCCGCCTCCACCCCCAGACTCCGACGGCGTGCCCGACTCGCTCCCTTGTCGCGCCCGCGTCGCCACCGCCGCCATCTTGGCTATCAGCCGCTGCCTCTCTTCCTGCTGTCGCGCCTGTAGTGCCTGCTGTCGCTGTTCCAGCTCCTGTCGCTTGCGGCCCAGCTCTTGCTTCAGCTGCTCCTTCTCCTCGTAACGCTTCTGCGCCTCTTCCTGCCGCCGCAGAAAGTCCTCCATGTCCATCTCTGGCATCCCGCCGTCCTCTCCCTCCACCACCTCGCCTTCCTCCACCCCTGCAGCGCTGTCGCCGTTCTTCTTGGCGCCTGTGCCGTCTGTGCCGTCTGTCTCGTCGCCCCCGCCTCCTCTCCCACTCTCTTTCTCCTTGTGCCAGAACACCTTGACAAAGCGGTTGTCAAAGATCACCTTGGGCGAGTGGTACGCCGCGTTGGCCGCCGTCCATTCGTCAAACTTGACCACTGCCAGCTTCCGCTTCGCCTGCATCAAGACGCTCACAATGGGTCCAAACTGCGAGAAGAACTCCCGCACCGCTGCCTCGTTCAGGCTCTCGTCCGGAATGCCCTCCACTATCACTGTCGAGTTGCTCTTGTCGTACACCGGCCCATCGGCAGAGAACGGCGCCCGCCCACCTTTCCAAGTCCGCCTTGTCGCTCCCTGTGCTCCTTGCATCTCTGTCGGTACTTCTGCCCTATGCTGTGGCAGTTGGGGCATCATGTGCTGGAACATGGCTGCCGCTACCGCTGGTGGCGGCATCATGGGAAACACTCCGCCGTGGCCGTCTGTCGCTGCGTCTTCGCTCTTCTGGGCATCTCCGTGGTCGAAGTAGCAGTCGGGCCGTGTGCAGAAGCCCTTCTTCTCGTAAAAGCGACAGCGCCGTCGCTGGCGTCTGCCACTACCGTCGCCATTGCCGTTGCCGTTGCCATTCCAAGGACCCACAACGCCCGACGGGAACCCGTACATCGGAAGCGACATCCCCATCTGGTGCATCTGCATCATGGCCTCCATCGAGAGACCGGTAGATGGGTCGTATGGGGACGCGCCGTTGGGGGGTACCGGGGGCATGGATCCAGGCGTGGGGCTGGTCGTTGTGCCTGGGCCAAGCGCTCCGAATGGCGGTGGCGGTAACATCATAGCCCCCATCGCCAGATCACCATCAGAAATCGCCTCCCCAGCGCCACCACGGCCGCCTCGTCCACCTCGGGCGCTGCCACCACGGCGTGCCTGCTTGAACGCTCGTCCACCGCCTTGCTGGTAGTATGGCATGCCCTGCGGCGCTAATGCAGAGCCCATCTCGACGATCGAAGACTCATTGTAGGCACGTTTTCGCGAGTTGCTTGGCTGGTACTGAAACTGCTGCTGTTGATATGGCCAGGGCAGCGACGCAGGTCCCGTTGGAACTATTTGTACGGGTGCCGGTGGTGGTGGCGGCGGCGAAGGAAGCTTCGGAGGCGGTCGGGAGCCTGGTATGTAGGACTTGTACGTCACAGTCTGGAAGACGTCGTCGACAAAGGGCTTTGCTTCTAATCGCACGAGGCCCGTCAGCTAGGTGTTCACTCACGAAAAGGGATGCCGTCCAAGTGACAGGGGAGAGGTGTCAGTTACGCATACCATCCTTGAGAAAGTCGTACAGCTCCGTCTCGCAGAGTTGACGCACATCGTTCGTTTCGCCATCGTGACGGAGCAGCGCAAGAACGTAATCCGCGAGCACATCCGCATCGACGTCGCTGTCTGTGCGGGCACTGTGTATCACACCCGCTTGTTAGAGAACGACTCAGGGGGTTTGCCAGCGTCCGCCTCCGCTTGAAGCCTCCGTAACTCACGGCGTCTCGAGGCGCTTCACAATCCACGTCTTCAGTGTCGGCGCGTCTTGCTCGGGGAACAGCATCATGCCCGCTGCGGCGACCGCCTGGACAGCTCCTTTTATAACAATACCATTCAAAAGCAAAAGAAAGTGTGCATAAGCCTATTTTCTGGTATCCGGGCCAGGCAATTATTGTGGCTGCGTTGTTGGTGAACAGCAAATAGGAAAACCAGAATTGACTACTCGTATGGAGTATCACAACTTACAATTACTTCCAAGTAACTTTTTCGAGAACAGCTTCCTGTAGGCACCCGGAGCCCCACTTCTGCTTTAGAAATCTTATCTCCACGTGACATCAGACTGAATGTCCAATACATAATACGGAGTACCATTGCTGGCAATTTACACATATTAGCCCCCTTTTGCATCGGCGTATTCCTTTCTATTTGAAATTGAAGAGGCCGTAGACCTGATCATTTCTTGGCGTTTTGCGTAACGGAATCGTACACCGACCGAATACTTATGAATCACATCGTGTACTGAGTACTGAAAATAGCCACCACCTTCTCCTTAGACTTCCATCTTACCAATTCGAAGCCTTGCGACTTGCTAATTGCTGTTTTCGTTGTTGCTGAGTAGACAACGGCAACGGGAGCCTGTAATAGTGTAACTATTTCGGTCAAGCCCCGACACAACTAAGAGACAGAGGCTATGAGTAGCCCGTTGCACCTAATGTACAGATACTCCAGAGATCTATACATGTAGGCTCAAGGCACCACCCAAAAGACAGTAGAGTAGCCAAATCTTTACGGAACCCTACGTGCGAATAGATAACCGCATTATCGAGACACTGTATATCTCGCAAGATATCTTACAACCAAGCACCTGGGATCTGCAACCAGGCCAACATGCTTCAAGCCCTACTTAATTTTGTCCATCAATGCAGGTGAATGAAGGCTTCTTTGCGAAAAGGTTAGACTCGTAAAACATCTTCAGCCTGCCCCAACCTTCAATTCATGTTACGAAGGAGAGGCATCAAAAAAGAACCATACATGTTGCCGTGGCAGCTAAAGGGAAATAATGCGTTAAACCAGTACAAACTACTAACATGCAGAAAAAAGCACCCGCTTTTCCTGCTCATTGTCTGACCACCTGCACCTTCTTTTCTTTTATCGACCCATTTTGGTCGCCTCGAAAAAAACCTCGGCCATGATCGATGCTCGCCTTTCAAACTAAAGACGCTCGTCCACAGCAGCAGTTCTTCCCTGAGGGATATGCCGCCGAGAGGCAGAGGAAACCGCGAATTAGCTCGGGGGCGGAAGAAAAGGGTGATGGCGTTTATAGCTTGTCGTAGTACTGTTGACAGAGTTAGCCATCTTTGTCCTCTCTTGTCTCTGCAGGTGCAGGAATGTTTTCAGCTTGACTTACGTTCTCGTAGCCCGGAACCTCGACCTTGATGCTCTTGCGCTTCCGCATCTCCTGGACGATCTGGCCGACCTTGCTGGAAGAGTCGAGCGGCGAGCCACCGGGCAGAATCTGCCAGTGGTCGAAGACCATCGTAGGGAAAGCCTGGCCGGAGGTGGCAGCACGCAGATCGCCGTTGAAGCCGAACGACTCCATGACGGGAAGGTATGCCTTGATCGTGAACAGAGGGGTACCCGGGCGCTGTTCCTCGTTGAAGACGTGACCTCTGCGCCGGGTCAGGACACCGTAGACACCACCCATGGCCACCTCAGGCACCTGGATCTCAACCAGGAAGACAGGCTCCTGGAGAGCCGGCTCAGCCAGAAGGGCCGAGGCGAACAGCACACGACGAGCGGTCGAGATGATCTGGCCGCCACCACGGTGAATGGCATCAGCGTGCAGGGTGACATCGAGGATGTTGAAGCGGATGGAGCGCATTGGCTCCTCGGCAACCGGACCCTCGCGGGTTGCCCACTGGAAGCCGGACACGACGGAGTCCTTGATTTCGTTCAGGTACTGCACAGCCTTGGTCTGGTCAACCAGCAGGTTGGCACCGGTGGTATCGGGACCGAAAGCCCAGATCTTGCGGGCATCGGTGACATCCCAGCCGAACTCGTCAGCCAGGACACGGCCACGGGCCTTGAAGTCGTCGCGGGGACCGATCTTGCCGGACTCAATCTGGCCAGCCAGTTCCTCGTCCATGGGCTCAGCAACCATGTACAGACGGTTGTGCTTGTTGGGCGACTTGGACAAGGCAGTCATGCTCGACTTGGCCGTGACGGTCTCGCGGTACTGCACGACAGGGTCGGAGATGATCAGGGGAACACCGGCGTGGTCCTCCTCGAGGTCCTTCAGGCAGATCTCCAGGTGCAGCTCACCGGCACCGGCAACGACGTGCTCGCCAGACTCGGTGGTCATGGTCAGGACGCAAGGGTCAGACTTGGACAGACGCTTCAGACCCTCGACGAGCTTGGGCAGGTCCTGGGCGTTCTTGACCTGGACGGAACGCTGCACAACGGGCGAGACGGAGAACTTCATGATCTTCATGTTGTGTGCGGTCTCGCTGGTGGTGAGGGTACCAGACTTGAGCAGGAACTGGTCAATGCCGACCAGGCCGACAATGTTACCGGCAGGCATGTCGTCGATGGGCTCGACGCGGCCGCCCATCATCAGGACGGTGCGTTGGATGGCCTTGACGGTAAGGTCCTCCTTCTTGCCCGGGACGTAGTTGGGGCCCTGGATGCGCACGCGCAGACCAGACTTGACGGTACCGGAGAAGACACGACCGAAGGCGTAGAAGCGGCCCTTGTCGGAGGTGGGCACCATCTTGGACACGTACAGCATCAGCGGGCCCTTGGGGTCGCAGTCGCGGATACCAATGGCGGACTCGTCGTCTTGCGGGCCCTCGTACAGGGTCTCCACGCGGTAGCGCTGAGCAGTGACGGGGGACGGCAGGTGGAGGATCATCATCTCCAGCAGGCAGTCGGCAGCGGGCAGGAAAGTGCGCATGACGACCTTCAGCAGCTGCTTGCCCTCCTTGGACTTGTCGTCCGTGGACAGCTTCAGCTGGAGCTTCTCCAGCAGGCTGGCAACGTCGTCCTTCTTGAAGTTCATGACGGCAGCGAAGATCTTGAAGATGGGGTCCAGGATAAACTGGTTGAAGGCACGCTCCAGCTGCTTGCCCTGGTAGTCGCCGTTCTTCGTCCACTTCTTAGTGGCCGGGTTGAAGTAGTTGTCGCCCTGTGGTACATGGTCAGCACATGGGATAAGCAAAGTTAAAATGACTGTCGCGGAGGGGACGGCTGCCTACCCAAAGACGCTCCATCATCTTGTTGCGGTCAACACCGAACTTCTTGGCGTAGCGGTTGGCGAACTGGCGGACGGTGAAAGCCCAGCCGTGCAGACCAGAGCCGAAGGCAACGGTGCCCTTGTACGGGTACACCTGAACGTCGCCGAGAGCCTCGTCGAGATAGGTCGAGATGATGACGTTGACGGACTCAATGGTACGCGAGAAGGACTGGTACAGATCCTCCTTGGACACCTGCAACTCCAGGAGGGCGCGGTCGACCTTGTTGATGATGACAACAGGCTTGATACGCTCACCAAGAGCCTGACGCAGCACAGTCTCAGTCTGCACGCACACACCCTCAACGGTGTCGACGACGACGAGGGCACCGTCAGTGACACGGAGAGCGGCCGTGACCTCAGACGAGAAATCAACGTGACCGGGCGAGTCGATAAGGTTGATCAGGAAGTCCTTCCCGTCAGTCTTCTGGCCGACGATGTCCTTGATGTCATCCTCGTCGTCCAGGGTGCCGAACAGGGAGATGGCAGTGGACTTGATCGTGATACCACGCTCCTGCTCGTCGGCCCGTGTGTCCGTGGCACGGGCATCTCCAGCACGTGCGGTGGAGATGATACCGGCCTTGGCCAGCAGGGAGTCGGTAAGAGTAGACTTGCCGTGATCGACGTGCGCAATGACGGACATGTTGCGCACGTTGGTCGGCTTGTCCATCAGATGACGGATCTCGTCGATCGTGAAGCTGAAGAGAGGATACAGTTAGCAGAGGGTCCATCTGAATACTCAGGCAGCCCGAGCAGGCATCCAAACCAGCCCCATCCTCTTCCTCAACCTGATATCCGGACAAAAGTGGTGCTAAGTCCGGGCGGGAAGGTGGGCAGATTTGGATCTCAGGGTAGACGAAAATGCCATGACAATCACAAAAACAGTGACATCAAGAAGTGAAGGAGCATTGTGGGCGGGGAGGGAAGAGAGCAGAGAAGCACTTACGCAACCATCTTGGCGGTATTTTACTCGATCCCGTCGAAATGGTTATCAAAAGGGGAGAGGGTTGGTGATGGAGAGGGGAGGAAAAAAAGGAAAGAGGGAGGAGGAAGAAAAAGAGGGTTGAGTTGGGTTGGGTGAAGGGCGGGTAAAGTGTGAAAAGGTTTTTTTTTTTTGGCGGGGTATTTTTGGTCTCTTTTTTTTCACCAATTGCTGCGCTTTATCTTTCCATATGTTATCCCACCCTCAGACAAGGAAGCATATCATACATATATTTTTCTACAACTAGTGGGGCAAAATCTGCTACATAGTAGAACGGAGTACGGAGTATAACAAGCGTATAAAGCCGACGCAGACAATTAGGAAAGTCTTCAAGACCGGCGTGTGACAGCACGGGCAGAAACAGTATGTAAAGATGCCCGTTGCTAGACGAGAGTAAGGAGGAAAGTAGTAGCCGCGAGCTCGAGAGGTTTATTGCCATCCCAAGGGTTTTTGCCATGAATAATTGGAAAACAGTTGGTGATCGATCGATACATTAGGAAGGCGGGGGTGGGGATTACCTGTCTCTTTCCAGGGTTTTAGGCACTTGAGCCCTGAGGAAGCTGTTGGTCCACTTATTCTGCAACTACCATTTCGACTCTAACCCGATTTGACTACAACACAGGCCGTATGACTCGAAGCGGGCTCAGCCGAATGAAATAAATCGATGTTTTGTCAAAGCTCAAAACATCAGCAAAAGCCATATGAAGTACACGGAAGAATCCTACACATTACACGCCTTCCAACTTTGTTATCGCCACCAGTTGACATGACCGCATCAGTACGACCCCAGAATCCGAGCATACGCATCCTCCACCTCACCGGCGAGCTCCAACAACGACACTATCACGATTTGATGCGTCAGGTTTGGCAGCCGGTCGCGATGCAAGCCTATCCATTCGAGCGGAGGTGTCGCCTCGCCCATGTCGCGCAGTTGGGGCGTCTCGATGACGGCTGGCTCCAACGCTCTGTAATCGTATTTCGACTTGGGCATCGTGACCTCTGCCGTGATCTTGGCCTGCTGCTCAGCTTCTCCTCCCTTTTCCCCCTTACAGGCATCGACTCCGGCACCGTCCAACACGCCCGTCAGCCTGATGGCCGTCAGCGGCAGCTCGCGGCCACATGTCTGCTCCAGAGCCCGCGAGTGGTTAGCCCACATGCCCCGGATGTAGCTGATCCGCGAGTAGTTCCAGCCCACTTCCACTTTTCCTTCCAGAGCAGACTTGAAGATGTAGTCGATCTGGCGTGAGTTTGGCTTCTGCCATGTCTGCATGCCAGCTTCGAAGCGAGGCACCTTCAGAATCGTTCCGCCTCGCGATCCCGTCACACTCAGCACCACGTCCTCAACCGACAGGTCATTGACTGTTTTGGGTGGCCCGTCCGGCTGCTTTGTCGTCGTGGGTATATGACGCACGCCGGCGAGCCCGATGCGTAGCTGTCCCAGAGTCAGGCCGAGGTTGCTGTGGATCCGCTTGTTCTCCATGTTTGCTGTGAACCGTGCCTGCGCATTCGTCGCCTCCATCTTGAGCACCTGGTGTTCGGTGAACGAGTTCGGGAAAACGCCCAAATTCAGTGTTTTAAGTGTAACGACCACATCTGTGTCCAGAGATATGGGCGACTTGGTCATGATGTCGTCGCCGCTGTGGTCTTCTGCCGTGGTTCCTGGCGAGATGCATTCTTTCACGGACGCCGAGGGGGCCAGCTTGTTCGCATCTCCCATCTCAGCCACAGCAGCGGATACAAGCGGTGCTGAAGACTGTCTTCGAATGAACCTTTCGATTTCCCGCAGCGAGGCCTCGAAGTTGGCCTTCCGTTCTTGGACTAGCCGCAGGACGGCCTGGTACAGGGCTACGCCTTGAGCCGCCGATGCTGTCGTGCCGAATACCTGAACGGAGTCGCAGTCAAAGATCGCCACAAGACGGTCTCCTCTGCCCATTTGGCGCCGGCGCACATTGTACATGAGGAATTCCAGTTTGGTGATGTCTGTCACAAGGAAGGCCTGGTAATCAAAAGACACCTTCAGACGGAGCTGGCCAATGTTCACAGATGCCTGAACCAGCGGCGTCTCGTTGAGGGCCTGTACTCGTGCCGGCCATTCGATCGACGTCCGCATCTTCAGGTCGTCCAGAGAGACAAACCCGCTCAGTCTTCCCGTGCTCTCGACACTGACTTTTCCAATGCCCAGGCAGAGGTTCTGCTCCCAATCGGACGTCTTCTTTGAGGACACCCACAGATTCGAAATGGAAAAGATCGATTTGCCCAAAGCCTGCCCCAGATCGACGTTGATCTCCAGCGCAGAGATGGCAAGCGTTGCTGTCCACGGGAAGGCCGCAGTGGCTGCCACCTGCTGGTAACGCTGCACGAGATGGGTTTGCTGCTGGGAACTAGAAGACAGCGATGCGGTCTCGGGCAACCGCTCGGCCACAATCGGAACAACGTGAACTTTGCGGAGGTCGCGTGTTGACCAGATCTCTCGGAAGAGAAGGAAATCCTGTAGCTGTTTTGCATTTATGAACACCTTCATCGGGCTGACTTTCAACAAGGCCGACATGCCCTTGACACCACTGACGTGTCTGCTGTTCATGAGAGAGAGAACCATGGACTGGACTTCAAAGCTGCCCGTCGACTCGCGCGAGTAGACATGTTGCACCGAAGCGCGGAGGCCGCTGAGATTCCCAGAAACTGCGAAAAACGTGCCCTGTTCTGCAGACTGAACCGTGTTTGCTGTGAGGTAAAAGTCGTTGAAACTTGCCGTAGCAGCGACGCGTGCAATCGGCTGACAGCTGAGCGAAAACTGCTGTCTGCACACTCGGAGGCCAAGGTTCAGCTTCAGACGCCCAAGCATCGATTTGCGATTGGATGCTGACGACAGAATGCTCTCCTCCTGCTTCGCTTTTCTGATGACCGGGACTTCGTCCGGGGACTCCGCCGGCCCATCATGTTCGTCTGGTAGAAATCTTGCACTGTCCGAGTTTCTCACGACCTCCTTTATACTCGCAGTCATGTCCATGGCCAGCGGTACAACAGACGGGTAGAGGACATTGCTTGAAGCGTCAATCCTGACTTCGGCGTATAGCGAAGGATCTTCCCGGCCGTTGTCTTGATATCTTGCCTTCCATACAAGTCCAGGGGAGCGCAACTCCGTGCTGCCGCCAGACTCATCTGGGTTGAACTGGCCGTACTTTCCGGCAACAGAAAGTCGACGGGAGCTTCGAGACCTACTGGCATCCTCAGGCATAGCATGTGCAAAGTGCGACGGCAGATAACTGCCATGCTTCTTCCCACTAATGTGAACCACAGCACCGGCGAAATCCATATCAACCAGAAACGATTCCAGCCTCTTGCCGCCTGGGGCTGGCTGCTTTGGGGCTTCAGCCCGCTTCACGGACGACGAGGTACCGTACGGTGATGCTGCTGGCTTCCACTGGTGGGATGCCTGTCTCACGTTCTTGATCGACAGCTGGATGGATTCCTTCAGATGGGTTACCGGGACGATAAACTCGGAAGAAAGCCGTACGTCAAGCGACTTCCCAATGGCTTGGAATGCAAACCGACGCGTCTTTTGGGTGGAGAAATATGCAACGCTGAAGATAACCTCGGGAAGAAGCGCCGAGATGGGAGACCGAGCTCTCTTATCATGTGTTGGGGGAACCATTTGCAGTTGGAAGTTTTCGATTGTGAGTCGTGCTGAGTTCTGATTCCGAGTGCCCAGTTCAATACGTCCTAGCAGCAGCACCAGGTCTTCTTTTCCGGCGATAGACGGTGATACGCCCAACTTTGGGCCGGAGAAGTATGTCGGCGTAGGCCGTTCGATGGCAGTCAATGCACAAAGCCAGCTGATCTGTATATTCTTGATTTCGAACGAGTATGCCATGGACGATAGGAACGCGTCGATGATATCCGGCTCGTCTCCCTCCTCGGACTGTTCCTGGTCGTTGATCGTGATCCGAGGCTTCGACTGTCTTAGCTTTCGGAGATATTCAATCTCCCGCGACGTGTCAAGATCCTTGATTTTGTCACCCATGTAGCCGAGCACGTCTACCACCGTCGAAACGGTTTCTGGAGAAAAACTGGCATCAAATCCATCGCTCTTCACGGCAAGGGATCGCCGTTCTGTGCCATCATCCATCAGCCCGGACGTCGCGGTTATCAGAGCTGCAAACACGACGCTTCCACAGGACGACATGAACTCCTCAGTTCCCTTCCTGATCTCAAATGCGATACGACGAAGATTGATATAGAGCTCGGGATTCGACAGGACCGGACCGCCGTTTTCGAGTCGGTTAGACACTTCCAGCTTCACACTGTCCAGACAGAATGAGAGATGGGCTAAAGGTGCCACATCGGTTTTCAGCGGACTGTTTCCAAATATTTCCAGGCCGGCAAAGGTCGAATGCACCGAGTAGATGAGCTGGCGATGTGCCTTGCTAGCTGATGACCTGCGGGAGCTAACTTGGGCGGGTTGCTCATCAGTCCTGAGGATCTCTGTTAGGTGATTCTGGATTATTTTCAGCTGTTGTTGCATGTCCGTGACCGTGCTGGAGATTTCTGGGCGATTCAGAGCCGAAAGCAAGCTGTAGACGGCAGAGGCATCAAGCTGCACCAGCTCCAAAGACGAAAACACCGTGATTGTCTGCTCCACATCGCTTATTTGTGTCGTTATGCGCCCGTTGGTAGGAGGGATTTGAAGCAATGAGATGCTGCGTGGCGCATTATTGACAGTGACCTGCATATCATGGGAGTTCTCCTTGACGTCGAAATCAAAGATAAACTCCCTTCCAAAGTCGGCCGTTGTAGACACCCTGGCCACAACACCAGATATGATGTACGTCAAGGAGCGCAGAAGCGGCAAGCTGATCACGTAGTGGTCCAAAAAGAGCGCTATCTTCACGTAGAATGTCGGGAAGCGGTCCGTGATTCTTGTCTTGGTATCAGGCACGAGTGCCTCGTTACGAGCATCTGCTGCTGCCGCTGCCACCGGGAGCTGAGCCTTCAACCGGTAAATCTGCGCAAACTCGTCTCTCACAAGCAGATCCAGGATCTCCATCAAGACGATCGGATCCTGCTTTACATCAAGGAAAAAGTCTCGGCTACTAGCCGTAGCTTTGAAAGAAGGGGTGTATTTACCGTTCGTCGTTTGCGTGTCATAGGAAACAAAAATGCTGGGGCCGCGCAATTCGGATGACACCAACAGCTCCGAATGACTCTTGATCCGGGAAGTGATTGAATCACCGCTCATGACAACGTTTGTGTCCATTGCTCCCAGCTTGTTCCGTCGGAGAAGCAGAGACGCCTTGAGATCCCCACTCAACATACGGATGTTCAGATTGATCGTGTCCACAATGATAGCGGCGCGGTCCATGGCAACCACAATGTGAAATGTCTGCTCATTTGGCGTGAGCGTAGACGCCGAAATCTTTGTCAAGTCGTTCTTGTCCCTGAACTTGGCTTCGTTCTTGCTGGGACACAGTTGCTCCATCTCTTGCATCCTCTTTTTGTAAAGCTTCAAGATATCTTCGGCAAGCTCGCAAATCTCCCAGTTCATTCTGATTGCGGAATCTGCACAGTAGATGTTGAGTATGGAGATCGATTTAGAGCCTCCTTTGCCAGCCACAAGAGTGGGGTTTTCCGAGGCTGACGCAGCTGATGTCGGAGCGTTGTTTTCGAACCTGACTGTGAGATCTAGAAATTGTATCTCGTTCTGTTTCAGCCCTGGATCCAATACCATCTGCAGTCTTTGTAACTTGGCAACAACCATGAGAGGCAGGGGGGCTGGCTGGGTCTTTGCAGTTTTGCTTTGGTTTCCGACCAGGTCGCCGAACAGCTTCCGCAGTAAAACCGACCGGCCAACATCATTCAGATCCCAGCCTCTCCACCGATCAAGGCTGGAGAGAACATCGTGAATGCCGGTCGGAGCAGATTCTGACGCACACTTCCCCCCACTCAATGGAGATTCTTCGCAGCCGGCACAGTCGCGAATCAACTGCACTTTGTCGGTTACTTTCATCAGAGACCAGATCTGCCGGAGGCGAACTGCCAACTTCCACGAGTCGAAAGTTCGCAAGTGCTCGTTGGCCGAGCGAAGAACCGCAGAGGGTCGAACGAGAAAACTCGGATCGGGGACTCCCTTGCCAGCAGAAATCAATCGCCGCGCCAGGAGAGGACGGACTCGATCGCTGTAAGAGAGAGGGCCTGAAAGGTATTCTGCCATGGTGGCAACGAGAGCGCCAGTCCGGTCGACTAGAGATGCGATATATCCAATTTTCTCGGAGCTCAGTTGCGCCTCTATGGCACCGACATCTGCGTCGAGATAGGTGAGGTCTCTGCTGCCCAGAGAAACCAACACATCTGATAGTTCTGCCGTGAATGCAGCTTGGGATCCAGTCGCATAGGCAGTCCGTTCTGAGGCAGATAGTCCAAGCGAGCCCAGTCGAAGTTGGAACGAGTTTTTCGTCTTTGTACTCTCCGGTTCGAAGGTGTTGTCCCAGGTTGTTTTGGCCCGAGACATGAAAGTGACTTTGGAGACCGAGACGTCATACTGGTCTTTCGCGTCTCTCGAAGATCTGAAAGAGTCCAGACTTGAGCAGTTGAGCAGGCGAAGATTGGCCTCTGGGAGTTGAATGGCGAAATCTGCAATCTGCCCTTTCATATTTCTATGGCCGAAGGCACTCATGATGTCGCCCACCGAGCTCATCTGTACTGCATCTAAAATATTTTCAGGGTCATGAGGCTCAAGGGCAGAGATCAAGGAGGCAATGTGCTTCACTGAAGTTGGGTTGAGAAAAGCGCTCACGCCTTCACGGACTCGGATCAGAACACTAGAGTGGATCCTGTTTTCGCTCAGCATCTCCGGGTCGACGTCCCCCAAATCAAACTCAGTGGGAGATTGACTGTCAAAGCTGGCTCCGCTGCTACACCTGCTGCCAGCACCCCTATAGCCGGGCTGCTCATCTTTCTCCAGGGTCAGCGTTGCCGCCTCTCTCATATCGGGTCTGACGTCCTGTAGCGGAAACTTTGGAGCAGAAAAATTGCTGTGCAATGCTGACATGTTCCGACACGGACTTTTGTGCGATCCGCTATCAGCAAAGTCCCCAGTTGCACTGTAGAATCCGGAATGGCGAGTCGATGATGATATGTCACGCCTATGCGAAGCTGACAGATGTCCGCTCTGACCGGTGGCTTGTGGCTCTATCAACGGAAGGGGAGCAAACTCATGCTGGTCCTGGGCTGAATGCCTTGACTTTGAGAAAGAGGGTATCGAGCCTTGGGTCCGAATGACGCTACGTTGACTGGTTGCGGAAGCCGAAAGAAACGAGCTCCGTGATTTTTGATGTCGCATACGTCTTTGAGACTGCTCTGCCATGCTCTCGATTGACAGAGTAATGTCGTCTTCCTCGATGTCGACCGATGTGACCGGGTGTGGCACCAAAGGCACAGGTTGTGCAGGAGGTTCAATCTTGTCAGGAACGAATCCATGTTCCAAGAAGGCTGGCAATAAGAGAAATCCAGCGCGGTTAGTCCGTTGATCCTCGTGTTGTACAAGCTTCTGCTGCAGTCGCCTTTCGTTTGAGAAGTCAAACTTGCGGCCGATGATGGCAATGCTCAGTCCGGTTTTGAAAAAAGCATCTGTCTCGACCGGAATATGAAGCCTTGATCTATGGCGCATCGCAGACTCTGAGTTGACGCAAGACAGTTGCAAGTCTGGAATCGAAATGTCGGCACGCTTCGAATAATGAGTTCGAGCCCAGTCGTTGTAGTTGACATCGACGCCCTCTGAAAGGCACAGCAAGAATGCTGCCTCGTCGAGATGGAGCCACAAATTCACAGATTTGACGTTGGCGCGAAGAAACGTGACGTCGTACATCACAACGGACGAGTACGCTATCAACGCATTTTCGTCATCATCGAAGGTGAACCCAAAGGACTTTCCACCGTTCATTAGGGCCGTCAGAAAGTCTGTCGTGCACTCCCCAGTGACGGCTCCAACAGAAATATCCCAGTTACAAAGATAGGTTGGCTCGGTAGGTGGCAGGCCAAATAGACGATTACCGTACACGTGAATGCCATCAATGAAGAGCTGGGTGTTAGGCATGGCGTCAATAGAAGCATCGGGCGCATACTTGTCGTCATCACTGTCGCTGCCCTGGGACATGCTCAGGGGACTCAGCACAAAATCCAAGTCCATGTAATAATTTGTGAAGCGCAAATCGGCAGCGAGACATGCAGCCGTCAGCTGCACATGACGGGAAACAGAATAAATATTGGCCGGCAGGAAAATCTTCGGGTCATCTGCATGGACACCCAGGATGACATCCATGTCATTGGAGCTTTTGTGGGGAGGCCGAGTAGCCAGCTCAGCTTTGGGGTTGGACTCTTTCAGGAGAAGGCCGTCCTGGTATTCCTCCAAGGTCTTGAAGTGGACGTCGTCTCCAAAGTAGTTGTCCTTGAGCTTGAGGAAATAGCGCACCACAAACCCATGTGCCCAGAAGGTTGGCTGCCGGCCAGATACATTGAGAACCAGGGTATCCGTGCTGCCAGCCGAAGTGGTTGCGCAGTAATGATACTTGCCATCCACAAGAAGATCCTTCAGGTGACCTACGTCTTTGCAAGGACAAAACGTGGTCTGAGTGTTCCAGGTTGGGACGTGGAGTCCGATAGAGGCAGAGGCAGTCTGCACAGTAAAAGGAATGGCGTTGCTCGGAGGTCGATATCGGTCCAGTGGGATACACAGAGCTGCCTCTAGAAGAGCGCTGGATATGATGATGAAGGCGTTGTCATCCAGGCTTGTCGGATTGTTGATAATGTTTGCGTCGTTGACATTCAAATAGATCTTGACGTTCAGAAAACAGAGGTTGACGGAGTACTTGAATGGTGTGAATACCAAATAAGGAGATGGTGGGCCGCTTCCCCAGTCATCGATCAGGTCCGTTATCAAGTAGACATGATCGCGAAGCAAAAACAGCTCCAGGTCATGGCTGGAGATATGGAAATGCCAATGTCGCAATCCGTTCCATTTCACGGGTGTAGACAGGTCACAAGAAACCTGTAGACCCGCAGAGCGCCACAGAACCTGTTGGTTAACACTGCTAGAGATCTCGACCCTTGGCAAATCTAGATTAAGCATCGAGGAAAACCCGGTATTGCTAGCGGTCATGTCCATGGAGTAGGATATAGTGGCGTTTGCGGCGATTTTTATATCAAGCCAGCCATATGGCCGCTGACTTGGTGCGGCACCAGCAGGTTCCGACTTCTTAAATCGTGAATGAGCTCGGCGTTTGTCTCGCGCTGGACGAAACTTTGTGTTCGTATCCTTGTTCTTGAAGCGCCAATTCTTTGACGACTCGCGGAGAGGAACGCGCAAGGTCACCTCCTCGTCCAGCTCCACGTACATCTTGAATTGTGTTGGAACCCGCAGAGCGCCAACTGGAAGATTTTTGGCTGGCTGTGCATCTTTGCTCAAACCCGGGAAGAAAACGCGCTGCAGCTCGGCTCGTTTTCGATCAGCCCAGGGCCCGTAGTTGATACTGCCTCCGCGGACGGACAAAGCCATTCCCCATGCTGGCGGGGGCTCAAAGCCGTTGATGTTGTGCTCATGACCTGTTGGAAGCTGTTGCTCCTCGGGCTTTGCTGGGTCACCGGGGACAGATTCAGCAGCGACCGCAGTAGAAGCTACTTTACCCACGGAGTCCCAGTACATTGTGAAAACAGCCTCGGGGCTCTCGAGAATGGGATTTAGCATTGCATACTCGGTTCCAGCCCAGCGCGTTTTCTCATCGCCGTCAGGTCCATCAAGATATCTGGACAGGCCTTGCCAATGGCCAGAACCTGGCATATGGGCAGAGGCCGAAGTCTCCTGTGCAGAACCGGGACTTGTTGAATTGAAGGACTCGACTGATCTCCGAAAATAGGGAAGTAGATTGCGAAGCTGGTAGAAAGCAGCGCGACGTTGGTGGTGAAAAAATGACCGCCGTGGAAGCGGCCTGGATTCTTTAGCAATCTCCTTTTCCCTCAGTGCCCTGCTGACTTGGTCCTCGCGGTAATCGTCGTTGTCCTTTATTTCAATGACAGGTTTCGTAAATCGAATCTTGAAGAGTTGTTGGTAGGGATCGGGCGTTTGGGTTTCAACGGCGTCAATCTCTCCAGACAGAGACTGAGCTTTGACAACCATGATTGCGGAAGTATTCTCATTGCCCATAACAACAGCCGCCTTATCACACGTAAAGTGGATAGGAAACAGTTGCAGAAACACCGGCAGCGCATCTTTGTCGGCATCCTCGGTGCTAGGCTTCTTTTTCTCGCCATCTGCACCGCCATGCTCATAGCTGTCTGCCGATGAAAAGCGCAGATCGGGCTCTCCTTGAAGACCTGCCGCTTTCTCATCTGGATTCCCCTTCCCCGAAATATCTCCGTTGTCGTGCTCTTTTGTGTGACGTTTCCGCAGTTTGTGCAGTCCGTTGTTGTCATGGTCCAAGTGTCCATGCTCTGCGATGTCGTGTTCCTCTCCACCATCTACAGATGTAGTCAACCCTGCAATGATGCTGTCGTATGCCGCACTGCGGTTGTAGACAAACCACTCCAGACCTGCAATGGTCAGGTTCACGCGACAAGGCAGCTGAGGTTCGGATTTGCTGTGGCCATGGGTATTCGCCCCATTTGCATCGTCTGAGCGCACGTCCTTTCCGCTCGTTGGCTTGCCGACGTTGATATGTCGGACTCTCCGAATCCAATACGACCATGTGACGTGACCGTTCTGTATCAGAATGGTCTCGTTGTTTCCGTGATAGCGAAGTCCGACGAAGAATATGCGGCCCCCCAGCAGCGAGAACTGAATCGCTTGTACGTCGATGTAAATGCCATAGCGGCGCCAGGTCCATTGTCGCAATGCCCAGAAAACCAAGGAAGCAACAGCTCTGTTGAAGTATAACAAGAAGAATAACCCCCTGAATCATAGCAGATGTCTGTTAGTTCCCAAACAGGGCATTGCGCGAGGAAAGTAGTGGACGTACAAGAATGACGCGACGATCATGTACGTCAAGAAAAGCCTAAGTTTCAAAGAGAAGGCCGTCAGCAGAGTTGATCGTAAGAGGCGCGCGATCCTCGAGGAAGAGGTACGTTGAGTGCTTACCCACTAAATTGATTCCCATTGTCCAGGTCGTACGAGGTATAGTTGGCCATCCTGTCAAGCTCCAAGCACTGCTCCAAGATTCATCTGTTTCTATAATTCGCCGCGGAGTCTATTCTCCATAGTTAGGATGAGTGGTCGTCATATCCCGGTATAGGTGTGCTCGTAATGCGGAAAGTCATGCGTTCCGGTGCAACTCTGGCTGCAGCAGACGATGCGCTCAAAGTCGGAAAGTTTGCCGGAGATGTTTCGAGGTCCGTCTAGTTCCTGGTGTAGCCGATTTGCGAGGCGCGAGCTCGAAGGATTGGTAGACAGGAAGGTGAGGCTTGCAACGGGGCTCGTTCCACGAAAAGTACCGCTGTACGGAGTGATCCGTGCTGCTGACTTTACACCCCGAAAGCGCGTTGATTGTGGCTGAAAAGGAGCTCTAGCTGCTCGTTTTGGGGAATTTTAAGAGGGTTATAGCTCGGCCTATCGGAGTGCCCCGATAAACTCTTATCTATGGGTCTCTACACGGACACGCTAATACTTAAGCCAAAGCACCAAACAACCTAATTGCTCGTCATCACTGATATCAACGACATTTCTGCTGCCTTACCGGCAAGCATGATTCAATCTAGTCCCGAGGAGACATCGCTCTTGTTTCTTATTCCCTCTGTTATGGTCTCCTAATAGGGAGCACAGAGAAGAGCTACCAGCAGCTTCTCCGTCTCTCTGGGTCTCCCTTCTATCTAGACTCTTCGAGACGCGATCCCCTCTGAACCCGACGCTACCGAGCTCAAGCTCAACCGTCACGATGGTTGAAGGGACGGGACAGAAGTTTGCGCAGGCCACCACGATTGTGGCCGGTGTTGGATCTCTCGTGGCTACTCTCATGTCTATCGTGTATGTCGCCTGGCTCGCACCTAAGGACGTCTGAATGAGTGCTAATCTCTTGCCTTTGTGCTTCAATATCAGTTCGATATGGCTTCAGCTGTGAGTCGAGCTAAGCTTTCGTCTCCCCTGGCGCCAAATGCTGATAAACTTTCAGGAAAAACTACCGCAAGCCGTTGCTTCAACGATACGTCGTTCGAATCCTCCTCATGTACGTTTCTCGACCTATATGTATACATTCTTTTAGCCACCATATGCGCCGGTTATTGACTGTTTGAAGGGTTCCTATATACTCTATAGCATCTTGGGCGAGTATGGTATCAACGATTGCTGCCCAGTGCCTCGACCCCATCCGTGACATATACGAGGTTGGTGCTACATCCTGTCTTCCGGTTCTGCCGACTCTAACTAGCCAATCTGCCTTATGCCTAGGCCTTTACCATCTTCACTTTTTTTCAACTCCTTATCAACTACCTCGATGGTGAACGGGCTCTTATCATAATGACCCACGGCCGTGAGCCCAAACCACTCTTGTTCCCCTTGAACCACTTTCTCCCTCCAATCGATATCTCAGACCCACACTCCTTTCTGGCGGTTAAGCGGGGCATCCTTCAATACGCATGGCTGAAGCCTATCCTCGGTCTGTCGGCCGTCATCATGAAGGCAACAGGTACATATCATGAAGGAAAACTTGAGCTGAAGTCGGGGTACTTTTGGAGCACCATCATCTACAACTTCAGTGTCACCATCAGCCTATACTCGCTCGGCCTGTTTTGGGTTATAATGCACGAGGACCTGAAGCCGTTCCGGCCAGTGCCGAAATTCTTGTGCGTGAAGCTCATCATCTTTGCTTCGTACTGGCAAGGCTTCTTGCTCTCCGTTCTGGTCTGGCTTCGTGCTCTCCCAACCGACATAGATGGGTATACGCCGGATAATTTGGCGCTTGCTATCCAGGATGCACTGATTTGTATCGAAATGCCGGCCTTTGCAGTGGGCCATTGGTATGCGTTCTCGTGGCATGACTTTGCCGATAATACGGTGGCAGCCGCCCGGATGCCGGTGAAATATGCTCTTCGCGACGCGTTCGGAATACGTGATCTTATCGAAGACTCGAAGCTAACGTTCCGCGGCAACAACTATGCGTATCGTGACTTCGACTCAAATGACAAGATATTGGCTCATGAAACATCTCGCTCGAGAATGGCACGGCTAAGAGCCGGCATGCGGTATGAGCGCGGTGGCAAAGGAAAATACTGGATTGCGAGTCCTGATAAGGCGAATGCGAGTGATGTGGATCCGTACACTCCTTTGCTGGGTAACAACCGCGATCAGTACGTTTCTGGGCCAAGCCGAAGCAACTCTCAGTCTCTTGAAAGCAGCACGTTTGAAGACCCCACGCTGGATCCGGATATGGAGAATCTCTATGCCAAGGCGCGGCAACTCGAGTATGGTGATTGGAATGTACGTGAAGAGCTACTCTATGACGTTTGGTTGCCTCACTTCTGACAGTACTCGCAGTATCCTGTTGTCCCTGCGAACGGCCCATCGCGAGCGGAACGCTGGAGAGCAGCGACTCCCATCTCGTATCACCAAGTGCCGAGTCGGGTGCCAAGCTACAATGCGCCATTGTCTCCAGTAGACAATAATAGAGGCGCGACGCATGAACAGCCACAGATGGTCACAGTGGCGAAGAAGAAAGGCAAGCCAAAGCACAAGAGTGCGCCAGCTCGAAAACGAACGCTGTCACATAGCCAGAAAACACCGGTAAAACCCAGTGGCGATGTCGATGACGTGAGCAAAGACGCAGTCCCGTCACTTCCTCCTCAAAGTCCAGGCACAGACAACAACATCAGGGCCAACGACGAAACATCGCGACTATGGCAGCACGAAGGGGATTCTGTAGCTGCAACGGAGCCTGAGGACATCCTATCACCGACGTATGACTTTCAAGAGGAAGCATTCCAGAATGTCTGGGGCAGTGGCAACAGCCAGGCAGGACACTAAAGAGATGCGAAAATATGACTGCTTTGAATTTTGCAACACGGTACTTGTTGTCATCTACTTATTGATTCCCATAACACGGCGTTTGTTTTACCTGCTCATATGGAGGTATCTTTCAGATGAGACCAGCAGGCAGTTACAATAGGTTTTAGATCAATGCGAGAGATATACATGCAGTATATACGTGGCCAGGGCCCCGATCTATGATTGATATGCTCATTCGCTGCCTGGGCTGGGCGGCCGGTCCCCAGACGTAGTCCAGTTAGCCGGGCTGGGACCCAGGATATAGTGAAGGCTGCCACCATTCTCAAAAATATCGTTGTAGGTGAGCCGAGCACGAGTCCAGCCTTTGCCGTTGACTTTCAGTGACTGGACGTATATAGACTCTGTCGAAGCGCCGTCTGCTTTAATACTCAGCATCTTTCCATCTCCCAGGTCAATCGCAAGGTTGGTGAATGAAGGTGATCCAATCAGGAACGTCGTCTGTCCCGTCATGGGGTACAGTCCAATCTTGACCCATAGCAGCCACGACTCCATGGCACCAGCATCACTATTCCCCGGTAGACCGGTCTTTGTTGCGCCGTAGTAGGTGTCAGCAACAAAATATGGTTGTGCTTCACGGTGAGGTCTTGGCGCCCGACAAAGTTGAACAAGAAAGGGGTGGTGAAACTGGGCTCGTTTCCGGGGTTAAATATCGTGTTGTTGAACGACTCTGAGCCCGTCGGACGCAGCCCGGGGATGAACATGGTAGACAGGCGGTCCGAGAAGACACTCTCACCGCCTGAATACTCGATGAGCGTGTCGATATCATGGTGGGCGTTAAACGAGTATTCCCAAGGCAATGCCTCGTAGTCTGATGGATCTCATTAGCAACCCAGACCGGAGTAGGGGCATCTGCTAAATCGGCACTTACAGTCATCTGCCCAGTAGCAATTGCCACAGCACAAGGGATCCTGGTCGATGAAATCGGTGGTGTTGCGCGGCACCAGAAACCCAGAGAATCCGAGAGACGTGGCATTTGGGTTCCAATGGTTCCGCCAGTTTCGTGACCGGTTCAAATAGGTGGCCGCATCCTCAGTCTTGCCCAAGCCACTGGCAACCTGGTAGAGGCCAAAATCGTTGGCGGCGCTGGCAGCGTATCAATAGAAGGCCCAAGGTGAGAGAGAGGGAGTAAGAAGACATACTACTCTACGGCGCGGCTTACAGACCGACCGTATATTCGTGTGATGAAGCCGTAGTTCAGCCAGTCGGGAAGGGCACCGCGGCCCTCTTTCGTTGAGCTAGTCATATCCCGAGTGTCGTTGTTGTTGGTCGGGACCACTTCGGCATCCGTCTTCATTGAAGCATAAGCGTCTTCCCAGTTGACACTCCCCCTGACGCTGACATAGGCATCAGCTAGCACGTTGTCAGCATTAGAGCCGCCTTGGGCGGCGCCATTGAAAAAGGAGGAACAGCCATCGGGGAGGAAGCCATCATGGCGCCAGATGTCGACAAGAGAACGAATAAACTCTTCCTACATTGTCGGCTGTAGGATATGAACCTTGGGGGTTGTGCAGCGGAACTAATTCTTGGTCAGAAATACGAAAGGTAGGGTACGGGAGACCAAAATAATTCATACCAGATCCCAGAGAGTGAAAGAATCGTCATAGTACGGCTCCGAAGATGCCCAGATCGGATTTTCGCCTGTCTTGTTCTGCGGAAGTAGAAACATGTGGTACAGAGATGTGTACAGCAACTGTAGCCGAGTGGTGTTGGTAGTGTCAGTTGTCGTGATTCGGCTCAGCACATTGTCGTTCCAAAGAGCACGCGTCTAGTCCACCAGATCAGTCCGCGTCATGCTCGCGGGTATGAATGTGTCGACATTGCTGCAAGCTTGATCGGACGAAATAAACGAGACGCCAACACGGGAAGTCACTTTGTCTGTGTTGTTGAAGGTAAAGACAGCCCCGAGACGTGCCGTCGATTCCAACGCATCTCCTACTGAATACGTTTTGAGCTTGGAGCTGTCGACGCCCAAGAAAGTGTGTGCCGTTCCAGGACTGTCAAAGTAGCCGCAGAAGTAGACGGTCCATGCCGGAGCATTATTCCAGCCCTTGTCGTAAGTTCCAGACCCCCAATACTTCAGGACATCGCCATCAGATGTGGATATATTGATAATGCCTCCGAGGTAGTTTTGACTAAGAGTGGGTTTTTTTTTCGATGGCAGGAAGTGGTATACATCAACAATCACACTATTCGTTTCGTCAGACGGAAATTTGTATTCATATAGGCCGGCTCGAGACGCGGCAGCCAGCCCGACAGTGATTCCTGAGCCGGTTACGGCTTTGTAAGGTCCAGGGCTCGCTTCGTCGGCAGCAGAGCATGGATATCGAATTGTCGGGCCAGTGGGTTAGACACAGACCCTTTTACGGGCATGCATCTGCGATACCACTCCGTATTTGGGTGCGCCTCCGGTGCCACTCTCGTGAAGCATGCTGAAGCCATAGAAGTAAGTAGAACCGCCTAGATAGCCGGAGTAGCTGTCGACATCATCTCAGGCTCCTTTGTCCATATCTGGGCCAAGCTTCACCATGCCAAAAGGCTCGCTCACTCCTGGGAAGGTATTTCCTCCATTTTCTGTGCCAGTCTAGAAATGTTAACTCGGGAAATATACTTACATATAGAGTGGGCAAACGTACCAGTGGTAAGACATAGCTGGTGAGGTTTGTGGAGCTGGAGCTGACTGCCTTTGTCAAGCTCAACACAGCCGAAATGAAAAGAGATCTCGAAAGCATCACGATATACGGATATCCAGCTAAAGAGTTACAAAACCTCGAAAGCTGGCAAGCAGAAGAATACACAAGTTCAGGCGGATGAGCTGGTCTTTTACGCTCTCCTCGACCCACTTATCGAGGTCCAACCCCTGCAGCTGAAGGATCGTCCCTGTGGCTATGAAATTACTTTAGTGGAGGATGTAGCAGGCTTTCACGGTGAGAGATGGGCGGCGAAGGATGCAAGGTGCAAGATACCCTGGCAGAAGCAGGTGCTATAGACTTGACTTGAATAACCAGTGACAGAGACAACATGTGAAATATGTGTATGGATACGGTGGATCATTTTAGTCGTGCCAAGCATATTCAACCATGCCGAAACGAACAGGGCGTCGCCATGACTGCACCGAGGAGTCTGCAATAGACTGCTCAGCAAGGCTAGCCGAGATTTGACTTTTGACAAGAAAAGGCCAAGAAAGTCTAAGAGGAGCAACTGCCGCCATGATGTCCCATTCAATGGCGCAGGCATGATATTTGTTGCTGCCACTGGAAGCAGGAAGAGTGGGTTGCAAGTCTTAAGTAGTATGTTCGGTGGCTGAGTACAGAGTACCAGGGTGCGAAGGATCAGGCTAAACAGGCTTGGTGCTATAAGAATAGACGGCAATGTCTGGATCAGGTTGTTGACGTGTCGCATATAACAATATGATTCAGCCTTCATTGTGGCGGTTGCAGGGGTGGCTCAATGTGTGCTTCGAGATCGTAATCAACTATGCAACCCCGTATCTTACAGAGTAGCAATGGCGACGGTGATGATGGAATTCACCCCACCGTATGGAGTCTCATTTAGCCTTGAAAGGATGAGTTACTCCGTACTCCGTAATACCGTTTTACCATTATACTGCTTTGACCGCTAGTCGCAGCACAGCTAAGGTGGGACGGTCTTGTCCGATTAAAACCGGAGTGCATCGCTTTCTCATTGCTGGCCTCGTCTCTCGTACGCATGTAAAATAAATGGCCTATAAATCAGCGGTTGTGGTGCCATGTCAATTCGAAGACTTAGTTTGTTCGTACAGAGGCTTGCCTGTTAAAAGTATATTGCCATCATTAATAAGGGCCTCTCAGCCCAGGCGCTCCACTGTCTGAGAGAGCAAACACTGCAATGGTCAAGAAGAGGTCGTTTGCGCTTCTACCGCATGAAAATATGCATGACTAATATATTGCGGTCGCGGTGTGGACAGATTCTGACTATATGGCAGCCAAGAAATACAGGAGATACCAAGACGGATGCCTAACAAGCGCATTCTACATGACTCAGCCTAACAAAGAGCCCCAAATCTTTTGATGCGCTAATGACACAGGCGGCAACGGGCCAACCAAAACCCATCATTTCAGTCTGAGTGCAAAGGCAGGGACGACCCGCAAAACCCCTCCTCAGCGCTGCTACCCGTCTTCTGCGGGCATAATCACAATCGTCATCCCTTGCTGCTGCCTCTGAAGAGTCTCTGAAGAGCACCTTCCTCTGCATCAATCATCCCCGTTGGCAAACCGAAGTCTATTTTCAGCAAGAACGAACCTCTAGCAATATTTTCGACTTTCTCTCCTCTCGCCCTTCCCATTTCTCACCCTTCCCACTTTTGTTGCTGTTATTTTTATTTTATTATTTTGAATACCCACTTTCTACCTCGCCAACCAAAAGTCCGAGGGGGGCAATAAGAAAACAAAAAAAATAATACTCCCGTTTTCACACCTCAACTCCCTCCCTCCTCTTCCTCCCTCCTTTCCACTCTCATCCTCCTGTCATCGACAATCTCTTGGGCCAACCCCCGCTTCCCTTCCTTTCCTCCTTGCTCTATCTTCTCGTCCTGCTTCTCTGCCCGGCCCTTTCCTTTCTGGACTGCGTTTGCCTTCCCCACCGCGAGCAACTATCCCACCGTCTTTTTCTTCCCACCCCAGATCAGCGGGCGGAAAGCATCAACAAGCCGACATCATGGAGGGAAACTCGGACATCAACACAATCCTGACCAATTCGTTGTCGCCAGGTACGTATTCTCTGCCTTGATTTTCTTTGACTTTTGCCGTATTCACGCGCCTGCACCCACGATCAAGCTAGACAGTGGTGGGAGTGAGGAGGTGACGAGGGACGATCTGCGAAGAGGCATCGGCTACGCGCCCACGCGCGCCTCACATCCCGTCCCGTCATCAGGGCTGGCGGCTCCGCGTATGGTCTCGTCGCATTTTTATCGGCTTGCTAACGATTAACAGACAACACGTTGCGTCAACATGCTGAACAGCAACTGGAACAAGCGGCGGTTACAAACTTTGTACGTTTCCCCTCGATCACTCCATCCATCTATCCCATCCATCCCATTCCATCCATCTTATCTACCCCTTCTTTTCCGATCTTCACTAATCGTGCTTGCGTATTCCCTAGTCTCTGTATCTCGCAACACTCGTCCAAGAACTCGCTAAGGAAGATGCTCAGGGCCACATCCGAGCCGCTGCTGGTTTAGCCCTAAAAAATGCATTCACTGGCCGGGACCCGGCACGGCAGGCTGACCTCCAGGCAAAATGGCTGCATCAGACCGACCAGGACACCAAGACGAACATCAAGCAGCTCGCCCTTCAGACCCTATCATCGTCCAACGCTCAGGCTGGCCAGGCCGCTGCCCAAGTCGTCGCTTCTATTGCTTCTATCGAGCTCCCCCGCAATTTGTGGCCCGAGCTTATGCCCTCGCTCGTGCAGGGTGTTAGCGACGGCCAGGTCCACCAGAAGCAGGCCTCTCTCACAACAATAGGCTTCGTCTGCGAGAGCCAGGATCCGGAACTACGCACCAGCTTGATCGGCTTTTCCAACTCAATTCTGACTGCCGTGGTGCAGGGTGCTCGCAAGGAGGAGACCAACAACGACGTCCGGTTTGCTGCCATCACGGCTCTCAGTGACTCTCTCGAGTTCGTTGGCAACAACTTCAAGCACGAGGGCGAGCGCAACTATATCATGCAGGTCGTCTGCGAAGCCACACAGGCTCCCGATAGCCGCATCCAGCAGGGTGCATTTGGCTGCTTAAACCGCATTATGGCTCTGTACTACGACAACATGCGCTTCTACATGGAAAAGGCTCTCTTCGGTCTCACCATAATGGGTATGAAGTCCGAGGACGAGGACGTCGCGAAGCTCGCTGTCGAGTTCTGGAGCACGGTTTGCGAGGAAGAGATTGCCATCGAAGATGACAATGCACAGATTGGACCGGTACTTTTTCCCTACCCTTACAGGTTATTTTGGGCACATTTTGCATATAAATGCTAACATGGCTCTTGACCAGGTTGATGACCAAGACCAGCTACGTCCGTTTTACAATTTTGCTCGTGTTGCTACGAGCGAGGTGGTGCCAGTGCTGCTGCTTCTTCTCTCCAAGCAAGACGAGGACGCTGCTGATGACGAGTACAACATCTCACGCGCTGCCTACCAGTGCTTGACCCTTTACGCACAGGCTGTGGGCCCCACCATCATCCCACACGTCATTCAGTTTGTCGAGTCGCATTTGCGCCACGAGGATTGGCATTTACGGGATGCTGCCGTCTCTGCGTTCGGTGCGATCATGGAGGGACCTGACGAAAAGGTGCTCGAGCCCATTGTTCAGTCTGCTCTGGCTATACTGATATCGATGATTGACGACCCGTCGATCCAAGTGCGTGATTCCACAGCTTTCACTTTGGGACGCATCACAGAAAACTGCTCGCAAGCCATCGACCCCGCTGTTCACCTCGACCCTCTCATCGAGGCGCTTTTCCGCGGTCTGCTAAGCAGCCCGAAGATGGCTGCCTCGTGCTGCTGGGCCCTGATGAACCTGGCGGAGCGCTTTGCTGGCGAGCCCGGTGCCACCACCAACCCCCTTACTCGCCACTTCACCACCAGTGTCCGTCATCTATTGACCGTCACTGCACCGGATGCTGGTGCAGAGCCTGCTGTGCGCACTGCCGCTTACGAGGTTCTCAACACCTTTGTCTCCAACTCCGCCCAGGACAGCCTGCAAGACATCGGCTCTCTGTTGGATGTAGTGCTCAAGCGTCTTGAAGAGACTGCCCCATTGCAGACTCAAGTCGTCAGTGTCGAGGATAAGATCACCTTGGAAGACATGCAGACTAGTCTGTGTACTGTGTTGCAGGCCGTTGTCGGCCGGCTCGACAAAGAGATCGCTCCCCAAGGTGACCGCATCATGGCTGGTATCCTTCAGATCCTGTCCAACTCGGGTGGAAAGTCGTCTGTGCCGGAGGCTGTCTTCGCCGCTATTAGCAGTTTGGCGAACGCTCTTGAGGAGGACTTTGTCAAGTACATGGATGCATTCACTCCGTACTTGTTCAAGGCCCTCGACAACCAAGAAGAGCCTAGCCTGTGCTCTATGGCCATTGGGCTTGTTAGCGACATTACCCGTTCCATGGGCATTCGCAGCCAGCCATGGTGTGACAACTTTATGAACCTCTTGCTGAACAACTTGCGGGTACGTCATACTTGTCCATTCATGTTCGTCTAGTTCTATACTAATGTGTTCAGAGCACCACTTTGTCGAACCAGTTCAAGCCAGCCATTCTGCAGTGCTTTGGCGATATTGCCGGTGCCATTGGCGGCCACTTCGAGACATATCTCTCAGTTGTCGCCCAGGTGTTGCAGCAAGCGGCCACCGTGTCGGCCGGCACTGACGGTAGCTATGAGATGTACGACTACGTCGTCTCATTACGGGAAGGTATCATGGATGCTTGGGGCGGTATCATTGGTGCTATGACCTCCAGTCAGAAGAGTAAGCTTCACAGTCCATTCCGGGTAGACGTGTGATGTGTCCTGCTAACACGCTATCTCAAGCTGCCGTCCTGCAACCATATGTGCAATCTATCTTCCAATTGCTGAACGCCATCTCGTCTGACGGAAACCGGAGCGAGGCCCTCATGCGGTCTTCAATGGGTGTCATTGGGTACGTTGTCTTCAGTCTATCGGCAGCTTGCGAGAAACTAACAGCGGCCATAGTGACCTTGCGGAGGCATATTCGAACGGCGAGCTTTGTGAGGCTTTCCGGCAAGACTGGGTGCTCCGCCTCATCAAGGAGACCCGCACCAACCGTGAATATGCGCCGCGCACGATCTCAACTGCCCGGTGGGCACGCGAGCTTGTCAAGGGGCAAATTGGCGGTACGAAAAACGTCATTCAGACATGAAGCTGAACAAAACGCCTTGCTCTTCGTCCTGCCTTCTCTAGAAATAGAGAGCGCTGTCTGCGTTTTGGCTGTGTCGTTTGTCCAGATCGCGACCGTTATCCACAAGTTGCCGCCAGGTCCGCGTCCCTGCGCACAGATTCTTTACTCTTGTCTTCCATCTGATCCGATCATCGTGATTTATAGCCCCGGCCCCATTCCCAGATACCCCCTCACCCATCCCGCTCCAAGAACGAATGACTCTAGAGCTGTATTCCATATCACTTCCCACTTACTTGCCCCAATCATGTAATCAGTGCCCTCTCCTGCCCTCGCAATTACTTCCCACTATCCACTACCCGACCCCAGCATTGCCCCTTCCCCTCACTTATTCCACGGTCCATCTTTTTTGATGTACGAAGCTTCCCCGGTTTTTGATAGAGAGAGATGTGAAAACAGCAACGATCATGTAACATACCCACCATTGTTTGGCTGGGAATGAATCAACGTCATGTAAGACAACAGGATAATATACGGAAGGCATACACATACACAAAAAATTCAAAAAATCGAACTTTAGCTGCTCTCTTACGTGACCTTCACGTCGTACGTACCTCGACGAGGAAAGTACCGAATGTACTATTACAGCCTGAATATGGACGTAAAATTGGGTCTTATGGCAGCCAATCGGCCGCAGATGACAGCGAGAGCGCAATATTTCTGATATTTGTTGTGCGTCAGTGTTGAAGAAAGTTGGAGATAGTTGACATGGCCACGTGATTGGATTTGCCGCTCTCTGATATAGCCTAGAAATAAAACTTACAGAATTTGGTCCCACGGCCAAATGAATACTATCAATAGATCGAATTTTCAGGTCCTTTCCACAGAAGCATACTTAAATTCGACATGAAATGACGCTGCCACCGTGCCCGCCACGGTTTGCAGCCAAAAAGGCGGCCATCCTAGCTCAACTCGCGCAGCCAGAGGGCGAATACGCAGATGCCTCACCCAAGGGTACTGTGGATGAAGGTGTTCGGCCTTTGCTAGAAGCAATAAACAGAATAGACGGGTTTGTCACGACCAGCAGTTGTGCTGGGCGTGTAGCTGTCTTTTTAGAGGGGCGAAGAGGTGGTGTTGAGGTGGACGCCCGTGACAGCAGCGTCACGTTGCCTGTGTCCTTGGCCTCTCCCCCAACAACGGCACCAGCCTCCACAGGCGGCAAGGGTGGCGGTGGCACATGGCTGTTTGTCTCGCATAATCCGCTACTGCCAGACGGGGGTTGTAATGGAAACAGCTGTGAGGCGCAGGGAAGCTATACGGACACAGATTGGGCGACGGTCTTCGGCCTTGAGGCGGGAGAAGACAGCATTGAGGACGATGGCGAGCAGAGGCTAGTTCACTTGAAATTCGAGCCTATGGTAAGCTATTCCAATGTTTGTCCCGCATGCTTTCAGCGGCAGTATCTAACACCAGATGGATATGCAGATACTTCACGTGCTGACGGCATCACTCGCACATGCCCAGCTGCTGCTCCGCTGTGCAGTGGAGGCCGGTTTCCGCGAGAGCGGAGCTGTCAGTGTGGCCCCGAATGACGGGAACCTAGGGACGGTTACGCTGGATCACGAGGCAACCATGCCCGTCGTTGCGGTGCGGTCTATGGGTCTAGGCCTGGCATCGGTGGTAGGAGTAGGCATCGAAGGAAGGGGCCCGGCAGCAGCCCGGGGACAATGCATTGTCTCTCGGTGCTATCTGGCCCGTCTGGCACGTGTGACAGACCAGCGGTTCGCCACCAACCGGGAGAGAACAGAGCGATTTCGGATTGCTGTAACATCTGCCATTGAGAAGGAGCAGGATCCGCAAGCTTCCTCCAGGGGCAATGGGAGCAACAAGCCGGGCTGGGAAGACGCGGCAACACGAAAGGCACGTCTGCGCGCCGAGGGGCTGCAGAGACAGGCGGCCCTGCAGCGGCAAGGCGAGGCAAAGGCGGCCGATGCGCAGCGAGAGGGGACAGAAGCGAACGAAGCACTCCATCTTACCAAATAGACGAGCAGCAACGGGAACGGAAACGAGAAAAAAAGGAATCTATGCTTCGGATTTATATATGTACACACTCCATGCCCGTAGCTACAGCGCCGAAGCGAGAGGAACAAACGGGGACACGGAGAGACGGCTTTTCATCTTCCTTGTTTCTCTTTAGGTCCGTACCACCCGCTCGACCCAGCTCGCCTCCAGCTTGCGGACCTCGTCCTTGAAGGCGGCGACCTCCTGCCAGCAGTCCAGTGGCCGCCGGTCGTTCTCGCGCAGACACCGCACGACCTCACCGCGGGCCTTTTCGACCGGCTCCGGCAATGGCTGGCTGACCTCGCGCTGGCGAGCCTGGAGGCGGGCCCGCAGGCCGGCAATGTCCTTGGCCACGGCAGCAGATGAGGGGCCGGCGGGGTCGGAGGGTGTCGCCGCGTATTCCTCCTCCAGGACAGCCCCGGCGTCCTTGAGCTTCGTAAGCTGTTCGGTCTGCAGGCGGCGCAGCTCCTCGGCCACGCGGGCCTGCACGTGAAGCTCGACGGTCTGGGCGCGGGTCGTGTCGGTCTGCAGGTCAGTCATCAGCGTCCAATGCCTGGCAGATCGAACGGGGCACGTTCCTGCTCACCTCTGTGCTGGACTGCAGGGTCTCGAGCAGGTCCTGGGAGACGGTTGGGGGGCCGGTGCCCTTCCACACGTGTGGGGAGGCCGGCTTGGATGCGCTGGAGCCCATTGGGAGGAAGCGGGTGTGTGGCAGGAGGAGAGGCCGTGAGGGAGAGAGGTCAGTCGTCTTTCCGCCGTTCCGAGATGAAGGCTGCAAGGGCAATGACGAATTCGGTAGGGCGGCCAAACTGGGCTGATTTCTGGGGAGGGGGCAGAAAGCGCCTAGGGTTAGCACGTCCAGGGCCCGTGTGTAGGGGCGCTGTCGACCGAAAAGACATACCGGTACACTCGTGGACAAGCGCAAGGGGCGAGAAAGCAAGCAAGTCGCCGTCGATTGTCGCGTGGCTCGCAAAAAAGCACGGCGGGAATTTCCCGCGATTCAGCCGATGCTTTTTTTCCAAAAATCCGTGGCTAGAATAGGCTAGTGCGCACTGAGTACAGCTTTGGTTTAATGCCTCAGGCATCCACTTTACACATGTAGACTTGAGGAGCGTATGGATGAAGCTATATGTTTGGCATTTCTTCGTTCAAAGACGATGATCACCTCTATGACTCCATCTCAGGCCACTTGCAAGTTGAGCTCTTCACTGTCTTGAGAGCAAGGTAAGTTACGTTTCCCCTGCATTTACTACTCGGTGTACTATAGGGCCCTCCGTACGTGTGCGACAGCAACAGCCTCTCAGACAAACCAATCGCAGAACGGAGTACAGAAGTTACAATTTCTTGCAAGGGCTAACACAAGTTGTGTCTTTACCCATGCGTACGTAGTTTATCCCATCTTGAACAACAAACACCGTCGCAGCTCCAGCTTCATTTTGTGTGTGCAACACGCTTTACACCACATAGCTTACACGGTCGACGTAGGCCTATTGATTGCTTTCGTTTTGGCCCTACTTTGCCAAAACCCACTATTAGCGCGCTCAAGGCACAGACGGCAACCTCCACCTGCGTAGGATCTTCGGGAGACCTTGTCGCAATGCGAATCATAAGACTTTGGATGGGCTACTATGAGTCGCCACAGTACTCTGTACAACCTGCAGGATGCGCCGGAAGGTTTGCTTATCTTGATGAGATTTGCGAGAAAGGGGAAGATTACTATGACGCAAGCGAGGAAGAAAACCATTGGGGTGTCCGGGATGAGCTTCTGAACCCTGTGCAGGAAAGAGTAGACCTGCATAGTGCAAGCTTTTTCGTCAAAGGACCATTGCCAGCGACAAGCTGGTCGCGTAAGTCTCAGTGAGACATCTGTGTAATATATCCTCCGATGTCTCCGATACGTCAGAGTGACGCGGACATAAACCCGAACGCAGAGGTGTCTGAACACGGGCTCCAGCGCATCACTCGTAAATATACGTAGGCCACCATACAATCGCCAGTTCAAAACGATTCGCCGGGCTTCAACTGCCAGTTCGCATACAGCTAGCCGAAGAAGACATGCCGCAAAGGGCGTGGAAGGACAGACGCCACACGACCACGCGAACCCTCACCGCCTTGAGCGCCGCGATCTAAGATTTGTGACACAGCAGCTGCAAGAGTAGAGACAGACCCATCATCGACTGGTTGGGGGGACAAGCCAGACGAGCCCAGCTGCCTGATTGCTCGGTTGGGGAAACGAGAAAGGAAAAGAGAGAGGTCTGTACTCCATAGCATGAGCGGCATAGCCCAAGCCCTTGCAATAAGAAGCGGGCAAGGATCCCTCTCTATTTTGATCAAAATCTTATGATGTCGTTTCTATGTCACTTATGCCTTTACATGAGATGTTTTTATCAGCCAGAATGTTTCACCTCCCATGTAGCCACCCCGCTCGACCACCATTCCGAAAAGCAGTGGGGAGACAGGTCCTGGAGAGGCACGCCTCCTTGTGCTGCTGTCGGACAACCTAGAGGCCAATTTACCTCCCTTGTCTCGGTGTCGCTGGATGCCCAGCCTATAGTTTTTGCTAGCGCGTCGTGGCTCTGCTGCTATGTATGTAGAAGAGGCAAACCAGCCCCTGACACTAGATCTGCAGTGCGGGTCGTTAGGCGTTCAGTTGAAACAGCGAGCCAATCAGAGCACGCGAATTTTAATCGGTTCACCGTTCTGGAAACAACGGCCTGCTCTTCTCTCCAGCACTGGCCAGGAATGTAGCGCCAAAAGGGGCGATACTCCGTACGTCGTACTTTGTAGATGCTGGCCATGGGTACAGAGTACGAACACTTGTACGGAGTAGGGTGGGAATATTCAAGGGAGCCTGTGGATCGGCCAGCAGAGGCTTGGTCTTCCGATATGACGAAGGTGAACCAGCCGGTGGACTCTCTCTCGGCCACCTTTTATCTGTCCTGCTCTCTCTCTTCTTCATTTTTTTTCATGTTTTTCCCGCTCATGTTCTTGGCTTGGCTTGGCTGTCTTCTGTATTTTCTCCCGCCGTTGAATCTTCATCCCGTCTTTTGTTGCACAGGCTGCTGGCAAGAGACCGTGTTCACAAGGTTGCCGCCTCCACGAAACGGCTTCACCTCAAGAGTGTTGGTTTGACATCAGCGCTTGTTCCGTTCTCTTTCCTCCTTCTATTATTAGAGCAAACTATGCTGAAGAAAGCGCCAAGATCGCCCATTCGCACTCTCGGCAGCTTCCGGTACAATTCGTTTTCTTTTCAGTCTATCAGTCTATCAGTCTTGACCCGACTAAGACTTGAACCTTGTCGTTAGTATAGCGTGTTGATCGCACTTTTACGTCTTTCAAGTCGGGGTCTTGTCGTATGGTGGCACGAACCCGGTTTGCTGCAAACGCTGCTCTTCTGTCCCCCTTTTCCGCCGTTCTCATCGCGGACTCTTTCCTTCGTTTCTCGGCACTACTTTTGACGCACTAGCTTCCTTTTCTGTCTTCGCTCCCTGACTTTGGCAAGACAAGTGGCCTTGCTCAGCTGGTAGTCACTGCTTCAGGCGGAAAGGAGCAGACCGTGAGCGATCAGAAATATCAAGTCAGGTCGTAAAGACAGGAACGCCTGGTGCCAGTGGGAGGACGCATCGAACTACCTGTTCACGCTTCAGCAAAGGAAAAAAGGCCCTGAACAAGCTACGCTCATTCAATTCGCCATTCCAAACAAAATAATATCGATTTGTTCACCGAACAATAAAACGCCCGAACAACACTCTTTTTCATTCAGAACAAGCTCTTCTACCATCACGTCTATTGTTCAGCGGACACAATGCCATTCCTTTTTCAGTAGCTCTACACTTCACGTTCGGCTTCTGTTTCTCTTCTCGACACCTTGAGCACATATACGGTATCTGCGCCGATCGTCTCGGGCTTCGGCATTTTTTTGATGCTGTTGTTTTTTTAAACATCCAGCCCGAACCAACATCACTACGACACCATAAACAAGAAAATCAGCAAAACAACCTTCATTTAAATTCACAATCTCGTATCAACTTGACAAAGTCTGCAGAGATGGCCGCTTCTACGACAGCGTCGTCTGCTGAAGACATATCCAACTTCGATACAGGCCTCGGTGGTGTTAACCAAGCCCAGAACTTGCTTTTCAAAGACACTCTGTGGTGGAGCTTGGGCATCGTGGCCCTCATCATACTATGCCTCCGTTTCTTCGAGATCGCGTGGGCTCACCTACGCCACGTTTCCGCCATGGCACTCCCAGCCTCTGCTCAAAAATACTGGCGCAGCGCCCAATGGAGCTACATGCCATGGATCAAGAAGCACCTATCGTACGCACCTATCTCGCGTAAGCGACACAACCGAGAGATACAAATATCGTCTGCTCTCAGCATCGGCACCCTGCCCACTCGCCTGCAGGCCATTCTCCTCGCCGGCTATCTGGGTAGCAACTTGGCCTACATGCTCATCCTCGACTATGGCCGAGAGAACCGCTGGTCTCTTTGGGCAGAGGTGCGAGGCCGCTCCGGCACGCTGGCTGCAGTCAACATGGTGCCCCTGGTGCTTCTGGCAAGTCGCAACAACCCGCTGATCAGCCTGCTGCGCATAAGCTTCGACACGTTCAACATTGTGCACCGTTGGGTTGGTCGCACTGTGGCGATCGAAACGGTAATCCACACGATCGCATGGATGGTGGTTCAGGTCAACGATGGTGGCTGGCCGAGCGTGAGCTTTAAGATGGTTCACGACAGCTTCATCGCCTCGGGGACCGTTGGCGTGATGGCATTTATCGTGCTTGTCGTTGCGTCCGTGTCTCCCCTTCGACATGCATTCTATGAGACTTTCCTGGCCACGCACATCCTGCTGGCGATCATCATACTTGCCTGCACTTGGGTCCACTGCGCGACAGCTTCACTTGCAGGCGGACTTCCTCAACTGCCCTACGTCGTTGCGATTGTCATCCTTTGGGTCGCTGAACGACTGGCTCGTGTGGCCCTCAGTGCCTATTCCTCGTGGTCCCGTCACGGTTGGGCTGACGCAGTGGTCGAGGCCCTTCCTGGCGAAAGTTGCCGCGTCACCATCCACCTGCCAAGATACGTCAATGTGCGGCCAGGTACTCATGCGTACTTGCGCTTCCTGCATATCGATCCGTGGCAGTGCCATCCATTCAGCATTGCCTGGGTTAAGCACAACTCTCGCATTGACAACGACGACATCTTGCCGATATCCCAGAAGGTGGCAGAAAATGAGCAGCAAATCATGATGGCAGCTTCTGCCGATGGACACAATAAGAAGACGCATCTTCTGCGCACGTCAGTTTCTTTCATTATCTCGGCTCAACACGGCTTCACGCGCAAGCTATACGACCGCGCACGAGAACATGGGCAGCAGGCTGTCACACTCAAGGCGTTGTTCGAAGGCCCCTATGCCGGCCATCACTCGCTTGACAGTTATGGCCATGTCGTGCTGGTTGCGGGTGCCTCTGGAATCACACACCAGATCAGCTATTTGCGACACCTGATCGAGGGATACGCCGCGGGAACCGTTGCTACGCGACACATTACTCTTCTATGGGTCGTGCGAGACCAGGAGGCGTTCGAATGGATCCGGCCCTGGATGGATGAGATTTTGCGATTGCCGCGCCGGGCTGAAATCCTTCAAATCCGGCTATTCGTCACCCGTCCCAAGCATGCGTTGAATATGTACCCGGCGTCGCGATCCGTTCAGGTATTTCCGAGCCGGCCAAACATTTCCACAATTCTGAAGAAAGAGGTGGCCGAGCAAAACGGCGCCATGTGCGTGACTGTGTGCGGGTCCGGAGCAATGGCAGACGATGTCCGAGCGGCGGTGCGGGAAGTGTTGGATGAAGGTACAGTGGTGGATTTCGTGGAAGAGAGCTTTACGTGGTAGGCATCTTGTTTCCGGTTCATGATCTTACGTTGCTTCTGTTTTCTGTTTTGTTAAGATCTTCATATCATGGGGGAGTTTGATTCATTTTCTTTGATCTATCTTGGTTTCTTGTTTATTTCTTTTCTTGTACATACTTCATTTCATACTACATATTTGCTTCTGGTACATACCTGCTGGGTCGATTTAAAAAAGAAGTTACAACTGATTAGGAGAAGCCTAGCCTTGAAAACATAGAGATACATAACCTCTCGTCCATTTTGCATTGTTTGTACAGAGTAAACAGGCTCGTATTGAGGAGTACAGGACCAAAAAGCCTGGCCTGTTGAAATATATATTCGCCTCAACATTATGTATATGGGCGAGGATAGCAGCACCGGTCAAAAAATAGGATTGTGTGCCAGCTACAGGATTCGAACCTGCGCATCTCTTTCAAGATAGCAGTTCTCAAGACTACCGCCATTAACCACTCGGCCAAGCTGGCTGCAGTCGGGCTTGGGAGCGCCGCCTTGCGGTAGCGATGCTGCCGATTCTCTTTGTCCCAGCAACACATGCTCTCTCGCTTGAGTGAAAGTTGCCGTGTTTTTGGGACCTATATGGGCTGTTCGAGCGAGTGGGAGAATGAGAGAAGGAGTCTTTGTCTGGCGTTGACCGTTCGTCGTATGTGGATATGACGGAAGTGGGTATGGGCCATAGGAACTGCAGGTCAGAGCAGGTCCAGAAGGCCTCTTGCCAACCTGTACACCAGATATGGGCATCTGTTCAGGCTAACTGGCCGTAGCAAAGCCGACATGCGTGCAAATCATCTATTGCTCCCTACAGACGCCACGCATCTCCCGCCACGTGTCTGCATTATATACAACCGCACCAAGTCTTGCAAGCCTGGAATAGGGTCCTGGCCTGCCTCCTTTATCGGACAGTCTCCGACTCCCGCTGCGTTGATCCAAACGACTGGCTGGCTGTCCGACTTAGTAGCCGTCCTTGCCCCACTTGTTGTACTTGTCGTGCAGGCTCTGCGCATTGGGCAGTCAGTATTGTGCACTCTATAGACAGGCGAAGCGTCGTCGGCCAATCTCACCTTGGGCAGGTTGACATCCGGAATGATGACGACGTTGACGGCGCTCGGGGCGTCCTTGGGGTCTGCGCTGGCGTCGCCACCGGGGTGGTAGCGGTACTTGCTGTCGGTGGATCCGGTCTCCCACGGCATGCCGGCCTTGAGCACGGGAGACTCGGCCGTGGACTGCGTGGGTGAGCGGCCAAAGTAGAAGCCGGCACCGCCAAGCACGGCAACCATGACGCCGCCGAGAATCTGCTCCCAGGTCAATTTCCATTTCCATTTCCCGCTCATCCAGCGCGAATGGTCGCGCACGCGGCGAAGTGAAAAGGCCCGGAACCCACCAGCAGCTCGGGGTTGCGCTTGGCATCCTTCTTCAGGGCCTCCGAGGACAGCCGACGGACGGATGTCGAAAAGGCGCGGCGTGCGATGAACGACATGGTGTTTCGGGTGGTGGCGAGAGAACACTCGGTTGTTTGTGTGAAAGGACGACGCGGTGATCGATCCGGACGGCGGAGAGTGAGGAGTTGCGGCGGAATCGACGGTAATATGGATATGGAAATGGTCTGATCAAGACGAGCAAAAAAGCTTCTCTCGGATGTATGGGTGGGCTGTTGCGTTACGAACCGTCCGTTGCCATTGGCCAATCCCAAGGACGGTGAGGAGTGTGCTGCCGCCGTATTAACACTGTGCAGAGGTTGCTGCCTGAGGCAGAAAGAGGGGCGTCTTGCAATTTATGCCTTACCTAAAGGGGGGCTCCAAGTCCATGATCTACCATTTCAGACAAGATTCTCGGCTCCACCAACAGACAGCACCGCATCCTGCCCGCCATCTGAGAGGCGATCATTACGGCCACCCATCTTTCGGGACGCGTGAAACATTTTGGCTGGTCAGAAACAGCAGGTAGGACGACGCACCGGCCTCCTTTTGGCCTTGGAGCGGTGGTTGGCTGCGACCCAGGCATGACCAGGAAAAACCACCCTCTCCAGTGACATCGAACAGCGCGGCACTTCTCCTTATTTGGGACGGCTTACAGAGCCGCTAAGACGAGAGGCGGCTTGGCCACCCATCACGCCCCCCCTTTCCTGCAGGGATGCCACACAGACCAACCCTCGGACCCTCATTTCGTTCTCTCAGTGACCGTCTGCAGCCTGCCGAAAGGACTGTCAAAGCAGCTAATAGGCGGCCAAACGCCCACGGTATCAATCGGTTTTTTTTCTCACCAAACCCCTGTTCACGCCGTGACGGCCGACGAGACGTAGTGCACAAAACATACAGAACCCCGTACAACTGCACGCGCAGAACGCTGCCTTGGTCTACACAGACTGCTTCTCTTTTAATTATTAATTTTCTTCACCACTCTCCTTGCCGGCCGCTCGCCCTCTGTTTTTCGTCTCCTTTTTTGTATCAACGAGCACACGGGCGCGGTAGCCGATCCTTTATCTTGAATCGCCAGCACACGACACGCAACGACCGTCGACGACATTTGGGTGACGCCCTCGCCGGCTCTCCCCAGCAAACACGCAATACCCAGCACGCACAAGGCTTTGAGCAGTGCCCCTATATATACACTCCACCCGGCTCATGTCATCCCAGGAGCAGGGCGCCAGTGGCGCCTTACCGACCGCCAGTAATGAGGAGCACACGTTCCCGCACTTTTCCTCGTCCCGGTCCGATGCGCCAGGGGGCGCGCCCAGCATCATTTCGTCGCGCATGACGGATATGCCGGAAGAGGTCGGCGGCGTGCCGGAAGAGAGCGTGGCAGGAGACCGTTCTTCGAGGCCACCGACGGCACGAACAGGCCTGTCTTCGGCCAGGAACTCGCAGCTCCTACACCAGAAACGGCACTCCCAACCATTCCGTCCTGGTCTTTCCGGAAAGCGGTACAGCGCCGGCGGAAGCAGTGTTGTTTCCGGGTCTTCTGCGTACGGTGGACGTCCCGCAAGCTCGACGACGCGGAGTCACGTTCCTTCTCTCACGTCGCACGCTTTCTTCCACCCCATGAGCTCGCAGAAGCTGCAGGCACAGCGCGGAGCCATCAACCGACCGCGTCAGTCACAGCTGTTGCAGATGCAGCAGCAGGATGGAGCCGACGACGAGGCCGGCACGGAGGTTGGCGGCAACATCGTCCCGCATGCTCAGCAGTCGAGTTTTGTGCGGCCTGTCTCCCAGGGTTCCGAGTATACGGAGCAGGAAACGGTCGACCGCATCACCGCCAACACCAGCCCTACGACAGGCTACTATGCCGCGGCTTCTCTGAGCGACAGCCTACGGCCACTCCAGCGAATCCAGGCCGGCGCCAGCAGCGGATTCCCTGCCGCGAGTGACGGTGCCGGCCGGCGAGGCGGGCTGGCGATCAGGGTGGACAAGACATACAAGCCCGGCACCACGGGCAATCCGGTGACACCTGTGCGGACGCCACGGACGCCGCGTTCGTTCCGGTCGAGCTTCATGCTCGGCGCCGACTCGTCGGGAGCAAACCGCGACATGCAGGGCGGGGAGAAGCTCGAGTCGGTGGCTTCGACGCCTCCACAGACCATGTCGGCAGCAACGTCGCAGGCCCACGGCCATGACCGGGACTGGAAGCTGGTGGCGGCCGGACGCAGGAAGCCGCAGGACGAGGTGGAAATCACATTCGCCGGCAAGAACTACCAGTATTTTGAGGGCAACACGGTCTTCTGCTTGGGCGGACGCTTTGAGAACACAAAGTCGCGGCCGTTCAACGTAGCGACCGGGACGCTGGTCGTCGTGCCCTCGATCCTCTTCTTTGTCTTCTCGGCGTCGTGGCTGTGGCACAACGTGTCGCCGGCGATTCCCATCACGTTTGCCTACGTCTGCTACATCTGTCTGTCATCGTTTGTGCACGCGTCCGTGACAGACCCCGGGGTAAGTGTGATTCGCATCGGATGGGTTGTCTGCAAGGGCCTGTGGCTAACAAGATGCAGATCCTGCCGCGCAACCTGCACCAGTTCCCGACACCGAACGACAGCGACGACCCGCTGCGGCTGGGAGCTCCGACGACGGACTGGGTGCTAATCAAGTCGGCCGAGTCGGCGACAGCAGCGATGGAGGTACCGGTCAAGTACTGCCGGACATGCAACCTGTGGCGGCCACCACGGGCCCATCACTGCCGGGTGTGCGACAATTGCGTGGAGACGGCGGACCACCACTGCGTGTGGCTGAACAACTGCGTGGGCCGGCGCAACTACCGGTACTTTTTCACGTTTGTGACGTCGTGCGCAGTGCTGGCACTGTACCTGACGGCGGCGTCGCTGGTGCAGATCCTGGTGTACCGGGCTCGCGAGCACATTTCGTTTGGCGCGGCCATCAGCCACTTTCGCGTGCCGTTTGCCATGGCCATCTACGGCGTGTTGGGCTGCACCTATCCGATGGCGCTGATGGGCTACCACATGTTTCTGATGACGCGGGGCGAGACAACGCGCGAGTTTCTCAACTCGCAAAAGTTCCCCAAGAAGGACCGGTACCGGTCCTACACGCAGACCAGCGCGTTCTGGAACTGGGTCGCGGTGCTGTGCCGCGCCCGCACGCCGACATACTACCGCTTCAAGCAGCCACACATGGCCGGGGACCAGCGGCTGGCGACCGAGCCGACGAGGCAGACGGCGCGCCAGCAGCATCAGGCCAGCAACAGCGCCGGCAGCCAGGGCGATGCGGTCGAGCTGAAGCATGTGGCCGTGGCCGACCCCGTGGCCCGCAGCTTCCAGGGGACGGCCTCGTTAAGGGGGGGGGTTTGAGGTTGTTTTCTTTTTTTTGTTTTCTCCTTGTTTTCTCTCTTTTCTTCTTTTCTCTCCCTCTTTCTCTTTTTCTTTTCTCTCCCTCTTTCTCTTTTTCTTTTCTCTCCCTCTCTCTCCCCCCCCTCTCTCTCTCTCGTCTTCCCTCTGTACCATGTCCTGTCCCCGTCTTCATCTACATACCCTTTGCTGTTCGCCCATAGCGGCTTGTATTTCCTTCTCTTTCCATGTCTGCCATCTTGTCCGTTTCTATCTGACTCATCTGACGGACGCCTACCACCGAGCATGAGCAGTGCCTCGCCATCCCATTTCCTTTGTCTGTTTGTAATGTATATGTCTACGGAGTTTGTGTGTACAACTAGGGCGTCACGTAATAAATACTGTTTGAAGCTGCCGTGCGCTTAAGTCCGAGGCCGCGACTGGGCCGAGCAGTGTAGCGAATCACGGGACGCCGTTGCTATCAGAGCGGGGCCGGACGCCGAAAGCGAGAAAAATTCCCATAGCTAAAGAGCGGATTTCAGATCGGTGTCATCACAGTGGAGGAGTCTTGTGTTATATAAAAAAGAGGCTGCATCCTATTTTTTTTCCACCCCACGCACCGGATCCCGGACCCTATCGCCTGCTACTCGTACGATTTCTCGCCCCGACCGGCAGCTGCTTCCCTGTTGCTCCCACCTCTCTTGTCTTCTTTCCCCTGTGCCGAAGCTCCACCTTTGGCCAGTCTGTCCCCAACGGTCAGATTCGGCGCGATCGTCTGTCCTCGTGCTTCTCTCCTCGTCACCATGTCTGTTGCACGTGCTGGCCGGCCCGAGGCCTTGCAGATCCTCTCTCTGGTAAGGCGCCCCCGTCTTCCGGGGCTGCTCTGTCCGGTGCTAATGCGAATGGGTGGCAGTATCGCCAGCTGCTCCGCCAGGCCGATCGCTTCCCCGAGTACAACTTCCGCGAGTACGCCCGGCGCCGCACCCAGGACGCCTTCCGCGAGCACCGTGCCGAATCGGATCCACGGCGGGTCCAGGAGCTCGTGCAGCGCGGCCTCAAGGACCTGCGGGTCATGCAGGTGAGAGAGACCGCGGGCGTGGATGCCGTCCATCGGTCCAGCTGACCAACATCCTCCGTCTCCGTCTAGCGGCAAAGCACGATTGGCCAGTTTTACCGCTCAGAACGACTCGTCGTCGAGACCTCTGTACGTCTTCAACGTCCTGCGCCCCTATCCTCTTGCTCACACACATCCCAGGGCCACGCAAAAAGCCATAACACGCCATTGCTCCCAGAGCGCGGATCCGACTGAACGGCAGCTACGTGATCTATACAGGAGGCCGTTCGACACGATACTACCTTCTTGTCACGCCTTAATCGGCCACATCCTCATCAGACGCCTCCTCTTCCCTCTCTCCTCGCACGCTTCCCGGCCGAGTCACACACTTCCCGGTCCAGTCACACATGTCTCCCAGTTGCGATATGAACTATCCAGTCGAGCAGCCGGGATGTCATGGCGAGCAGAGGCGCTTGCTGGCTTGCGGGTGCGCCAAAGATGATCATAGATAAATTCTGGCAAGCTATCCTGTGCGGGAACACAGTACCTCGACTCTTTTGCTATCTTTCTCTCTTTTTCTCTCTCTTTCTCTCTCTCTCTCTTTCTCTCTCTCTCTTTCTCTCTCTCTCTTTCTCTCTCTCTTTCTCTCTCTCTTTCTCTCTCTCTTCTCTCTATACATACGATTGGATGGCATGGCATACTGGTGGCGTTCTTGCGGGGTCGAAACGGGTTGAGGGCTGCGATGGCTGCACTTGGGATTTGTAAGATACGCCTACAAGAAAAACAAAGGAACCAGCCGCATGCTCCATCCTCTCAGTAGGCGGAGAATGCCGGCGGCAACTGCATTGCGCAGCAGCAGATTTGACTTGCTCGTGCACGTGAGTCGCTCTTTTATGAGTGCATTGCTTATGTAAGCTAAGATATGCGAAGCATGCCACTGGGAGTCTCCAAGGACACAACCGTACATGCAACAACGACGAGAGAAAGTAGCAGCTTAGCCTTGCCCCGCCAGCTGACACTCTTTTCGGCTTTGGGGTGGAGATCCCTTTTCGTACTAGTACTGGCCCAGAATATACAGTAAAACAGGGCAAAAGACAACGGCTACATGATATACATAGCATGGAAATTCACAACCCGGTAAACTCCAGCAAAGGGCGGAAAGCCCGGCGAACCAAAGCCATCCAGGCTTTCCAACAGCCCTCCATAATCAGTCCTCGCCAACTGCCTGCGTCTCGCCTTTGATATCTTCAGCCACGGGCTCAGCCACGGGCTCCGCCACATTGGTTGCGACAGGACTGTCCACCTGATCGGACAGCGGCTCTTGTTTGGGCTCCGTCTCGGACAGAGGGTCGGTCGTTGTCGACTCCGCTTGCGGCTGGGCCTCTGGCGCAGGGTCTGCTGCTGGCGACTTTATCACAGGCTCTGGTGTCGTGACTGGTGCAGTCTCCGTGGTCTCTGCCGTTTCTGCTGCTTCTGCTGCTTCTGTGACCTCTGCTTCGGGCGTGGCCTTTGCCGACACAGGCTCCACCTTGGGCTCTGCTTCTGGCGCTGCTGCTGGTGCTGGTGCCGCTGGTTCTGTGGTCACCTCTGGCTCTGGAACAGACGCCTCTTCAACCGGCCGATCCGACATGGCCACGTCCGGATCGTCCTGCTGTGCTGGCTCCGGTTCTGGCTGCGCACCGTTTTGCACGACCGACGAGGTCGGTTCGGACTGCTCCTCAACGAAGTCGTTCATTGGCTGGTCTTGTGACTCGCTGGTGCCGTTGTCGTCGCCGCTGGGCTCCTCCTTGACGGCCGTCTCGACTGCCAGTTGCGCCAACTCCTGTACAGAGCCATTTTCTTCTGCTGCTGCTTCTGTGCCTTCTGTCGCTGTTGTGGACGGTCCTGCACCTGCTGCTGCTGCCGCGGCTGCCGCGTGCTGTTGTCGGCTGCGCTGCAGGCCGATGGGGAGGACACCCTTCTTACGGCCACGTCCGACCTTGCCCTTGCGGCGCGGCGGCGGGTTGCGCTTGCGGTTGGGCGTCGTCTGCTGCTGCTGTGGCGGCAGGTCGCGGTTGGAGGCGGGCACGAGCGTGGTGGACAGGATCTCGCCGCCGTCGACGGTCTGCTGGCCGTCTGCCAGCGTGACCGTCTGTTCGTACGCGTTGCCGGCGGCGTCGAGCTTGCGCACCTTGGCCACGGTGACCATGGGCATGGGCATGCCTGTGGCAGTGGCGGTGGCGCTGCTGGCGATCTCGACGGCCTGCTTGGGCGGCAACACGACCGTATTCTTGCGGCGTTTGGCCAGGTGGGACGCCAAGGGCGCCTCGACGTCGCGCGGTACCTGTTTCCACACGCGCAGCAGCAGGGTCTCCTCCTTGACTGGGGCCGTGACGCCGGCCGTGGTGCTGGCACCGGCACCAGCACCGGCAGACGGCGTCGCCTGGCCGGCCAGCAGCAGGATGCCCTTCTTCTTGGCCGCTGCGGCATCAGCGCCGGCCGCCAGATCGGCCGTGGCCAGATCGACGACGGCGCTCGACGCGTCCGCCATGGGGCCCCCGCCCGATGCAACAGCCGTGGCAGCCGTGGCAGCCGTGGCAGCCGCTGCGGCCACGTCGGCGTCGGCCTCGTCCTCCTCGGCCGGGGCGCGGCGCTTGTACAGGATGCCGGAGCGCGCGGCGCGCAGCAGATCCTGGGTATGCGGCGGCAGCAGTTGCCAGTCCTTGGGCATGCCGTGTGGCAGCTCGTAGGACCACCGGTTGTTCGTCTTCCCGTCGTTTGCGTGGGCTGGCTGGGGAGGTTCGACGTTGATCCACTCGTGGCGCCATTGGCGCACCGGCAGGCCCTCAAAGTCGTCGTGCTCCGGATACGCGTTGCGGGCGCCTCGCCTCGTCTGCGTGCTGATCCTGTACTGCCGGCCAGCGACGTTAGTTTCCATCGGAAGGCGAGACGGGCAGAGCAGCGGAAGGGGCATCCACCTACAGACGGCGCCATGACGGCCAGACCGTGTGGCTGCACGAGGGGGGAGGGTTACGTCGGCACCGGCCTGCTCGTCGGGAACGCGCGTGCAGACGACGGATCTCGTCGTGCGGATGCGCCAGGCGCAAAGAAAAAAGGGAGTGAAGGAAAATGAAAACGGACAGTCACCCGTCGCTGATGGCTGCCGGCAACAGCGAGATGAGCAGGCGTAGGCGATGTAGCACAGCGCGCGGAAATAAAAAGGCCGATAAAAACAGGTCTCCAGAAAACGGGGACACGTCTGGTGGATTCCGTGCCTATTCTGCGTTGGTGATGGGAGGCTGAGGCGAACAGTGAGAAAGCCAAGCGCGACGGAAATCGAACAGGGGTTTGGAGTGGGTTCGCGCCACGCACATACATTCTTATCAAGCCATCTTTCACGTGATGCCGCCTCGACTACGCTGGTCGACAACATCCAAACAGGCATTCTTTCATACGCATTTCTTCGGATAAGCGATTGAATTGGAATTATGAAAGACCCTGCGATGTTTCTTGTCCAATGCACTGCGATCCGATAAGCTCTTTTTGTCCGTAGTATTTATATTCGACGGAACCTGACAGTGTGACGAGTAATATTGGCTGCATAAACAGATTATATAAGCATTTTGGAGCACCATGCTATTTCACAGTATTGTGGTCTGGATGCCGCAGCTTGCCAATGGCCAGCCAGTGTATGGAGAAAGGCATCTTGGGTTAGAACCCGTGTCGTATACTGGCTTGTTTGGATGAGTATCGACCGGCTAAGCTACTTGTAATTGACACAGCCTCTACATGAGCAAGTCCAGCCTACAGCATCCATCGCACGACATCGCCGGCCCAGTCGCGCCAGTAGGCTGCATGGGCGGCCAGCGGCACGGTGACAAAGCGTGGGTCAACGGGCGCCGGCACGCAGACGCACCATTGCAAGTAGGGTGCCGACGACGAGTCTGGCAGCGCATCGTAGCGGGCCAACGACAGACGGGTGCTGGTGCCGGTGTCTGGGCGGAACTGCCAGAGGTGGTGGTGCAGGTAGGTGCGCGGCCCGTCGGCGTTGTGGTCCAGCCAGAGACGGCGCTCGGCCGCGGTGCAGACGGCCACGAAGACGGCACCGAGCACGAGCAGGCTGATCAGCAGCTCGGCCACGGCATCGGCGGGAAAGGCCGTCAGCAGATAGGTGAGCCGGTCGGACAGCAGGGCCAACAGCCGGCCAGACGGCTGGGTCGCGTGGCGAGACGCGAGCGGAAGAGCCGGACGGGGGGACAGAGACAGAGACAGGTCCCGGATGTTGCGGCTGCTGGTCATTGGACGAGGAACCGGCGGCAAGTCGGACGGCTGAACGTCGGTGCTGCTGTCGAAACGACGCGTCTGCTTCCATGGCTGCCAGCCTCCCCACAGGCCTTCCCAGAGGCTCCTCACACGTTCGGGCCCGTCCTTCCCCCCACACGAGACGGCCAGCCAGACGGCCACGGCTGCGAGGTTCTCCCACTGCTGGGCCGTGGACAGGTGCACGACAATCTGCACGACATCCAGCACCGACCCGGCAACCCCGGTATTCCGGCGCCGTGGCCATGGACGGCCCATGTGGCCAGTGTAGATGCATCGCAGGGGGAAGGGGCTCTTCAGGGGCGGAGGCGTCTGCAGGAGGATCCGGGCATCGCGCAAGGCTTGTTGTCGGCGCTGGCTCTCTTTCGTCCATGGTGTTCTGGGTGTTCTGGGTGTTCTGGGCGTCTTGGGCATGTTGGCCGGCTGAAAAACACCGGACACGACGTGATCCCCGTCCTTGGGACCGGTCTCTGTGTCTGCTTCCAATTCCGCCTCTTCGTCCTCCTCCATCAATGGCCAGAGCCTCTCAAACGAAGCGGTGCTGTCGTCGTCTTGTCCCTCTATCAGCGAGGCTAGAACTGTGCGCAGCTTCTCGTTTTCCTGGCTGAATTGCTCGGTTGCCCCCATCGCGTCGTCCCGTTCGGCTGAAATGCGCTGGATGACCTCCTCCAGCTCCCGCATGGCTTGGCTCTCCTCCGCGCTCCCCGTACTGGCTCTCCTTCCTCTCGTGGCGATATCCTGTCTGTCTTGGAGACGGCGCATCTCTGGCATGTCTGTATCGCTCACTTCGGTTCCGCTGTTGTCACTGCCAGAACTGCTACCATTGTACAGACCGTCTGCTACCTCATCATCGTTCGTAACGACAGCGTCTTCGGCCTGAAACGGCCGTTCCGTATCGAGCACATCGGCCAGAGTGAGGCCAGTGAGAATGGTCGACTCGGACAGATTTTGTTGTACCAGCAAATCCGGAAGGTCTTGCCACACGTCCTGCAAAGACTGATGCGATGCCGATTTGTACAGACCAGGGCTTCCCAGGTTGTCCATACTCTCCGGATCGTCCATGGCTGAGAGCTCCATCTTTTGCTGCTCCCGCTGCCACTTGCGAATACGACAAAATCGCTTTACTAAATACACCAGCCGTGCCAGAGGGACCAGGATCCCTTGGCCGTCGAGGTGTTGGTTCGTTGCTTCACGCGAGCCGACCTCGGACCCGTCTCGGAACCCACTCTGGAGGTCGTTTGCCGCTGCGTCGTCGGCCAGTGCGTCTTGCAGCTCCGAGTCTTCCAGCATCCATTCTTCCAGATCTCCATTCATGGCGTTATAAAGGTCGTGAAGCTGTGCATTCTCTTCACGCAACTCGGCAACCTCGACCTGTAGACAGGCTAGCCGCTCGTTGTTTTCCTCCATGTCGTCGTCATATCGATTGTCCTGAACTCTTGGTTCTTCGCTCTCCTTTATCCGTTCTTCTACCTCTTCGCTCGCTTCCGCTTCTGGCCGCCAACGGTCGGCCGTGTCTTCATGGACGGAGACGACCACTGTCGGTAGCCCCGTAGGGCCTGTAGCAGGCGTCGGTGACGGCGGCGGCGAAAAGAGCGCCTCTGTATACGTCTCACTGGGAAGCTGCATCGACGTGATAATGCCATCACCGTCATCTTCGACACGCGGCGCAGAGCCAACACTGCTTCCATACAGATTGGTGTTGAGAGAGCGAGTAAGCTGAAACCGCCTCGGTCGTGTGCCTGGTCGTGGACGTGACCGAGATCGCTGTGTAGCCCGGCTTGAGGATTCATTCTGCTCTCTGTCCTCTTTGACAACGATGTCCGTCTCTTGTGCGTTCTCCTTGTCTTTGCCGTGGTCGTGTACTTCTGGCTCAGCCATGGTGTCGTGTATGTTTGGTGGTGGATTTTACGGTTGAGCTTCCGAGGATTCCTCTTAAAGATTGACAGACTGTCGCATTGCGCATCTCGTGTTGCGAAACAGACTCATATATAAAGTTGCAGGACAGCTGTCGGACTTGAAGACAAAGAAGGAAGGTGCGTCGTGTTAACCAGAAGCGGCAACTTCTCATAACGGAAGCACCTTTGGACAAAGAACAAGAAAGCACGGGACCAGAAATTACTCTATTGGATTCGTATCTACACACAAGAGCTCTTCTTTGGCTCCGACCCGGGACGAGAGTATTGTCGACTCGATCAAAGGTTGGCCTGCAGCCGTTCGGCGCAGCCATGCATGGATTCGGACTAGGCTGACAGTGGAAGGAACCCTGTTGCCCGGTTGCATTGACAGACGTTGCATCTGCACAACAAAGGGCGTGTCGTGGAATTGACTCTATTTCCACCATCGATTCAGTTTCACAGAACCAGGGAACGATGGCCGCGCTCCCCCGCCTCGACAGCCAGACGTGCCCGCTGCCCGACGGCCGGGTCCTGGGCTTTGCCGAGTACGGCGATCCGGCCGGCCATGCGGTGCTCTACTTCCACGGCTTTCCATCATCGCGCCTCGAGGCCGCCGCAACGCACGAGGCTGCCCAACGCCATGGGCTGCGTCTGCTGGCGCTGGACCGCCCTGGCTGTGGCCTGTCGACGGCGCAGCCAGGCCGCCGTGTGGCCGACTGGGCGGACGATGTGCAGGCCTTTGCGCAGCAGCAGCAGCTGGCCCGTTTTGCCGTCCTGGGCTATTCCGGCGGAGGGCCCTATGCGCTCGCGTGCGCCTGTCGTCTGCCAGCGGCCATGCTGACTGGCGTTGGCGTCATGGCTGGCGCCGGTCCGTTTGACGGCCGGGCTGCCGATGACTACATGCCCCGGCGGCTCCGCGTCACCCTCGCCCTGCTCTGTCGCTGTCCGTTGGCTGTGCGCCTCGTCTTGGCTGGCCCGCTGACCGGCTTGCGCTGGCTTACGGGAGACGACACCGTCGATAAGGCTGAGACCAGCAGACCCGACAACATGCGCCTGCTGGCCGAGACGTTTGCCCAGGGCACCAAAGGCATGCTCGAGGACGGCGACGCCTTCTCCAACGACTTTGGCTTCCGGTACGAGGACGTCACCTACGACCCCGTCCAGTTCTGGCACGGCGACAAAGATGTCAATGTGCCGCTCGACTGGGTGCGGCCCATGATCGCCCAGGTCCCCCACGCCGTCTTCCGGCTGTACGAGGGCAAGACGCACTTTGACCTGCTGGACAAGCTGGACGAGATGCTCGCAGGCCTCGTGCTAAAGGGGCAGGGAGAGCTGTCACGCGCACGAGCCGACAGGGACGATCTTTTGTAGAGTAGCAGCAGCGGTTCTTTTTGTTCGTTAATGCACATCTCTCAGGTGAACCAGGTCCGGCCGTCGGGGTGCTTCTCGCCCGCTATTTCGCGGTGGGCTATCATGGGCTTCTTGATGTTAAACGTCTCGATGACGTCGCGCCACATGGCCATGTCCATGGACAGGATCAGCTGGTGTTTGCGTGTGTCCTCCTCGGGGCCGGAGCCGTCTTTGGCCGTCTCGGTGTCCTCTTCGGAGATGGGGTCTAGGTGATTAGGAGGAAAGAAAGAAGGAGGAAAGAAAGGAGGAAAGAAAAGTAGAGTAAAAGCAAAAAACTTGACAACGTACAGATGGATGGCAACCCGTTGTCATCATAAGCCAGGCCGACGCGGCCATCGCGGACGAGGAAGCTGATGTAGAAAAAGTTCTCGACCGTCTGGGCAAAAGAGCGCGGGTTGACGGCGAAGCGGATGAGGTCGACGCCGCCGTCGCTGCGGATGCCGTAGCGGTCCATAAGGCGGCGCAGCAGCGCGTCGTCGTCGTCATCGTCGCCGCCGGTCTGTTCGTACGCCCGCTGCACCTTGGCCTGGCCGTGTTCAGCCGCTCGCCGGAGCTGCTGCAGGATGTCGGTGGCCAGGGCGGTCAGGTCGCTGTTCTGCGACACGTTGAGGTCACCGGGCCGCAGTACCTGTGGCCGCACCTCTTGCAGTTCGTGGAGTCGTAGCGCGGCCGTCCGCTTGCGCATCACCACCCGGGTCTTGTCGTCGCCGGCCGGCGTCGTTCGTGGCAGGAAGCGTGCCAGCCCGGGTCGCCGCACGCGTGGCAGACAGGCGTATTGGCCCAGGTGCGTCCAGTCGAGGCGGGTGGCGGCGGTGTGGCTGGTCCCCTCGTCGTCTTCTTCCAGGCCGGGTGCCTCGTCCTCGTCGTCTCCCCCGTCATTTCCTTCTCCCTGTCGGTGTCCCGCCGTCTCGACCTTGCGGCGCCGTCGCTGCTCCCGCGATAGGTCTGGCGAGTCGTCGTGGCTGATGCCGCGGCCAAACTGCATGTAGTCCTTGCACCGCGAGACAAAATCGGCCAGATCGACGCCCGTGTCGTCTGCGCGGTCGGCCAGAAAGTGTGTCGTCCGCTTGTAGGCCAACTCGGAGATGCGGATCACCAGGGCCGCGTCAATGGCCGCCTCGCTCGTCTGCTTGGTTCGCTGCAGCAGCGTGTCCGACTCCTCCAGCACCGTGTGCAGTGCCTCCGCCTTGGCGTCCAAGAATCGTGTCTGGTCTGTCGTCGTCTGCTTGATCAGGCTGCGGAAACTTTGCTGCAACCGTCGCCGGTCTTCCAGCGACTGCTCCACACCCAGCACCGGGTCCGTGTCTGCGCCGTCCCAGCTGTCCTGCGTCATGTCCATGTCGGTCATGGCGGTGGTGGTGGTGGTGGTGGTGATGGTGGTGATGGTATGCTGTATTGCGTACTTCGTACTTCGCTATGCAAATTGGCGTAAGTGATTAGACGCGATCAAACGCGTGATACAGCGGGACACCTTATGTAATCACGCACTATCGATAAGACTCAGCAATAAGCTCAATGAGCTGCTGCATGTGACAAGAACTAGGACTCGTACAAGACATTCTGCACAATCGCCCTTTCGAGCACGACAGAATGGAGCCGTTCTCGTTTGCCAGCTCCGAGGCGCTCAACCTGCAGGTTAGCATCCGGATCGTGAGCCTCGAGGGCGAAGAGACGCCCTTTCTCGACTCGACTCTGGTGACGCACCCGGAAATTCGCCATGTCGGGGCCAACACGAGTCCGCACTCGGACCTGTATGCGACGGCGCAGGTGTGGGCGGGGTCGAAGCCGCTGACGGTGCCGGTGCAGACGGCATACCGGGCGTTCAAAGCGGAGCGGAAGTGGAACGAATGGCTGACGCTGCCGATCCGCTACTCTGGGCTTCCGGGCGATGCTTGCGTGGCCATCACGGTGTGGGACGTATCACCTCTGGGCGGTGGAGCGGGCGCACGCGGCCACGCGGTGCCGTTTGGCGGCACGACGATCCCGCTGTTTGACGGCGAGAATCAGCTGCACAAGGGTCGATACAAGTGCGTGGTGCACCGGCTGGCCGAGGCGGACGGCTACGACAACAGCCAGACGCCGGCCTTTCCAAGCAAGACGAGGACGACAGCGGGCCGGCAGAAGACGGGGACCGGGCATGGCGACGGTGACGACGCGAGGGCCCAGAGCACGGTCGAAGAGGACGACGGCCACGACCACAGCAAGCACGACGCGGAGGCCGAGGAGGTCGAGCGGATGGACCGGCTGTTCAAGAAGCACGAGATGGGCGAGATCCCGCGGGTCGAGTGGCTGGACCAGCTGGTGTTCCGGGGGTTTGAGCGACGCAGCATGCAGCGGGCGGCGTCGTCGCTGCGGCAGCCCCGGGGGCTCGGAGGCGCGGGGACGACGGACGGCACAAACAGCGCGGACGAGACGCACGGGGCCAACCGTCGTCCGGGGCCATCACGGTTTCTGCTCAACGTGGAGTTTCCGCGGTTCGACTTCCCGGTGGTGTTTGTGGACCACGAGTACCCACCGCCGGCGATCTCGGCGCTGCAGAACCTGTCGGCGTCGCAGTCGGGGGTCGTGCTGAAGCCAGCGCCCGAGGTGCACTTTGGTCCGGGCATCGACAGCGGTGGTGTCGGGGGCGAGGGCCTGGCGCGGCTGATGCGGGTGTACGACGCCGAGGTGGGCGCACGGGACAATCCGGCCGAGAGCAAGCACCGGCGGCTGGTGCGGACGCAACACCGACACGGCGCCCTCGACAAGGACCTCAAGCCGAACGCGAAGAACCGGGACGAGCTGAACGTGATCATGTCGTATCCGCCGACACAGGTGTTGACGGCCGACGAGAAGGACCTCGTGTGGAAGTTCCGGTACCACCTGACGCGCGAGAAGAAGGCGGTGACCAAGTTTGTCAAGTCGGTCAGCTGGGGCGACGGGGCAGAAGCGAAGCAGGCCGTGCAGGTGTTGGGACGGTGGACAAACATTGACGTGGACGACGCGCTGGAGCTGCTGGGACCGACGTTTGACCATCGATCGGTGCGGGCGTACGCAGTCGAGCGGCTGCGCAAGGCCGACGACAGCGAGCTGCTGCTGTATCTGTTGCAGCTGGTGCAGGCGCTAAAGTTTGAGATGGGAGGGGTGGAAGGGGTGGAAGGGGTGGAAGAGGAGGAAGCCGTGCAGATGCAACAAGGAGAAGAAGGACAACTCGCACAAGAAAGACAAGTCCCCGACACAGCATCACAACACACCCCACACGACTCCTCCCTGGCCCGATTCCTGATCGCGCGAGCAGCCGGCAACCTGATGCTGGGCAACTACCTGTACTGGTATCTGATGGTGGAATGCGACGACCACAGCATGGCGCAGACGGCGGAGAACCGGGCGGTGTACCGCAAAGTGGCGTACGACTTCATGGCCGAGCTGGAGCGACGGCCGGGCGGGACAGAGACGCGACGGATGCTGCGACGACAGGCCGAGTGGGTGGCGGTGATGGCCAAGATTGCGGGCGAGGTCAAGGAAGCGCACGAGCCCATGGCACGACGAAGCGAACGGGTGCGGCAGTTTCTGACAGACGGGCGCAACGAGCTGGCGACAATGACACCGCCGCTGGCACTGCCACTGGACCCGTCCGTGCTGGTGGTGGGTGCGGCGACGGGGCCAGACGACGTGGCCGTATTCAAGTCGTCGTTGCATCCGATCAAGGTGGCCTTCCGGGACGTCACGGGCGAGCGGTACCCGATTCTGTTCAAGATGGGTGACGATCTGCGCCAGGACCAGCTGGTGATCCAGATTATCACGTTGATGGACCAGCTGCTGCGCAAGGAGAACCTCGACCTCCGACTGACGCCGTACAAGATCCTGGCGACGAGCAGCCGCATGGGCCTGACGCAGTTTGTCCCGTCCGCCAGCCTGCAGAGCCTGGCGGCCCGTTACCGCGGCGCGCCCAATGCAGCGCTCGCGTATCTGCGGCAGCACAGCGGTGACCCCGATGGACCCCTTGGGCTGCAGGCCCGCACGCTCGACACGTTTGTCCGCTCGTGCGCCGGCTACTGCGTCATCACGTACATTCTCGGCGTCGGTGATCGCCACCTCGACAACCTCCTGCTCGCACCCGACGGCCGCTTCTTCCACGCCGACTTTGGCTTCATCCTCGGTCGCGATCCCAAGCCGTTTGCACCCGCCATGAAGCTCAGCCGTGAAATGGTCGAGGCCATGGGCGGCAGCGGTTCCGAACACTACCGCCAGTTCAAGCAGTACTGCTTCCTCGCCTACTCTGCTCTGCGCAAGTCCAGCAACCTGATCCTCAACCTGTTTGCCCTCATGGTCGATGCCAACATCCCCGACATCCTCTGGGAACCCGACAAGACCGTACTCAAGGTCCAGGAACGCTTCCACCTCGAACTCAACGAGGAGGACGCCATGCGCCATCTCGAACGTGTCATTGACGACAACCTCAACGCCTTTGTGCCTGTTGTCATCGATCGTCTGCACGAGTTTGTACAGGCTTTCCGCGCGTGAGCGTGAGCGTGTGTGTATATATGATGTAATTGAACGAGACAAGACATGACCAAGACACCAAGACATGACCAAGACACCAAAACCAAGACCCAAACCAAGACATGACCAAAACCAAAACCAACTCCACCCCACTCCCCTATCCATGTCCGTCCTGGTTGCCTCGTAGCCGTGTTGGGCCACGCAAAAGTCGACTCGAGAGGCTGAAGCGTGCCGACGGAGCCTGTGGCTGAGGTTGTGGCTGCTCTTCTGACCGATCCGGTGGCGGCACCGGTGGTGGCCGTTCGTCCCAAGGCGGAAAGCGCGGCCGTCTCTCGTCTTCCTGCTGTTGCCGTCGACTGTAGAGCTGCTGCTGTAGGCCGGACGGCGGCAGACGTGCGTGTCGTCCGGCGCTGCCGCCCCAGAAGCTCGTCGTCGTCGTTTTGCCGCTGCTGCGACGGTCGCTGGCTGGCCCGCTGGCTGGCCCGCCGGCATGCTGGCCGTACGGCGACAGCAGCGAGGCCGACGATGACGACGCCGCGTAGTGCGCCGACTGCCGCGCCTGTTCGATCAGGCCCTTGGCCTTGGACAGCCCGGCCAGCGGGACACCCCCTACCCCCCATCCCAGCTCCGCCTGCATCGCCGTCCAGCTCTCCACCCGGCCGCTCGTCGCCTCCTCCGCACACGCGCACTCGTCCCCGGCCGGACAGAACCGCTCGCCGGCCGCGTACCACGCCCGCAGACAGCGCGGGTGGCTCGCACAACCGCATCCAAAACACGGCAAGTACAGCGCGTCCACAGGCTCCGTGCAGTACACACACCGCAGCTGCGCCCGCGCCAGCCGGCACCGCTGACAGAAACCCACCGCGCCGCCGTTCTTGTGTCGGTGTGTGCTTCGTGCTGTGGCTGTGCTCACTGTGGCTGTGCCCACTGTGGCGCTCCCCGTGGTCCCTGTGGCTGTGCTCCCGGTCGTCCGCTCGTACTCGGCCGGCTCCAGCTGCATCTCGCACTGCGGACACATGCCAATCGCATCCAGTCCACGCCCCGAGTCCCGCACCGCCTGCAGACGGGACCGTCGGCTGCTCGACGGCGACGTTGTCCCGGCCCCTTGTCCTTGTCCTGGACCTGGACCCCCTCCTACCACCTTCATCGCGTCCTCCCGCAACACATTGAACTTGAGCACCTCCAACCGGGCCAACGGTTCGCCCCATACCTGCAGCAGCTCCGAGTAGGCATACCGGTACTCGGCGTACTGCCGTCGTCGTCGCCGCGGACTGCCCAGCAGCGACGCCATCATCCAGCCGTCGTCGTCAAAGAGGTGGTCGTTGCACGTCCGCACGTGAATGTCCACTGCCACCAGCGTCGTGCCGGCGGCCTCGGCCTGTGCCCGTGCTCCCTTGACGGCCGCGGACGCCGCCGCTGCCGCCAGCGTGTCCTCGCGTCGTCGTCCGTCGTCCGACACCGATGTCGCCGCCGTGCCTGGATCCGACGGCCCCCCGACAGCCCCCGATCCTTTTCCTTCTCCACTGCCACCCCCGCCAAACAGCGCGGACGCGGCCCAGGTCAGGTTGCCCGCCGTCAGGTTGCCAAAGATTGTCTCCGCCGGACTCGGCCGCTTTCGTGCCGGCCCTGCGTGATCCTGGGAGGACAGTGGCGACGACGAGAGCAGCTTCTGGCTGCCCTGCTTTCCTCCCGTGCGCGGTGACGTCGACGTCGAGACCGCCGCCCGTCGTCCGTTGGGAATGTCCCGGTGCGCCGACGTCGAGTGCAGCAGCAGCTGCTTGTACGCATGGCTCAGTGGCTGCACTGCATATGGCAGCGGGTGGCGGCCGGCTGGAGGTGATGGTCGCGGCTGCATCGCCACCGACGACGTCCGTCGCGTCGGCATCGTCGTCGTCGTGTGCGTGCCGGCGTTCCTCTCGCCGCTGCCCGCCCGGTCCTGCGGTGACGACGACAGCAGCGTCGTCAGCGTCTGTGGGATGCTGGCTGCAATGGCCGACACCACCGCATTGTTGCCGCGGCGGAAGAACCGGCTGGCGGCCAGGCTGAAGCGCGGCGACGACGACAGCCCGCCCGAACTGCCGTCTCCTGCTGTTGCTGCTGTGGCTGTCTTGGCGTCTCCCCATTTCGGTGGCGTCTCGCCGCCCGAGTACGAGTTGTGGTGCGACAGCACCGCCATCGATGCGGCTGTGTCCTCCCACACGGCCGTGTTGTCATCATCATAGCCGAAATCATCCTCATCGTAGCCATCCAGGTCATCGTAATCACCAAAGCCGTCGTCCACGTCGTACTCGCCCAGACCGCCACCACCGCCGCCGTCGTCCGGCTCGATCGACCCGTCGTAGAACACGGCTGTAGGTGGCACTGTGTTGGCGCTGCTGATGCTCGCCGTCGTGGTTTGGCCCTGCAGCCGGTGGTTGATCCCGTGACCACTGCCGGCTGGCAACAGCTGCCACGACGGCGCGCCGTGCACCAGGCCGCGCGTAGTCGGCACGTAGTCCAGCGAGAACGACGGCGCCTTCATCGGCAGCGGTGTGTCCGGCTGTGACATGTGTGACTCTGCATACGCCACGCTGTCCTCCTCAAACGACTCGCCAAAGACGCACGACAGCATCGCCAGCATCTGCATGTCCGCCCGCTGTTCAAAGTGCTCAAAGAGGTCGTCCACAAAATCACGTGCCAGTGGATGCAGGCCCCACTTCACTCTGCCCGCGAGGCTGTCGCCAGTTCGTCCGGCCTGCTTCCCTCCCGTTCTACTCCGGCCTGCTGCTGCTGCTGCTGTTGCTGCTGCTGCTGTCGCCTCTCGTGCAATCACCAGCACCGACCGCTGTCGTCGTCCACCGTCTGCCAGCACCGTCGCCAGCCGCAACGGCACGTCCGACTTGAGCAGCAGCGCCGCGTATCGCCACACGTGACCGAGATCCGTCTCGCCGTATTTGTCGGCCACATCAGCATTATGTTCACACACCTCAGCTCCGTCGCCAAACACGGCGTACTCCCGTGCCAGCTCCCGCTTCGATGGCAGCCATGCCCGCATGTCCACCACCGACACCGTGCTCTTCGGCCCCAGCGGCAGGTCCAGGTCGGCATCCAGTGTTCCGGATCGCATCATCAGGTCGCTTCCTTCGTCGCCAAGGTTGTTTCCGTTTCCACCACCACCACCCCCTCCACCCTCGCCGTCGCTGCTGCCACCGCCACCCAGCAGCAGCATCCGTCGTCGCGCAGCCCGGCCGCCACCTCCCCGTCGCACAATCCGCCGCTGGAAGCCCATGTTCATCGACCATGGGTCCATCATGTTGCGCACCGACTGCTGGTACGCACTCCTGCCGCGCTTGCCGGCCGTTTCTGACGATGACGAGGACGACGAGGACGAGGACGACGAGGTCGACGAGTAGGCTGAGTCGCTGTCCGATTCGTCGGATGGCGAGGACGATAACGACGACAACAGCGACAACGGCGAGGGCGATCGAGCTCGTCCTGATGGAGATGGGTGGCCGTTGCTGTGGTTGTTGTTGTTCTTGTACCGTCGTCGGCCCCGGTGTCCGCCGCCGGCGCCCGCTGTCAGCACCTGGCCGAAGCCAATGAATACCGGCTTCTCCAGTTCTGCCAGCTCTTCGCTTGTCGGCGGTGGCGGCGGCTCAAACAGAAGCTTCGCGCTCGCCCGTCCTGCTTTGGTCAGGAAGAAGCACACCAGCCGTCCGTCACGCGTGAAGCGCGCGCCACAGCTTCGAGGAGGCGGTGGTGGTCCTTGGGGCTGCATTTCCGGCCCGATGCCTGCTGCTGCTGCTGCTTCTGCGTCTGCTGCTGCCATAGCCGAGTCGCTGTCGCTGTCGCTGCCGTCTCCGTCGCTGCTGCTACTGCTGCTGCTGTCGTCTCCCTTGGCTCCCACTCCTCCCACTTCTCCACCTCTTCCTCCTCCACTCCCGCTTCCATTCCCTTCTATACCACCACCACCGCTGCCTCCGGCTCCCTCGCCCGCTAGCCATGATGCCACCGTCGGGCGTTCCAACACGGCCAGACTTGCCCCCAAATCGGCCACCCCTAGCAGATACCGGAAAGCTGCCAGCAGACAGTTTCGTCGCCGCTTGAGAAACTCGGCTCCGATCACGTGCAGCTCCGCCGCCACCCGGTCTTGTGTCGCTGCCGGCATGAGCGAGCTGTTCTCCACGTAGAACCGGGGTGCCCGTGTCTGCGGATAGGTTGCCGGCACCACCACCCGCACCTTGACGTACACGCTCTGGCCCTCCGCTCCCCATGGTCCCTTCATTGCCGCCGTCAGCGACAGGTTGTCCATGTCGATCTCCTCCCACGTCACCCGTGGCAGCTTGTCGGTGATCCGCACGATTTCTTCCTGGATCGTCTCCGGGCCTCCGTAGTAGTCGCCCCCTCCGCTCAGTGACGTCCCGTGTGCTGATAGCTGCAGTGGCGACGACAACGACGCTGTGGCCGTTCCTGTTCCTGTTCCTGTCCCTGTCAGCCCCGACAGCACCGACATCCCTGACATCCCTGACATGGCCGTCATCGTTGTAGAGTCCTCCATCCGCTCGTTGGACGCCCGTCGTCGGTGTCCGTCGTCCATCACGTCGTCCCACCGCCGCTTGCTCATCGTCACGCCCTTCATCCAGTCCAGCTGCGCGTTGCTGCGGTCTCTGTCTCGCCGTCCGGACGCCTTCGTCGCCCGCATCGACGGGTTCCGCCACGATGCTCGCTTGTCGTATTTGCCCCGTCGCGGTGTCGCCGCCGGCGATGCCAGCACGTCGCGCATCGATCCTGTCCGGGGCAGCAGGGCCCTTGGCGGTGGTGACGATGCTGGAAGAAACGACGACTGCACACCACGATCCGCTGTTCCGGCTGTCGTCGTCGTCGTCGCTGTTGCTGCGGCTGCGGCTGCTGCGGCTGCCACCGCTACAGAGGCTCCACGCCGGCTGTATGGTCGCACGCTGCTCATTGTCGCGCTCCGCTTCTCGTAGTCGCCAAGGTCCTCCAGCACCCGGAACGTCTTGTACGCCGCTCCCTTGCGCGTGATGCTCACGTTCTTCGGCGCCGGCTGTCCGCGATGGAAGCCCACTGTGGCCAGGTCGGGCCCGTCGAACCGCCGCAGCCGCAGCTTGCTGTCGTTGCCCCACGACACCAGCTGGTACTCGCGGTTGTCGCTCCCGTCGCTGTCGATCCCGTCGCGCGTCCGCCAGAGGAACTCCTTGACTTTATGGTGTCCGTGGCCGCCAAACACCGCCACCGGCTCGTTGGCCGCCGTCGGGTCTTCCGTCTGCTGCTGGGCCGCGGTCGGCCGCGTATCGTACAGGTACAGATGGCCGGGCGCGTTCTGCGGCATCGCCAAAAGACCGCCGCTAAAGGGCGTGTGTCGGGCACGCCACACCGGGAAGTGCGTGCGGATCACGCGCTCCGGCACGTCGTCGTCGTTGATCGGCCCCCCGCTGCCTATGCTGCCGCTCGCTGACAGGTCCACCAGGTCGGACAGCGTCGACAGTGTCGATAGCGTCGACAGGCTGGTCCGCGTGCCGCCCGCGTGGCCGCGCTTGGCATAGTCCCAGAACTTGATCGTCTTGTCCAGCGAGCACGTCACCAGACACGTGCTGCGCGTGCGGTTCCAGTCCAGGCCGTAGATCTTGGACGTGTGCGCCTCGATCGTCCGCATCGGTATCGCTGGGTTCCGGTCGTCCCAGATGTGCACGCATCGGTTGTGTGACGATGCCAGCACGTGCTCGTCCTGCCGGTTGTACTTGACCTGCGTCGCTCCCGCCGCCCAGTCGATAAAGGTCAGCGCCGGCGTGTTGGCCCGTCGCAGGTCCCAGCAGTGTACATAGCCGTCCACCGAGCAGGTCGCCAGCATGTCCGGGTGGTGCGCCGAGAAGTTGATGTCCGTGATCGACCGTCGGTGTCCGCTCAGCGAGTGCTCCACCGAGCCCGCGCTCGAGTCGTCTGCCCGGTTGAGGTTCCATACCAGACATCGGTGGTTCGCCGTCGAGGCCACCCAGTAGTCCCGTGCCGCAAACGGCGACCACTGCACGTCCACCACCAGCCACGGCATCCCGTGGCTCTTGAGCATCCGCGGCGCGCTGTACGGATTGTCGAGGTCGATGATGGCGAGCCCTTCCGGCCTGGTCTGTTGTCAGCAGCCATGAACAGGGCAAAGCAACAAGACAAACACTCACGATGCTACGGCCACATCTCGTCCACAGGGCGAGATCGTCGCCGAGCCCTTCAGCCCGCCCGCGTGGATGATGCCATCCGAGTCGAAGCTGTCGCTGTCAAAGGCCGACTTGATGATCTTGTTGGACGTCAGCGATCCGTCCGACTCGTCCAAGCCGTCCAGGTCCGATGCTGCCATGGCGGAAGCTCACGGTCGCACGCAAGCACAGCTCAAAGGCTGCATCGATTGCTGCGTCCGCTGTGTGTAGTCTGTTTTGTGTTTGCACCGTGCAGCTGGCGACTTTGGCCTTTGCAGAGATACAAAGTCGCGACAAGTCGCAAATCGAATGTTGCACGCGAGCTTTCTTTGGGTGGCTTTTAGCGTGTGGTCCTCGATGCATGTGCTAGCTGTCAGTCCGAACTTCGTGCCTTGGCTCAGCAGGGAATGAGGGCCAATGGCAGCGAGAAACCGCCAAGGTGGGGCTTTTGGCGCTAGAAGGGCGGGGAGCCTTACCAGCTGCCCGTGATCATCAGCACCTCTCTACTTCCCGTACGTATCTTGCATACTGCTTTTTTCTCCCTCTGTCTTGGCTCTCCCTCCCCGACTCTTGCAAACAGGCTGCATTGGTTTTTTACGAATCACGGCTCACGACCGGACACCAGCAGATCCGTCTTCTTCCTGCTCATCCGTTTTTTACCGGCTGGTCGTGCCTTCACCTACGAACCCACCCACCCAAAAACCGTTTGTGCAACAGCCATGGCCTTGCCCAAGAGGATCATCAAGGAGACGGAGCGGCTGATGGCCGAACCGTAAGAAGCCCAACCTCTCAGATCCTTCTAAGTTGACGCTGCGCTGACCTCGCCGCCACCCCTCTGTCCAGTGTCCCCGGAATCAGCGCCATTCCCCACTCCGACAACCTGCGATATTTTGATGTCGAGATCTTCGGGCCATCACAGTCTCCGTACGAAGGTTCGTTTCCCCGCTTCGTGCCATCGTCTCCTGGCTGTGAACCCTGACCTGACCCATGTGTCCTCTAGGTGGTGTCTTCAAGCTGGAGCTGTTCCTGCCGGACGACTACCCCATGACACCGCCTAAGATCCGCTTTCTCACCAAGCTGTACCATCCGAATGTCGACAAGCTGGGACGCATCTGTCTCGATGTCTTGAAGAGTATGCGCACTATTATCCCTGTTCCTATGGCCTGCTCCCCGCTTGCTGACTCTCCATCCAGACAACTGGTCCCCTGCCCTGCAGATTCGCACGATCCTGCTGTCCATTCAGGCTCTTCTGGGCGCCCCAAACCCGGACGACCCGCTGGCCCCCGATGTTGCCAAGGCCTGGAAAGACAACGAGAAGGCTGCGGTGGAGACCGCGCGTGAGTGGACACAGAAGTACGCCATCCCGAAGCCGCAATAAGCAGCTACGGGAGAGCTTTTCGTAGAGAGCTGGCAAGAGAAGAGGAGAGAATTACATACATACAGGCAACAGAAGCCAGGAGCCAAAGGCACCACGCACGAGGGCCAGCCGCTGTCTCCATGCCGGGCTTGCTTGCCGTTACATGATTCCTGTTTGTTTTCCTTTGTTGCGTGTTCATAGATTGGCAGCGCAAGGGACGGTCTATTCTTAAATCATATTACGGCGCTTCTTGACAAAGTGCCACACTCACGTGTCCTTAAACACAAAGATGCTCTTGCCTGACCGGTAGCCCTCGAGCGTGCCGCTGGCGGCCGCCGTGAGCGTCTCGACCGGCGTGTCCCAGGTCCAGGGAATGTCCTGTGCAGGGCCAGGGTGAAACTTGCCATTGCGGATGAGGTCGAGCACGGCCTCGACGGTCTGCTTGCGGCCACCCGGGTTGACCGTGCCCCAGCGGCTGAACCAGAAGCCGGCAAAGGAGAGGTCGCGGAAGATGAGCATGCCGGCCGGCACGGTGAGCGGCTGCTTGGCCATGGCGCCGTATGTCACGACCTTGGCGCCGTCCGAGAGGCACTTGGCGAGTCCGAGGGCCGGCCTCCCACCGACGCAGTTGAGCCCCAGCAGCAGCGGGCTCTCGCGCTCCGACTCGCCGCCCATGTAGTCCTGGCGCAGCCGCGCCGCAAAGCCGCGTTCCTGCAGCTCGTCCTCGGTCAGGACCACGGTGGCGCCCAGATCCGTCAGCTCTTGGCGCAACGCCGCCGTCTCCTCGGCCGTCGACCGCGCCCGCACCACGTTGATGCTGCGCAGACCCCATAGCCGGCCCAGCTGGATCGCCGCTCGGCCGACGCCGCTGTTGGCTCCGTTCTGGATGAACCATGCGCCCGCGCCGGTGCCGCTGCGCACACTCAGCTCCACCACGTCGACAAAGTCGCGCAGCAGCCTCCACGCCGTGCACGGGTTCACCGTCGCAGTCGCCGCTGCCGATGGCGTCAGGCCGGCCGTCTTCGTTGCCGGGATGCCCACCAGCGCCGTGTCCGCGTCTTCTACCAGCGCGTGTGTCCGCCACGTCCCCAGTCCGGGCGCCGCCGGCAGCGCCCAGTCGCCCGCCTTCAGCGTCGTCACCCCCGATCCCACCGACATCACCTCGAAGCAGGCCTCGCTCCCCGGCACGGCGGATGGCTCCGCCGTCCCGATCAGCGACGAGAACGCTGGCTTGCCACCGTACGTGCCCTGCACCGTGTTGATGTCCGCCGGGTTTATCGGCGCCGCTAGGTTGCGCACCAGCACCGCGTTCGCTGGCAGTGTGGGCGAGATGGAGTGCGTGTGCAGGCTACAGACCACAAAATGTGCCGGTTAGCATTCCAGTACCGTGCACAAGACGCGGCAGCAGTCCGCTCACCTGAGGGCCTCAGACGGCTCGCCAAACTTGGAAAACACCAAGGCCTTGGCCTGGGTGTAGCCATATGGCCCAGACTTGAATCGAGCACCGGTCTGCGTCCGGGGATTCCGTGCCAGAGCAGTTCTGACTGCTGGCCGGTAGTGCAATGGAAAATTTCGCGTCCCGAATCCTAGAGAGAGTCGCGCCGGTCGAAGAGCCGTTGCCATTGTGGTCTTGGGTAATAGAGGTCGAATTGAATTTCAAGTCACTGCCGTATTTTTGTTGAACCCAGAAGGTGTGTTGGCTCGGCTATCTTAATCTCTCAAGCTTCTTCAAGCGGATCGTGAAGCTCTAATCCAACCCACCTAATGACGGCATTAGTCGGTTGTCCAAGCTTCGGCAAATGAGAAGCTCCGATCTACTCACGTGACAACGCAACTTAGTGGAGGTCCTGATCCCTTTTATATCTCGCAGCCAACAAGACTCTTTTATATCTCAGCCATTGTATAGAAAAGCTCTTGATTTGAGGCCGTGTCCCAAACATACGCGCTACGCCTAGAATGCCACCTTGCGAATGATAACTGGTTGATGGAGAACTGTTGTGCCTTCAATTTCTATACACAAATCAGACCTCTGAAATGGTGGGACACATAGCAGAGCTCCCTCCAGCAGGTGCAGTTGAAACAAACTTCCATCCAAGAATGGTTGTCGGGTAGACACGTGCAAAATGAATCGTAAGACAAGAAGTTACAAAGATTGCCACTAGGGGCGACGCAGCCACAGCTTAAACTGCAATCGGGTTGGGGAATAACAAAGGTAGTTAAAGAAGTCAGTAGCCGCAGACAATAAGTCAGAAAATAAAGCAAAGGAATGTAGTTGTCGATGCGGTGAAAAAAGTAAAGAGACATGAGTCTTGAAAGGGGAAAAGGGTAATAACAGAGTGTCCAACGTGGACGCCGGCAAAAATCAGAAGAAACACATTAAAAAGACCATTCCTCGTGCGATGCCGGTGAACGAGCTTGGGTATCACGGCTTCACCACCTTCTGTCCTCTCCCCTCCCTTTCTCATGATAGGACTTTCATGTCGGTGGTTGTGCCAAGCCAGCCTGCGTACCGAGATAACAGGGTTGCATTCGTAGTATAGCCGTAGGAGTGTTAAGTATGAGGTGTACGTCGTGTATTAATGTGTCGCCAAGGGTGATGAGAGCACGAGCATGGTGCCTCAGTTTGTCCCGGAAGTGAGGAGCAGCTTCGGTTTTCGATGAGTTCGGATCCGTTCCCTTCGGACCAGTTCTCTCCAGCGCCAAAACTACTTGATGTTTTTGAACAGATCGTTGCCGAGGCTGCCGTCGTCGTCCTCAACTTTGGCCTTCAGCTTCGCCAGCTCTGGAATCATGGGCGGCGGCGGGCTGGGTGACCTCGGCGGCATCACCGGCTTTGGCGCCTCCTCAAACACTATACTAGCACGCTTCGACATGGTGTAGTCTCCGTTGATGCTATCGCTGGAACTGGTGAGGACACCGCCCCGTAACCGCCGGAACCAGCCGCTCGCGCGCTTTAGTTTGCGATCGTCTATGGCGCCTGTGGTGTTCCGGCTGTTCGGACGGGCGATGCTGTGGTGAATGTCGAGGCTGTCGGCCGGGCTTAGCAGGCCATCAGCGTCAGCGTTAGCATATGCGGTGTTCATGAGAGTCCGGCTGAAGAGACGCCGGATACTTCCGGGGCGTGTAGACAGCGTGGGAGACGCAGGACTTGCATCGCCCCGGTGACTCATGCTCCCGTTGGTGCTGGGGCGATAGTTGGCGGACAAATGGCCTGTAGTGGTGCATGTGGTGGTCATGGCTCCATTGGTCTCGCTGCTGTTGTTCATTTCAAGCACTTCATTCAATCTACTGAAGCCATTCGGGCTGATCTTCAGCGGCTCTGGCACCTTCGGCTTGGGCCTGCCGGCCGCAGCTGTCTTCGATGCCTTGACCGACTTTGGCAGCGCCTCCTTGAACGGCGACGGCGGCGGGATGTTGGTGCCCTCTGTCAGCGAGGAAAAATTGAAGTCGAGCGCCGGAAGCTCGAATCGCTTGACGGGCACTTTGGTTGCCACCATGGTCGTGGTAGCCGAACCGGTAGTTGAGGCTGACATTCTCTAGTGTGCAAGCGACGTGCACTTGACATGGAACGAACAGTCGTGTGCGTGTGTCTTCGGATGAAGCACGAGAGAGGAGACCGGCGACGAGTGTGTTTTTGAGAGTATCGCTGTGTCGACCGACTGGGGAGTTCGATTAGGCTGTGTTTTTTGCGGGTCCTGAGTAGCTTGCTCTAAAATAGCAGCTGGGCGAGGTGCTGTGTAGGGGTTTGCTGGAGGCGCAGTGGGCTCGGCGACAGGATGAAAGCTGCGGCACGTGTGGAAGGCTCGTACTTGTAGATGAGGTTCGCGGTTTGATGAAAGAGGGTCTCGATGGAGAATCTCGACTTGCAGAAGGCAGACGACGCGTAATGAGATTGGCACCAAGACGACGGAAGACACAAAGAGCGATGAGGGGCCCTGGAGAGCGATCAGGGGTATAGCGTAGAAGTGAGCTTGGGTGGGCTTCAAAGTATATTTATTTCCTGTCGGACAGCCAGGTTGGAAGTGGTCTCACTTTGTTGCGGCCTTGCTCAGTCCTGGTGGCCGGTTTTACAATGGAGAAAGAGGAGACGTATACTATGTAGTTGGAAGCCGGCAGATGAGCGCGAGCTTCCGCGAAGTTACTGACGCAGCTCTATGTAGCCCTTCCAAAAGGGGGGTATGTAGCCCTTTCAAAAGGGGGGAAGAGAGTGGCATGAACGACCGACGGAAAGACAGGGGAACCCGAGAGGCCATGTGCCATAGGAAGGCGGGCGAGGTGTGAGCAGTGAAAGTGAAGCCGCGGACAACTCGTACGGTGGTTGGTCCGAGTGGGAATCATAAGTAGGAAAAACCGGGGCTCGGCCGACAGTCTGGGGAGCAAAAGAGGGAAAGGACCACCGAGAATGGCCTCCAGGCTTTCTGTCAGTGCTTCAAGGCCCCACCAGCTTGTTTCCCAAGCCAGGGGTTCGTTTTTTACGGCTGTCTATCTGATCCTCTTGCAATGTCTTGTGTGTGCCGCTGAAACTGAGTCAACACTGGTGCCGGCTTAGCTGGAGAGGAGGCGATCAGCACCCATTTTCGTGCGGGATTAACCTGCGTGTATGTATGACTTGCTCGCCACTGGCAACACGAAAGATGCAGAAATAAGGAGACTCCGGGAGCAGTGGCTGCCAGGGGATGTGTTTTTCTCGTAAGATATGATAGACGACGGAGTACGGAGTACATACGAAAAATACCTAGTGGGACCTGTTTGGTTTCTTCCTTTCCCGTTTCTGTCCTAGATTTCCTCTTTGAGCCCTAGTCTTAACGGTACTGGAGATTGGAGAGACCTCTTGTACAACCCAAATACTCGTATTAGCAAGCCACTGTGCAGGAAATCGCAGAGATCCATCCGAAGCGGAAACGCAGTGTTCACGGTTCGATGGCTGCGTAGCTGCGGCAGAAAAGAGATGAAATAGATTGGACAGAAGCAGTGGCGTCTAGCAATCTACGTGTACGAGTACAGAGTCGTAAAGTCGTCCTTGTTAAAAGGGGCCAGCAAGCTAGCCAGAAACGCGTTAGAGCACAGTCACTTACAGTGCTTGAACTGTGTCGCATCGTCGTTAGTGGGTTTCAATAGTGCTCTTGGTTGCGCAATGACCACTCAGCCAACTCCACTACTTAGAGGGAACGAGCGTCGGAGTATTTTGTTTCTCCAAATCGCTGTATGCCGGATCTTGCATGCATACTCCGGACTCCGTATCTTGCTCCGTACATACTGCCTTGCAATGAAGAATACTGCAGTTCTGACAGCTTGCATGGTTTCTGCAGATGCAATTGGCTTGACGGATGGCACTGGTACCACGAGGCAGTATCACGAGTCACGTCTTCAGGTCGTTTTTGGCTTGACTGGCGACTGCGTGGCTCTTTGTTGTGCTTGTAGTCCAATCTCCGGTCTGCACAGACTGCACGTGTCATTCCTATATCAGCAAATAAGGCGAACGATCGGCCTGAATTCGACAACGGCGGCTTGCTAGCAACTTGATAAAATAGTAACTTCCAATATACGTGGAGCTTGCTTGCCGCTGCTCCCGTCTCCTCGGTCGCCTAGTTCAGGTGCTTGCCATAGAACTCAACCAGGAGCTTGTAGCCACGCGAGTACTCGGCCTTGTTGCGCTCGACAGACAGATCGGCACGGGCGGCCATCCAGCCGTGGATCTGGTCAGCAAACGTCTCGACGTGGTGCGGCCCGGTCAGCTTGCTCTCAAACTCAGCCACATCCTTGGCGTTCTCGTCTTTGGATGCCAACATGATCAGCGGCACCTTGATCTTGGCCGCGTCGGAGGGGTCGACCATGGCCGGGTGCACCTCAGCGCCAACGGCGAACGGGTTCTCATCGCTGGACGTGACGAGGGAAACGACCTTGCCACCCCAGCAGAAGCCGGCCACGCCATACGACTTGATGGACGGGTACTTGTCCTTCAGCACCTTGACAAAGGCCAGCAGAGGCTCGACGTTCTTGGGCGGGGCATTCTTCGTCAGGAAAGCTCCGAGCGCCTCTTGTTTCTCCTTTGAGTCGGGGGGGAAGCTGGTGATGGAGGTCAGCCGGCTGGTCCAATAGTCACAACGTCCGCAGGATGCACCCACAGGGAGAGAGAACACGGCTCGCCGTTAAACCAGTCTGGAATGAACACCTTGTAGCTGTTGTGGTGGTCGCTGCTGGAGATGATATCGGCACCCTGGATGGACTGGTCTTTGAAGCCGAAGATGTCAAATATGTAGATGATGGCCTTGGAGGCATCGTCAGGGCCAACGGTATCTGTACCGTGTCAGTGCGGAGAAGCAAGCGGATGTCAGTGGGTGTTGCCGTTGCAACTCACAGGTCTTCTTGCCGCCGATGGTTTCGTATGTGCCTTGGGCTTTGTATCCCTCCGTCACTGTAGGCATTGACCAGTCAGTAAGTAGTACAGCAGTATTAGCGAATGCGCATGGTGTCATACCGATGGGCGGGATGTTGCAGCAGGCCTGGAAGGCCACCGGTCTGTTAGCTAGGCGGACGAGGAAACTGTGGACAAGCGTCTAATTCCAGACTCACCGCGCTGTGGCCGTGGATCGAAGGGACCGCCGACATGGTGATGGAAGTATGGAGAGAACGATGACGTCTGGGATTTTGGGAGCTTATGGTTCCGGGATTTACCGCAAGACGACAGGAGGCGGGAGATGCGGGCGTAACAGCTATTCTTAGAATCGACTTTCGATACAGATCAATGGAGGTAACTGCAGACGGGCGAATTGACGATGGCATAGAATAACAGGATGTACAGTAGAAAAGCAGTGGAGAGATGGAGTCGGCTGTCTGCGGCGATGACAACGAAATAGGAAGGAGGGGAACCCTGCACCATAGCTTGTAAACATTGTTTTGGTGGGGTGTTGGGGTGGGGGGCCTAAACTTACAGAGGAGCCCTGGCGACCCCGTTGAGATGGTTTTGATGGAGTACGGGCCAAGCTCACTGTAGAAGGATCTTGTCCAAAAAGCAGTACCCGAAGGCTGGCTGTCTTGGCAAGACAGAGCCTTGCGCTTTGGCATCCTGCGACATGGATTTTCGGTATCGCGCATTGAGTGCACAAAACAATAGGATAGCTGTCTGATTCCAAGCAGCATCACAGAAAGTGCTTGCATATCTTAGTGTACTAGTAAGGCGCATACCCCACCAGCCACCTCTTATCACGTCTAGGCCTGGCAGAGCGAAATTACGCACTCTAGCAACAACTCTAAATGCTCTAAGTCGCAAAACCGAGCACTCTCGACGCCAGAACGGTCGATGGAGGGGCCGGACAGTTGAAAAATATAGTTAAGAGACTCCGTAATACGCCTGCGGCCCAGCCATCGCTAGCTCCTAAGCGGGCCAGCTGTTGCAACGACCGGTGCGTCCAATAGGACGAGCAGATGGGCTGGACTATTGTGTCTCGCATCTCTATACTACGACCTTCACCTGCAGGTATTGGTGCACGCCAAGATCGGCTGGGTCCATAATAAGACATCTTACTTTATCAGCAAGAGTAGTATTTTTTATCTCGTCTGCTTTTAGAGCTGCCTGGTCATTGATTGCGTGCAGAAGCGAATTCCTAAACAGAAGAAAGAAAAACCAGCTCATCCAAACCTGCTCTCTGTTTATCCTTTCTCAATATAATTGCTCAGTTTCTTTCCTTACCTCATGTTTATCTACCTCGTCCCTTCTGTTCTATCCTTAGCAAATCAGTTTACGCCACCGTCCGACAGATCTACTGCAATCCGACCGATACAGATCTCCCAATCTACCCGTACGACGTACGCCCCCTTACGAATGCTTAACCTTCCGCCTCGCTCCTTGTCCTCTTTGTTTCCCGGCTCAAACAGCAGCCGTACGGCTCGGGTGGCTGGTCGCGTCCCTTGTTCGAGGCCTGTCGGACTCAGCTCAATACATGAATACGAGTACGAGTCAAACCAGGCCAAGAGGACAAACGCAACCCAATACCTGTTTGTTTCAGACAAAAAGTTGGAGGCCTACCGCTAGGGTTCCCCAGATCTTCGCTGCCTCTGCCGTCAGGCCTTCTTTCGGCTTGCTCAGCCGCATCCATATCTGCACAGGACGACTTCGTATCCAGATGAGACGATTATCTCGGTGAAGCAATATAGGATGCTCTGAGCTCCTTTGCCGTCTTTCTTTCTGTCATCCGCTCCTAGAAAACCTCGACTTTCATTCGGCTCATTGAATGTCACTTCTCACACCACTGCGGCCTCGTGGCTGCCGACGTCACGGCCATGGCCCTTCTCTTCTCTATATCGGCGTCCTCTTCGCCTTGTTACCGGCTGTCTTTCCGACCTCTGCTGCCGCCATGGCACCGGCGCATGAAACCGTGTTTATCGCAGGCGTCGATGCCAAGGGCGTCACTCGGCAATTGGCTGTCGACCGTACACCTTCTCTCTACACCGGCAGCTTTGGCGACTGCCTCGGTGGCCAGAGCTTGTTCAACATCACCAAGTTCGATGCTGCTTACTATGCCGACAACATGACGGTGCTTTTTCACCTGGATGGAACCAGCAGCGTCCGCAACGAATCTCTGATGTGTGAGTCCCCAACTTTCTCCTTTGAGTGCATAAGAAAGACAAGTTAGCTGACCCTCGGAGCAGTGGTAATCACGTTGATGGCCTGTATGTCTTCCTGAACGCCCATTTCCACTCCTCCCATTCTTACGTTTATCTAGATGGCGCAACCCATTATACGCAGACTTTTGATCCGTGCTCTGTGAATATGGCCCAGTATGTGACCCTCTTCCTTTAGCCGGCAGGTTTCGCTGACATACCACAGTCTCTGTCCCTTGACAGCGGGCGTCCCCATCATGGGCTACGCGGTGTTCCCTCTCACGGAAGAACAGACTGCTTCGATCCCCGAAATTGCCATGGGCATTCCCGACTTTGACAGCTACGTCAGCCTTCAGATCTTCGCAAACTCGACACAGTCTTTGATCGGCTGCTTCCAAGCTGCCATGACGAATGGCAATACCGTGAGCCTCCCGACCATTATTGCGCCCATTGTTGGCGTCATTGTCGTTGTTGCCATTGTTTCCTCCTTTGTGACGGCGGCCTATGGCGTTTCCGTGCCCCTAATGCGTGCCCACTACGCCCATTCGCTGTCTGTGCTCCTCTTGGTCGAGACGCTGCAGTCGATCTTCTTGACCGGTGCGCTATCGCTGCACTGGCCGAGCATTCTGGTGGCCTGGTGGAGCAACTTTGCCTGGACAGTCGGCCTGGTCAACGTGACACCTCTCGTCGACAAGATCAGCACTTTTGCAGGTGTCACAGGCAATGCCAGCCAGGTTGGTGGGGCCGGGTCGACTTTTATCAACAACGGTGGTGGGAGCCTCGCTGGAAAAATCTATAAGCGCGACATCATCCCAGCCATCACTTACAACATGACGTCGGCTCTCTCACGTCGAAAATACTTCAACGCCAGCGACCCTTACGACTACGCTTGGGGAGGTGACCCCGTCCGACCTGGAGTTCCACTACCAGGCATGTGGCAGAGTTTTGCTGGAACGCTATCTCAGTTGGAAATACCGGGAGCATCGGCTTTCACGCTCAGTCTCTTTTGGCTGGTGATGGCCTCGTTAGCGTTCCCAGCCTTGCTCTTGGGTGTGAAGGGTCTGCTGGAGCTGCTGGCGAAGCTGTACTGCATTCGGCAAGATTCAATGGCGTACTTTCGCACGCATTACATTCGCTATACCGTGCAGATCGGACTGCGGACACTGCTGTTGACCTTCTTTCCCATCATAGTGATGGCTGTGTTTCAGTTCACTCTCAGCAGCTCACCGAAACCGACAGCACTGGCGGCGGCGGTGTTTGCTGTTTACATTGTGGCATTGTCCTGCTTGGTTTTCTGCATTGTCCAGGACCGACTTCGAGGTGGTCGGATGAAAGCAGCAGAAAACTACGACGGTCCCACCATGGGTGCAGGGCTCTTTGCAAGGCTCACGGCCAAAAAGGATAAGGGCAAAGAAGTCGTCAACCCTCAGCAGCAGCAGGAACTGAGCGGCCCATCCACTACGGTTAAAACGAACTTGGAAGACCCCCTTAACGCCCTTCCTTCCGGTGAGACGTCGATACGTTCCGGTGTGCACCAGGACGACAATTTTGTCAAGCAGTACGGCTGGTTAGTCGCACGGTTCCGCACAGACTGCTGGTGGTTCCCGGCGGTGTATCTGTTCCTGCAGCTGATCCGCGCCTGCATACTGGGCGGAGGCGGCGCGGACAACAACGCGACGAACATCGACAGCGTCAACGTCGGGTCGAGCGGGCCACCGACAGCCCAGGTGGCGGCGCTGTGCGTGCTTGACGTGCTGACGCTGGCAGTCTCCGCATACTGGCGGCCGTTTGAGGGCCGCCGCAACATGGCGCTGGGCGTGTGGCTGCTATGCTCAGCACGGGCCCTGGTGACGGTGCTATGTATTCTTCTGCTGCCGCAGGTGAAGATCAGCCGGATTGGCGCGACGGCAGTCGGCTTCGTGATCCTGGTGGTCCAGGTTCTGCAGCTGCTGGTCGTGCTGATGCTGGTGGTCACGGGGGTCATAACGTCGTGGCTGTCACTCAGCCGTAACGGTGATGGCTTCGACTCGGAGCTGTTTTCAGACGTGCGCCAGCGGTACCTCGAGACCCTGCTGGCCAGCGCAACAGGAGCGCCACGGCCGCCGCGGCCGGTGACGGGACGACGACACCGCAAGGCCGAGCGCAAGGCCCATCGCGAGGCTGACCACCGCGCGGCGTCCATGCCGCCGTCCTTCAGCGTCATCCAGGTGCGGCGGGCACCCAAGATCGAGGACCTGGACTTTGGCAGACCTGGAGGCGGTGCAGGAGGCGACCACACAGAGAGCGTGGCCATCGACAGCGACCTTGAGAAGGGTTATGGGACTGGCAGCAGGAAACGTGGCCAAGGCGTTCACGGCACTGAAACTGGCCGTGAAAAGCGTGGCAGTGCTGCAGACAAGGCTTCTGTGATAGCCACAGCTGATGGACAGACCGACGGCGACGAGCGAGAGGACACGCTGGGCGACCTGGGCGATATGGCGTTGCAAGCGGCCAAGCGGCGACGGGCAAACAGTGGTGGCCTTGGCGGCTTCGGCAGCCGTGGTGGCGACAACTCTGGCGCTGCCGGGCCACAGATCTTTGACCCATCTCGAGTGATTGCAAGACATAACCGCAGCCGGACGAATAGCATGAACTCGCTGCGCTCTGTGCGCTCGACGGCCAGCAGTCTGCACTGGGCCGCGCCGGGCGTCCCGGCTGGTAGCAGCAGCAGTAGCGGTGCTACCAATGTGCCAGGCCCATCCAGCAGGCCGGCCTCTGCAGCGTTGTTGTTTCTGGAGTCGGACGTGCCGTCAAGCGGACGCCTGACACCGACCACTGCTGGTCCCATCGCTGATCGTATGACGCCCACGAGAGAGACACTCCAGCGACATGCCTCCGAGCGACAGTCGCTGCCACCACTGGCATCGTTCCCCCCAGCACCTCTGGATTGAGGCTACTGAGGCGGGTGATGATGTTCTTTTGCAGCCCTCCATGTCACGTGCATTTAAACGTTTGACGTTTCGCTCTTTCCTTTTTTGGCTTTCTATGGCTGTGAGCATGTATAGGTCCGGCGTTTCTTAGAAAGTGTTTGGATCATTCTTTGCCATTTAAACGAATCGGCATGATGGAAACGACAGCATGAAATCATGAGTTAGTAGTCCAGAGTTAGATGGGTCAGAACCAAAGTGTTTCCATTCCCCCGCATTGCTGCCCCATCTCGGCTTTTGACGTGGAGGCGTTGTCTGCGTTGGGGAACAACGTTGTGCCTATGCAATCTGCACCTTCCTTGACCCCTTGTTCGTGTTTATATGTGTTGAAGTGGATTCTGGCCGAAAGCTCAATGTTTGTCAGCTCTTAGTCGTGCTTGCCAGACGTGTAAATGTTTAGCCGTATATCGTAAGGTCTCTGACGAAGGGACAGCTTCTAGTTATCGTACAAAGTCTTCGACCTTACACCCATCCCCCCCTTCATCCGCCCTCCTCTCTTCTCTCGTCGTCTCATAACGTTCAGCCATGTCAGGGACAGATCACATTGCAGCCGCCAGCGGCACCCCGCCTCTTCTCGACCTCACCATCGACAACATTACGCCAAACACGATCTGCATCAATGACCAGACGCCCGATGCCCGTTTGCGCTACCTTATGGACCGTCTCGTCAGCCACCTGCATGACTTTGCGCGTGAGACCCGTCTGAGCACGGACGAATGGATGGCTGCCATCTCGTTTCTCGTCGCTACCGGCCAGATCTGCAGCGATGTGCGCAACGTATGTCTTTTGCGTGTCATCCTAGCCTCCTGTTCCGTCTGATGCTCACCCGCGACAGGAATTCATTCTCCTGTCTGACATTCTTGGCCTCTCTCTCCTTGTCGACAGCATCAACCACCCGAAGCCGGCCGGCTGCACCGAGGGCTCCGTCCTCGGACCCTTTCACACACACGATGCTCCGACGCTGGAGAATGGCGCCTCCATGACATCGGACCCCGAAGGCGAGCCCCTACTGGCTCTCTGCCGTGTCGTCGACCCTCACGGCAACCCCGTGCCCGGCGTCAAGGTCGACATCTGGGAGACGGACAGCACCGGCCACTACGACGTCCAGCATGCCGACCGCAACGCGCCGTCGGAGCGCTGCATCATGGTCACCGGCCCTGACGGCTGCTTCTCCTTCAGGGGCATCAAGCCCGTGCCCTACCCCATTCCCCATGACGGACCCGTCGGCAAGCTGCTCCAGCGCCTCGGCCGACACTGCTGGCGGCCAGCCCACGTCCACTTCATGTTCGAGAAGAAGGGCTGGGATCATCTGATCACGTACGTCGATTTCCATCTCTGCCGCCGCCCTATCCTTCATAGGAATACCATCTAATCTGCCAGCGCACTCTACCTTCGCGGTGACCCGTACGAGACGTCAGATGCCGTCTTCGGTGTCAAGAAGAGCTTGATCATCGATCTCGATCGGGTCGATACCGCCACCGCCACCGCACACGGAGTCGCTGAGGGCTCCTGGCTCCTGAAACAAGAGTTTGTGCTCGTCACAGAGGATGAGACCGAAAAGCTGCGCGACCAGAACGCTGTCGAGTCGCTCAAGAAGCTGGGCCTAAACATGAAGCTGGTGGACCACTTGCCTGTGCCTGATTTGGATTGAGTGTTTTGTTTTTCATTTGTGCTTCCGCACTGGACTGTACTGTGCTGTATGCAAATGTCCCTAGTCCGAATCACTCATCCCATGCAACCGCTTGCGATGCCTGCAAACTCTCTCTGGGCATGTCTAATGAGACGCCTGCTTCCCCTCTACAGATAGCTTGGCTACGTTGTCGGCAAAGCCGTACGCACCGCCATACTTATTGATGACCTCCCAGGCCTGGTCTACCGTGAAGGGAGGGCTGTCTCTGTGGGACACGCGGCGTCGTCGACCCAACAGCCCGACATTGCGTGTACTGGGGATGCGCAACATCTCGCGCTCCACCTCCCACGAGCAGTCGGCTGCAACATCCATCACCCAGGACACAAACGACGCATAGGTGGATGAAGAAGACGCATCCAGGGCCACGGCTGACAGAAATGCTTGTTTTTCCGCCGAGGGCGGTGCTGCTCGAAATCTCCCGCCAGTAAAGTTGTGGCTGCAGCAGGGGATGGCCAGAAAGGGGCAGTCCGACAGCGCAGCCAGCACGGGGGCCCAGGCCGTCAGCTCGTCGGCGTGGTTGGCGATAATAAAGGTGCTGGGCGGAAACGTGCCGTCGTGCGTGGCCAGGACACCGTCAGCGGGCGCGCCCTCGTCGTGTTTGACAAGAAAGGAGGGCAGCAGGAGAGCCTGCTGTAGCGGGAGGTCTGCGTCTGTCGTTTCCTTGCCGTCGTTTCCGTACTGCTTCCACGAGCGGCGCTGTCGGGCATCAAAGCCCCAGCCGTGGTATCCTTCCTCGTTCAGGAGATGCACCAGAAGTCCGTTGCCGCAGCCAATGTCGACAAACCCGGGGAATCTGACCGGAACGGACGCCGTTGCCACCATCGTCGTGTCGTTGGTGCTGTCGTCTCCGTACATGTCGTCCCACAGCTCCATCAGGAAGGCGGAAATGGCCAGGTCCTCAAACACATGCTTGGCTGGATCGGTGGTCTCCTGCCACGAGTCGACCAGCCGACGCGCATGTTTCTCCTTGAGGTAGGTGTATCGGTCCTGCACCCGTGCCTGGGGCACCAGCTGGTCGTGGTGCACGCGTTTGACGTAGCCGCTGGCCTTGCCGTGGCCATGCTTGTGCACGGTGTTGAGGAGGTTCAGGGCCACGCGGGCCAGAATTGCACAGCTGCCCTTCTTTTCCAGGCCCGGATGGATCGTCGCGGGCGGGAAGAAGGCAAAGTGCATTGACAGGGTCCCGGTGCCGGCCATTGGCTGCCACTGATGCAGAAATGCGACGCCCTGGACCATGGGGTGGTAAAATGGCATCTCGGCAGCAGATTCCACGTGGGGCAGGTAGATGACCAGGGACGACCGGACAGGCTCGTCGCCGCTGCCAGTGTGTGACGTCTTGTCCGTGCTGTCTGTGTCGTCGATATCGTGGGCCTCGGCACTCTCATAGAAGAGGCAGGTTTGCAACATGGGCTTATCACGAAGTGTGTTGCGTGGGATCATCCGCCGGACAATGACCTTGTCGTGCGCCAGGGTGAAGCCGGCAAAGACAGGCAGCGGTGCTGGTGAGATGGAGCCCATGTTTTTTCCATTTTCATACACAATGTCGGCACGGAAGAGCCATGAAGAAAGCTGGTTCGGATTGTAAACCAGGTTGTCCATCACGGCGGCAAAGTCCTCTGGCCCAAACGCACACGGACGGCTGCACAGCGGCGCCCATGTCCAGACATGTCCTGCTGACGGACTGGTCGACGTGTGGATGAGGACCGGGTCTGCATCTTTGGCAAACTCTTTGATCGACTCGGCCATGACTGGATTTGGGATGACTTTGGAATGTAGGCCGTGTGCGAAGTGACTTGGTGTATGGATGACTAATGAGGCAGCTGCTGACAGCTGCTCGGCAGGACACCTGAAGCCCCACTAATAAGTTCCCACTGATTAGCAGAGATAGTCCCCGCCAACTCTTTTTTTTTTGCACGGCAGAATTTTTGGAAAATTTCTGGTCGTTCCTTTTCCCTCTTTCGTCTACTCCGCTCTTTCTGCACAACGACAAACGTTGACGAGACAGGAGCGTACCAGTCACGACAGACACAATGAAGACCTCGTGGAAAGATATCCCGCCAGTGCCGACAAACGCGGAGTTTGTCGACATTGTGCTGTCGTCAACACAGCGCCGGCTTCCGACGCAAATCCGTGCGGGTTTCCAGATTGCCCGTATTCGGGCTTTCTACACACGGAAGGTCAAGTTTACGGCCGAGGGCTTCTCGGAGAAGCTGACGTCGATCCTGACGGCCTTCCCCCGTCTTGCGGATCTGCACCCCTTCTGTACGGTTCCAGCTTGTTTTGTCTGCGTGTCCGCTCGTCTGCCCGTTCTCCCGCTAACAGCTGTCCAGACAGCAGTCTCTTCAACGTCCTGTATGATGCCGACCACTACAAGATTGCACTCTCGCACCTGTCGGGTGCCAAAAACACGATCGAGACGATCGCCCGTGACTACGTGCGGCTGATCAAGTATGCGCAATCGCTGTACCAGGCCAAGTCGCTCAAGCGTGCCGGCCTCGGCCGGATGTCGACGGTGATGCGGCGGCTCAAGGACTCGCTGGCGTACCTGGAGGAGGTGCGGCAGCACATTGGCCGTCTGCCGTCGATCGACCCGACGACGCGGACGCTGCTCGTGTTCGGACTGCCCAACACGGGAAAGTCGAGCTTTGTGCGCAGCGTCAGCCGCACGGACACGCCGGTGGACTCGTACGCCTTTACGACCAAGAGCCTGTTCTGTGGCCACTTCGACTTTGACTACTTGCGCTTCCAGGTGATCGACACGCCCGGCGTGGTGGACAAGCCGCTCGAGGACATGACGACGATCGAGATGCAGTCGATCTCGGCCCTGGCCCATCTCAACTGCGCGGTCCTCTTCTTCCTGGACCCGTCCGAGCAGTGTGGCTACACGCTGGACGCGCAGTGTGCGCTCTTCAAGAGCCTGGCGCCCATCTTCTCGCAGCGGTCCGTGTACCTGATCAGCAACAAGTCGGACCTGATGAAGCTGCAGGACCTGGAGCCGGAAAGCCGGGCCAAGATCGAGGCGCTGGCCACGGCCTCCCACGTGGTCGACACGCTCGAGGCGTCCTGCCAGACGGGCGATGGGCTGCACAACGTCAAGGACGTGGTCTGCCGCCGGCTGATTGCGGACCGCGTGGCCAAGAAGCTGGGGGCGGTGTCGGCCAGCGTCGACAAGGTCGGCACGCGTGGCGAGGCGCTGCTGCGGCGAATCCACGTGGCGCGGCCGATGGTGGCAGGTGGCGGTGCGAACGAGGAGGCGCTGCCGCTGCGGGAGACGTTTGTGCCGGAGGCGGCCAAGGAGCGGATGCGTCCGGAGAGGCTGGAGCGAGATCTGGAGGCCGAGCAAGGCGGCCCGGGTGTGTACAACTTTGATCTGCAGCGCGACTACGTGGGCATCGACCCGGCGCACCAGCACGACAAGATGCCAGAGGTGTACAACGGGCAGAACGTGCTCGATTTCTACAGCCCTGACATTGAGCGGAAGATGGCAGAGCTGGAGGCCGAGGAGGAGAAGCTGATTGCCGAGGGCTACTACGACACCGCGTCCGACGACGACTCGGAGTTTGAGGACGCCGAGGACCTGCTGGCCAAGGCCGACAAGATTCGCGAGAAGCTGGCGTTGATCCGCAACGACGCGAAGCTGCGCAAGCGCTCGCTCAAGAACAATGCGCTGATCCCGCGCTCGATCCTGTCCAAGGCGGCCGGCCGGAAGAACCAGCTGCGCGGCCGCGGCGGCAACAACGCGGACGAGGACGCGATGCAGGACGACGAGATGATGGACGTCGACGAGGGCGCCGTGGCCGTGCAGGCGGCCAAGATGCAGCGCGACGTCAAGACGGCCAAGCTCAAGCAGCTCGGCCAGAAGAACATGAACCGCCATGCGCGGCAGGGCGAGGCCGACCGGCATATTGCACCGTCATTGACAAAGCATCTGGTGAGTTGGTTGTTTGTTTTGTTTTGTTTTTCTTCCTTTACCTTTTTCTTTTCCTTCCTTCCCTTTTTCTTCTTCCCTTTTTCTTCCTTCCCACTAACAATATCACAGCTGGCTGGCAAGCGTGGCATGGGCAAGACAAACCGGCGGTAAAGGAGCGGACAGACAAACTTGCGCGTGGACGAGGCTACATTGGATGTTATCATTGGGCTTGTTCGGGCGGCCTTTCACCTCGGCTCGCTCCTTTCCTTATCTGCACTTAGAACCAAAAAGATCACGTGGAACAGCGGGATATGACGGCGTTTTTTTAAGCAAGACGAAATAAAGTGGTTATACGAGCTGGCTTTGTGCGATATTGGTGCTGTTGACCTTTCGTATTCATCGTAAGCTGGCCTCTGTGGTAGGCAGAGCACAGGAAATAGAAAGTCTTCCTGATGGGATGTGCCTTCCTCTGAACGAGCTCTTGTTGGAGCGAATGCTCCTGAACAGCCACGTGCTTGCCACTCATGGCCCAAGTCCTTTCTGCTTCAGGACATCCTCGACTCGAAGTGAGTTTGTGGCAAAGGGCGCCCTTTGAACTTGCTGCCCTCTTGAAGCCGAAGCAATCACGTGACCTCTGCCGTTCGGTAAAAGCACTGCTCACTTTGCCGGAGATGTAGCTCGGTGTACATCTGCTCATTTCCGAAAAAACTTCGCGGACTCTAGTAGAGAGATGAAGAACAGTGTATCTCAGCCAGAGCCGTGCTATTGCGCGTTCTGCTGTGGCTGCAGCTGTGGCTCCGTGTCCCATCGGACGGGGCGGCCGTGCTTATTCCTGAGGCCGCCGGCGACGGCGACCTGGGCCTCGTGGGCCTCATGGGCCTTTTCGGCCTCGCTGAACTCGACGGCGCCGTAGTGCTCTGCCTCCTCGGGGTTGTTGGTAGCCCAGAGGCCGGCGACGCAGAGCTCAAAAGGGCCAGGGACGCGATCTGTGAGGCCGAGGCCGACGGACCGCAGACGTTGGCGCAGCAGTTCAGTCTGGGGCTCGACGACGAAGCCGTGGTTCGTGCGCACAAAGTCGCCCCAGGGCACGACGACGGTCTCCCACTGGCCCGGCCGGCGGGCAAACAGGCGGTGCTGGTGCAGATCGGTCGGGGCCACCATGGACTCGGCCTGGACGTTGATCAGGTAGCTGCGGCCGTCGGAGCGGACGCGCATGGCGAGGTAGGCGTACGAGTCGACGTTCCAGACGGACCGACCAAACACGGTGGGCAGACGATCGGCCGTGCGCCAGGCTGCGTATCCGGTGCGCTTCACGTCCGGCCGATCGTCTGGCAGGCGCGTCGAGATGGTGCCGTGGAAGCGGATGTAGCCCGCACGCGGCGGCGCGGCAGAAGAGGCCGGCACCCAGTCGAGCTGGGCCGTCGAGAAGCCACCGATCTCGTCGTCCGTCATGATCTTGCAGTCGTCGAGCGCGCTGGCGTCGGAAAAGGACTGCAGCATGTACGGGCCGGACGGACCTTTGATGCCCTCAAAACGGACGACTGTGGACGGGCAGCGCGGTCAGCTCTGGCCGGGCATAAGAGGCCCGAAGCAGCGTCGCAAAAAAGGCCAACGTACCGATTCCTGTCAGCCGTCGGAGCTCGTCGAAGCTCCGGCCCCAGAAGCCCTTGGCCGGACGTAGCAAAGTCGCATGCATGGTCGAGTGGAGGAAGCTGTAGGCGGGGAGGAAGCTGGAGAAAGCCCTGTATAGACAGTGTCTGCGTGATCGCTGATTGCAGGAAGAGAGCAAACGTGTTGTGGAATAGTACATCAAAGTATCTACATTGGTGCACGTTGAGCCGAAAATACTGCTCATCACCATAGCGGGGCGTCGTTTTAGTACTGGATACGTACATAACCAAATATTCTATTACACGAGCTCCATCCCATACAAGTACTCAACTACGCTACTGCTTTTATTACAACTTCACAGACGCCTTCGTGTTCTTCTCCCACATTTCCAGCACCTGGTTGCGGGTGTTGTCTAACCGCTCCTGGCTCGCTTTGTACAGACACGGCACACCGGTGGCCTCAAAGGGAACATCGTCCAGGACCATGACGGCGACAGCTTTTGCTGACAGGAAGACCTGAGGCATGCCGTGGCCGGTGAAGCCAGCAATGATGAACTGATTTTGGCGGCCGGGTATGGCGCCAATGTGCGGCATATTGTCGGTGGAGTATCCCATGACTGGTTGTCAGAAGTGAAGAGAGGGGAAGAGGAAGGAAGGAATGAAGAAAGAAAAAGAAAGAAAGAGAAACTCACTTCCTGTCCAGACCTTGGAGGTGTAGGCGCCACTGTTCTCCCAGCCGCGGAAATGACGCTGCATGTAGCCGTCAAAGTAGTTGGAGGCCTTGTCGATGATCTCGTCGTCACGGACGGTGTCATACCAGCTGGCGAGGTCATTCAAGAAGACGGAGCGGGCACCACCGACGACGATGCCGCCATCCAGACGGGGGATGAGGTACTCGTAGGCGACCGCGTTGGTGCGCACCATGTACGAGTGCGCGAGCTGGGCCGGGCGCGATAAGGGGGACGAGGTCGAGGAGGAGGAGTCGGTGGTCGAGGAAGACGGGGATGGGGGAGACGTTTGCGCAGACGGGGTGCCGGGCACGGCGATATGGCTGCATATGCCGCGTGCGGGGACGATGCGGCCGGCGTACTCGGGCAGGACGGAAGAGGTGTAGCCGTTGGTGGCGTAGACGACGCGACGGGCGCGAATGGGACCACGCGGCGTGGTGAGCCAGACGAGGCCGTCTGGGCCATCGGGCGTGGCGACGGCAGTGACGGGCGTGTGCGTCTGCAGGTTGACGCCCTGGGCGACGGCCTTGCTGAGAAGCGCGTGCACCATCCGGTAGGGCCATACGTGCCCAGCTGTATAGGTGACGAGGCCGTGGGCGCCGTGGACGCCGGAGAGGCGGGCAGCATCGCCCGGATCGGCCACGACGAAGAGGTCCTGCAGCGAGGGCAAGCCGTCGGGGCCGTGGGCACGCAGCTGTTGGAGGGCGGCGTGCGTGCGTGTCCAGTGGTCGCGGTCCAAAAAGACATCGCAGCAGCGGGTCAGGACAAAGTCGCAGTCGATCTGCTCGTCCTCGACCAGCTGCTTGATGGCCGGCACGTGGGCAGCCTCAAAGCGGGCGCACGCAGCCGCGACAGCCAGGCCATGGGTCGGTACGAGGGCTATGGGCCGGTAGTAGGGGTCGGGCTTGAGCTGGCCGCCGTTGCGACCGGTGGCGCCCGAACAGGCCTCGCGGGCTTCGAGCACGGCGATGGACGGCGGCACCTGGCCGCGGTCCCGGCACGTCTTGAGGATGTGGTACACGGTAGAGGCACCGGCATAGCCCGCACCGATGACGACGAGATCAACCTCGGCCGGCAGGTCGGGCGTGCTGCGGTGGTTGTCGAGGGGCAGTGGATCGGACCGCCAGAAGGACGTCGTGGAGCCGGGGACCGGCAGCGGAGAGGGAGACATGAGGGAGGGAGAAAGAGAGAGAAGGAGGGGAAGAGAGGGAGGGGGGAAGAGGGAGGTAGAGGGAGAGAGAGAGAGATTGAAGAGGTAAAGGCAAGGAAAATGGAGGAGACAAGAGGTTGAGGTCAGAGGCCCAGACACTCACAAACAGAGAAACGTACAAGGCAGTTGGCTATACAGATCAAACTAGCTATGCTCAACTCTAGCCAAGACTCTGTCCAGTTATATTCGTCCGAACGGCTCGCGAGCGCGAGACCGATCGAACGACATGCAAAGCAGATGGGGTAGAGCAGATGCACCGGCCCGGGCGTCGCCATTTTGCGTGATAGGGCGGCTATGTGGCGGGCCAATCCGGGAAGCAATTGTTTTGTCAGCAGGTTGTGCACTTATATGTCATTATGCAGACTATGTAGTGGATCTTGCATGGACGTCTATTTTTGATTCTGTTGATACGAATATCATCTATTGTAGTCCGTCTGCTTCAGCTTGCTCATCCGCCATCTTATGGTGTTGCTGCAATGATCATGTCGGCCATTTCGGGCAGCGTGGATGCTATGACATCCATGTCACCAAAGATGTCGTGCATGGGATCGGCCTCGAGCACGGTGCAGTAGGCGCCACGGAAGCTGATAGTGTTAGTGGAGAGGGGAAAGAAAAAAAAAAAGATTAGAAAAAAAAGAATTAGAAAAAAAGAAAAAGAGTAAAGAAAAAAGAAGAAGAAAAAGAAAAAGAAAAGAAAAACAAGAAAACAAGAAAACAAAGGAAAAACAAAAACAAAAAGAACTCCCCAACCTACCCGATCGTCCGCGCCGTGGACACGTCCCACATGTGTGCCGCAGCGAACCAGGGCGTGGCGCCGGTGGCGGACAGCTGGGCGAGCAGCGGCCGGTAGGCGCCCGGATCGGGCTTGGCCACGCCGGTGCTGTCGCAGGACAGCAGGTTGTCGGGCGGCATGTCGACGCCGGCGAGGGCAAAGTAGCCGCCGACGCGGGCCAGGTCGCCGGCCGTCAGACACCAGACGGTGAAGCCGGCCGCCCGCAGCTTGGCGATGCACTCGGCGGCGCCCGGGCGCAGCTGTAGCTTCCGCCACTCGGCCACGAGATAACGGACGTCGTCCTCGGTCGCAAAGGCGTGCGGGTCAGCCACGCCGGCATAGCGCAGCATGCGGTAGAAAAGCGACCCGAAGACGCGAAAGAAGGTGGCGTACCGGCCCGACAGGCTCAGATAGGTGTACTCGCGCTCGGCTGTCTCGATCCAGCACTGGCCCAGCAGACGGGCGTTGATGTTGGCGGCCCGCAGCCGGTCGGACCCAAAGCGCTGCTCGATCACGTCAAAGAGGTGGTCGTAGGAGACCAGGCTGCCGACCACGTCAAAGACGACGTTCTTGGACATTGTGGGGTGGAGGGGGGATAAGAGAGGGGGGGGATAAGAGAGGAGGAGAGGAGGAGATGAGAAGAGGAAAAGAGGGGGGATGAGAAGATGAGAAGATGAGAAGAGGAGGAGATGAGAAGAGGCTAGGAGGACAGGACAGAAGAATACGATGATTGTGATGCACAAAAGGATCGAAATACACAGAACACGATGGTCATACAACTACACACCCAAAGCAAAGTCGCAGCGTCACGAAGTCCTGTAGCCACTAAATGCACCGGACCGGTGTACGATAACAAGGCGAGATAGGCTATAGACAGACGTTTACTAAGCAAAGCCTTATTCATTTTGTTTGCTCACGTGATTACCTCACTCCAACCGCGGCCAGCCGCTATCCATCACGTCCAGGACGCCCTGCGGAAAGGCCTGCATAATGTCAGACATGCCCAGGTCGCTGCCAGCGCCGCCAGCATCCCAGGGCACGAGGAAGGACGTGTCGGGCAACATGGGTGGGGGTTGAGGCAGGTTGGCCGACGAGGCGACAGTGGGCAGCCAGCCAAAGGTGGCGGGCTGAAAGGACGCGAAGACGGGATCGACGGCCGGGTCGCTGTAGTGATGATGGTAGTCGGACGCAGCAGCGGCGGCGCTGGGGCCGACAACACCGCTGGAAGCGTTGCCACCAGCGGCGACAGCCCCGGGCTTCTGGACGAGGGCCGACCAGGCACAGAACATCTCGTAGCCGTTCTTGCTGGTGTGGATGCTGTCGGCGAGGTCGTCTCCGGGCGAAAAGGTGGCGTCGGGAGGAAACGGGGTACCGTCGGGGGCGGTGGGACGGACATGGTCACCGCTGGCCGTGTTGGACGAAGAGGAAGCAGCAGCAGCAGCAGCAGCAGCAGCAGCGCGTTGCGTCCGCTCGGCGTGCAGACGGCGGACGGCATGTTCGAGGGCCTCGACGACGGACGTTTCAGAGCGAGTAGACACGCTGCTGCCGCCGCCCGTGGCCATGGCGCGGAGGAGACGACAGCCACGGGCAATGGCATCGCGGGAGCGGCGGTCATAGTCGTCGGGGCTCTCGTTGAGGCTCTGGGCGAGCAAGAGCAGCAAAGCGGCACGACAGGAGCTGAACTCGGTGTAGCTGGCGCCAGCGAGGCCGGTGGTATCGTGGAGGCGCTGGCAGAGGGCGAGGACATTGTAGGCGGCCTGGACGGCGGCATCGACGAGGAGGGCGCGTCGGCTCGGGCGGGACGAGGGGGGAGACGAGGAGGAGGAGGAGGGGGACGAGGCGGTGGGCGAGACGACACAGACGCCAGCGCGGTCTGTTGGGCCATCGCGAAAGATAAAAGGGCGGCCGATAAACATCTGGTCGAGGTGGAAGCACAGCTGGAGGTGGGCGTTGGGGCGGAAGGCAGGCGAGGTCGGATCGGGACAGCGGACGTCGTCGGGCAGGGCAGCCCACCAGGCCTGCATCTTCTGCCAGGTGTCAATGATGCGTTCAAAGTAGGTCGACTGCAGCGGGCGAGGACAGCGGCGGAGGAGGCCGATGGCGTTGGCGCTGTCGCTCAGACGCATCGTCATGTCGATGAGGGCCGACAGGTTGGCGAAGCGCGGCGACGAGGAGGCGCAGAGGCCGGGCACGTCGCGCGGTAGGTCGGCGTCCATCTCGGTGGGCGCGATCGAGGCTGGTCGGCCGTGCAGCACCCCGATGCGTCGCTCGACCGAATAGGCCGTCCACCAGAGCCGGTTGCGCATCTCGACCGTCCAGGCGTCCAGCTCGCCCGCCTGGGCCGGACAGCGTCGGTGCAACCCGTTCTGCACGGCCATCTTGATGCTCAGGCCGAGATACGTGTACGCGAGCCCGTGCGTGTCCAGCGGGAGGGCATAGTGTGCCAGCAGCAGACAGGCCTGCACGCTCTCCAGAGATGCAATGGTGATAATGTCTGGGATCAGGCGCGCGGCCGTGTGGTAGAACGGGAGGCCGACATCGTGGGGGGGGTGGTGAGGACGTCCACGAGCATGGGCATGGACATGCTCATGCCCATCCGCCTGTCCATCCGCCTGTCCCTCCCCCCCTCCATTTCCCCCCTCGACCATGTGGGCAAACTGCGTCCCAATGGCCAACACCATCAGTACGGCACACACCCAGGCCGCGTCTCCGCTCGTCAGCGCGCCCGGCGCATCGTACAGCCGCGTCAGGCGCGTCCGCAGCCAGCGCTCCTCGACGTAGAAGCTGTTTGTCTGCGCGAAGCGGAAGTAGACCTGCGCCAGAAAGTGTGCCACGTGACGCGGCGGCAGACAGCCCGCGACGGCGCCGCGCAGCACCGCCACCCGTGGTGAGGGCAGCAGCTGTGTCGCCCGCCAGTACTCGAGGATCTCGCGCCGGCCGCCGGGCTCGCCGCCGAGGAACTGCACCAGCCGCTGACGCAGCCGCTGCGAAAAGTTCCAGTGCGAGAACTCGCCGGAATAGTCTGCTCGTCAGTCACGTGATCACCCTATACAGAGCCACACCACAGAGACTCACGAGCGGTGCTGGGGGTTAAGGTCTTGACGGTAAAGTGCTCGTCCTTGAGTGCGACATCGTCAAGGTCGCCGCCGGCATCGCGTGGCCCACTGCCGGCGCGCTGGGCACGGCTGATCCGGTCGTGGATCCGCCGCAGGTTGTTCAAGTCCGTCGGCACGTCGCCCAGCAAATGGGCCACCAGCTTCTCCAGATACTGCACCCGCTCGCTCGACGGCACCGACACGTCCGCGCTGGCCGTCGGTGAGGCCACCATGGCCGCCGTCGTCGTGCTGCTCCCACCCCGACTCCCTTCCCGGCCCCCCGCCTTGGGCCCCGGGCCGGCCTGTCCTGGTGGTGCAAACGCGCATGTCCGCCCCGTTCGCAGACACCGCTGGCACGGCTGCCGCCCGTTGCACTTCTCCTTGAGCCGGCGACAGCTCGTGCAGGCCCGCACGGCTCGTCGGCGCGCCTCTTCGGCCACGCGCTGCCGGCGATGCGGCCGTCGTGTCGCGCTCTCGGCCGCCAGCACCGTTCCCTCGGGCGAAGTCGCCTGTTGCATCGCCACGGGCATCTCATCCACCGTGCCGGCTATCGTGCCCGGTGGCGTGGCTGGCTGCGATCCGACTCCTGGTCCACTGCTCATTCTGGCCAACTGCGTGCGTGTCCGGTCCTGCAGTCAACCTCCCGGTGCTGTGCTGCTTCCATCTCTGCGCAAGGCGGCCGTTATCTATGGGACCTGCCTTTTCTTCTGCTGGTCCCACTTTGTGGGCCTAAGAAAGCGCTAAGCGTACAGCGAGATAAGCCTTCCGGCGAGTACAGTACGAATATCTCTATTTCTATGTTGCCTCTAGTAATGGCTATTCACGGTCAGTGTACCCGTCTTTGTGATCAGATACTCATCAATGGCTACGTCTTTGCCGCTCTCTTTTCCATGACCGCTGTCTTTGAGGCCACCAAAAGGAGCCTCAGCAGCGGACGAGTTTCCGGAGTTCTGGTTATGTAAGCGGAAGGAGAAGAGAAAAGAAACATAAACACAAAAAGAAAGAGAAAGAAAGAAAGAGAAAGAAAGAAAGAGAAAGAAAGAAAGAGAAAGAAAGAAAGAGAAAGAAAGAAAGAGAGAAAGAAAGAAAGAGAGAAAGAAAGAAAACAGAGAAGGAGAAAAAATAAACTCACCAATCCAATCATGCCCGACTCCAGATTCTCAAACATGCGCCATAGCCGATCGACGTTCTTGGTAAAGACGTAGGCAGCGAGGCCCATACTAGTATTGTTGGCGCGTTGGGTGACCTCGTCCTCGGTATCAAAGACGGCGACGCCGAGCAGCGGTCCAAAGACCTCGTCCTGGCTCATCTCCATATCGTCGGTGATGTGGGTGAGGATGGTAGGGTCCATAAAGTAGCCAGACGCCGTGTTGGTGGCGTCCTGCCAGCGCAGCCCGGAGCCAAAAACGATCTGGGCGCCACGGCCGAGGGCCTCCTGGACGAGGGCCTCGACGCGGGCGAGGCTGCGGGCCGTGGTGACGGGGCCAAGCGTGACGCCGGGCTGGCTGCCATGGCCGACGCGAAGCTGGTCACGGGAAGCGGCGACGAGGGCAGCGACGAAGCGGTCGTGGACGGCGCGCTGGACGTAGACGCGATTGGCCGTGACACAGACCTGACCGGCATGCTTCCACTTGAGGGCCATGAGCTGGCCGACGGCCTGGTCGACGTCGGCGTCGTCAAACACGATCAGCGGACAGTTGCCCCCCAGCTCGAGCGTCGTCTTCTTGAGCCCACGCGCGCAGAGTCCCTCGACAATGCGGCCCACCCGCGTACTGCCAGTAAAAGTGACCTTGCGGATCCGGTCGTCCAGACAGAGTTGTGCCGCCACGGCGGGCGTGCTGTCGGGGCCGGCTGGCAGCACGTTGAGCACGCCCGGTGGAAAGCCAGCCCGTGACGCCAGCAGCGCCACCGCCAACGCACTCAACGGCGTCTCCGGTGACGGCTTGACCACCATCGTACAGCCGGCCGCCAACGCACCACTCGCCTTGCGCACCAGCAACGCCACCGGCAGGTTCCACGGCACCAGCGCGGCCACCACACCCAGCGGCTGCTTCACCGTCAGCACCCGCCGTCCTGCCGTCGCTGACCGCATCACCGTCCCCTGCACCCGCTCTGCCTCGCCCGCAAACCACCACGGAAACGAGCAGGCATAGTCCAGCTCGCCCAGTGCCTCTGCCCGTGGCTTTCCCGTCTCGTACACCACCAGTGTCGCCAGGTCCTCGCGCGCCGCCTCCAACAGCCGCTGCCATGCCATCAGCCACCGTGCCCGCTGGCGTGGTGTCGTCTGTCGGTACGACGCAAACGCCGCCGTGCTCGAGGCCACCGCGGCTGCCACCTCGGCCTCGCCTGCGTCTGCACAGCGCGCCCACGTCTGCCCCGTCCCCGGGTCCTCCACCCCAAACGTCGCACCGCTGTTCGTCCATATCCCGTCAATGTAGCACTGCGCCTGCAACAGGCTCGCGTCCGCCAGCACAAACGGCAGCCCGCTCGTCGTCGTTGTGACCATGGTGGTTGAAGTTTGCAGCACTTTCCGTCCTACTCACGCTGTCTGGCTGACCGTCTGCCCGCGCCACGGCCATCGCGGGCACACCCTGCCTTTAACTACCACCCTCCTGCGCCATCGGTCCGGTCCAACAGATCACGGGCCTGCACCGGCTCCGTACGCTGATTGCACCGGTCCGGTGCAATTGCTATTTCCATTGGCACGTGACCCAGCGCCGTCTCCACATGCTGACAACTTTTCAGCCGCTAACGCGAAAAGTGCAAACTTCAACCATCATGGCGACAACGGTTTGCCTCAACCTCCGTTGCCGCTGACCTCAACCGACCGCCGATGGCATACAAGACGCTACCGTCCGGCGGAATCGTCTGTCTGCGGTGCCAGCTGCGACTGCTGCACGCTCCACGACCTCGCCGCCCGTCTCTGTTCCTGGCCCCCCATCTTCTTGTTCGACAGACGGGCCGCCACTATGCTGCTCTTGCGCGGCCCCAGGCCTGGAAGGAGAGGGTGATCGTGACGGGTCCACGACGTGTGCACCAGACTGTCTCGGCGGTAGACAAGGCACGGCAGCCCGAAGAGGCCCAGGACGGCGAAACACGGGCGGACGAAGCAGCCAAGTCCGACCTGGAGGACATCTGGGACTCCCTGCTGGCGGACGGCAGCCGGGCCTCGCAGGACGAGGTGTCCAGCCACATTGACGCGCTGCGGCCGACGGACGAGACCACAGTGACCCGCGCCGATTTTCAGCGCCGACAGGACGGCCTGACGGCCGGATTCACCGCCGCCCAGCTGCACGAGTACATCCGCACGCACCGGGCCTCGGCCGTGCAGCCGTCCGTCTACGGCTGGGTGGTGCAGCAGCGGCCGTGGGTGCCGGGGAGCCCGCTCGACGTCGACAAGGCAAGCGGAGCGACGGCCCGGTCAGCTCTCCTGCGCGGCTACATGGCGCCGTCAGCCACGCTGAACAAGGACCGTCTGGCCGTGCAGCTGATGCGGGAGTGCTGGGGCCTGGCCGTGCGCGAGCTGATGGACGCTCCCGGGCTGCTGGATGTCACCGTGCGTGAGTGCGAGATGGCCCTCCTGACAGCCGGCGCCTCGTCCTGGCTGCGTGCCATCTCGACAGCCTACTCCACCGTCACCACCACCACCGCCGTTGCCAGCCGCAGCCGCAGTCGCAGCCACAGCCGCGGTCAGACCCGCCAGCACCGCCACATCGAACTCGACCCCGACCAGCGTCTGCTGCGCATCGCTGCACCCGCTGCCACCGCCGACGCCATCCTCGCCGACATTGATCGCGTCCTGGCCCGTGTGACTACGCGCTCCTTCTGTCTGGAGGTCGATATCGTCGACGCACACGCGCTCTGGGCCGTCGGCGCCCTCACTGAGAGCTGGGTCCGCCTCGATGACGAAAATAATGTATTAGTCAGCTGGATCGCCCCTGACATCAACGAAAACGACCACCTCGAAGACACTGGCGACCGGGTGTACCGGCTACTGCTCACCGCCGGGGGCATCACTGCCCTGCCCCGGACTGCCGCGCTCGACTACGAACCCCTCAAACGCACAAAGGCCCGCCTGCTCGCCGAGTGCGACAGCGCCAGCCGCGACACCTGGCCCTGGCACCATCGCCACGGCAGCTGGGCCCGTCTGGTCGAACCCTGTCTGGCCGACACGTCGGCCGCCCGCACGCGGCTGCCCGTCACGCTGCCCGGCACCCTTGCCCTGCCATTTGCGTTTGTCTCTCCCCAGGTCGATCCAGAGGCAGAGGCAGAAGACGACAACAGCCAAAAGTGGTATCGTCTCGTCCGCACCTCCACCGTCGCCACATTCGGCCGCGTGCTCCACCGGTCGCCTGCAGAAAAGGGCAACATCTTGTCCGACATGGACAGCCCGGCCACGGCCGCCACCACGCTCCAGGACTCGGAACGCATCCTGACGCCGGTGACGCCGCCTCTGCTGGGGCTCAACCTGGAGGAGGCTACGGCTACGACTGCTTCCACGACCACGACCACGATCACGACCACCACCCTCCAACTGCTCTTTCTGCCGCAGCCCAACACACCTCTGGCCGACTGTGCCCCCCCGCTGGAGGTCTACCTGGACGTCTCGGACGGCCGGCCGGTTCTGGCGGCACTGCACACCGTCATGGCCGTCCACACGAGCGACGTGCTCTTCCCGACACAGCCCGTGGATGTGCGCATCACACAGAAGCGCTTCTTTGCGCTGCCGGTCGCCGACATGGCCGACGACCCGGCCTTGGACCCGCTGCGCGCCTTTCTCGCCCAGGCCCAGCTCGGCCAGCAGGGCCTGTCGACACCGGCACGGCTGCCCGGCCTCGGCCTGCCGGCGCGCGTGCTCCTGCCCGTCGGCGACGGGGCCAAACTACGCCAACAGCCGCGCCGACGCCACCAGATCACCGCCGTCGACTACGTCTTTGCCGGACTCGAGGTGCGGCGGCGGGTCGCCACTGCGTTCGAGGGCTGGACGCTCGCCCTGACCAGCGTCGACGCCGGTCGCGGTGGCGGCCGCTACACAGCCCTTACGCTGGAGGCAACGCCTGCGGGGGTTGGGGTTTCTGGGGAGTCTGGGGTGGGAGTGGCTGGAGGAGTTGCTGAAGTTGGACTCAGCAAGACAGCCTTTCGCCACGCCGTCAGCCGGCTCGTTCACGGCGACACAATCCAATGGCTGATGCCGGGTCGGGAACCATGAGGGATAGAGGTGAAACGGTCTGAGACGATATAGAAGCATCTCCCAACCCCACATAGAATACCGAGTACGCAATACGAGTAGTGTGCATGGCAACTCAACCAACCACGGAGGCAACAGCGCACAGTCAGGTTCGTCAAAGGAGCTGCCCAGTGACTCATGCGGAACAGTCGCTGCCCAAAGCATGGGCAAGGCCGCGGGCAAAACGAGGGGCACATCTTGTCCTTGCCCAAGCAAGAGCCTAACATTTCCCACATTTGGCAGCGCTTAGAACACTCACTCGGTGGAGCTGAGGATTTACGCGGGTGGAACCCGCAGCTAGCATGTAGACTTTTTTGTCTGAGGAGAGAAGAAAGCCGACGGCAGAGCGTCTGTGGCAGACATGCCGTATGGCTGCATCACCGGCGGGGAAGAGTCAGCACGTTTGCCCTGCCGTCACGGCTGGCTGCACACAAACACAATAGCACAAGAAGGACAAATATGAGTAATAACTGCAGTGTACGGCGTTCTCGCCTCTATCAGACAGCGGTGTGTTGCGTAGCTGCTAAAGTAGCACGCCGCTACGGCTGCCTGCAGCTTGCTCTGCTCCTTCCCTGCTCGCAAAGCTTCCTGCCATATCGGGTGGAGGGGTAGCCACGGCTCTCCTCCATTGAGGGGCAAAAAAAGGCCAAAAGGCGAATAATTACGGGCTGGCCACAAATTTTTTTTAGTCTGTTTTCACTTTTTTTCCTTGTGGGGCTTTGAGCCCTGGCAACCAACCGCAGCCCCGCCTTGTCTCTAACACTCTCGAAATTTTTTTTTCTCTCCTCTCTCGCCTTCCCCCTCCATAAAAACCCCTCCACGCACTTTGTCCTTTCAACCTTTTTTTCCTTCCTTCTCTCCTCGTCGGCACACCTTGAATCAAGCATTCTGATCTGCCAATTTCAGTGAGTATCTTCGTCGAACCCGTTCCATCTCTACCTCGTCTTCCTCTTCTTCATCGTCCGCATCGTCGCTGCACCACGGCCTCTGGCCTCTCGTCCATCGTTTTAACCTAATGTTGGCCCAACAGTATCCTTGCGATAAACCAAAATAAACCAAAAATCAAGATCAAATCGTCAACATGGGGTATGTTCCATTTTTCCCCTTGTTCCCCAGCAGCATCTTCAACGTCCTTATCGGTCCCCTCCTGCCGGTCGAATCGAAGCTGCTGTCTGATCGTGCCTGATCCCCCAGCCTCTGCTCGTGCTAACCACCCGTGTATAGTAAGGAGGAGAAGCCGCATATCAACGTAAGTTTCACGATCACATCGACCCTCGGTCAATACCGACGCCTGCTCGTTGCTGCTATTCGAGCTTGGGCCGGCATTATACCTGCGACTTTTTCCTAACACTTTTCTACAGGTCGTGGTCATCGGCCACGTCGACTCCGGCAAGTCTACGACTACCGGCCATCTGATCTACCAGTGCGGTGGTATCGACAAGCGTACCATCGAGAAGTTCGAGAAGGTTGGTTTTCCCTCTTCACTAGCATTTGCCCCATCTCCACCTGTTGGAGAAGTCTTCTCTGGCTTTTCCCCTACTGCACACGACACGTCTACTTCCTTTCTTCCATTATCAGAAAGTGGGGTTGGAGGGGCAATCCTTCTTCCCTGTCCTTTCTGCCTTGTGGGCCCTAAAATTTTTTTGGGCGGTCAGGTTCCAAGCATAACCATCTGGTGTGCACGGACCATCAGATCTAAATTAAAACCCCATACCCCCATACACCACTCTACTCACGCCATCTCGTCTCCACCTGCTTGCGTTCGAATTCGCCGCTAACACCCACACCAGGAAGCCGCTGAGCTGGGCAAGGGCTCCTTCAAGTACGCATGGGTTCTTGACAAGCTCAAGGCCGAGCGCGAGCGCGGTATCACCATCGATATCGCCCTCTGGAAGTTCGAGACCCCCAAGTACTACGTCACCGTCATTGACGCCCCGGGTCATCGTGATTTCATCAAGAACATGATCACGGGCACGTCGCAGGCCGACTGCGCTATCCTGATCATTGCCGCCGGTACGGGTGAGTTCGAGGCTGGTATCTCCAAGGATGGCCAGACCCGCGAGCACGCCCTGCTGGCCTACACCCTCGGTGTCCGGCAGCTCATTGTCGCCATCAACAAGATGGACACCACCAAGTGGTCTGAGGCCCGTTACCAGGAGATCATCAAGGAGACGTCCAACTTCATCAAGAAGGTCGGCTACAACCCCAAGACCGTTGCCTTTGTGCCCATCTCCGGCTTCAACGGCGACAACATGCTGGCTGCCTCCACCAACTGCCCCTGGTACAAGGGCTGGGAGAAGGAGGGTAAGGCCGGCAAGGTCACCGGCAAGACTCTGCTGGAGGCCATCGACGCCGTCGAGATGCCCAAGCGCCCCACCGACAAGCCCCTGCGTCTGCCCCTCCAGGACGTCTACAAGATTGGCGGTATTGGCACAGTTCCGGTCGGCCGTATCGAGACGGGCATCATCAAGCCCGGTATGGTCGTCACCTTCGCTCCCTCCAACGTCACCACTGAAGTCAAGTCCGTCGAGATGCACCACGAGCAGCTCAGCGAGGGTGTCCCCGGTGACAACGTCGGCTTCAACGTCAAGAACGTCTCCGTCAAGGAGATCCGTCGTGGCAACGTCGCCGGTGACAGCAAGAACGACCCGCCCATGGGCGCTGCTTCGTTCAACGCCCAGGTCATCGTCCTGAACCACCCCGGTCAGGTCGGTGCCGGCTACGCCCCGGTTCTGGACTGCCACACTGCCCACATTGCGTGCAAGTTCGCCGAGATCCTTGAGAAGATCGACCGCCGTACCGGCAAGTCGGTTGAGAACAACCCCAAGTTCATCAAGTCTGGTGACGCCGCCATCGTCAAGCTGGTGCCCTCCAAGCCCATGTGCGTTGAGGCCTTCACCGACTACCCGCCCCTGGGCCGCTTCGCCGTCCGTGACATGCGCCAGACCGTTGCCGTCGGTGTCATCAAGTCCGTCGAGAAGGCCGCTGCCGGTGCCGCCAAGGTCACCAAGTCGGCTGCCAAGGCTGCCAAGAAATAAACGACTTCGCCGTTTTGTTGAAGAGGATGGGGCCGCTGGCCAAACGTCTGGTCGACTGGTGCTTGTTTGCTGTCTGGGCTGGCGGGTTATGATTGGCCTTACCGGCTCATGTATGGCGACGGCTGTCGCTCCGGCTGTTTTCTGTACATCTCTCACCTTTTCTCTCACGACGCTGATATCCAATGTGAAATTTTCCTTTTCTACCATGATGAACTAAATGAAAGTGATCGTCGACGGGAACCTTGCGTTTGGGGGGGCGGCACGTTGGAAAAAGAAGCGGTGGATGGGCTGCTTTGTCGGCGATTCATGTGCGATCCAATATTTATGCACAAAGTGTAGAATACTTTCAAAATAAACTGGTGTCTCCCCCAAACACGTTGGTGCTGCGCCCTACCTGCACGTTCATGTGATATCGGTCATGTAGGATGGTACGTTTCGCTACCGTTGTCGCCTGTTCTCGCGCAGTTTTATTAGTTTGCCTGGACCTCATTACGGCTTCACGACATAGTGTATCCGCACTTTATGTCATCATTTATTGTGTTGCCTAATCCGCATCTGGTCTTCTGGGGAAGAGACGTATGCATATGTCCTCCCGGGGCAGAAACTGCCAGCTCGCATGCAAGTGGAGCTGGTCGAAACGGAGCGAAATGCGACTTGGCGATGTTTGAACGAGCGATTTCCCGGGCTTCAACAAGAATCCATTTCACCCACAGCAATGTAATCAAGACTAGCGGACAGCTGGTGGGTGTCTTACTGTATGCAGGCCAGCGCTCGAAACAGCTGCCCGCTTTCGTGCGCTGGCTCCAAAGTCTGCTTATCCAAGCCTTGCAAGATGGGGATCACGCATCCGGCTTTGCTGCCAAGGCGCGCGCGCTTAGATCATCCCGAGCTATGAAGAGCGGTGACGAGATCTCACCTGCCCTACCCCGATTCTTTTCCATGTATGTTCTTCAGGAAGTGGGAGATACTCGTGGTCGATGTGGGAATGCGATCTTGGCAGAGTGTGTGCGTATGGGATTTGGGCAAACAACGCACAAAGAGCATGCGACTCGTTCGAGTTCTGCATCACAGCGGTCAAAAGTGGACTGAAAAAAGCGTCTGGCTGCCAGGGATGGTGCTCACCACCCCGAACTTCCCCTCCACCTGGTCTCTGGGGTTTTTCTATAAGCAAGGCCGATCTTGCCTGTACGAGTATGCTTCCAAGCAGCCGAATGGAGTACCCCACGTAATCGTTGAATTTTTCGACAAATACCGAGTAAGCAACTGCGGCTTCACATCGTTTCGTTCTGATATGCATCTCTGGATGACGTCAGGTTCCTAGGTCGTTGCCACGACACGTTTTGAAATCGGGCTGTCTGAGTAACGCCAGCTTGGTATCGGTCCTTCAGAAGTGTCTAGGCCGTTTCTGCTGTGTAGAAGGCGGTCTCCAGCAGGCCGGACTATAGCATTTGCTTGCCGTGACAGACATCCGGTCTGAGGCTTCTGCGCAGACGCAGGAGGTAGGTCTTGCCGTCACATTGCCGACAGCTCAGCGTCGCCGTTCAGACTACCATGCAAGATACGTCGTATATTGCTCACATTCTGCTGTGCGGGTGGCCGTTGACGTGGTTGTTGGCTGGCGGACCGTATCCGCTCAGCCCCGGTGAGTGGAACGATCCTGTCGCCCTTTGTTACTCCTGTGGTTGTGTTTTGTCCTCGTCCAAGGTCTGGATATCCACCCTCAATATTGGGGGCATCTTGCAGTGTCTGCTGGAAGCCGCTGTCGAGACGGCAGGAATGGGCGTAGGCTAAAAATAGGAGGCGTGGGTGTAATAAAAACGCACAAAATCTTACCACAGACGGGCCCATCGATTACATAACGGCATGGACAAAAGCCCGCCCACAAAATCTCGCGGCTTCGCGCTTTCCTCAGCTTCATGTGCAGTGGATGTGGCCGAATGCGGACTAGGGCCGTGACACTTTGCACTTGTAAGTGTGCATGCCGGCTCCAACATCCATCGCCATCGACCTTGGGCTATCGGGCCGCGTGCTTGGTAAAGACGAATCTGAAAGGCCCAGACGTATGTTCTGGAACCGGCTGTCTTTGTGATGTCCAGAGAGGGCGGCTGCAGATGGATAGCTGGGGAAACGTGTTGGACAGCCCAGCGAAAGTGGCAGTACTATGTATGTTGTCATGTCGATATGTCAAAAGAGGGAGGCAGAGCGAGGCAGAGATGCAGAGATGCAGAGATGCAGAGAGGCAAAGCATTGCAGAGGCACAATACACCCTCGCACAGCTTGGCTCTCTACGGGTAGGGCGGTGTTTCTCATCTATCGAATATCAGACCGGCTGGTTTCATCGAGATCTTGGGAACGAGTATTTCCACGCTCGCGGCGCCAGAGATTCGATCATCAGATGTGACGGCGTGCCTGGCTTCGGCAGAAAGTGACGAGCGCGGAGCAGCGAAAGGAGAGCAGTCGGTTCTACCTATGCGCTCTTATGGTCATGAGGCCCCCCCTCTGCGCGGGATATCGCGGATACACTGATAATGCAGGGCTGAATGCGAGGTTGGGCCGTGTCCCAACAGCTGTCGTGTAGCACACCGCTTGCCACCAACTCGCACAAACATCTCCTCCGGGGTGCATTAGGGTTGTGGCCGGCGTGCGAGAGCCTTGTCGCTGAGGTCATATCTCGGCCTTTGGGAACGTTCGTTCTGGGGTATTCTTTGCGTGCTGCGTCTGCCTCGCTCTCATCGCCAAGGCGCGAGGCGAAACGTTCTCGAACTTTGAAGCTTCGTCGGTCGGCCAGCCCCATAATCCCACATGCTGCCCCTGTGCTCCGTTACGTGAATACAGGCGTCATGGCTGCAGGGTAAGATACGGACTACGGAGTACGGAGTAGGGCACTCCTCGCTGTGCTCGTACATAGTATGCACAAATACGCGGGTCCACCTCTACCGAGGCATGAAGAGCAATCTCGATGGAAAGGGCTCCCCTGAAGCCCCTTATCCCTTCTCCGTTCCTCCCAGAACAGGCCTGGCGACCTCCGTCGCCCAGACGGGCTGCAAGAACTGAGCTGTGCAGCTAAACGGTGTATTCCCGCATTAAAGTGGGCTGGTGGCGTGGAGTGCATATTTGCACAGATGGGAAGAAAACATGGGATTTCTGGAAATACGAGTACGAGCCGATGCGATGCTGACCACAAATCCGCATCGCCCCGGACAGCACAATGGCATGCGTGCAGGGCCGGCCAGCAGCCACGACGTGAGGGGAGCCGTGTGCTGGCCCAGCAGGCCAAGATGCGGTGAAGGACCGCAGCTGAAGGGCGTACGGGCAATTCGATACAAGAGAAGCACGGCCGTCTGGACGACACGAACACAACCACGTAAGATGCCGCACTACAGGAATAGTACGCAAAGCTTATTCAGTGTCTTGCAGCCGTGGCACCACTTCACGCACAAACCCCTGGACGAAACTGCAAGATGCCAATACAAGCTTTTTTCCCTCTCTGGAGAGGGGGGGTTGCTCCGGCCTGTTTGCTGTTCTGGTCTTGCTTCCAGACGGGGCGGGGGCTGTACACTGTAAGATACATTCCGTCAGTTTTTTTTAGTTTTTTTTTTCCTCTTTCTTTTTTGCTGGAGACCATCCCGCTCTCCTCTGTATGGTGTCCCCCCCCCCGGCCGTCATCAGGCCACCCGCGCGAAGGCGCGAAGGGCGAGGTTGGTGAATCACAACCATTCTCAGCGCAGAAGAATAAGGGGGGCTTAACGGAGAACGGCGACACTAGCGCCGTCTCCCCTTCTCCATTAGCGAGAGGGCGCTGTGTGCAGTGCGATGGAGTCCTTCTTCGGCGCTGCAGTGTCTCAACGACGGCGATTGATTCGATTGCCCAGCTGTTTGCCGATCCCAGGAGCCGATGCATGCACGCAGGTAGTGGTCAACTAAAGGCATCGTTGTTGCAAAGGCTACCGAAGCAGGAAAGCCCGTCGAACGGCCATGATTGGCGCGGACAATCCGCCACCTGTTGTTGCTGAATAATCGGCGAGCCAAGGCCGTTGCCCGTCGTACGGACACAGTAAGAGCTGACACAGCCTCGCAGGACAGAAGGCGTCTAATACACAGCAGGCAAAATGCGAGCTGCTCGCAATCCGTCCGGACGACGGGCAATGCACTCTCGTTGGTCCGCGCTTCGGACATAAACAACAGACCGACCGATAAGGTGTACCGGGCCTGGAGAGTTCCCGTCTTTCTCGCACGTTCCGTCCTGACCAGGTCCAACGCCCTAAAGCGATTTGTTCCTCTTAGGCCCACACCCTGCCTAGCAGCGAAACGGAGTTCCCGATCGGGAGGTCTCCGTTTCCAACTGCTCCTATGTATGGATTGCCAGCATTATGCATTGCCCCCCAGGAACACGCTCGACCACACCCACCGCAGCGCTGATTAAGCGCTGAGTCCCCCGAAACGAACAGGCGAGTCCAAAGCACCAGACAAGACAGCGCGCAGCGTCTGACACGCCGCCGACCGGCTTACTGGTACACCACACAGCGCCCTGAACGATTACTAATTGGTCATGCACGGCTTATACTCTGTATACTACTCTGCATGTAACGGTTGCTCCTTGCCCAAGGGACCGTCAGGCTTAGCGTCCTCGCGTCTGGGACGAGAAGGGGGGCGTGCAGACGACCTAGTGGCACACCCAAGCCGTCGTTTTTTAGCACACTTCTGCTAATCCTGATTTATGGGTTTTTTCTGGTGCTCTGTGACGTTCGTACGAGTACCCTCGTACCTTCCCTGGCCTTTATAATATCTCTGCCCTCGCCGTCCAGTCGCTGCTTCCCCCTTCCCCTTCCACTCCCACCCCCTCCCCCCTCCCGTCCTGTCTCTCTGTCCTTTTTGTGTTCACGATTTAGATTTCTTGTTTTGTTCTGTTCCCGGGCTTCTCTGACATTGGTGTCGTGGTCGTTGCTGCTGGCATTGGTTGCCGCCGTCCACTTACACGCAACTTCTGCACCACTGCACCACTCAATAATACAACTCGCCACCTCGACCTTAAAAAAAATACGAGCCCGCCATGGAAACGAGCATACCAACTCCTCCGTACGACGACCACAGCTCGCGGCCGCCGACTGTCTCGCGCAAAAGCCCGTCATCCACGTCCTCCTCGCTGGCCTCGGCTGTCCGTGCTGCCAAGAGCGGCAATGGCAACAGCAGCAACACCGCCACGGCGGCCGCCTCGGTCCATGGCCACACCCACCACAACAGCCACCGGGCGTCGAAGCGATCGGCCACCGCCCCGTCGACCTCCCACTCCCACCACTCCACATCGAGCCACCACGGTTCGCCCCATCACGACAGCGGCGACGGCCGTCACAAGCGCGTATGGAAGGCCTGCGAGCGTTGTCGCATGAAGAAGACAAAGGTGCGTCTCCAACCTGTGCTGCTGCTGGTTCGTCCTGCCTGCTGACCGGTGCAGTGTGACGGAGAATTTCCCTGCAAGAGGTGTAAGGACGACGGCCTGGTCTGTACTGCCGGCACGCGCAAGAAGACCGAATACAAGCAGTTGCCGAAAGGGTAAGCATTCAAGCAAGCATCCACCACCTCCTGGGACACGGCTGACAATGGCCCTCCTCTGCACCAGCTACGCCGAAGTTCTGGAGAACACCCAGTTCGCATTAGTCGCCACCGTGCACAAGCTCTATAGCATGGTGCGCGCTGCCCAGGCCTGGGATCTTGGTGAGCCCGAGCTCAACGAGCGTGGCCAGCCGGTGATTCACAGCATCGCCGCTAAGCTGGGCTGCATCCGCCCCAACAACGACCCAGACCTGCCGATGGGCACCTCGGTCTTTCCCGAGGACGAGGCCGACCTGGCCGAGCTCGCCGCCCAGCTCGAGGAGCAACACAAGCAGCGGGAGGCCGAGCAGGCCGTCCAGGCCGCCGCCGCCCAGGCCCAGGCCCAGGTTGAGGCCCGCCAGGCCCAGGCCCAGATCCGCTCGCAGACTTCCGCCATCCCCATCGCCGTGCCGGGCTCGGCTCCGGCCGCCTTGATGGCCGGCGGCGGTGGATTCGACATGGCCAGTCTTGGCCGCTTCGACCGCGCAAGCTCGTCCGAGGAGCTGGACACCTTCTCTGACATGGACGACTACCGCAAGAACGTCTTTGGCAGCGGCAACGGCAACGACAGCAGCGTCAACAGCGCCAGCACAACCATGTCGCCACAGAGTCTCTCCTTCAACGACTTCGATGCCGTGTCCACCCAGTCGGACGGATTCGTCGCCCCCTCCCCGACATTACAAACGGCCCAATTCAACAACTGGATCGGCAGCCGGACATCGCTGGACTTGAATGCGCAGACCCTCCAACAGCAGCAACAACAACAACAGCAGCAGCAGCAACAGCAACAACAGCAGCAGCAGCAACAACAACAGCAACAGCAACAGCAGTCCCAGATGCAGGACCAGCAGGCGCAGCAACAACAACAACAGCAGTCGCAGCAGCAGATGCAGAAGCTGCAACAGCAGCGCCAACGACAGAAGCGCTCGCTTCAGCAGCGACAACAAAGTGCGACCACGCAGTCGCCGCTCTCGCTCTCTGTTCCGTCAGCCATGGCGACAGCCATGCCCTACGTGTCCTCACCGACATCCTACTTTGGCATCGACATGTTGCGCCAGGGACTGGTCGAATCCAATTTCGGCACGATCAAGCCGCATGTGCTGTCATGTCCGAACCCCGAAGCCATGTTGGGCATGGGCGACCCGATGATCTTCTCTGGCGGCTACGACGATGTGCTGATGTAGGAACGGACATGGGGCCCGTGCACAGCAAACATCAGATACGAATCGACCGAAATCACCAAAAATACGCTGTCTTTCGGCATGAGACTGGAGTTGGGATTGTGGTTGGGGGGGAGGTGTTCCGGGCATTCTACCATTCATTTCGCATTTACGACCAGGCAACAGATCAGGAGACAAAATTAGAGGCGCTTTGTATACGGGCATTGATTTCTTGACGGCCGGGCTTGAATTAGAGGGGCTGGCAGGGCGTGAGTCTTTGGAAACGGTGGTGTTCTCATCCCAACGGGTCTTCTGGCAGTTTGGCAGCATGAATACAAGCCTACCAAACAGCGAAAGCAGCGGTAATTGCTGGCAGGCTGGTGGCCAACTAAGACGGCCAGTCTCGACCGGTCATCGTTAAACGGCATCAGGTGATGATCATCAGGAAAGCCAATGCGAGGTATGCGGGGAGATTGGGGGGACGAGATTGGGGTGGGCAGACGGCCATTTCAGATGTAACGACGGCTGCACCACCGGTCTGCAACACGGGGAATTACCAGAGCGCGCCATTTGGAAACAAGAGTGGCCAGAAGCGAAACCTCAAAGAAGCAATTTGCTGTAGGAACAGGGGGGTCTTGCTGCTTGTGCCAAGGACTCCGTATTGCACAGTATATTTTTATACGTCTGTTTGGGACGGACTAGCCCGTTTGGGAAGTATCTGACTCTGTAGGCCCCCACTCCTCCAAACGCCGACGTGAATTGGCCGTGACAAAGTTCTCTTGCTCGGTCTTCCAGAGTCGACGACTGTTGTGTCTCGTTGGCTCGGCCTTTGCAGACGGCGTTTGCGAGGCGTGCAAGGAACGATCATCGCATACAATATTCTACATGGTAGCAATGCCCTTGGCATACTCCGTACAGCGTCCCCGCACGGCCGTGTCAGCGGGACGTTCTGGTCGTTGCCTGCCTGCGTGTTGGGTGACAAACAGCAGCTTCTCTACGGGCATCACACTTTTGCGCGCCGGCCGTGCTGACGTTCTGCCCACCGCCTGGGGCTGTCGACATTGGTAATCCAAGTCTCTCTCTCGTAAGACTATCCAACGGAGAGTGCAATGTCCGATGACCAATGGTCCCTCCCGCTGCGGAGATAAGGCTAAAAACGCTCCACGGCGCAAGCAAGGCCAAGCCAGGTCACGAAATCTGTGTGCCTCGGACGCGCTGATGACCCTTGGCTCTCCGTCATACGCCCCAACGTTGCGCCGAGTGCCCGACGAGGACGATACGAGTACGAGTCTGGGTGCGAATGGCGGTCTGTGAGAACGTGCTCGTCCTGTGAGACTGGTCTGTACATCGTATACGTATCTTACAGTACATAGTGTACATACGTGTAAGAGGCTACGGCACTACAGTGCATTTCGGCGCGTGGAAATACGACACTGGGGCGGGGGTTATTCCAGACGAAAACCCAAAAAAAAACATCCAGAAAAAATTGAAACGGGCCGTGACATAGTACAGCGTGCCCGTTAAGGATTGTCGGGCACCAAAGGCGCAAACTCGCGGGCGGCAGCTTGGTAAGCCCATGGAAAAAAGACACATCCCACCCCATTAATAATGCATTGGGCCTGACCAACAAAGGAAAGGCAGAAAAAACGGCCATTGGATTTCGGTAGTGCCTGCCGGATCAAGTCGAGTGGGCTGCGCAAACCGAGAGGACGCACTACGCGCAACCCAGACGGCATTTCCGTCTGTGCTGAAACGGTGGGGGCCGTCCAAAGCGGCAAAACGGCAGACTGCGCCTGCTGTTTCAGGCAACGAGATCAAGATGCGTCTTACAAAACTCACCTGACTGCTTGGATACTCGATACTATGTACAGCTCCTTTTTCTATTTTCTGCGGCTGGCCCTGAAATGCCAGCGCGGGGGTGAGAGGCTGGGGAGGTGCTCCTCCGGCGGGCGAAAGGCATGTAAGAGCATAAAAATATCTTACGAGAACCTGCGAAAGTCTCCGCGCCGGTCTGATTGGCGCCAGGGGATGACGTTGCATCCAGCAGCTGGAGTTAGGGGTTTACGGCCAGGTGTGCCAGCAGGGCTGTCGTACATTCGTTACGGAATCGACCGCTTACAAAGGATCCTGTAGATGAGGAGAACCGTTGCTACATACTTTGTAGTACTCCGTACATAGTGCTCGATGTCGCGGTGCCATGATACTACGAGGCCGGCATGTACTATGTACGAGTAAGAATGTCGGGGGGATGACCGCCCCCAGACGGCACATCTGCACCACGCGCCACACACACACGCACCACCCCTCTCGTTCCCAGCCCGTCGGACTCGATTTGTTTCCCGCCCCGGACGGCTTCGCAACAGCCGGACGATGGACGATGGACGATGGCGCCCAAGACGTGCGGAACGGACTCGTCTGACCCTGGGAGGCCGATGTCCGTCTTGGTCCAGTAGCCCGATACAGCATGGGGGGTGGCAAGTATGCAAGATATCAAGACATTTCCATCTGACGAGTGCGTGCCGTGTTCCCACGCGTATATCCGTATATACGGGAAACCGACTCTTGTGCTGTCATGACGGAACGGACCCGGAATGAATGGATCCCGAGCATAAACCGGCCCACAGCAGCTAGGAAAAGGCTGAGCGTGCTACTCTAGTAGGAATTCTGTACTATGTACGGAGTACGGCGTAAGATACGGTTGAGGGAAAATTACAGAGTACTCCGTACTCCGTACCAAAAGGCAAAATTCCCCAGATCGCCCGGCGCTTTGTCAGCGGCCGCTCCAACACACACCGATCGTGATCAGACCTGCCCTCAGCTGATTTCAACCCCTTCCGTGTAGCCTCACACAAACGAGCGGTATCTCTCAGAACGAGGGTCCGACTATTGAAAGAAAACGGACATCCACACCCCCTTCCCGACTCTCTCACCTTCTCCCTTCATGGTGTTCAGAATCCGCTGCAGCCGATGTCCGACCCCCGAATCCCGATATTGAAACGGACCTGAAAAGGTGGAGAAAATCTGCTGGCCAATAGTAGAGATCGAGACTTGCCCCGTTCTTCGTCGGCGCCGACGTCATTTTTGCCGAAGACAAACGTACATTCCTGCTCGGTATCTACATAGTACCAAAAGAAGCAAGCACAATAACAAGAACGAAGCCATGGAGGAACTCCCAGCCCTCCCCCCCGTACTCCGTGATTCCCTCTGCCCTACGCAATGATGCCTCGCTTCGCGTCCTTGGCCTGCAGCCCTGTCAGGATATCTGGTGGCGGATGGTACGGCGGCCGGCCAGCGAGCACGTCAACGACCTCCTTCATGTCCAGCCAGAAGGCTTCGAGCGGACGGCGGTTCGGCCAGTCCGTGTCGGTCTGCTCGAGCTGCTCGACCGACGTGAAGACGACGCTGGCGGCCTTGATCCCGATCACGGCTGCGCTCGTCGGGTCCTTCTTCACGCGGTTGTGGGCGTTGCGCCCAAAGGCCTCCAGGTGCTCGATGCACTTGATTGCCAGGCGCACAGCCCGACACCGGTCCATGGCAGACGGCACGCCGCCCTGCTGCACGTGACCCGGAATGCTGTCGCGCGCCTCGAAGCGGTTGTGTGCCTCCTCGCGGATGATGTCAGCCACCAGCTTGGCGCTGTACACCTTGCTCGTCCGCTCGTTGATCAGGATCAGGCGGCCGGCCCGTGACTGGCCCTTGTCGTTGGCAAACACCTCCTTAAGATGCCGCACGTCGGCCGCCAGCATGTCCAGGCTGAGGCCCTCCTCGGGCGTGTAGACAGCACTCGCCCCGATGCTCAGGCCGGCCAGCGTGGCGACGTAGCCGCAGCGGCCGCCCTGCGTCTCGATGACGAACACGCGCCGCCGTGTGGCCGACGCTGACTGCTTGATCTTGTCGCAGTAGCTAACCAGCTCGTTCAGACACGTGTCCGATCCCAGCGAGGCCTCCGTGCCGGGCACGTTGTTCGAGATCGTCGCTGGAAGCAGCACCATCGGGATGCACAGCGACGGGTACTGTTCGCGTGCCGTGCGCAGTTGGGACAGGGCGTGGAAGGCCTCGAAGCCGCCGATGAGGAAGAGCCCGTCGAACTGGAACTCCTCGATCAGGTTGGCGATCGTCTCCATGCCAGATTCGCTGGGCAGCTCGCGGTTGGTGCCAATCTCGGATCCGCCCTTGCTGGCCCAGCCGTCGACCTCGAGCCAGTCAAACGGCCGTACAGACCGGAGCGGCGAGTCGCCGTGGTGCCGTGCAAACCCGGCGAAGCCGTTGTGGATTGCCATCGGCTCGTGTCCGCGGGATATGCAGTAGGCCACGCCCGCCCGTATGGCTGCGTTCATGCCGCCGGCAGGAGCGCCTACATTGATGAAGCCGATGCGCATTCTCTGCTTCACCCGCCTTGTTAGCAACGACGTCTCTGGCCTTTGGTCACGTGACAGACTCGCCTCTTTCGCGGGCAGCCGCAAGTGTTGGTCCAGCTGCACGGCCGTCGTCATGATGTAGGACTTGTACTGGTCCGAGAACTCGGTGTCGCGCAGAGCCATGGCGCGGTCAAAGTCGTGGGACTCAATGGCCGCGACGACGGACTTTGTGTTTTGGACGGCGGCCATGAGCGGCTTGCGCACAATCTTGTTCTCCGTGATGGCGATGAAGCACGTCTCGGACTCGGGCGTGGCCTCGAGCACGGCACGGACGGCCTCGACGCCCTGCAGTGTGCCGAGCATGCGGTCGTAGGCGACAGCCGTGCCGCCGCGCTGGACGTGGCCCAGGGTGGTGATGCGGGTGTCGAGGGCGAGGCCATCCTTGTCGGCCAGAAGGGCGCGGATCATCTCGGACGAGATCTTGTTGCCCTCGCGGTCGAGAGCGCCCTCGGCGATGATGACAATGGTTTTTCTCTTGCCCAGTTGGCGGTTCTAGGAGTGTTAGGGAAACAAAAAACATGAAAAAAATGAAAAAAATAAACAAAAATAAACAAGCAAACAAACAAACATACCTTGTGTACGATGGCACACATCTCTTCACGCCAGTTGTCTTCGCGCGGCTTCTCCGGGATGAAGATAAAGTCAGCGCCGGTGGCGACGCCGGCCATGAGGGCGAGCCAGCCGCAGTGACGGCCCATGACCTCAATGACAAAGGCGCGTGAGTGGGACGAGGCAGTGGCCTCGATGTAGTCGACCATCTCACAGATGCGGGTGAGGGCCGAGTAGCAGCCAATGGTGGCGTCGGTGCCGGAGAGATCGTTGTCGATGGAGCCAACGAGGCCGACAATGTTGAGATGCTGGTAGGGGGCGATCTGGGCGGCCGTCAGCTCGCCGTTCTGGACAAGTTCACTGAGCAGTGAAGGCCACTCGGCGCGGAACTTGTCGGCACCAGTGAGTGAGCCGTCGCCGCCGCAGATGATGAGCGCGTCGATGCCGTTGATGATCATGTTCTTGGCGGCCACCAGACGGCCGGGACGCTCGTAAAAGGCCATGCAGCGAGCAGTACCGATGAGCGTTCCGCCTTCAGACAGCCAGCCGCGCACGTCGTCCCAGCCCATCTTGCGGATGTAGTCGCCGCCACGGACGAGGCCGTCATAGCCCTCGTAGACGCAGTAGGCGTCGCAGTCCAGGTGGATGGCCATGCGGACGCAGGCACGCACGACGCCGTTCATGCCGGGCGAGTCGCCACCCGAAGTCATGATGGCAATCTTTTTCTTGCTGGGCTGTGTGGCCGTGGCGGCCGAAGCGGCCACGGCAGCCGAGGCGGTCGCTGCCATGAGGACGCGGAGGAGACGGATCCGTGGAGCGCGGGGTCGTCAGCCAATGGACAGTGGTGCGAAAACAGAGGCCCACGATGCCACGGATGCAGTGGTCGTTGGGGGAATGGAAAGAAAAGAGGCCGTTGCAGATGTCCAAAATGGAGGGCAGAAACGTAGAGAAACACACGGCAGGGGCGGACAGAAAGAACAAGCCGGGAAGGAGCGTTGGCGGTCTTAATGAGGCTTATTGCGAGGCACGAACAACGAAGCTCTTATCTTATCGGCGTCTGCTGAGGAGGGGGTTTTACAGCGGGGCAGTGAAAATAACGCAGTACAGATGGTAAAACCACGCGCTAAATCGCTCGCTCGCTTGCTTTGATGACGGCTGGCGAGACTGCTGTCGGACGTTGGACTCTGTTCTGCTTCGTTTTCCTCGCATCCGGGCCTCGTTGGTGAAATCCTTCTATGCGCGGTGGATCCGAGGGGGCGCAAACTACAAGCTGGCTGTCTCGCTCACTGCCTCTCCGGATTGCACAGTCTTGGTCCGACAGATCCAGACAGGAGATTCAATGGGCTGATTGGGCCGAGCCGGGCCAGATGCTGATGAACGAGACGGCAGTCACATTACTATGACATACCGGTGGTCTGAATCTTGTGGGGATTCGTCTCTCATGAGCCCATAGGGATGCATGGTGCCTGGTAAATGGGCCGAATAGCAGCCAGTGGCTGAAATACCGCAGCCGACAGGCGAAAGCGCGACACCTTCCGTTAGTCATACAGGACCCACTATTGCTAGCAGCCTCAATTGTGGCGGTGCGGACTCGCCGGTTCTACGACTGTATCTTGACTCTGACAAGACCCAACCCCCACACCCAACCCAGCCAAGCGAGGCAGAATGGCGGACAGCGCCGACGCAGCCGAGACCCCTGCCCTGTTTGGACTTCGTGATGCAGTGTTCCGTCCGTGGCCGCTGCCCGACCGGGAGCCAGCCAACATCGGCGATTTTGTGCGGCGGATCAAGGCCCAAGGCGGCGAGTTCCGCAAGCTGACCGAGGCGCGCTTGCGGACAGAGATCGACGAGCGACGACGACGACGGGAGGCAGGCGACGGGAGCGATGGCGACGACGCAGACGAAGTGTCTGGATGGGGCGCGGACGAGGACGACGAAGCAGGCGACGACCAGCCGACACACCGCACCAAAGGCATCGAAGCCATGATGGCGAAGCGAGACGAAGTGTTGCGCACGTTGGAGTGTGTCTTCCGGGTTGTGTGTGTGTGTAAGGATCTTCGTTACTGACGTGTACGCACAGATCGGCGCTGCAGAACGGACTGATCGTCGTCGACTTTGTCTCGCTGCTGCTCTCCAAAGACCGACCAACCCAGGCGCTACAAACACTCTCGCCGATGCTGCGCGAGCGGATTGGCATTGGCACTCTCAGTGCCGGCCGCATTGCCAACGCAGCCCAGGCGGCCAAGGCGCTGCAGACACGGCACGGCGGCCGTGGTGGTGGTCTTGTTACGGGCAGCGGACAGATCCTGGACGAGACGACACGGTCCAACGCCCAGCGCGTGTTGGACCACAAGATTGAGTGTGTTGGGTGGCAGCTGCTGGCGATGGACCGGGCAGCCGAGCTGCTGGCGGCCGGCCGCACACGTCTGCACGCTGAGCTGCGCCGCGAGCAGCGGTACTGGTCTGAAGTCGTCGCCGTTCGCAATCGCGGCTGGGCTCTTTCACGGACACCCGGTCAACGACGACTGTTGCGCGTCAAGTTTGGCTTCTCCGAGGCCGCCGCCGATCTGCGTGCTGCCGGCTTTGCGCCGCTGCGTCGTGTCCGGCACGGCCACGTCGCCCTCGACATCTCCGCTCTTGGCCCACCGGCCGCCATTGTCGTCACCCTTCGTCGCCGCCACGCCGATGGCACCGTCCACATTGTCGGCCGTTCGTCGTCCCCGTTGCGCCTGCCGCCGTCTGCTCCCCTCGAACATCGCATCCTCGAGGCCCGCAACACCGTCTACGCCAAGGAACTCTGGCGCGAACTCAACCGCGAGGCCCGTCTCCTCGTTGCTCACGGCATCGCCCTTCGAGGCCCCGCCGTCGTCTTTCCGGCCGGCGCCCACACCGAGGGCTCCATCGCCCTCGAACCCCTCCCGCTGGTCGCTGTCGAGGCAGACGCGGCCGTCCCTACGACCACCACCAGCGCCGACATGGACACGATTGCCGAGGCCATCGCGTCGTCGCTGCACCTCTTCCTCGCCCACGGCCATCGCCACCACTACCGCCTACGCTCCGTGCCTGCTCCGCCCACCGACAGCACGGGCACCCCCCCGCCGGCCTACTACCTGCTGCGGCCCCTCCTCGCCAACCTCAAGTACGAAAAGGCCCTCGAACACATTGCCCGCTTCCTCTCCGACCTCTGCGCCATCTTGCATCGCGTCGGCTACACGACTGCCCACTTCACCCTGTTTGAGCGTCCGCTGTCCTCCTCCGTCCCCCCTCCGGCCGCTGGGTCGGCCTCGCGGCCGCTGGCAGCGTCGGAAGGCGTCTGCATGGCCTTTCTCAGCCCCCGCGAGTTCACGTTCGCGCTCACCCTCACGCCCGACACCCACCTCTCCATCCGCAGCCGCACTACCAACATGCCGCTTTGGACACAGTACCTCGTCCAGCTGCAGCCTCCGGCGGCCGGCGGCAGAAGTCCGCTCCAGGACGGCTTTCCGCCCGCTGACAACTACCCGACGCTCCGCGATGTGATTGATTATATCAGCAGCGCTGTGGGTCACGTGCTGACGGCCGACGCCCGCAAGGCAGCCGTCGCCCACGAGGAAGCTTCTCAGACGGGCGTGCTCTGGTCGAGGACCGTGGACGGGACGGCGTTGCAGCACCAGGACGATCCACTCTGGACGATCCGGTTCAGCCTCACGTCCACGGACACGGTGACGGAGCTGGACGAGATCCTGGATCTGGATCTGGATCGGGATGCGGACAAAGGGGACGGTCGACCGAACAGGAACACGAAAGCCGGCAGCGCTGATGAAGACGGCGCTGACGACGCGGCCTGTGTCGACGACGACAGCCCCCTGCGCCGGTGCAGTCCGCCCGAGCTGCGGCTGTACGCGTCGTGGCCTCATGGGACGCTCGCGTCGGCCGTATATCGCCGTTGGTCCTGGACGGCTGAGAGCCCCCAGCAGCAGAAGCAGGAGGACGCGTCGACACTGCACGACATTGTGCAGGGCTGCATCAACGGCGAGCAGAAGCCGGCCACGGACACGGACCAATAAAGAAAAGGCCCCGGGCGTCTGTTCTGGATGCAGGCGTTCCGCGGCAGAGGGAAAAGGGCATGGGTGTGGATTGGGCATCGTTGTATCTGCTAAATCAAAGACAATACGCATGGCAATACTATGACAGAAAGCGATCACCCATGGGTCTCTTTTCTTGCATCTGAAGTGGCACTATTGCCTGGAGCCGTCCCCAATCTATTCTGTTTGTGATATCCTTGGAATTCATCGGTCTCAGGTTAACTCACGAGCTGAATGAAAAGGGGTGCACCCGGTGCCGCAGTGGTTTCCAAAGATTCTAACCTCCGTCTTTATCATGAACCAACACTGTTTCTTGACGTAGTACTTGTCAAAGCTTCTTATACCACGTACTATATATCATTCTGCGTCGGCACACATTCGCAAAGAGATACCATATTTTGGCTCTCATTTTTATTGATGATATATCCGAACGAAATTCGTGCCATATTATCGACTACCAGCACCATTTTCACGCCTCATTCCATGGCAATTCAGGGAAAAGGGTTGAGGATATTCGTAGAACTTGACACACATAAAAACCCAAACAATGCAACTATGAAAGAACTTGGACATAGAAATTGATGCAGATCGAACCAGGTCAGTTTCAAGAGAGAACGGGGACAAACGACAGAGCCGGTTGGGTATCACAGAGTCGATGCGCGCACGTTACAGCATGCCGACGACAGCCAACATGCTAGCCAAGACGAGGCCGACGACCTTGACGGTCGACCAGTCTCCGCCAGCACCGCCGGCCGCCGAGCTCTTGGAGATGGTGCTCGCGGTAGCAGCAGTGCCGGTAGCAGTAGCAGTCGTCTTACCGGTGGCCAGAGTGGTGGTGCTGGTCTGGGTGCCGGACGCGGCCTCCTCGACGCGGATGACGGCAGCGGTGGTGAAAACGGAACCGGCGCTGGTAAAGGTGGTGGTCACGGTGGTGGTCTGGGTGTGGTAGGACCAGCCGGACCAAGAGCTGGTCCAGAACTCTCCAGGACCACCGCCGCCCCAGCCGAAGCCACCGGGACCCCAGCCGCCCCAACCGGCGCCAGGCCCGGTGAGCCAGGGCGAGCCATTCCAGGGACAGCCGGTGACGGTGTAGGTGGCGACAGCGGTGGCGGCCGAGTCCCAGGAGTGGGTGCCGAAGAAGCCACTGCCAAAGGAGTCGTCGGTGCCGTAGGCGCCCCAAGGGGCAGTGGCCGTGACGGTGAGCACGCCGGTGCTGCCGTCAGACGAACAGGACGAGTACTGGCTGCAGAGGGACGACGAGATGGACGAGAAGGTGGCGGCGGCCGAGGTGGTGGAGCCACAGCTGGCGCTTAGACAGCTGGCAATAGGCGTGGCTGAGGCGGCGCAAAAGGCTGTCGGCGACGGCCAGTCGGACGAGGACCAGACCGAGGAGAAGCAGGAAGCCTGGGATGTTAGACAGGGGAGGACAGGGGAGGATAGGGGAGGACAGGAGGGAAGAGAGGAAAGAGAGAGAGAGGAAAGAGGGAAGAGAGGAAAGAGAAAGAGAGGAAAGAGAAAGAGAGGAAAGAGAAGATGAGGAAAGACAAGAGAGGGAAAAGATGAAAAGAAAAGAGAACAGGAATGCAAAACACCCAGAGAACAAAACCTACCGCACACGACGGGGCACCAGACCACCACTGAGCGGCAGCCAAAGCCGGCAGCCAGGCGGCAGCAGCAACGGACAGCGATCGCATGATAAGGGGACTGCTGTTGTGTCAGGCGGAAGATGTGGGCGGATGCGAGGCCGTATTCCCGCGTCGGACGTCGTGTGGGAAAGAGGAGGAGGGGATGGGCCGGACGAAAAGGAAGACGATAACAAGTGGTGGACGACAGACGCCTCATATACTCGAGATCCCTGCCGCTTCGTATTGCTCGTCTCGTGGTCTCTGGCCCCAATGCACGAGGGCCGTGAGACAGTCCAGGCCAGGATGGAGGGGGCCGTATTACCGCTGCTGCTTCCTGGTTCCGGGGCTCCGCTCCACGTCAACGCGTATGTTGTCTGACAGAGACACGAGTAGGGTGCCTTTCTGCAGGCCTGATTTGGCCCCCGAGACCTTTGTAGGGCGCAGCAGGCCAGAGGCGCCACCGTTGGCTGTCCTGGCATGTTGTGTTGCTGTGTCTGTCTGTTGTGCTGTCGGTTGTGCCAGCAGAGATGGCTGGACACCGGCTGGAAAGCGGGACCGACGACTCGCTGATTGTCCGGGCCTGCCCCACCTGCAGCCTTCTGCCCGAAAGAGAAGGAGCGCGCTGCCCGTGGGCGAAAGAGGCCACGGCAATTCTACCTTGTATCGGGGGATCGCCCCTCGAGAAGGGAGGACAGCCGCGCGGCCAGGCAAGACGGCGTGCAGAGGGGGAGCGAAAAGGGACATGCGAAAAGGGACATGCGAAAACAGAGGATGGGCCTCCTCCGGGACCGAGCGAGGTGGTGGCCGTGGAACAGGGCGATTGGGCGAGGGGCCCAGCCTCTCGGTCGTTGGGGATGTCCGGACAACAGGCGCAGAGGCTGTGCCGTAAGAGCCAGAAGAACAGCCGCTCTGCTGACGATGCCATGACGCGTTCTGCTGACAGCCGCTTATGCTTATTTCACTGACGACGCCTGCGGTCACCTGCAGGCACATTACAAAAGACGTTGTGAAAACAACCTCGCTTCTGATCCGCAGCTAACAAATACAAACACACGAGAGGCCGAAGACGGCGAGGGATCCATCCCTCCTCTCTACAGTACAAAGGAATAAAGCCAAACAGTAGCGTTGCCGTCCTGTCGTCATCCACGTCACCGTTCCATCTCTGCATTAGGGGGAAGGAAAAGACAGGAAAGAAGTGGGAAAGAAAAGAGACAAGAAAAGAGATAAGGGAGAGACAAGGGAGAGACAAAAAGACAAGGAAAGAGACAACAGTCATAATGTAGCAAGAGGGGGCAGTCCCCGAGGCAAATGAGGAAAGAACGACACAGGCGAAGAGAAAGCGAAAAAACAAAAACAAAAACAAAAACAAACTGCTCAAAGTCCATCAAACATCACGCCATCTGGCCATGGCCCCTTCACCACGGACAGCCCACGGCTTGCGCGTCTGGACGGCTATGTGGCCGGGGCGCTGTCGTCGCAGCCCGACGCCGTCTCTGGCGCGCGCACGCTCGCCCTACAGCATCGTGCCAAAGGCGGGTGTGGCGGGTGCGAGTGGCGCTGTGGCCGGCCCTGTTCCCGCTGCCGGGCCTGGCCCCCCAAACATGTCGGCGGTCAGCGGCTTGCGCGGACTGGCCTTGGCCTTGCCGTTGACCGAGGCCAGGCCGACGTGCAGGTCGTCGCCCGGACCGCCGGCCGTCTTGCGGTGGCGAAAGGTGAAGCCGACAAAGAGGCCCTTTTGCATGGCGTCCTCGCGCTCGGCCATGTCCTCGAGGGCGGCCTGCTTGTCGTGGACCTCCTTGTACTTGGCCATGTCGGCCTCGTTGGTAAAGTCGTCAAAGTAGCCCGCATCGGTCTCCGAGTCGAGCTCCGGCACAAAGGGCGCCTTGCTGGCCCGCAGCGTCGGCCAGTCGACCTCGGCAAAGTAGGAATGGTGCAAAATGTCGTCGATGCGCGCGAACCGCTTCGCCCGGCCGTTGATGCAGGTCGTAATGAAGTTCCAGGTCCGGTTGCTGAGAAAGTAGTTGGGGTCCTCCCAGACCGGCCGCTTCAGCACCTCGCGCCAGTGCTTCAAGTTGCGCCACGTCTCGTCCGGTGTCGCGCCGGCAAACGGCGGGAAGCCCGTCAGCGCCTCGAACAGCATGCAGCCCAGACTCCAGTAGTCGACCGTGAAGTCGTATTCCTCCCCACGCAGCACCTCCGGCGCCATGTAGTCTGGCGAGCCCACAATGCTCTTCGCGTACGCCGTGTCGCGGTCGCGCATCGTCCGGTAGCCCTCGCGCCGCTCCGCCACCGTTCGCTGCTCCATGGGCTTGCCAAACGGCACCGCTGTCGCCGACGCCTGCTCCAGCCGCACCCGCATCGACTCGATCTTGGACGGCGACAGCATCCCGGCCGCTAGTCCGAAATCGGTCAGCTTCACGTGACCTGTCGAGTCCACCAGAAAGTTCTCAGGCTTCAGGTCTCGGTGGATGTAGCCGAGCTGATGCAGCGCGTCGACGGCGCAGAACATCTCCGCAATGTAGAAGCGTGCGTGCCGGTTCGACAGGACGCCCGTGTTGTTAAGGAGCGTCCGGAAGTCGCCACCCGGCACGTACTCCATCGCCAGGTAGATGCTCTTGTCGTCCTGGAACGAGTACAGCAGCCGCACCAGCCACTCGCTTTTGGCCGTCGTCAGGATATCGCGCTCCGTCAGCACGTGCCGCACCTCGTCCAGCTTGAAGAGCAGCTTCTTGCTCATCACCTTGAGCGCGCACACCTCGCGCGTGTCCTTCTTCTGCGCCAGAAACACCTGCCCGTAGCCGCCCTGCCCAACCTGCGTCAGGATCTGGAAGTCGCCATGTTTCAGCCGCATCCGTCGCTTGCGCAGGTTCGCTCGCTCGCGGCCCGCGTACTTGTGCCACATGTGCCGGTACGTCTCCTCGTCCGTCTCTGGCGGCGCCGGGAACTCTGCCCGGAACGCGTTCAGCCGGTTCTGCCGGCTGCCCACGTACGTCAGCAGGTCAAAGTAGTAGTCCAGAAAGTACAGCTGCGTCACGTTGACCATCCGCCGGATGTTGGGCCGCTTCAGGATCTCCAGCTCGTCTGCCGTCAGTCCGCGCGACGTGTTGAACTTCTTCACCGTCGCCATCATCGGCCGCTCCTTGGTCTGGTACATTTCGTGCCGCGAGAGCGCCGCGTGGTTGTGATGGTGTCCGCCCGCTGCTGCTGCTGCTGCTGCCTCTGACGGCAATGGCATTCGTGTCGGCGGGCCTAGGCTGTGGTGCGGCACCGGTACCATGTTCTCCTTGGCCTTGGCCTTGGCCGTCGCCCCGTCGCCGTGCGTCGCCATGCCGCCCGCCTCATCCTTGTTTTCTTTGTTCGCGCCGCCGCCTCCTCCTCCCTTCTGGGGCGACCCCGTCGCCAGATGGCCCACTGCCCCGCCCACAGCCCCTGTTGTTTTGTGCAGGCCGCCGCTCTCGTCCGTGGCAAATGGATCGTCGAGGCCTGTGCTGCTGCCCCCACCACCACCACCCGCCGGCAGCATATTGCTATTGCTGCTGGTCTTGGTCGGCGTCAGAGGCTTGCCGCTGGTACCGCTGCTGAGCTGTGGCCGGCCCAGCCGCACCGCATTGTCAAACAGGCTGGGCACCGGCACCACGATGTTGCTGGTCTTGCCGTTGCTGCCGTGGGCTATCCCGTTGCTGTGGCCGTTGTTGATGCCGAGGCCGTTGCTGCTACTGCCTCCCGCCTTCAGCCTGGCGTCATGCGCCTCTGGAAGCTCGTGTGCTCCCGGCGGCACCATCTTCTTGCTGGGGCTTCCGTGCGGCGTCATGACTGGTGCCACAAAGCTGTTCTTGGGCGGCGTCGACGGCCGCCCGGTCGAAGCTGCGTTCGCGGCCGCCGCAGTCCGGTCAAACAGACTGGCCATAAAGCTGGCCATGTCGTGTGAACAGTGGACGGATGACTAGGACGGATGACTGGACACGAATGCTCGATGACGATGAGAGAATGAGTGGCGGGGCAAAAAGAGAGATCACCAGTTGGCACAAAAGAGAAAAGGAGAGACTGCAGAACAATGGCAATGAATGGGAAGAGAAGATAGGAAAGGGATCCTGCTGCTGCGCAGTCTAAACAAATATCTTGACCAGAACAAAGTCCCGGAAAGAATGCGCGTTTGTCCTAACAGGGAAAGGGTTGGTGCAATCGACCAGGATGATAATCGCTACTTGCGCCTTCTTATTTGCTGCAGGGCTGGAAGCTGATCCTCGCTCTGGTCCAGGCGACAGGGGCATGTCTTGGGTCATATGTGTAAATTCTCGTCGCTATGGCGCACAAAACAGGCAGCTTGGCGCCTGTTGCCCCGCTAAGCCACAGTTGCTGCAGCAACAATCGTCCAGGCCGCGTGTGTTTCAGCTGGCTCGTATTGCATTCATTGGACCAAGCCCTCAGGCACCTGTGCGGGGACTCTGCACAACCAGTTACTATGGAGTTACCGCGTCCTCCCAACACCTTTTTTCCTGCAGATTCCACCGCCCTGCAGCCAAAAGCACGCTTCACACGTCATTCCAGTGTCGCCGGCTGATGATGACCGGCCGTGCTGGATCCCACGGCCCGTAGATCTCGTTCTTGTACTTTTGCAGCCCAATCAGCCACCAGCTGCATCCACCCATCGCCACGGCCGAGAGCACACAGGCCACCCCCATGCCGGCCAGCGCCCGTCGCCACGGCCAGCCCTCGTTGCCACCCGTCGCTATTATGATGCCAACGCCCGCGCCGGCACCGAGGACGAGCAGCACTGTCAGGGCCACGTGGTAGCGCCAGCTGCGGTGGCGTGCACAGCGACGAAACACCGGAAAGAGCCCAAACACCTCGATGCTGAAGAGCGTCAGGCTGAACACCTGTCCCGTCGACGGCAGCCGGCTGGCCAGCACGGTCGACGCCATCAGCGCCGCATTGGTCGAGAGTGACGCCACCGGGAACTTGTGTGCGCCCACCCAGGCCCCCGAGTAGTCGAAGAAGAAGATGTTGATGGCCAGCAGCCAAAACGACATGGCCCAAATGCTGTCCGACGACGTCGACCGCGTCAGCGACTTGAGGATGGGCGACAGCCCCAACAGTGTAAAGTAGATCAGCATGCCCGACTTGATCGTAGCAACACGGCGGCGCGCTCGTCCCCGTCGCATCGGAGCCAATGTTCGTCGTGGCGGGGGCGATGTCGACGTCTGTGTCTGTTCTGGCGTACGCCCGTGTTCGGTGGCCACGTCGAAGGCTGCTGCCTCGATGCTGCATGCTGCAGAGACGGCTTTGGGCACGCGTAACCCTTGCTGCTGCCGGGATGCTGGCCCATCGGTCCCGCGAGGACGACGGTCAGGCTGCATGTGTTCGCCGCTTGGGCCACTACCATCTGCCAGTCTCAGTGCAACTTCCGTCTCCGCATCGGGATCCTCGTCGCTGGCCCATCTCTCCCAGAGGAGCCACCCCAAACAGGTCGCAAAGCTCCCCCCCCCGACCACGGAGACAGGGCTCACGCGCTCCTGGAATATGCCTACAAAGCACACAATGAAGATGATCACCGAGCACACGTGTTGCACTATGACTGTGGAGTCGGCGACCAGCGGCCAGAAATCGTAAGGCTGTAGGCGAGGGTTGCGCTGCAGATTCTCCAGGAAGGTGGCCTGGTCCGTATAGTTGTCGGGGTCTGCCGTGGTCAGCCTGCTATCCAGTACTAATCCAGCGACAGGAAACGGCGGCCGTACAGGACTGCTTCACCCAGAGAAGTTTCTTCCACGTCCGCTTCCTCCGTCGTCGGCTGCGACTCCTACTACCCACGCCGCCCATGACAGAGGCAAGACGCGGAGACTGCCGTGAAGGCCTTGGATCCAAGAACTCGCTTCCCGACCCGGTATTTGTGTTGTTGGTCTGCCGTGGAGGCGATGTGGGTGTGTAAAATGCATCTTCGGGAGCGAGATGGTAGGGATCAACCCGGCCGGTGACATGGGTGTCTCTGGTGGCCTTGACTTCCAAAGACACATAGCCTATTGGGCCTGGTAATGCTGAGTCCTCTGCCAGAGGGGGGAACGGGTCGTCGAGCTCGGAGAGGAGTGGCATCAAGTGCTGTGCTATTAACGGATTTTGCGTCTGAGAGGAGACATGCTGCTGATTCGATTTCGACGCCATCGCTTGTACATTTAAGTACGGCTTCCCCAAATAAAGAGGCTTCGTATCGCGGGCATCCGCCGGCAACACCGTCGTTGGTGAAAGTCGCAGAACGGCAACAGAGAAGTCGGGATCGAAGCGAAACATACCATCCTTTGTCTGATTTGCCAGGCTGGCTGGAAAGCGAAAGTAGGGGGGCGCCGAGGACTGCCCCAGACTTTGTATTAGAAAATGAAAGAGTTCGAATCGCTATACTGAAGGAGCGAGAGGGCTGTGGCCCATGGCACACCGTATGAATGGAAGGAAGACAGAATGGATCGGTCATGTCGCAATTGGGTGCTGTCAACTTCGCGATCCTTATCGGTACAGTGGGACTTTCTTATCGGCCATGCTAGTAGTGCTGCATGGTCATTTTCAGGCGATTGGCCCTATTCGAACGCGTGTAACCCTCCGTCTCTCGCAGTTGCCTGCAGCGAGAAGCGACAACCCCAACAGACCCAATCCGGTTGACAGCATTGCCATGTCGACCCAGTCAAGGAGACCGCGCCGACGTCCTGCGGCCGAAGAGCCTGAGGAAGAACCGCCCCGGCGACGGCGACACCACCATGGCGCAAGTCAGCGGAGGCCAGTGGACGAGGACGACGAGGACGACGGTGCAGAGGAGGCAGCGGCACCTCTGCAGAGCCAGCGACGACGGCAACGACGGCCGGCCGAGGACGAAGATGAAGACATGGACGGGGACGAAGACGACGAGGATGAAGAGGATGACGCGCCCCAGACACAAGCCAACCGACAAGAACTCTACACCAACATCCTTGCCAAGAAGCTGATCCGCTACGCGCTAAGCTGCGAGCCACGCCGGCTGCCCATACGAAGACAAGCCATCAAAGAACAGGGTGCGTGCTGCTCTGGGCACGCCGTGCTGCTGCTTGCTTTGCTGACGCTCGACAGTGCTCGAGAACCAGGGCAAGAACTTCCGAAAGGCGTTTCCCGTTGCACAGGACCAGCTGCGCGCCATCTTCGGCATGGACATGGTCGAGTGGCCGTCGCGTGACGAGTCCACGATGAGCCTGCGCGAGCGAAGAAAGGGTGAGCGGACGTGCGCACAATGGACACGTAGAGGCATCGGCTAACCAGCGCGTGCAGCCCTCAAGACACAGAAGCCGGTCGCTGCTACGGGTGCGGCTGCCCGTGCTGACCGCTATGTGCTCGTGTCGATCCTCCCGGACGTCTATCGTGCCAGCGTCTTCACGGCCATCCCGACGGATCTCCGGCCTGCCGAAGCAGCTGTCCCTGCCTTGCCGCCGGCCCCGGACGCGGCCTATGTCGGGTTCGTCACCATAGTCGTCTCCCTGGTCACCCTGAGCGGCGGTGTTCTCGCGCAGGCCGAGCTGGAAAAGTACCTCACCATGCTGTACGGTGCACGCCACGGACCCGTGCGGGCGGATGCCGAGCTGCTGCCCGTGGCCTCTGCGTTAGGCGACTACATGGACGACGACGACGGGGGCGCCGGCGCCAGTCACAGCGCCGACGCCTCCCAGCACCACGACGGCGACGGCACGGCCACACAGGGCGGCACGCTGCAGTATCTCGTGCGCCACGGCTATCTCGTGCGCGTGGTGGAAGCATCGGCCATCGATGGAAGGGGACCAGGCGGTGGCCGGTCTGGAGGGCCTGGCATGTCGGACAGCGCCAAGGTCACCTGGCATGTTGGTCCGCGTGGCCGACTCGAGATTGGCCCTGCTGAAGTGGCGGCTGTTGTGCGGCACATTTACGGACCGGCTGCGGGCGACGACTTGGAGCGCAGACTGAAGACAAGCTTGCGCGTCGTACCAACAGACGGGGGTAACGATGGAAGGGAGGCAGAAGTCATGCAAGAGGATTGAAGTGCATCATGCCTACGTTACGACTCTAAATATACAGTGCATATGCTTTGACATGCAGTAAGAAGCAGGTGCAACATCTGGGCTGCCGAGATGATACAACTTTCGCGAGCGAGGATGCACAAAGTCGAGAATAAGCCTCGCTCCCGTCTGAGCCGTATCGGGGAGTTCATCGGACGTTGTAAGTAGAACCTGTCCCTTCGAGCACTTGTCCCTTCGGCCTAGAAAAAGGACCAAGAGTCAATGAGGCAAGAGTCTCCAATCCCCCGACAAGTATTTCCGCCGCGAATAGGCTGGTTCGGTCCGTCGTGCGCGGGCAACATGCCCAGTTTGTCCAACGTTCAAGACCGGTTTCCATCTGGTCGGATCAAGACGTTGATGATCCTCTTCGCGTTGTATACGTACTCCGTCGCGGCGTGGGGTACGTCGTCATAGTGGCGAAGGTGTGTTTGTCGAGTCGTCAAGCATATGGAGCTATGGCACTAGATGTCGTCGATGTTATATGTCGGGTTGATGTCGTCTCCCGAGTAACAATTCGTTACGTAGACAGCCGTAAGACACATAACAGAGTGCCAACAAGTCGTTAACAGGTCGCCAGTATTCGTGTACTAGTTCGTAGTGTCGAAACGATCGGTCGTGATGAACATTGTTGTAAATGGAGCCTCATTTAAGAGTCGGATTCGAGGCAGGAATCGGAGAATGTATTTATGCTTTCGTACAAGAAGCGATGAAGAGGAAAACATAACCAAAGAAGAAAGAACAAAAACGGGATTGTTAACAAAGCGGTTGCACCTTCTCTTTAAGTACACATAGATAAAGACATCGAGATCGATTGCAGACGGATTGGCCATGCTTGTCCCAAAGCCATACCGAAATGATGAAACGATAGCGAAAAAAGGAAAAGAAAGGTGTCATTCTCCGGCTTGGCCTTTATTCACTTTCCTATTCTAACCACAGCTAGATAACGAAATACGCAAGAACACGCCTTTATCAAGATGGCCGTTGCATCATCGAGATAAGCACTTCTGATTAACCACATCTCGTCCAGCAGTTCCCTAGCCAGTTTCCTATCCGGGGGACCCGTATCACACGCGCCTATCTCTCGCCGGATCCCGTCTGAAAGGCATCTGGTTTCGCGGTCCCTTGATAACTCCCACCGTGCGTGACAGAAAACGGTTGTCGACCGACTGCAAGGCGAACCTGGGGCTGAGCCACTGGCCGCTTTGGGCCAGATAAGATGGGCATGGCATTGGATGGACGTGGGAGAGATTGGCGATCATGGCAATGCTATTCGCCCACGACGAAGCTATTCGCTATCTTTGCAGGCCCCCCATTCACCGGCCACGATCGTCTTGCCAAACCATGTTCCCCGATCCGTCCCCATATCTTTGATTTTATCTTTGATATGCCCGCCCATTTGACACACGGCCGACGATTTGGCACACAGACCAGCCCGTGCTTCTTGGGCTTTTTCTTGAACCGGCGGATTCATATGAGGATGGTGAAACCCAGGAACCGACAGGCCGAAATGTACTCGTAGCTACATAGTATGATACGGAAACACAGGCACGCCGAGGCAGACAACGAGAGGCACAAGCCTGGCCGGTCGTGCCGGAGATGCAAGTCGACGATTGGCAAACTTCATTGGCCTCACAGATAAATGACAAAAGGGGGGGGGATAAGAAGAGGGGGTACAGATCGTCCCGTTACGGAAGATCCGACCGATACACGAAGCCAACGTGAGCGGAAAATTTTTCAGAATCCCCTCCTCTGATATGCTAGACGCGAGGGAAAGAAAGACAACACAACAGGAGAGATAAGAACCCGAACTTGTGCGGGCAGCACGGACGACTCAGCATGCGAAACGATCGAGTTCAGACCACCATCAATGCATATATCAGGACCATATTCCTTCTCGGCCCATATTTTCTGCCGCCACCTCTCGTTTCTGTCTCTCTTGGATTCTTTTCCACCTCTTACCACCTTTGCCCATCAGCCAACAGCCTCGATGTCGCCCTACCTATCCGACTTCAGCCTTACCTGTTCTTTTCGAAGTGTGTCGCGTGACAGAGCACGTGACCACCGGCCAATCTCTCTTCCCCAAACTACCTGAGTGGTTAACCGACGACCGGGTCCATGACGACTTGCTCTGGGATCTGGGGAGGGGGTCAATCTTGGGGATTGGTGGAGGGGAAGGGCCGACCAAACAAGACACACGTCCCGACATCATCCGAGCAGCCAGCCAATACCGAGGCGTCCACTTGTCGTCTGCGTCATCGTTTTGTTCGTACGAGGAAGAACCGAGCCGTGAACAAGGGCGTTTTGGGACTTGCGCCTAAGAAGCCGCCGGAGGCGCTCCACCAACTCTCCTTTCTCCCCCACGACTACTCTTTCCTGCCTGCAGTGGGTCTGCATCCATTGATGTGCAAACATTTACCAGTGCTATGATTGGCTGCTAGGCGGTACCGAAGCGCACCGGCTTCAATTAATCCCTCAGGCCGAGTACGGTGGTGGCTTGCATGCCGATCGCTTTGTCCCAGTGGATGGGGTTGGGCTTCGACTGGTTGCCAAGCCGCGCAGCTCGCAGGATTCGCCGAACTGCTTCCGTTTTCGCGGATCGGCCTCGACTACGAGTATTCTGGAAGTTCTCTGGCCGTGCCTTACGTGTCCTTATTGGCCCTTTGACCTTTTTGCCGTCTATTCCCCTACGAGTACAATCCGACTTCCGTGCTTTTGGGCTTGTGACTGGACGTGTCCCCCACTGTCCTTCCCGCCTCGCTTGGCCGCTTTTGGTGTGCGGGCCCGACCTGCCATCGTGGATACGAGAGCTTCCCTGCTATGGGCGGATCCTCAAGCGAAATCCGGCCAAACAAGCTCGACTGCCGCTCTTGTGCGGCGGAGATGGTTGGCTTCAGCCGGACCCGGTCGAGTGGGGTTGCATCTACGAGCATTCTCACGTCTCAGGATGACGGTGGGTGGACATTCGTTGGTCAATGCAATCGAGTAATCGATTGCCAGCAACCAATGCTAGCTGTTATCAGCCACGGTAGCAAGGCATTCCGTTCTGAAGCCTCAACTTAGTTCACTCGACGTGCAGCATGATGCATCGCTCCTGGGCAGTGCAGCAAAGGTGGCTTGCCAAGGCCTGCAGACTACTGCCCATCCGTTTCGTGCGCGCTTCGGTGTCGAGCTGTTGATTATTCTTTGCGGAAAGTGTATTAACCCGGCCAAAGGGGCGAAATGGGCTAGGCGGACGTTCGGGTGCACAACCGTTGCAAACGAATACTACCGAGTCCTAGTGCCATGAGGGAGAGAGGACGGTGGCTCGCCAACACAAGAGATGAGGACGAACCTATTCCTGTGTGAGGGCCGGCGCGGCTCCGCTATGCGATGTGATGACAGGCCCCTCGCTCGCGTCCGACAGCACGAAGAAACATGTATTACATACCCCTACATACGAACACGGAGTACGGAGTACGATCTATCGTTATTCTCCTCTCCTCCCACGCAGACCCACAGCCAATCGACTCGGGCGCTACTATGTACCTGTTCGCATGGGTGCTATTGACGATCTCAAACGTGCAGCCCATAATCAAAGATTAAAGGACAGGACAGAGATGGCCCAACGAGAAACAGCAGGGAAATGAATGGCCACAACCACTCGGTAAGCAGGGCTGGGAACGGGCCGAGGTTGGGCTGTAAGAACGACCGACAATGGCAGAGGCAAATGCGAAGCCCAAAAGCACCAATTTGCAAGCAAATAGTAATCCGAGTCAGTAAAAAGACAATGGCAGAGCGCCTTCTCCTATTGGTCCGGGCGGAATTCGTAGGACGCCAGCCAGCAGACCCACATTCACTTTCCCAGCTGCCTCATGCGCATATGCAACAGCATAGCCAACAAGAGCGCTGCCTTGGCGGAAACAAAAGCTGTGGCCGCGGCGCAGACCACGGACAGCCCATTAATCAGATTTGTCTAACTGACGACATTTCATTGTTGAACCCCTGTCCCGTATCCCCTGCCTCACCCCTCTCTCCTGTCCTCGTCTCTCCTAGCAGGTCCGGGTACTATGTATGGCACATGCCTTTGTGGGGGGCGAACAGGTACGGACTACGCTTCCTCTCTGGCTGCCTGCCGGCCAATTGGGAGGGCGACGTTACTACGAGAGGCAAAATGGGTGACGGGGGGAATGCAGACAGCCGTGGGGTGGAGCCACAGGCCCTTCCCATCCCGTAGGCAAGGCCAGGGACCAAAATTATTTTTTCCCTCCCATTTTTTTATCGCTCTTTCCATCCATCTGTCTGCGAACTGCAGTGTATTTCAGAGTACGACTCCTCGTGCACGGCCGGTGGTCGGAAGACCTTTCCCATCGTCTCATCGACTCATCGAAAGATGGGGTGTTCTGTCGGCTTACATGTGATGTGGCTATAGTTTTGTCTGGCAGCTGCGTCTTCTTCACTCCTTCGCCCCATCACGCATTCCCATGGTCGTACGGAGTACGACGAAGACTCCGGTACGCATGCACGCATTCTCGCATTCTCGCAGTCGCAGGCCCCGTATGTACCTGCGCGAAAGAAGGCAGTGACGATCCGACTGCGGAGGCCATTGTTTTCTTCTGTTCGCGCGCGCCCCTCCTTCCCACCCTCCTTCCCGTCGCAAGTCTCCCAAGCCTGCTGCCGCATGCGGGTGAGGGCAAAGTACGTCGTACATACAGAGTAGCCTGCAAGTGGCCAGAGCGTCTGCATACGACGCACGTCGTATGTGTGATTCCTTTTTCCATTTGTCCCCCGTCTCGATGCCGTGGGGGTGCAGTTCTTGAAGGAGGGGGAGCCTTGCCCTTCCATGGGTATACAGGTAGGGGCCCACAGCTGCTGTTACCAACCATCATTCTAGCTCATCTGTAACGGTGTATCGCATACTCCGTACATATGAGCACGAGCGTGCGCGAGGATGTATCTTGCTCCGTAAGTAGTCCGTAGCATGCATTTGGCCCCACCCAATCCGACAAACACATTCCAGAGGGTAAGGGAGAAGGAGTCTGGCCGGCGAAAATGGCCTTGACGGGGTTTGGACCAGGCCAAGTTCCCGTGCTCAATAAGTACTGGAACTGGACGCGATGGCCTCCAACGATTGGCACTGGCTGGGCGACGGGTAGAACAGCAGGCTAGGCCCAGACAGGCCGGTACTGTCTCGCAGTCGCTGCTGAAGAAACAGACCAAAGAGATGGGGTTCGGAGGAAAAGACAAAAAGCTTTGGCTAGATGCGCCAGCAATTTGTGAGAAGTGACAGAAGCCAGGATGCTACATACTCTGTACGGAGTATACGTCGTACGCCAGCAGCACCCAGCCTTCCGCCTTGCTTGATCCCTGGTTCGTCTTGCGTACGACGTATTTCGCTTTTTGCTTTTCGTATTGCGCCGTCCAATGCCTGTGTTTTGCGGAAAATAGCATGCGGGCCCGCAAATTAGGTGGTTAGGTGGCCTGTGTCAGGAGCAAGATCGCCTTTCTGTCTGGCAACCGTGCGGCCTGTCCTCGTACTCATAGGGCCTGTCCACGTCCAGCCCACACCAAGGCAGCGGCGCCATTTTAGCGCGCCGCTAGCTCCTCCCTCATCAGCGCTGCACACGAAAGCATCTTACGAGTTGCACGCAGAAAGCTGGAGCCCATGCACAGTGCGCGTTGGTGGCTGAGATCGCAGACCTGTGTCGTATAAGCCTCCGGGCCTGGTTCGGCCAAGACAATGCAGGCTTAGTCGGGTCAGGACGCAGCCGCTGCACGTCGGTCTCTCCCTTGAAGAAGGGCGAGCGAGTCGGCGAGGCGAGCTTGACCGTCGCAGAGACACGGGATGCTGTCGTCGAACAGACACATGACAGTTTAACCTTTGCCAATGGAGGGCGTCTGGCTTGCCCCCTAGCTGTACGAGTATAGATTGGCTCGTCTCCGCAGAGGGCCACGGCCCCTCCAATATACATACGACATCTTCTGTAGCAGGAGTACGTACTGCATGTACGAGTACGTGCTGCCTTGTGCGAGTATCGTACACACGCGCAGTATACGAGTACGTCGTACGGAGTACGGGAGAGTAAAAAAACGGTTTTGCGCCTCCCCATTGCTGGCCGGGCAAATGGCCTGGCAGTAAAATACAGTCTGCAAGGATGGAGCCCAGCGACGCCCCACCCTTCCAAATTCGTATATAGTCCGGTGTGAGAAGGGAGTATGTTTTCGCACAGGCGCATTTCTTTACGAGCGGCTTGCACACTAGTCGCATGTTGCCACGCGAGTATGAACATGCCTGCCTCCCCATGTATTTCCCTTTGACGTCTCCCCAGACTACATAGTACGTCGTTTTTTCTGATTTAATCTGCATTAAATTTATTGCAGAGGGAATGGAATCGGCCAATCTCGTCGCTTCGTGGCATTTTTCCCTTTTGACCCTGAGGACGAAGTGGACCGGGGCCACCCTTCGGCCGCCGGCGATTTTGCCCTCGCAATGTGGCAAAACAAGGCACAAGAAGGCTACACGGAACGTTGTCTGTCCAGGCATCGTCCGGGCCACCGGCCAGACAGGCGGCGATCGACCGGCGCGAGCGCGAGTATCGAATCGTATTGTACGCACACGAGGTAAGAACTCGTAGTCAGTTGAACGGAGCATTACGACACTCCGTACGCGAGCTGGATGGGCCACCTGCCGATCTGGAACCGCTGCTGCTAGTTCATGGTCGTAATGACGATGCTTGGAGCGGGCCAATTTCGCCAGGCCAGACGCAGGACATGCGACTCGTACAAGACGACTGCGACCATGTCACCCGTACGAGTACGTATTACACGTATTGGCGAGCAGGAAATGCGACCTAGCGCTCACACTCGACACGGCATCTCGAAGCTGACCAGCACAAGGGCGTGGGGAACCGCCATGCAGAAAGAAGGGAAGGGCTAATTAACGGGTGCTTCGACAAGCCTCGCAAAACGGGGCAGCAGAGACCGTGCCAGCAGCAATAGTCTCCTGTTTCCATGCTCTCATCCTCTCACGCTCTCGTGCTTTCATGCTCGTCGTCCCGTTCTCCTGTTTCGATGCCCTCCTCCAGGAGCTCGCCGCTCGCCTGTTCGCCTGTCCGTCGGCCTCTCCTGCTTCTCCAGCTTCTCCAGCGCCTGATTCTCCCGCCATCTCCTGCTTCTCTCTCGCAGACGTCGATGAGCACGAGATCAAGTTCCCCCCCCTCCCTCCCCATTCCGCTACTCGTACTCGTTACCCGAACATCGTAGCCGCCTCGAGAAATGCGGCTTCTTGCGACAAGGATCACTAGCATGAAGCTCGTTTTTCCTCAGCACGCTTTTCTCATCTCACCCACAGCCTGCAGGCCTCTCACAGGCTCCACCCCCTGGGAACGCACCCACACCCACTGCATCACCACTAAAAATCAATCAGAACTCGTACGTACGGAGCCGATCCACTCCTGCTCGTTCTCGTCACAGAGCCATGGGCGCTGTCTGTATTTTTTTTTGTTCCCTTTCTCGTTTCCGACATGTTGTACGGAGTACGAAGCTCCGTACGGAGCCAGCCAGCAGGGGTAAAACGGACCCGTTCAGCAGCAGCAGCCACTAACCACAACCAAACAAGCCCACTGTACCGGAGCAAAGTACGTTGTCGAGTTAGCGCGCATGCGCTAGTGTCTCTTCTGCCTCGTGCAGGCAAGGGTACCGGGAACAGCCCCATTCCACCCATTGTAAGATATTTTCATGTAGATGCGCATTTTATTTTGTTCCAGCGCCTGTAGCTCCGTACCCACGGCCGTTTTGGGGCGCTTCCCCCTCCCCACCCCCCTTCCCTTGGTTGCGTCCGCTCCTCAAGCCAGAACCGTGCTATTTTACTCGCCCTAATTCCTGGCCCTCGCGCGCTAGTGTCGAAAGTGATGTTGGGCGTCCAGTATCCCCGTACGCGGTGGATGCGACATAGTACTGTGCAACAGACCCAGCCTAGCGCACCTGCGCTAAACGTTAGCTGCTACAGCGGGCTCGCTGCCTTGCCTTTCACTGGCGGGCGGTCCTGGACGCCGCCCACACCCCTCCCCGTCTCGAGTCCATCTTTTGCCTCTGGCGGCCTTCTCGTCCGTCCTTCTTTCCTGCGAATTGCACGGCATCCGCTTTTTTGCCTTGGCCCGTCTGCCCACATGCGGCCCAGACTTGCCATGCCAATCCGTCCTGCTAGTTCCCCAAGGCTCCTCTCACCATCAGCACATATCCACCAACCCGATTCTTGTTCGCTCTTGCCTCTTTGAAAACCGACCGACCCCCGCCGCCCACGCTCCTGCCCCCCCAACGATGAGCTCCCACCACTCCTACCACTTCCAATCCGTCTGACGCCCGCAACTCGGAGGGCAGGACCCAAATTGAAGAAGGAACAAACCAGGGAAAAACAGCCCTTGCTTGTCTTGCAGATCGACCACTACTTCCCCCTCCTTCCCATCTCCTGCTTTTCATCTTCGCATCCCCATTTCTATTTTGAAGCAGACATCTGCTCCTCTCTTCATCCAGTCCCCTCTCCCTTCTCTCTCCGCCACTACTCTCTCTTGGCCGTGACTCTAACACCTTCTCACCCTCTTCTGTTCTATAATCCCATTTCCACCTCCCTTCTGGCTTACTTGCCAGCCCCCCAATCAGAGCCGAGGAAATAGCTGCACGAGTGCGACAAAGTCGACACGAGAACGAAGCTCCTCCTTATATAGAGCATCCTCCCTCGCTCCACGAACTGCACCCCCCTGCTATTGCGTGCGCTCGCGCATAGGATTCACCTCCAGCAGCCACATCCGGATTCACCGCCCACTCCCCGCGTTCCGTCTCCGTCGTCTCTCCCTTGCAGCACAGTCAGCTCTCGGACTGCGATCTCTCTTTGGAGCCAATCTCCCACTTATACGACTCCCCTCCGCGCCTGCGCCGACCGCCGCCATGGCCGCCAGCATGGCGTCGCCAGTAGCGACTATGAGCCCTTCCATGGGTCTGCATACCATCACAGAACACGACTACCGCTTTCCCCGCAGGCCAATGGAGCATGCGCCGATGCACCACGAGGAACACAACCATCACTTCACCGAAGACTCTTTCCAGCAGGAGCTCATGAACCTGACCACCGTTGGCGCGTCGGGTGCTCCTGATAACGACCTCTCTACAAAGCCTTCAGATTCTTCTAGTGGCCGCTTGAGGCTGGACATGGAGTGCATTGGCAGCTCGACACAGAAGCGTCCCTCGCGCGACGATGTGTTTGCCGACCTGCGCCTCGGTACCAGCGCCGATGGCCTAGAGCAAGACTCGCTTGCCGCCGAGGTCTGGCGCTTTTTCTCCAAGACAAAGCAGCAGCTGCCAAACCAGGAGCGCATGACGAATCTGAGCTGGCGCATGATGCATGTGAAGCTACGGAGTGCCCACTCTGACAAGTACGTTATCCTCTTGCTATCTCCTTTTCTCTATACCAGTAGTGAATCTTCTGCTAACACTGGTCCAGGTCTTCGCAGCAAAAACACACTGCTGCCAATGCCCCCAGCGGCATCGCTCAGTTGAGGAAAACATCTGAGCAGACCCAGCCCAGGCAGGACCAGAACCACGGCATGTCCAGCTTGGATCCCATGACCTTGGACGAATTCATCGACTCGAGGAACGTCGCCACTCCGGAGGCCGGAACTTCACTGCTGCTTGACGACGGATCGGTCAACGGCAGCACCAAGGACCTGGCATCTGCCCACACCATAACGTCGGCAATCCCTATCAAGAACCGCCGCGAATCTTCAAAGCACTTCATTCCGCAGAGTGTTCCTGTTCCCCCACACCAGGCTGTCCATACGGAATTTGGCTATGTCACGCGACACCACCGGAAAACGAGCATCGATGAACGCCGGGTTCGTTTCCCCCAGTCCATCCCAACGTCCCACCCAAGTCCACACCCAAAACTAACTGTTCAGACCCGGAAACGGCCGGCCAACTTCTCTCCTCATATCCCGGCTATTGGAAACAATGCCGACCTGGATCTGGACGTGGACCTGCACGAATATGCCTTGGATCCTTCTCTGTCGAATGGCATCGGCCACCACGACTCCAATGGCCACAATGGAATTTCGTTTGCGTTGGATTCCTTTATGGACAATGACGGCATGATCACCTCTGCTGGTCCGTTCCAGCAGCAATTTTGCATTTCTCCCTCCACCTCGCCAATGGTGAACCACGGCCTGTTCTCCAACATGTACAGCAACAGCGGGCCATCCATGCCTTCTTCTTCTATCCCTACCACTGCCGACTACTATTCCCCCCCGGGCTCTGCCTACCAGTCCACGGCTTCAACGCCCCACCCGTTGAACGATGGAAGCGCCAGTGCGAGCACCGAGAACTTCTACTTTGGCTCTATGGACATGCGCCATGGGCAGCAGCGTTCTCAGTCGTTCCGCTCCGGCCAACCTTCGGCGCCTTCAAGCATGGCCACTTCGGTGGGCGGCAGTGTTGCTACCGCTGGTGGCCACGGGGCGTCTATGATGTACGGCTCGAGCGCTGGTAACTCGCTCTTCCACGGCCCTTCCACCTCTGGCCCAGACTCGGTCTCGGCATTTTCGACGTCTCTGAGTCACGTCGACCCCACCCAGGTGTTCCACCAGCAACAGCCAGACAACCAGATGTCCGCTCGGTCGCCTGGTGTGAATGGGAGCAACCTGCTGGGCGATGCTGTTTTCTCATTTGGCGCCGATTCAGATATCGATGAGGAAGATGCCGGGGCTTTTGCCGACCGGACCCTTGGCCTCAGCGGCGACTTTTCTCCGGGCATGGACGAGACTTCGGGCTTGGACAGCAATGGCAACCCTATCGGTGGCAGCACGCCGACGGGCAGCAGCATGGGTTGGGATGCCACTCTGCCTGGCCAATTTAGCACGCAGGCGGCGCGGTATCCAGGAGGCATGCCTGCTCGCAAGCATGTTACCATTGGCCCGACGACAACAAATGAGTTTGGCGACATCAACGGCATTGACTGGGATAACATGAACGGATCGTCCAACAAGTCTTTATCGCGCACCCAGTCGCAGTCATTCCGCCATGGAAGCATCAGCGGCGAACGGCGCCAGTCAAAGCTGTCGCGAAACGCGTCCACGCCCAACGTCAACAACATGGGAGGCAACTTTGACCGCTCTGGCCAGTCCATCCCGGATTCGCCGCCGAATGATTCCAACGGAATGGGCGGCAATGTGAACGCTTCTGGTTTCAGCTCGGTGGCTCACAGCCGGCCATCGTCGCCGCCAATGTCTGACTCGAAGCAAGGGTCTTCGACCAACCTTCAGGCCCAAGGTCAGGGCGACTCGGCGCCGACGACATGCACCAACTGCTTCACGCAGACCACACCGCTCTGGCGGCGCAACCCCGAGGGCCAACCACTGTGCAACGCCTGTGGCCTCTTCTTGAAGCTGCATGGCGTTGTCCGTCCGCTCAGCTTGAAAACAGATGTGATCAAGAAGCGGAACCGGGGCTCAGGGGCTCAACTTCCCGTTGGCGGAACCAGCACGCGATCAAGCAAGAAGGGAGCAGTGTCGGGGACCAGCACGCGCAAGAACTCGACATTGTCGATTTCGTCCATTGCTGCGGCGAATGCAAGCCAAGCGGTGGCAACACCGACAGTGTCGACGCCGCCCGCCCAACAGCGCTCTGGAAGCGTCAACGACGGGGACAGCCCGACGAGCGGTATGAACACGGCGGGCAGCACGCCGGCCAGCTACTCGGGCTCGGCGTCTGGCAGTGCTACGGGTGGAAAGGGAGTCATTCCCATTGCCGCGGCGCCACTGAAGAGCGCTCCCGGGCCTGGTGCGGCCTCGATGCCGCGTTCGATCACGGTGTCGACGTCGAAGCGGCAGCGCCGGCACAGCAAGAGCGCTGGTTCGTCGATGCACCAGAGCTCGATGTCAGGCAATGACGTCGGCCTTGGAGGCAGCAGCATAATGGACATTGACAGCCCCGAGAATTCGACGGGCTCGAATGAAGCTGCGCTGTCGATAAGTGCCAGCACAGGCCTGGGCTTTCTGGACAAGCACACCAATCTCGGCCTTGCGAACGCATTTGGTGTCACTCAGCGGCCGATGGGGGGCCCTGGCATGATTGGCATGGGCCCGGCAGCATCCGGATCGATGATGACACCTGGTGGCACCGCAGGCGGACCTCAGGAGTGGGAGTGGCTCACGATGAGTCTGTGAGCGGAATTTCATGCAGCAACTATTGAGACGACGTTATTTTTGCATCGATGCGACTGGTTTTGGGGACTTCCGTTTCCCTGCGCTTCTCGGAAGTCCCGGTTTGCCTTGCATCTCCTTTCCGTTTAGCAACTCCGCGTTGATTTGGGAGTTGCTTTCTAGAGAAGCCTCCTGGTGGAGGTTGTCTTTAGTCTAACTTTCCTATGGCTTTATTTGGTTTGATATCCTGAGAAGGACGAGTCCCCGGTGTTGGTGTACTTGTTTCTGTTTATATTTTGTTTGTATTTTGTTTTCATTTTGGTCTCCTGTTAGAGCCGGGACGGACAGTAGAGTCTGTGGGATACCCCTAGTATGGATTGCTCTTGGATACGGGCTGCGTGAGGTGGAAGGGAAGAGCAATGGTATTGCCCTCGTGTCTTCCACCTCGGCTCGCAATTATGTCTCTGGTCTGCGTGTAGACTGGCGTTGCGTTGATTTGACGCCGATGACACGGGATTGGAAATACGAATACCCCATTACGAAGAAATTCTCATATGCTCCGACATGAAAGATAGTAACGTGTTAAACATTTATTGATACAGAGTGAATACATTAGTGTGATCATTGAGCCTTTCTATGTGAGGAAGAGGAATGTGTCTAGTATGTCTCTGGAGAAGGGAGAGTCTCACGAGGCCATGATCTCGACCTTTGTCTCGGCGAGCTGCCAGTCGGGGTGTTTCTTCTGGCAGGAGGCAAAGGCCTCATCCATGGACAGCACGTGTTTCGCAATGTTAGCAGCGGTGTACTTGTCCGCCGGTCTGCCGGTGCCGTCGTCTGCGGGCCCGACAATAGTGCTGCCATACGGCCCGTAGGACAGGTCAGCGCGGTCATCGTAGAGATCGGCTCGCATTTCGCGCTTGGGCAGGTGCACAGTCTCGCGGTGGTGCTGAAAGTCGCGGCCGGCACAGAGCTCGGTGCAGTAAAAGGTGCTGATGCTAAAGGACAGGACGCACTCGCGGCAAAAGTAGTGACCGGACTCCTGGCGTGAGGCCGAGGAGGCTGAGGAGGTGATACTGCTGCTGCTGTTGCGACTGCAGCGATCGCCGGCAGCACATGGATGGTTGGCGGCGAAGTGTTTGATCTGGAAAGAGATTAGTCATCTATTTTACATAAGCAAACGAAAGCCGTTGGCAGCCAAACGCACATAAGTTTGAGCCATGCACGAGGGCGAGCACCAGACGGACTGGTTCTCGCGCAGACAGTAGTCGACCTGGAGGAAGCAGACGATGCAGAAGGGGCTCTGCTGGGGGTTGGTGGTGCGGCGGCAGGTGGCGCAGGGGCTGTCGCCCTGGAGAAAGTAGGGCATATCGGGCGGCCGGAGGCGCTTCATCTTCTGGGCCTCATGGGCGGCCTTGGCCCGGCGGAGTTCGGCGAGGCGCTTGCGGTGTTTCTCGATCTTGGCGGTGACGGCGGCGTGGGAGGAGGTATTGGTGGCGGAGGTGGCGCGGACGATTTCACGGAGGCCTTGTTCGAGGCCGACGGAGCCGTCGAGGAGGGCGCGTTCGAGAGTCTGGGCGGCGACACCGGTGGGCGTGGTTCCGGGCGCAAAGAGGAGGTCGCGCTGGATGGCGCCGCGGGAGGCAGCAGCGGACGAGCCAGACGTTTCGAGCCGGAGTGTGCGTACGGCCGTCTCAGCCTCTCTGCGGGCGTGAGCGAGGGCCGGGTCGAGGCTGGCGAGAGCCAGCAGGTCGTCGGGCATCTGGCCGTTGTGTCGGCCCAAGAGGGTGCGGAGCAGCGGGGCGAGGTCGGTGGTTGGGCTGGTCAGCCGTGTTTGTAGTTGTAGCGGCAGTCTGGTCTTGTTTTTGTCGTGGCTGCTGCTGCTACTCCAGCGATCGAGAGCCGCGCCGAGGGCCCGGATGCCGACGGCGTCGCGCAGACGACGTCGCAGCCAGGCCCGGCGGCGGCCGTCGATCCAGTCCTCGACGCGGGCGAGGGAGGCACCGTCACGCAGGTGGCGGACGTCGTCGAGGCGGCGGTGCAGCTCGGCGGCAAAGGCGGCCTGTTCGGCGACGTACCACGGCGTGCGGGCAGGCGCGGCATAGGCGTCGTGCACGCGTGTCAGCAGGACATCGTAGCAGCGACGGCAGAGAAAGGGTGGCTGTGTCTGGCCGTGGTTTCCGGGTCCGGTCGTTGTGCTGCAGCTCGCCGTGGCGTCATCCATGCCGCCCATGGCGACATCCTCGGTGGCGAGTCGGCCGGCGCTGTCCGTCTCGCCATGCTCGGTGCGACATCGCTCCAGCAGCTGCCTTGTCTCGTTTGCCAGGGCCGTCTGCTGCGTCTGCATCGCCTGGAGCAGGTCCAGCAGCTCCTCTTCGCGGCCGTCGGCCATGGTGCGTGTCCGCGTGTGTCTTCGCCGCGGCAGCGCGCGTGTTGGGCTGTCGGATGGCAGGACGGTGTGTCCGTGGACCGTCTACGGTCCTCGTTCTCTCGTCGAGTGGGTTGGCCACCCAGTCCGGCCCCAATCGTCTGCGGCCGGCGTCTGCAGGTTCCTCTCTACCGGCGGCAGAGGGGTGTGCTTCCCATTGGGGCGCGTCGCGGTTTCGGGTCGGGCGTCAGAAGGCGAGGGCAAAGGGACTGGGCACAGGCTGTCGCAGCGGGTGTGTGTTGCTGCTGGTCGAGAGGTTGAAGAACGGGCAAACGAGTCGGGTCTGTTGGCAAAAAGATCGCCATCGCCCAAGGCCTTATCGTGCCGATATGCATGTAGGCAGAATCCGTATCAGCCGGACATATCCACATGTCACCCGCCTGCTTTTTGCGCCCCAACTTTTCTGCTTCACGCTGTCGAGCTGCAACATCCCTTGGACCCGACGCGTACACCGTCCACCGACGATACCATGGTATGCTATTCGGTTCTTCCCCCTGAGGACCCTGGACACTGACGACGGACGGGTGCAGGCAGACAAGCTTCGAGCGCAGCAGGAACTCGAGCGGCTGCAGCAAAAGTACATTGGCACCGGCCATCCAGACACGACCAGTTGGGAGTGGAAGTCCAACATTATGCGCGACACATACTCCAGCATGGTGGGCCACCAGCCGATGCTGTCGTTTCTGTCGCTGGCGCAGAACGAGCCGGCAACGAAGACGCGCCTGAAGCTGCTCAAGGTAGGTGTGCCTGCTGTTTGATGGCGGTCCTGTGGAAGCTGACGGGGTGTGGCAGAATATGGTACAGCCTTGCGGTCCGCCGCCGGCGCGCGACGACGAAGACTGAGGCGACGAGGGCTAATTCCATTGCGGTCCAGCTACAGATGGCACTTAGGGTTCTCAGGAGTTATCACAAATAGCATTGCTTGTCTGCGTCTATCTTTCTGGTGTGGCATCCGACGTGACTGTGTCTGTAGTTGGCTTTGTTTCTGTCTCTGCAGTCTCTGTTTCTGCAGTCTCTGCCGTCGTAGTTGTGTCTGCTGTAGTTGGCTCTGTTTCTGCAGCCTCTGCAGCTGCAGTCTCTGCAGTCTCTGCAGTCTCTTCTCTCTCTTCCCTCTCCTCTCCCCCATCTCTCTCTGCTGTCCGCTCACGTTCTGCCAACAGGGCCGCAGCCGCAGCCGCCTTGGCAGCCCTCTTCTTGACGGTCTTGGTCCGGGGCGGCCTGCTCTTGGCCACGAGGGCCTCGAGCACGGCCGGCGTCGGGCCTGCGTCCTCGCCGCAGATGGCGCCACGGGCCTCGGATGCGCCGATGAGCTCGTCGAGGGCGCCGACCTCGGTGGGTCCGCTGGTGCCGGCTGGCGGCAGAGCCCAGGCCGGCAGCGGGCTGACATAGCTCCAGGCGCCGTCGGCGGCTTGGTAGCGCAGGCTGTGCAGCCACAGGGACAGCTCGTGGGCGCCGGGGTCGGTGTAGAGCGGGGTGGCGCATTCGGGGCAGACCTGGCCGCTCATCTTCTCGGCGCGGCGCTTGTGGTAGTCGTCGACCATGTCGTCGTAGTAGGCGACCGCGTCCGCGACGTCCTCCTTGCCCATGCGCGACAGCCGGCTGATGACGTCCTCGTCCGTGTTGCGGGACGCGTCCGCGTCGCCGGCGCCGAGCGCAAAGCCCCAGACCCGCTGGTTCGCGTAGATGGGGTCGTTTTCGATGGGGTGGCCGAGATACTGCAGGTGCACGCGGATCTGGTGTGTCCGGCCGGTGACAGGCAGACAGCGAACAATGGAGTAGCCGTGGGTGGTCTCGCTGCCCCCGTAATAGGCCAACCGCTGGAAGACGGTCCGGGCTGAGCGGCCGTTGGCCCGGACGCGGTTGAGCCCCAGCTTGGGTGAGATCTGCAGGATCGGCTGGTCGCAGACCTGCTGGCCGTCGGGGAAGCGGCCCACGACGCGCGCGAGATACTCCTTGCGCACGGCACGGGCCTGGATCTGCAGGCTGAGCCGCTTGGCCGCGGCCGCCGACTTGGCCAGGAACATGATCCCGCTCGTCAGCCGGTCGAGTCGGTTGCAGGGGTACGGCAGAAAGCCCGCCGTCCGCTCCGCCTTGAGCATCTCCACCACCGAGTTGTACTGGTACCGTCCAGCCGGATGCACCGGCACCCCCGCCGGCTTGTTGATCACCACCATGTCCGCGTCCTCGTGGATCACCACAATCGGCTCTGCTGTCACCGGCGGCTCGTGGCGGTGTGTCCGGTGCGAAATCCGCTCGCCGTTGCGCAACACATGCTCCGGCCCAACCGTCTGCTCGTTCACCGTCACCGTGCCCGCCTCCAGCGCGGCCCGGTAGTAGGCCAGCGGCCGGTCGCGAAACTCGCTCTCAAATACTGCCAGCACTTGGCGTCCGCGCCATCGCTCCTTGACCCACGTGTTGTATGTGTAGTAGTATGGCGCCACCCGCCGGAGCCCGTCCTCAATGTACACCCGCACCGCCTGCCGGCTCGCGTCTGCGTCCGCGTCCGCGTGTGCTGTCGTCGCTGCGTCTTCGCCCACGTCCTTCTTGAGCGCCTTGGCCTTGGCCTCGACCGTCGTCTCCGCCACCGATCCCGTCATCGTTATCGCTGCTGCTGCTTCTCCTCCTCTCGTTTGACCTCTCTCGAATCCCAGTGTCCCTACCGCCTTGCGCCCGCCAGACAGCCGGGGCACGCAGAACCGGATCCGCTGCAATGCCACTTTCGACGTCTCCTGTCTCTCTACCCCTCACAAAACACACACAGACTGAGATTCTTGGCTGCTCAAGTCCTAGACAGCTGTTGCACTGCCGTCTTGTGCCGCTTCGCAATCGCCACGAATGCCACTTCTCCACAGGAACGGCGAGCAAGAAATACCGCGACTGTCTCGATCTTCTCACTCGTTTTTCTCTTTTCCTCTCTTTTTCACATAATTAGGCGGTGAACTCGACCTACGGCGGCAGAATCACCTTGGCGCCTGCCAGCCTGGCCAATCCCCGCAAAAGGTAGCCTCGACAGGCCTGTGACGCTAGCCCTCGGCCTCGTCTCACTGTGGGGGAAGGAGCATACCAGGAACACGTGCGATTTGCCCCCTTTTAAGGAGTATCGTACAATTCTCTCATCTCACGACAACTTCATCAAGACATCCAGACAGCAAGACAGCACGGCTGTCTCCCCTTGCGGCATGGCCCCGTACGACGTGCTCAAGACCCGCCGCCGGGAGGACTACCCGTTCCAGCTCGAGTACCGCACGCGATGGTGAGTGCTGCCCACGCAACTTACCCCTTGGCCAGAACAGCTTCGTCCTCTGACCGCTCGCAGGACCGACAACGACATGTACGCCCACATGAACAACAGCGTCTACAACATGCTCTTCGACTCCGTCATCAACGCCTACCTCATCGACCACTGCGACTTCCACCCCGAACGCCGCGAGCCCCAGTACGGCATGGCCGTCCACACGCACACCGACTTCTTCGCCTCCATCGCCTTTCCCCAGGTCGCTGAGCTTGGCCTGCGTGTCCTCAAACTCGGCCGTTCCAGCGTGCACTACGAGATAGCCCTCTTCGCCCGCGGCTGCCCCGACGTCCGTGCTGTCGGTGTCTTCGTCCAGGTCTTTGTTGACACCGACACAAACAGACCCAATTCCAAGACCGGCATGCATCCTACCTTGCGCAGTGGTCTCGAGCGCATCCTCGTCCGGCTGCCACTGGATGCCCAGGGCAGTGGTCATGGAGTCGACAGCAAGTTGTGACCGAGAACGCGTTTCTACGAGCATAGTCCATATACATGTTGATTTTTATCGTACAGATTCAAACTACTACCGGTAACGTAATGCTTATCGCAGTAAACTTTTGAAGAGCTGCTCGCGAGAGCCAAATCCGACGTTTAATGGAACCCCCAAAATGCATATAAGAATGTTCCGAGTCTGCCGCCTTGAAGAAATCCGTAACGGTCATGAAATATGCAATCAGCATTCCAATTCCCCCCCCCCGCCAACATAAATATTCGCCAAAGAAATCTCTACCAAAGCAGGCTTTTTTCTTCCCTGTGACGCCTTTTTATCCGTCCACTTCCATCGCACTGCTGGCCATCTTCTCTTTTTGCAAGGCCGCAGCAGCATCCATCGGAGCTACTGTGATCGATGTGAGGGGGCTTGTCTCCTCCACCACTGTCGCCAGCTTTGGCCTTTCCGCTTCTTGTTCAACCATTTTCGTGTCCAGTTCTCCGTTGGCTGACACGGCGTCCGTGCTCTGCTCTTCGTCCTGTCCACCATCTTGTGGCGCTTGCTGTGTCTCGGCACTTACCGTCTCCCGCTCCTCTGTCCGGCCAACACTGTCCTTGGCGCTGTCGAATTCTTCTGCCTCTTTTTTCGCCGCCTCTAGTTGGGGCCTGTGCTCCTGCTCCTCGTTCAGCTGCCGGATTGTCGTCGGCGGGGGCGTTGGCGGCATCACCAGCTTCTCGTCCCGCCGGTTTATGTGAGACTGGTCTGCATCCAAAGGAAACGACGCCGCCGACAGGTTCGAGAGATTCGTGCTCTTAGTTCCGTCGCTGACGCCCTGTGAGCTGCGTCTGCTGCCAATTAGACCGCCGTTGTTACCCACGTTGCCCATCGGATTGGATAACCGGTAGCCACCCGTTTCTGTTCGTGTGATGATTCCCTCCTCCAAGGACCATGCAATCAGGAGGTCGTCCACGCCAAGTAGCTCGCCCTCGCCATTCTCCATATGCCGCCCGACATGTTCAGTCCAGTCGTCCCACGCGTTGCGGCCCTCAAACGGCCGAACACAGCCTGGCTTCGGACAGGCTGCCCGCTGTGGAGGACGGCGCCGAACAATGCAGCACGTCTTTTGCATTTCCCTGACGTAGTCTTCCCACTCCGACTCGACCTTGCCGTCCTTCTTCTGCACCGCCTTTCGAATATAGACCGGGGCGTGCATGCGACGCAAGTGCTGTGTGAATAGGTCTTTGCGGTTAAACTCGTTACCTTTGCCATCAGCAGCACTTTGCGAGCAACCAGAACAGCGGTAGTATTGCAGGCAGAGGTGCTGGGATGCAATGTGACGCTTCCATTCGTTCTTAGATCCAAAGGTGCTCGTGCAACCAGCAAAGGCAAAGGCACAGGGAAACGGCCGCGTGTGAGCTGCAGCGATATGCTTCCGAAGAGACGATGCATCCTTGAACGGTTCGTGGTCGCAAAGGTTGCACTGCGAATCACTCTGCAGGCCGCCCTGAGGCTGCAGCGGTACCAGCGGCTGCGTCGATCTGTCCGATTGGGCGCGGGGCCGTGAGGCAGTTTGACCGTCCTGTGCCTTTGACGCCTTGAACCGGTAGTCTTTCCTTGCCTTTGCCTTTTTGTTGCTGCTTGGCAAGGGGCTTCCGCCGACCGTTGCTGCTTCGGCATCGTCCGCTTCTGCTGCCTCTACCCGGCACTTGATGACGTCCTGTGCTATCTTTGAAAGGTGGCTGCTAGTCATCGATGGCAGCGTCGGCGACGTTGAATCGCCGTTTGTTGGGCGGATGTGGCTCAATGCCTTCAGACCCTCTGCTGCCTCTTTCATCTCGGCAGAATCCTCGCTTTCCTCCTTAGGAACGGGACTGCCAGCCCTAGATATAATGCGAGGCAGAGGCGTTCGCGGCCCTGGAAACTGGGAATGGCGTTGTTGTTGCTGTTGCTGCTGGTGATGCTGAAGATGTTGCTGACTAAGTCCGTGATGCTGCTGAGGGGCGATTGCGTCTTGCCTCTGGACGTTGGACTGGTAACGGTTCGGGCTACCTCCCTCGTGGTACGATGGCGGAGGCAGGTGGTGATGCATGTGCTGCCCATGCTGCAGGGGTGGAAGCGACTGTTGTGGCAATGGCAGCGATGGGGCAGGAAGCGGTCCCTGCTGGTGTTGCTGGTAGTAGGCGGAATGCAGGTGGTCATCCATGTTGCTGGCTGCATGGCTGTTATTCACAGCCGCCTGCCTGGCTGCAAGAAGGGTCCGGCCGTCTTCAACGTCCTCCGGGGAGGCGTGCATGGCAGCATGTGGTGCAGAGGCAGATGCAGGCGTATGCGACGTAGATGCCAATGCCGGCAGGGTGGCCGCTTTCATCAGACCGTCGTACAGGTGGATCAGGTTCCGGGAGTTAATATAGCCCAGGGAGAAGCATATGTTGTGGCTCTCGATGATGCCCCACAACGACTGCGGTATGGATATCAGCAGCACCGTGGGAGGACCAAGAAACATGCCTTCGACGGCCACTCTCGAGGTCAGGGATGGCGTGCTGGCCACCCACTGCTTGAAGCTGGCCATGTCAGGGCTGGCATCCCCGACGAAGGTGGTGCAGACCAACACGCGGGGCTCGTCGAAAACTAGGTCGGCCACGGCGGCAGGGCTGATTACTGGGGACTCGCTATCGAGGACAGATAAGCCGTTGCGGGCCTTGCCCTCAGAGTGGCTGCCGTGCTGCGGCGAGGAGTGTGGGGGCGAGTGGCTTTGATGGTTCCTGGGCACTGGTGCCAAGTCAATGGTTGGGTCTTTGCCGGGCGAAAGTGTGAGGAAGATAGGAGGCTGTGCTCTGGAGTGCGAGTGTGCAAGATTCTGAGAGCCGTTGGTGGGCCGGGAAGGGTACTGCTTCTCCTGATGGTGCTGGCAGGCCAGGATCTCGTCGTACAGACGCTGCACGTTGAAGGCGCGGCCATTGCAGAGGTTGTGCAGGGCCTCGGCCAGGTAGGACGTGAAGGTGCGGCCGCCAGGCTCGCGGGGGCTGTTTTCGGGGGTGCAGGCAGCTATGACTTGCTTGGCGCCATGGCTGCCGGCGACTGGTGTATCCTTGGAGGCGCAGCTGTCCAACAGCAGCAGTATGTCAGACTGTGCATCGTCAAAGAGATAGCGCACGCCATCCCATCTAAGCTTGGGCGAGTCTTCTCTGCCATTGCTATAGTTCGTGTTTGTTAGTGCATCGGCAATCAGCTGGCTGTGGCGTGGCGAAGCGGGACGCGCAAGCTCCGAGCAAGAGAGGCAAAAATGAGAGGAGGATGATTGTGGTAAAGAGGGAGAGGCAGTAAGCAGGAAATGCTCACCAGGCCCAGTACAGCTGGTTATCGGGGCCGACGAAGCCGTGGCCGACATAGTAGATAATCAGCAGATGATCGGCACCCGCCTGGTTGAGGAACTCTGCGATGCGCGCAATCAGCTTGGGCGACGGATTGGCGACAGCGGGAATGCCCCAGCGCTCGGTGTGGAAATTGTAGCGGTCGCGAAGGATGCGCTCGATGGAGGAGACATCGGCCAAGGCGGTGACATCGTCGTCCCACTTCAGCAGGAGGGCCGACACATGCGCGTAGGGGGGGCGTTGCCCTTGGCGGTAGATGTACATGGCGGCATCCTGCAGGTGTTTGGCAAAGGTCTCGAACTCATGTCTCTCGGGATGCGTAGGCGAAGGCGTGTCGTGGGCAGACGAGTTCGCAGGGTTCGCCGACAGAGCCTAGAAGCGGACGGCGATCAAGGTTAGTGAAGGCGGGTGGATGCGCGCGATAATCGGAGATGGTGTGCGGCAAAAGAGAGAAGGGGGTGGAGGGGGGGAGGCATGATGGGTAGCATCAATTGAGTAGGACAAGGCTGTCTCCGGGGAGGTTATTCACCTGCTCAGGGGTAGGTCGGGCAGGAAGTATGGGCTGGTGGTTCTGGGGAGGCGGAACAGGGCCGGGGAGTTTCGGCGCCAGTCGGCGGCGCTTGTTTGGAGGGTCCATTGCGGCCAGCCAAATCTCGAAGCTATCTCGACGATCTTGCTGTCTTGTCGGAGCGAGATTTGTTCGGTGGACGGATGTTGGGAGCGGACGGGGCAGCAGGTGTGGCGGCGAGGCCCGAGGATCCGGAGGAAAAACAGGCGATGCGAGAAGCCGACGGGGGGGCGAGTGGGAGGAGGGATCGGGGACGAAGAGAGAGACGAAAAGAGCAAAGGACGGGGAGAAGAAGAAGATGAGGGATGCAAAGGGAAAATAACGATATGAGGAGAGCAGCAGGACGACGGCAGAGGAAAGGATGGAGGGAAGGGAAGGAGTGGACAGAAGGAGGCAGGGAAGAAAAGGCAGGCGCGGTGCTGTCTGGTTGGATTTTCGAAAAAAATGGAGAGGGGTGGCAGCAGGCACCTGCTGTTTCTGTCTGTCTAGGGGCCTAAGAACGGCCAGCATAAGGTAAGGCTGTGGTCGGCTTGGCTGACTGCGAGGCAGACGGTGATTGGCCAGAGGAGAGCCAGATGAGAGTGGACCTGGCTAGCCACTTTGACGCAGCGGGCTGAATACTATGTAGCGAGCCTTGCAAAACCACCAGCAACATGCGCTAGCGGGTTGGGCAGCGGCGACCCCATAGCCTAGCAGTCATTGGCGGTGAGGAACGCCCCAGGCAGCGCAGCCGGGACGTGCAGGACCACAGAGGCAGGTATGCCCTACGCTACGCAGTACGAGTGTCTTGTATTTCGAGCAGAGCGAAGGAGAGGGGCTCCAGAGGAGGGGGTGGTATTTTGGCGATTTTTTTTATTGGCGGAGCCGATTGAAGAAGGTGCGATTGCAAATAAATCAATACAAAGACAAATATAATAATATTAGTAGCAAGAATTCGAAGAGAAAGGGGGGAAGAGGGGAAAAGGCCAGCGAGCTCGCCCGTTTTTTTTCTTTGCGTGGAAGCCTAGGAGAAATGCGCTATTTCCCGCGAGGAGCACCTAGAACAGCAGATAATCTACAGGCGGCATCCGGACGGCAGAGACGCAGAGGCCTTACGATGGGACGGGAACTGGTAGCAGCACAAGGCGAAAAAGGACAAGAGGAGAGCAGAGGAGGGGAAAAGGCGAGGCAAATACGAATCGGCGAGAGGAAGAAACGACGAAACGACGGAACAGCGAATGGACGAGACGACGAAACAACGCAACAGCTCACAGCCGAGATCAGCTATTGGGCGGCCAGCAAGACGGCTCCACCTCTTCCTGACAGCCCGTCGTTGCCGGCACAGCCGTTCTGCGGCGATGGCAAGAGACTGGAGCGACGACTCGTACACGATTGCACTGCAGCGGCGACTGCAGCGGCCGCAGCAGCTACAGGGGCCCTGATTGGCTGGCAGAAACAAGCGACTGGAAGGGCAAGCCAGCCAGCGAACCAGATCGCCGGCCACACAACCCCCATGGAAGAGCGAGAAGGAAAAAAGGAAGACGGAAGACAGGCCACGGTCGTGCCACGCTTCCGTCGCCCAGCTTCCATTCTTCCTTGGGCATGCATCGATCGTCCAGGGTGGTCACCCGGTCTCGCTCATATGCCGCACATCCTGACCTCGTCCTCCTCTCTTTCCTCGTTTTCCCGCTGCCTGGGCTCGTCCTCCTCTTTCGCTCGCTCGCCTCAGCCCCGTTCAAGTGCCGGAGGCTGACGCAAGCATCCTGCCCATCGCATGTGACTCTGCCGCGATTGCCTCTTTTCGTTCTCTGATCTTCGCTTTCATTGTCTTTTTTTTCTGTCTCTCTTTCTTTCTTTCTTTCTTTTCTTTTTCTTTTTCTTTTTCTTTTTCTTTTTCTTTTTCTTCTTCGTTCTACTTGCTTTTCCTTGCTGCTTCCCTTGCACTTCTCCCCCCCCTCTTTGCTGACCGGTGATATGCAGCTCTTGCTCGAGCCTTCCAGACCTACAGAATGGTGCCCGCCGCTACTACGTGTAAAGGCCGCAAAGGCTCTACTCTCAAAGAGGAAGTACCAGCGTGTCCTCCCCCCCTCCGAGCTGCTAGCACTGAAATACGAACAGGGCCAACAGACGCCCGAGCCAGTGCACGAACGTGCAGAAAGGCTGGTGTGACCTGTGCGTCCCACCAGTCGGCCGGAAACGAGATTGCCAACATTTGAAACAGAGCCCCAACAAAACGCTGGCCGCCCGGCAGCCTGACCTCTCTACTCGCACAACTCTCGGTGTCCTCTCATACCATCCAGTGCATCAAGTGGGCCGTAAAACCCGCTTCCTTTCCACCTCCCGGCGAACTGAGGACTGGAGAATCGTCGCCATATCCGCTGGCCGCCCCATAATAGTTACTCGGGAATGTCTGGCTGTTCTCTGCCATGTATGGCGTACGGCCTATCGTCACATACAATTTAAAATGAGCTACTCTGTCTCTGAGCACGGGATCATGGCTGCCCCGACACGGACGCATCGCAACAGCGCAAATCCCGACATACCGCCCCTCCTTCTTGGCAGCCATACGCTAGGCGTTTCTTGTCTTACCACTGAACCAGTGGCCGAGGCCTGGACGGCCTGCCAAAACGCGTTTCCTCTTACACTGGGCATCGTGGCTGAGTCCACCCCTTCTCCTCGAGCTAAGACGTCCTCTCACCCAATCGTCCCCCCATGTCTTTCACCCCTCTCCTCACTCTTTGACCACTTGGGCCTTACCGTCTCTCCTACGGGCAAACCGAACCACCCCTGGGCATTTGCTATTTTTCTACCAAGTAGCCTTATCGACCAATCCTCCACTCATCCTCCACCATAAGCCTTGTCCTTTCCGAACCTTGCCAGACCTGCAGGACTGCTTCCTCTCTTGGGCACACTGCCCGAGCACTTGTGCTTGGAGGAAGCCCAGCTGGCCCGGAAGTCCAGCCAGATCCATCGATGGCCTCACAAAGGAGCCCGCCCGAGAACGGATGTAGAATAGTGCAGTGCTGAAGTTGCCCAGGGCTGAGAATAGCACCGGTGGAGCTATTATGAATGCAGTCATAGTTTGATTACGGCGCACGGCTCAGGCTGCCTCGTCAAACTGCCTCGGCCGGTCGCAAGTACGCTCCATATTTGTCCACCAGCCACATGGGGACATGGGCTGATGCCGTGCGAGACGACCTCGCTGTTTCTTCGACACGTTTCCTTCTCCACAGAGGAACCGGCCAAGCGCCAAAGGCCACAGCCGTCGCCTTTGCCTGCATGCCATCGTGCCTTTCGTATTATGTATCGGGTAGCCACTTCTCCAGCACGGAGCTCCTCGTATTAGCCTTCGTGTCTAAAGTACTGAGCTAGGCGAAGCAAGACGAAACCAGACGGCTCTAGTTTCTACAGGGCGCATCGTATCTGAGATCCGGGCCCGTCTGGTGGACTTGTCTAGCACGGAATCGTCGGGGAGCGTTATTAACGTTGCCGTTCCTTGGGGACGCGTCTTGCTAGGCGGAAAAGCTGCGCATCGTGGCAGCGCTACGCTCCTACTATGTAGACGCCCGGCTGCGGGTGCCATGGACGTTGTACTATGTAGGAGCCACCAGTGTCCATCCTTGCACACCGCCGCATTGCTCATTCATTTTTTTACCTTTGCCATCGTCAGCAGACCGCTCCGGTGGAGCACACCGCCATCAGTTCTCATTTCTGCCCAAGAACGCGGTCGCCTTTGTGTCCGTCTGCGAGCCCGACCGGATAGCCATCACGATGCGGCAGCTGTCTGCCTCTTCGGTCTAGACTGTCCGGAGAAGGCTGCCATCGCTGGCCGTCCAGCAGGCATAGTGCGTACGTCGTAGACAGCGAAAGAGAAAGGGTCCGAGCAAGCGGGTCGTCCACGCCTCTCGGCTGGCGGAGTCGGACGCTCCTTTTGCTCCACGTCGACGAGCTGGATGCTGTGCTGGACGGTCGGCCAGGTCGTAGAGACGTGCCCAGTTTCCCTGCTGTCTTCGTATAGCTGGAGCGGATCCGATGCTCGGTTCCGAGAGCCCAGGGCCGTCCGACCGATGTGCGCCTGTTTGGATGGGATCCTATCGCTTCGCGGGTGCAAACACTGTCTCCTCAATCGCCTCATAGTGGGTATAAACACCCGCCTTTGTTTTGGTGCCACGGGAACCCTTGACGGCTCCATTCTGCGACTATTCCCTCCACGCCTTCCCCGTGGCCGTGGAGTCGCATCTCCAGCATCAGGCCGCGGCAACGACGGGGTCCTCTTCCTATACCGCCCTCGCCAATGGTCTCTTCCTCGACAGGGGCCTGCGAATGGGCCTTCTCGTCGACCTGCCACGCTGTCCAATGACGGCAAACATGCTCCAGTGTCACCAATTTGGCCGCTCAAGACAGGAGGACTGAACTGGTCATACTGGTTTTTTGTCAATCGTATTGTTTGCGTATGGATTTCCCCTAGTCAAATAACCCGCCCTCGCTGCTTTACTCGGGCACCGTTCAGGTCCTGATGAGGAAAATCAGTATTGTACACATCACGCGCCGTTTTGTATAGTCATATTTACAAAAAGTAGTCGTAGCCCGCCTAGGTCCTAATATTTGGCCACATGTCCTTGGGCTAAAAGACATCACATGAAATGTCGCAGCAGCTATGCGTAGAGAATATAGGCTTAGGAGCAATTAGACGCCGAGCTACATGACAACGGCCGCAAGATGTAGCAGCAACGCTGTAGGCGGAGCTGACCGGATCGGTCTGATTGGCCAACCGTTGTCAGACATATGGGACGTTCCTTTCGAAAGAAGAAGATGACGCCAGGATACCGAATGGCCGGTGGTGACAGAAGAAAAACCTATGACAGCAATGCTATCGAAGCTACCCCGACAAAAACGGCTGGGCTAGGCCAGTTTTTTAAGGCAATAACGCGGAAGAGTGGGCGAGCAGCAATCAGAAGCGGAAGCAGAAACGTAGACCAAATATGCTGAAGACAACAGGCCTTCACCCGGTCGTTGGAGTGACATAAGAGTGGACTAGGGTCTTGAGTTAAATGTAGAATTAGAAGTGTAAGAGAGCGTTTTGGGGGGACGGACAACATTAGCTCTACTATACGGTGCTTAGACTTATTTGCACAACGTTTCTATAATTTTTACTTTCTCGTTATAGCTTGATATCAACATCTACAAACAGTACACCAATAATTTGCAGATACAACTCAGACGTAAAAGTCAGAAAAACTTTATCTACACCTACGCTCAAGCCTATCACATTTCCGCAAGCTTCTTATAAGAAGGCAGTGACTAAGTAACGTTTTGTCATCATAATACATGCTTCCAGAGAAACCTTGAACCGACGACATGGCCCGGCATATCGCCGTCACGGCCTACTCATCGGTCTTACCAGCCAGCTCTTTAGGGCCCGGTACACAGCGTCATAACAGAGACGCTGATTGAGATATGGACTCTTGTCTTGAATCCCTCGGCAGCAGTCTGTTGCAGCAGCCCCGATCCATCCTCTGTTCGCACGCACGGCAGACCGGATTCAACCTCTGGAGAGCATTGGAACTCCTGCAAAGCGTACCTGACGAGCCAAAAGCAATCCATTGCGCGGTCACCTGGGGCTATCGGACCGTGGATAACATGGAATATTCGTGTAAGCGGACTTTCGTCTTAACTAATACGGGCAAAAACATATGTTAAAACAACTTACTATACAAATACAGTTTATCTATGGTTTCCTATGCTACTAGCCTCCTAGTGATACGAATTCTCTCTTGCCTCTCTTGCCTTTCTCTCGTCCCGCCTATCCTTCTCCTCCTAGTTAGTCTGCCTCTTGGCTACGCGAACAGCGTTACGGCTATGTAGGTTTGTAGGATAATAACCTGTAGGCACTTGCTCGCTCTAGCCTGCTTGATCTCAGTGCTGTTGCTATTACTTTTGCCAGAGTTGCTGCGATAATCAGCTTGAACAAGACAAGTGTTTATTCCCATGCTATCTACGGCGTACTGACCCGTATAAAGAGCGACCGCCAGGTATGTAGCATGTTAATATAGATAAAAGATCACCTAGCTATCTAACGAAGGGTGTTATAAAAGGTACTTACAGTACTAGCACATAGGCTGAATGTTGTAATAAAAGGATGTCCCCCGTAGGGCATGAGTAGTACGCTTGAGAAAGGTACCCCCGGGCACCCGTGGGCCACTAGGCCCTCACCTTCAATACCTGATCAAGAGCGATGACCCTGGGAAGTTTTTCGATGGCTTAGGCCGTTAGAAGGCCTACGCCTTTGTAGTTTATGCAACTTGATTTGTTGTGATCGAACTTCAAATTCTGACGTATGCTCCATACTAGTGAAAGAGAGGTATCAATAGCAGCTCTTAATATAAGCTCAATTGGCCCTCTTGCTGGAATGGAGGACAATGGATGTTGGTCTTCGTTCGGATTTTCACTTGCAGGCCATGTCCGGTATTTTGGCGGGATGATTAATGGTAAGTACAAACAGCAATGGGAAAGTCAATCGCAGACAATAGCGACTTGTGCAGCCGATGTCTGACCCTTAACCCTAATTACAGGGCGGACTCCCTCCCCTGTCAACCCCGTGTCGCAGGTTGCATCCGCCTATTTTGAGACGGCAGACCCTGTTTTCCGAAGCTTGTTTACGACAGTCCGATTTTCCTCCCATGTCTGCCCTAGTTTCTTCAGCGCCCCTTTCGCAAGAGTTTGATCGTCCGCAGGCCAAGCAGAGAAAATGCACACATGTCGTCCAAGGTGTGTAATGCAATTGATCCACCGACTCCTGGCGGCCTACACACCGGATGACAGCCGGCTTGGCTGTGGAGGCTCAGCACGTCTGGGTCGCTTCCCCTGGGACCCTGTATGAAACGTGCACCATTGAAGGCCTTCTCCCCATATTACGGTGGCGGCCAGTGCGGCCTGGCGCAGCGGTACAAAAGGCAGGCCAGTTTGCAGTCTGCTTGCGCTTTTGTCTGCATCCTATTCTTGACCTGTCTAACCTTGACTATAATTTTTCATTGTGCTTCATATTTCCGCTCGTCGCTAGCCGATAGCTTTTTCGAACACCAATACCTTTCTAGCCAACATGAAGTTCTCTCTGTGCATTGCGGCCCTCGTGTCCGTCACCGTCGCCAGTTCCATGCATGATCACCAGGGTATGTGTAGCCCAAAGGACTCTCTTACACTGTTCTTCCGCTGACTGTCCAGATTTCGTCAAGCGCCAGGTCGACAGCGGCAATGCCCAGGGCCAGGTGCCCGCAGAGGTCGCCGCCATGACCGACGCCAATGGCAACGTGGTGGAGTTCGACGCCAGCAAAGTTGTCCTCGGTGCGGCCAGAATGTGAGGGGGAGGGCAGCGTGGAATACGGACTACAATGTATACATCCCTTCGTCCTATGGAAATTTAGAGGCACAAAGTATATACATCTCAACAGCCAAATATACAGCTTAGCCAGGCCTTCGATCCAGCATCGTTTTCTTTGCAAACGGATAAACTCCTACATACACTTGATTCGTATCAAAGAACTCATCATATTACGCACAGTGTGCGAACTCTCCCTCGAAATATATTACCACGCTTGCTACTGCTAGTGTTTCGGTGCTTCCACCACCACGTTATTAACAGCGTCGGCTCGTGGTAGAAGGTAGAAAGCCCTCACTTTCGAGCCGTTAAAAGCCAGGTATTCGAGAGTTGGCTGGCTTCTACGATGGCGCCTTTCGTCGACTCGACTGTTTTCTTACATGCATACCTACCGGCGGCCTACTACGACGATTGGTCGCCTTATCGTTTAGGCTTTACAAAACTGCTAACCCTCTCCCGCGTAGGCATCGCTACGTTTAGACTGCAACTTTGGGACTAGGAACCTAAGAGAGGAATATACTGGGAAGGGGCATAGTATACAATAACTCGACAACTTTAGCTGATCGCTTACTTACCCGGAGGAGTAAGAATACAGACCTGAAAGGGGCTTCTTCCCTACACCCTTTACTTCGAATATATGGCTGGCTAGGTTAGAGGAGACCTTGTTTGTGAAAGGAATAAGGAGGAATCTATGTTATACTATCGCACACGTCGCATGCCCCTTGGGAAGCGAGAGACAACCTGCCTCCCGTCCTGTTTCGATGATAAAACTAAAATCAAAATTAAATCAAATTAAAGCACAGTGTGCGTTACAGACTACGAGTAGTGGTACAGTGGGACCGCCACTCTAAGGTGTTTGAAAAGGTGGAGAATACGAAAGTAGTCACGTGGAGGCCTACGAATCCGCGCTAGAAAAGAGTCTATCTCGCGTAAGGAACAACAAGCAAACGCGACTTCTTTTCTGTCCTCTTTTTATCCAAGCCTTCTCATCAACGTTATGCCTGCCATGGCGGATCAGTCGCTGTTAGAAATTACCAAAAACTATCCTATTGGAAATGGCCTAGATTTTTTCCGCGCTTCTTTTAACTCGGTCTATGAAGACAAGGGCATCCCGCACAACGACGCGCTTGACCAAACGAGTCATGGAGGTACATCGGCTTGAGGGGTTGTGGTTCTTCTGTCTAATTAATCTACAGATTTCCGGAGTTATACTCTTATGACCCTTCATTTTCTACAAAGCCTTCCAGCTGCAGGCCGACTCCTTTCGAAGACCAGTCTCGGTACCCTCCAAGACGACCTCCTCAGGGTTATCTCTACTATCGCGTCCGGCAATTTCGACTTTGACCAAGTTAAGCTACTCCTAAATGCAGTCCTCGCCGATAAACCCGACAGCGAAATTTGGGGCCAGGTCTACAACGCTGTCACTGAATCCACCCCCCCTCCTCGATCGATAGCTTCTTCTCTCCAACAGACGCCGTGGCTCCGCAACACAAGCAGCTTTGCGAATTCGTCGGAACACCGAAAGTAGGTGGACGATGTGCTGAAGGAGGAGCTTGGCTCTATATATGTCGGACTCCAGGACTTCCACAAGACATACTTTGGGGACGTGCCGGGTCTTGAAACAGCATCTAAAACGATCTTCAAGAATTGCGTGGAAGGCGGCGATCCGCTCTTCAATAACGGCTGGAGGGGATGGCCGGACAACGCAAAGCAGGATGATGTGCTTAGTTGGTTTGTAAACATTTGTGACAAGCTGGCAGCATTTGCAGAGAGATATGAGCCATCTCGGACCTGTCAACGAAGACTATTCGCACAGCCCGACCAGTCAATTGACGGCTCTACAGCAATGCGCAAGTTGGATGTTGCTTTTGGTAAAAACCGCTATGCAAAGAAGGAATCGAGATGCCACTGGTCGGATATTCTTATACCGGGAGAGCTTAAGAGTAACGTTGCTGCCGATAAAGCTTCAGAGGCATGGCTCGACATCGGCAGGTATGCGAGGGAGGTGCTTGCCGCGCAAGATATGCGACGCTTTGTGTTAGGCTTCACCATTTGTGGCTCTTTTATAAGGATATGGGAGTTTGACCGGTTAGGGGCAATCGCGTCCAAGCAATTCGATATCAACAAAGATGGACTCCGGTTTGTGTTTACCATCCTGGGGTTTCTCTGGATGAGCGAGGAGGAGCTTGGCCTTAATCCGACAATCATAACGGCAAATGGCAAGCGATTTATCGAGATCGAGCGGGATGGTTCAAAAGAGCGCATTATTATTGATAAAGTAATGCAACGTGCGCCTTGCATCGCTGGCCGGGCTACGACTTGTTGGAAAGCCTATCGGGAAGGATACCCAGAGAGACCGCTCGTCATCAAAGACTCATGGCAATACCTCGAACGCGAGGAGGAGGGCGAATTATTATCCGAGGCAACTGGTCAAAGCGTTACCAACGTGGCCCGATACTACTACCACGAGACTGTTCAAGTGCACGGCACGGATGACGATATTCGAAGCAATATTCGCAAAGGACTAAATGTTGCCACAGCTACAAACTACAAGCCAAAACGCTCAATATCGTTACTAAGTATCATCGCGTCCAAGGCTTCACAAAAAGGTCGCAGTAGCAGCAGCACCGCTAGCAAAAAGCGATCATCCAGCCAAATCGGCACCCGTCTCCCCTCTAGCAAAAAGCGATCATCCAGCCAAATCGGCGCCCCTTTCCTCCTTAGCAAGCGATCCTGTTCAGCATCTCGAACGAAAGCTAGCGGCGACGCACTATCGAATCGGGTACATCGACGTGTTATTTTTTGTGACTATGGAAAGTCTATCTACAAAGCAAGCTCTCGAGCGGCTCTCCTTGCAGCGCTTAAGGGCAGCATCAAAGGGCACGAATCCTTGCACAAGGCCGGTTTCCTACACAGGGACATCTCAATCAACAATCTTATAATTAATGAAGACAAGGACAACCCATCATGGCCCGCATTCTTGATTGATCTCGATCTTGCCATCAAAGAAAAGCGACAAGGTGTCTCGGGAGCGAAGGGAAAGACCGGAACTCGGGCCTTTATGGCAATTGGGGTACTTCTCGAAGAGCAACATTCTTTTATGCATGACCTTGAATCATTCTTTTGGGTGCTCTTCTGGATATGCATCCACTACGAGGGTCCAGGCCAGGGAAGAGTTGTTCCCAGGTTTGACAAATGGAATTTTTCGGATACGGAAGAATTGGCCACTTTGAAGAAGGGACAAGTGATACACGAAGGGGATTTTATCAGATCGGCAGAGGAGAACTTCACGCCATACTACCGGCCATTGGTACCTTGGGTCAACAGATTACGGAAAACAGTATTTCCGAATGGTGGAAGGTGGGAAAGAGAGGACGCAGGATTGTATACTCGGATGAGAGAGATTATTGAGGAAGCCCGAAAGGATCCAGAGGTGGCGGCGTAGAGATAGATACTACAATAGTAGGAAGCTACTAATTTACTACTGTAAGACGACTTGAGCTGAGGTCCTTCTGAAGACCAAAAAGTGAAGCCTTTTCGTATTTGTATTACTGGCTCTTTTACGAATTCTTTTACAATAGGGATGTTCTCTTAGACTTGCACTTTGAATTAAGGGTCTTTTAACCCACAGGCTTAAATGACGCGTCTCCCAGACGTTCGTAAAGCAATAAATTTGCTGCGTCTGTAATAAACTCCCGCGGTACAGCAAGGTTTACCCCCTCTAGCCTATCGATATACCGATATATAGCTATCTCTTCTGGAACCGTAAGCCGGCCGTGCGTGGCTGGCTGCCCGTTTCGACCATTGACGCCGCGAAGTCGACTATGGAGCATACTATACGGAATTTCAAATTGTTTCGCGACGGAGCGTATTGAGGACTTAGCTTCTCATTGCCGGGCTCGACCCGCATCAAAGAGACGTATGCGTGGGGCCTGGCAGGATCACGGATAAGAACGACTCTCATTTCGCCATTTCTGACCCATGTCGAAATGCTGACTCATTCGTGAGTAGTGGAAAGAAGATCTCCCGTGTTCTGAGATATAACCATTCCAACGCTGCGCGCTTCAATAGCCGGCAAACGGCGAGACAAACGGCATCTTCTTCTACCAAGAACCATCATGCCTCTCCGGTGGTGCGGAGAGGAAGTAGAGAACTCCTTCGGGCCCACAGTACGCGACTGTCGGGGCGGCTTCGACTTCACCATCTTCTTCGAGCAGCTATTCCTGGCTATTGTGCCCTCGGCCATATTCATGCTTATTGCACCGTTCCTGGCCTACAAGCTGTTCCATGAATCCCCCAAGGCGCGCGGAAGCTGGCTCCTTCCGCTGAAGATTGTGAGAGGCAACCTTTTCAGAAGATGGACAGAAAACATGCTAACGCCCTCTCGCTCGAACAGGTGGCTGCAGCGACCTACATGACCCTGCAGCTCTATCTACTCGTACGCTGGGCCGCCTCGCCCCCCTTTCCCGCCGAGCTGCCACGCCTGCGGCCGTCCTCTCTGTGCTGGCCAGCTGCACCGTCTTGGTTCTTTCTCCGCTAGAGCACGTACGCGCCCTCCGGCCCTCGACACTGCTGCAGGGCTACCTGCTACTGACGCTCCTCTTTGAAGCGGCGCTATGCCGGACGCTATGGAGGATTGGGCGGGACCGCGCGATCGAGCGTGTCTCTGCGGCCGTCACGGCGCTCACGCTGGTGCTGCTGTGCCTAGAGATGGTGGAAAAGCGCCGGTGGCTCGAGCCGGCGTATCGCGGCGAAAAGGCCGAGGCCCTTGGCGGCATTGTGAACCGCAGCATGTACTGGTGGCTCAACAGCCTGTTCCTCACCGGCTACCACAAGATCCTGGTGCTGGCCTATATCGACGGTATGGAGGAGTCCCATCGAGCCGAGCAGCTGGAGCGAGGCCTGACGGCGAGCTGGGCGAGGCTGGCAGAGACGGCGACAGCGTCGTCGTCGCCCCGAACGAAGCCACACGCACTGCTGCGCTCGCTGGCCTGGACGTTGCGGCGTTCCCTGGAGGCGACCGTGTTCCCGCGGCTGTGCGCCATCGGCTTCAAGTTGGCGCAGCCGTTTCTGATCGGCAGTCTGATTCGCTATCTCGATGCCACGACGCCGGAGTACGGCAGAGGTCGTGGCCTCGTTGGAGCCTTTGCGCTGGTCTACGCTGGCGTGGCCGTGTCGACGGGCCTGTACTGGTACCAGGCGTATCGCACGATCACAATGGTTCGCGGCAGCCTGATCGCCGTGGTCTACGCACGCACGCTGGAGCTGGACCTGGGGGCGTCGTCACAGACGTCGCCGAGCACGCTGATGAGCACCGACGTGGAGCGTATCTGCACCTGCATCGTGAACCTGCATGAGCTGTGGGCGAACGTGCTGGAGGTCGGCCTGGCCATCTACATCCTGGCGACGCAGCTGGGAGGCGCCTGCCTGTCTGTTGCCTTTCTAGCTTCTGGTGCGTGTGGCAAGAGAGGATGTAGGAATTGAAATGTGTCTGGCTAACGCGTCCTAGCCTGCGGTCTCGGAACGCTGCTCCTGACGAAAGCGGTCGGGAAGCGACAGGAGGCATGGCTGAAGGCGGTCCAGAAGCGGCTCCGGGCCACCGAAGCGACGCTCGGCTCGATCAAGAGCATCAAGATGATGGGCTGGACGGAGCCGATGCAGACGGTCATCCAGGGCCTGCGGATCGATGAGCTCAGGCAGGCGATGCACTATCGCAAGCTCCAGATTCTTAGCATTACCGTCTGTACGAAAACACCCCCGTTTCTTTCTCGTCCAACGCTTTCTCTTTACCTACTGAAGCAAACTGACGATCAACAACATAAAGCCCTCGTGATGACCGTGGCTGGCCCGGCTACTGCCATTACCACGTTCACCGTTATCTCGGCCGTCCAAGGCGCCGTCACGCTATTGCCTTCCAAGGCATTCACGTCGATTGCTGTCCTGGCCTTGATATCGACCCCTCTTATTACCCTATTCCAGGCGCTTCCGCTGCTCCAGTCCGCTGTTGCATCTATGGCTCGTATTCAAGATTTCCTCAATCAGCCCTGTCGCAGACACATTCATCAGGGGAACGACGCGGAGCTCTTTCCACTACGCCCGGGAAGTAGTACTCATACGGCCATTCCGATGGTGGAACAAGGCCCCAGCGGCGACGGCACTGTTGAGGACTTGATCACCATATCTGAAGCAAGCATGGGATGGGGCGGCGACGGCGGCAAGGTGGTCCTCCACAAGATCCGTCTTACTGTCCAGCGCGGAGCCTTGACGATGGTCATCGGTCCTGTGGGCTGCGGCAAGTCGACCCTGCTCAAGGCCATTCTTGGCGAGACCAGGGTCTGCCAGGGCGTTATCAATGTCCTGTACAAGGAGGTGGCATTTTCGGACCAGACTCCCTGGATGATGTTTGGCACCATCCGGGACAACATTATAGGCATGACGGGACATGACTTTGACGAGAGGTGTTACCGGACTGTTCTCCATGCCTGTGCGCTTGAGAAGGATCTGGAGCAGCTTCCGGATGGTGACCAGACGAAGATTGGCAGCAAGGGAGTTGCCTTGAGTGGCGGTCAAAGACAGCGAGTGGTAAGTCGGAATCCTCTCCCTATTTCACTCTTTGAGGCATAACATACTGAAACACATAGTCGATGGCCCGGGTTTTGTATTCGAGAAAGAAACTCGTCATTTTCGACGATGTTTTCGCGGTCTGGACAGAAATACAGAGAACCAAGTGTTTGCGCGTGTGTTTGGTCCATCCGGGCTTCTTCGGCAGCAGAAAATCACTGCTGTGCTCGTCACAAACAAAAGTAAGCAACACGAATGCAAGAAAAGGACGGATCCTTACATATACTACAGTACACCAGCTTGCGGCGAGCACGCAGATCATTGCTCTCGATCTGTCTGGCCGCATCTCGCAACAGGGAGCGTACGCCCAGCTCTGTCGCGTCAGCGGATACGTGCAGACACTGTCAAGCCATCCAGACTCCGGAGCCGGGAAGAAGGACGACCTGACAAGCGAGGGACAGACTTTGGAGACGCGGGCAACCCCAGCTGCCACCAACACCGACCGGGTCGCAGAGCTTTCTCGGCAGACAGGAGACATCTCGCTGTACCAGTATTATCTCAAGTTTGCTGGCACAGGCACTTTTGTTTTCGCCATTTGCGCGCTGTTTGTTTATTCTTTTTGCATCGTCTTTCCAAGTGAGTGGAAGCTACAACTTCTGCATAGTCTTGATCTAACATGGTGTCTTGCAGCTATATGGCTTGATTGGTGGTCGACTGCAAACGAGAAACGTCCTGGACATAATTTAGGCATGTATCTTGGTATTTACATTTTCTTAGGCATTTTGGGCTTGGCAGCCTTTAGTCTCTTTTGCTGGTAAGTATAGGAGCCGGTTTATCTATTTTCATCGTCCTAATCCTTCTTTCTTTTTATAGGCAAATGGTCCTAGTCCTGGGCCCGCGAGCTGGCCTAAAACTGCATTCGACCATCTTGACAAGTGCCTTATAGTAAGAGCCTTCACCCCTCCCATCCTCCCACGACTAACATGTAAAGCGCCCCGCTGTCCTTACGAAAACCGACGTGCGCACTCTTTTGAACCGGTTCAGTCAGGACATGCAGCTTATTGATTTCCAAGTCACCCTAACGACCATGAGCGCCGCCGAAGGTAAACCGCCGTTGTGTTCTATCCTTGCCGTTTGCTAATATACATCTTCCCTGTCGCGCTGAGTACGACTATTTTCCGCCTGGTCTGCATCACAGCCAAATACGTGGCCACGATCATGCCGCTCAGCCTGTTCGTCGTCTACGTCATCCAAAAAGGCTACCTGCGGACCTCGCGCCAGCTGCGCTACCTCGACCTCGAGGCCAAGGCACCCATCTACACGCTCTTTATCGAGACGGTCGATGGCCTCGCCACGATCCGTGCCTTTGGCTGGCAGGCGTCCTTGCGCCGCCACGGCCACGCCCTGCTCGACGGCGCCCAGCGACCGTTTTACCTGCTCAACTTCATCCAGCGCTGGCTCGGCTTCGTGCTGGACATGCTGCTGACGGTTGTGTCGGTGCTCGTGGTGGTATTTGCCGTGCGGCTGCGCAGCCAGACAAATGGCGGCACGACGGCCGTGGCGCTCGTCAACATTCTGAGCTGTCACCAAAACCTGGCCGGGTTTGTGCTACGCTGGACGCTCTTGGAGACGTCGATCGCATCTTCACGTACATTTCCGGGTAAAGCTTTAGACTTCCGGATGCACATCTGTATATCGTGGCTTATCGCTTTATTCGCCAGCAAGGCTTGCCACCCGCGGCACTGCCTTTTACCATAAGTGCACTAGTCCTGGGTGCTTTGATTAGCGTATTGAGTATCATGGGGTACAGGACGTTGGTGGCGTCACTGGATGCCATTGGGAGTGGCCATGGCCATCGGTATGTTTCCTCTATTAGTATACTGGCTGTCTCCAGGACCAATCTGACGTAGCCAAGGAACGTACAGAATGCCAGCCATAACATTTCCACGGGCTATAGGGGGCCTGATTTTCGCTTAGAACAGCGCTTGCAAACGGACAAAGTTGCGGGCTGTGTTCTGCAAGCGGCCTTATTCTTGGACAAGGATGGATCAACCTTTTATTATTGATCCTTACAAAAGACGACGGCTCTAGATAAAAGAGTACTGGGTTTGTTTGGTCTGGAATAACTGAGTCGAGAGCTCTCCGGTTGGCTGGTCGTCTGGAGCTTGTTCGATCCAGTACGCGATTTCAGATTTGAGGGCAGGCATGTCCTTTACCTTGTCCTCAGTCCAGAAGGTCTACAGCCATCCGTAGTTCGGCTCCAAGGTAGGTACTGTGGGATACACTGGTAACATCGCAGTGAGGAGCCGCTGACACTCCTCTGGTGACAGCCTTGGAACGCGGACGATGGGATGATAGTAGTCCAGTGCCTTTAAGTAAGTTTCGGACTGAAGATGTTTGATCCGAATTAATCGATACGGTCTTGGATCAATGCGGTAACGCTGTTAGCTACCAAGATGCTTGGATAACATTTGGGCCTCTCGGAAGCAAGGTTGGAGTACGCCACGTAGAAACCATGGCGAGCAGAAACCTGTTTTATGGTGAAGGACTTTATCAATTCTATGCCTGATTGTTGCGGTGTATGGCCCCTTTTATAAGTTGGACATTGTGACATATTAGGCAAACTGGCCGTGTAGCTCTTCTGTGACGGCGAAAGCAGCATAGCTGTGGTTAGCCGTTGCTAAAGTGATGGAAAAGGCATGGGATTTTCTGTGAAGCTCTGGAATGGAGCGCACTGTGACCGTTCTGACTAAGGTCAGAAAAGCGGCCTCTCATTGGTCAGAATAGATAAAAGTGGGTAATAGCCCCATTGTAATCTCTGTACCATGAAAGGTGCGCCATGTACTTCTTTCTAGTCAATACATCACGCATATCATCAGCCACACCAAGCAGACCCATACAGTGCTTCGTATCCCCTGCCATTAGCATCAGTTGTGACATTTTCTAAAAGGAAGCTAAAGCTAGTGGATGCACTGCGGCAGTGAAAAGTCTGCACAGTGACCCACATGGTCACGTGCAACACAAAGTCGGTCCTTTTCTGTTTCTTTCTTGGAACAAATTGCGTTCGGTGGAAATAATGGTTGGGAAGCGTATTCGCCGTGATTTCATCTTGAATCTATCGGATCGCGGGCTATTTGAAACAGAAACATTGCAGGGTCTTTAATGATTCTATTGAATTGTAGCGACCAAAAGCAGGGTTTCTTCAGCTGTTCATCAGCACAGAAGCTGCCTTATATAACAAGCACATATCTTTCCGTGTCATATAAATATCTCGGTATCCCCCCTCCGCAACGGTTACTACGTCGCATGCAGCACCTTAAGCACGCGTTTCCGTCTGCAGGCGCTACTTTCCAGACCTGCATCGGCCATCCCCCTTGCACGGTGTGCGTGGCGCGATGTCGAGACCCTAGCATTGCCGCCCGGTTCGAACGACCTATTAAAAATAACACTGAAGAACCGTTTACTCGTTGCTCTTTTACAATGCTAGAAATTTGGCTTGTCGGTATTGAATTTTCTAACATTGACTCAGATCCGCGATGATCCATTTCTCTTTCGATCATCTTCTGACTTATTACTATACGTTAATGATTAGTTAACGCACATAAATATTTTCATATTTAGCTTAGTACCAGAAGCTTTAGGACTTCCCCGGAGCTTCGCTCTTTCTCACAGACGGCGGCGGTGCACAACTTGTGCGTCCGGCAACGCGGGTTGCCGTTGGGTAAGTATCCTCTTTAGGGACTTAATCTGTTTTTAACGACTAATTGTTTGTGTTTTAAATCAAATATCAGGATCCATTCCCAATTGTAAATCTACCCATAAGCCTAGAACTGACGGCCACGAACACACGATTCCCTTTCTAAAGATCCCTTACCTGGTAGCCCACACTGTGATGCCATTCTACTCGTTCGATAGTCTACACGTTTGCCAGCCTAGACTCCGTACCTGCTTTTGATTCTTGTTTTGTCCCCAACCAGACATGCCTCAGACAGTCGACGACTCGTCGCTGTCGTCGTCGTCGGGAGAGATACCCACGCCACCGGCATGCAGACGGTCCATGGCGCGGTCGACCTCCTTGTCCCAGTCGCTGAGGCCGACAATGACCCACTCAAAGGCGCCGACGAGGTAGAGGGCCACGCACTGGCCGATCCAGAGGCCGCCGAGGCCCCAGCCGTGGAAGGCGAGGTATATGCCACCGGGCAAGGCGCCGCCGTAGTAGCTGATGAGGTTGACGGCGGCGCCCACCCACTGGCGGCCCATGCCACGCAGGACGCCGCCGCAGCTGCCGTTGAGCCCATCGGCGATCTGGAAGAGGGCGACATAGGGCATGACCGCGGCGACGAGGTCGATGACGCGCTGATCGTCGTTGAAGAGCCGCCCAAACACGTGGCGCACGCTCATGAGCACGGTCAGGATGAGGGTGCCGGCCAGGATGCTGAGCACAGCCGCGCAGTGGGCGGCCCGTCTGGTCTCGGCCGGCTTGTGGGCGCCCAGCAGATTGCCAATGCGCGCCGACGCCGCGACGCCGAGGCCAAAGGGCACCGTGTTGATGATTTGGTCGGCCGTCATGATGACGCTCTGGGCGGCCAGCGGGATGGTGCCCAGACGGCCGGCCGCCAGCGCGACAATCTCAAAGGCCCACCACTCGGTCCCGACGTGGACGATGCCCAGGACGGCCAACCGAGCAAACGGCAGCATGTGCTCCGGGTGCAGGGCGCGTCGCAGGTCTAGGCCGCCCCAGCACTCGTGGCCCCGCACAAAGACGGCGTAGGCCACCAGCAGCAGGAAGGACATCCAGTAGGCGATGCCGGTCGCCAGCGGCGCGCCGTACAGACCAATGTCCAGCACGTAAATGAAGACGTAGTTGAGCAGCGCGTTCAGGGGCGACGTGATCAGCAGCACGTACGTGCCCGGGTTGTAGATGGCTAGAGCGGTCAGCAGGGAGGAGATGGAGAATAGACAAATAGACAAGGGAACCCCCAACGCACCCTGTGCCTGCAGATACTTCTTCATGGCCTCAAAGCAGATGTAACCGAGGCCGCCGGGGATGAGACAGCGCAAAAACATGGCGCTCTGGACGCAGATGAACTCCTCCTGGCCGAGGGCGCGGAAGAGCGGCTCCGAGAACCACCAGAGCACGGCCACGAGGCCGTACAGGGCCGACAGGATGACGAGCCCGCGCTGCAGCAGAATTCCGAGGTCGTGCTTGTTGGCCGAGCCGGTGAAGCTGCTCGAGGCCAACGTGTCCAGGGCGGTCGTGCCGCCAAGCCCAATGAGCCAGGCCGTCGCCATGGCAAACATGTACGAAAAGGCCGCCGTGGCCAGCGCCTCAGGCGAGAGCCGGCCGGCCATCAGGACCGACACTGTCTGCAGCGAGTTTTGCAGCGTGTAGGCCAAAATCACCGGCACCGACGCCCGGGTCAGCAGCCAGATCTCGGCCAGCCAGAGTCGGTACGGCGTTGTGGTGTCGGTCGTGTCGTCGTCCGCGGACCCACAGCCATCACCGGCCACGCTTGGCTGCACAGAGACAGCATCGGTCGTGGCCACTGCCTTGGGCAGCAGGGCGCTTCGCTCGTCCGGCGAGGTCGATCCAGACATGGTGTGGCTGGTTGGCAACAGGGGAAACGAGTACAGACAGCAGTCGGGACGCGCAGGAAACAGCACCGGGAGAAAGACGGCGAGAGCAGGACTGGAAGCCAACTACGATCCTGGGGAAAGACGGGATTATACCCCCAATTTCCCGCATCCGATCCTTCCTAGCTGGCCATACCTAGTGATAAAGGAACAAGAAAAACCCATGTCCGTGACAGCAGGAAAGACCGCTGCCGTGGCGCAGAGATAACGCCGCTCTGCTATGCTTTTATGTAAGAGAGTACATAACTCTAGAAACGCGGCCGGAAGTCAGCGCGGCAATAAGCAGCTGCGGCCTCAGATAGGATGGGGGCCAGAGACCATGGCTTTTAGCCCCGGACGACGTGAATGCATGTGCAATGGGAATGTCTGATAAAGAACCAAAAGGCGCCGAGCCAGGCTAGACAAATGCCGAGACCAAACAAAATCGTTTCTGTTTGTAGCTTATCTCTGCGCATTACGCTATGGATTTCCTCTCATGACAGCTGCTAACCGTTTTGATGTCCACGTGCCTTGTCACGGGACCGATCCAAGTGTAAGATCTTCCCCCTTAGTAATCCCTATGCAGCCATGCGTCCAGACGCAGTGCCGCCTGCAGTGCCCTGACCGCCACGTCCCAGCTCTCCAGGCTCATCTGCGCCGTGCACACGCTCAGCACGCTGCGCACAAACGCTGCCGACGGCGAGTCGCCGGGCGCGCTCGCCACGACAGCCAGCGTGATCCACATAAAGACGCCCAGCACGCCGTGCCACGTCGCCGCCAGCGACACGCGCCAGGCTGCCGCCCACAGCTGCCAGAAGTCGTCTGGTTGCACCATGGCGCTGAACGGCCGCCGCGCAAGGATGGCGTCGCAGTAGAGCAGCGCCACCTGTCGGACAGCCGGGTACAGAGCATCGCCCCCAGACATGGTCGCCGATGGCGATGCACCACCTTGAACCTCCGACAGCAGCTCGGCCGCTGCCAGAACGTCGGTATCCGGCAGCTCCGGCGCATCGTCCGGAAGCCGTCTGATCCGGTTGCGGATCCACTCGGCCGTCGTCTGTATCTTCTGCAGGTCCTTCGCAGACGGGTCACGTGGAAGGCCCAACACAGCTTCGACCAGGAAGCGCACGTCATCCAGGATGGATGCTACCGTCGGGTGCATGCCCAGGGCCTCGGCACACTGGTCAAACGGCATCAGCTGGGCCACCAGCGGCGTGTTGTGTCCAACGCGAAAAGGCACCTGCGGAGCCGCGCTCTGGAAGCTTAAGCCGGCCCGCGCGTAGAGTGACATGGCGAGAGCCGTGCCCGATCTGTGCATACCAGATAGATATATGGTCCTTGTCAAGGGTCAGCTAAAAGCAGTTGGCTACATGGACGAACAGATGAGGAACTAACGCAATGGCCAGCTTGCTGGTCAGGCCGTTTAAGCCCAGCTGCTTCGATCCATCACGCATGCGAAGCATCTCGTAAAGGGCACTCAGGTGTGCATGGAGGCTGGTGGTATCACCTCGGTACCACTGGTTCATGACCATCTGGACGGCGGCCAGCATGGTGGCGTCGTTTGGGCTGCCCAACATTGTCCTTCTGGGATGAAGCTGGGCAGTGAGCTTCGTGACGGTGTGGCTCATGTATGTCCCCGCCGCCATGCGGTCAACGTGTTTGGCTTCGCTCAGGAAGCAGGCCGAGGTATACAGGGTCACCTGGCTTAACAGGGGAATCTGGAGGCAGGTGGGTGCAAATATGGAGGCGTCGGCATAAGGTTCGGCTATATTGGAGTGGCTATCCAGACATAGCGTGAACTGGGAGATCAAGGCTATATCTAGAGGCATGGTGAGCATAGCTGGCTTGATCACCAGTCAGAAAGGCCAGGGGACACCCACATGTCTGCACCTGGCCAAGGCTCTGCCCGTCTGCAAGCAATGGTCCGGCGGGACAGAAACTGCTGGCAGTCGGAGGGGCCGTCCAGGTCAAGATGCGCAGCCAGGAGCACATTGTGTTGGCTCCTCCAAGCGCGTCTGGGCAGCCGGGCTGTAGATCGGGAGATAGACAGTGGGCCTCTAGAAGCGAAAACGCGTCGGCCAGAACCTGCCCATGCACGTCGCTGCCGTCCACATTGGCGATGCTATCGCAGTAGGGCTCCCTCGACAGAAACGGGTCTTCGGGCTCCATGCCAAAGCCGGGCCAACTGCCCAGAGAGCTGTTCGGAACGTTGTGATCATCGCCAGGGCCGATATCCAAATAATCTTCACTGAAAAGAAGAGCAGACGCCGTATGCGATGCTTCCAAGGGTGGCCCCCATGGCCCATCAAGGCTGAGCGGTGGGCCAGCCAGCAGATTGTAGGAAGCGGGGAAAGTCGCTGCTTGTGGCAATAGAAGCGGCGTCGGAAGGGTGTGCATCAGCGGGAAGGGTGACAGGACAGGGTTCTGGGTGAATGGGGGGTCGCTTTGACGCGGTAGAACGATCTGGAAGACTGGATCGCTCTGAACGCCGGCAAGGTGATTTGGATGGCTGCTAGTCAGAAGGGGAACACGGAAGCAAAAGAGCAGAAGGATACAATACAGACTGTAGGTTGCGTACATTGACTGCTTGTATTCACAAACGGGCAGAGGAAATCGCTTTGCGCAGTTTCCGCAAGGCCGGCCCTGGTTGCACTGAGTCTTGAGTCAGACAAGGATGGGATGCAGAGGGAAATGAATCGCCACCTTTTGTTTCCGACGCCGACATTCACCACAGCTGGTGGTCGGCCGCTCCACACGTGGCGATCGAATGCGGACATGTATGTCTTCTGCTGGCGTCTGGCTGGGCAGTATCAGCGACCTCGGCAAGACAGGTACGGCTTGGAGGCCTGTAGGACCGTCGATGAAGCCTGGTTGCGGCAGCGCAGAGCAGCCGTCGTCTCGCTGGCCGGCCATAGTTCGAGTAGACGAGGGGGCGGCGGCGGATAACAAAAAGGAAGGAATCAAGCGGAAGATATCGGTGTGCAGGGAGGGAATAAAAGAGAATATAGGGTCGCAAGAGGCCGAGCTGCCTATGGTCGCCCCGCTTTCTTTACCTTGTTGCGGCCCGTGTGTCTTTGTCATTTTTCCAGCTGTCGACAGTTTGCTCACCCTCTGTTTATCTTACATTTTACAGCATCGTTGCGGAGAATCTGCAAAGCCGGCTGGTCGGTAAGGCTGAAGGATTAGCAAAGGTTGGTGGTCTAGACCATATACAGAACTAGTCAGTCTCAGCGGGGGGCGTTTTATTCAGGAGACACGCGTGCTTGGGCCCATTCGTTGGGGCAGACGCATATGACGGACAGAGCTGGCTTCCTGCTGTGGGGACTCCAGAACGTCATTCGGGAAGAGCATAGGCCGGCCTACTCGCAGATGGCGCGTGAGATCGAAAAGCTTATGCGAGAAGGGTGTAGCTGAAGAGGCAGGACACCCTACAGGTCGGAAGCTACAAGGTTCTCGAGCGAGGCTTATCTCTGGCGGTGGCCCGTCTCTGCCGCCAAGATTGTTTGACAATGAAGACGCCGCAGTGAGTCAAAGAAAGCCGGCGTGTTGCTAACGTGAAGTGCAGCCCAAAGGTGAACGAGCTGATGCCTGGCTGCAGGGTGGCTGTGATTGCTGACCGGTGAGTGGCTGGCTATGCAAAAGAAGAAAATCTTGTCACAGGGAAGCGCGCAGAATCAGCGGTGAGAAAAAAAGCCGTTGCTGTTTATGGAATTGAAGCAGATTTAGAATGCGCAGGCAATGCTCGCTGTTTCTCGCTTGTCGACCTGCTCTTCTACACCCCCATTATTTCCAAAGAAGCCTGCACAAAGGGTGAGTGTCTGGTCATCGTTTGTACGGTCGTAGAAAGTCAATCAATGTTCCGCAAGTGGGCTGACGACAGGGCTGGTTACTGTGTTCCCGGGCGCGATCCCGAGAGTGCTGTTGGACACATCCTCGGGCTTCTGCGCGTACCAGAAATAGTAGGGCATGTATCGGTGGATCTTTGTGTCTTCCAGGGAGCGGCGGGCGTGGGCGATGATGGCCTGACGGGCAGTGGCTTCGATTCTGAGGGCCTCAAACGGACGGCCAGCTATGGCATTCATAAATTCAGAAATAGCCATTTTCTGATAGAGACCAATGAGGCGTAGCGTCTTGTCTCGGGCCCAGACACCAATAGGCACCTTCTTGGGGATGCACTGGATGTTGACGAAGCCGGCAGCCCGCAGAACGGCCTCCAGGCGCTGAGGGATTAACACATCCATGCCGAATAGTTTAAAGGCCTTGGCGCCGAGTTCGTACATGTACTTGAGCGGGTCGTCGTCAGGCATGGTGCCGTCATCACAGAGGATCTCACCTTGCAGCTCTTGCAGCTCGACCCAGCCGCCGGGCTTGAGGCTCCTGTTCAGGTGAGTCAGGCGGGGAGGGGAGGCGTGGGGAATGAAAGACAGCAAGGGAAAAGAGGGAAAATGAAGAGAGAAAATGAAGAGAGAAAGAGGAAATACCCACGCAAAGCAGTTGCCAAGTACTCTGGGGACGTCTTGCAGGACGACAGTCATGAAACGAAAGTGGACCAGGTCAATGTTGCGGGCGAGCCAGTCGTTGTTGCAGTCGTCCACGAGGAAGTCGACATTGGGTGGTACCCAGATCGGCTGGATGGGTGTCTGGTCAATGCCGCGGACGTGTGCACTGGGATATCTGTCGCCGACTGCATCGTTAGGGGGGATGGGGGAAGACAAGGGGAGGACGAGGCGGTCAGGTCTTACCGTCAATGGCCCAGATACCTTTTGGGACGATCAGCATGCTTCGATACTGTGCGGACGGCATCTTCCGGAAAGGGGACACCAGACATACCGGTGCCGGTGCCAATGTCCATGATCTGCTGGGGGCTGTCGCCGACGGGCGCGTAAAACAGCTTGCCGTCGGTCAGCTCCAGCATCATGGCATGTTTCATGTCCTCGCGCCTCTGCTCGTCGTCGTCGTCGGGCAGCGGGTACCGGCCATTCTTGAAGTGGTGGTAACGCCGGCCGTGTTCGAACGTGTGGGCGTAGATGCTGGACGTGGCGCTGGTCGAGCCGAAAGACTCGTCGCTGCCGGTCTCGTAGCCGGTCTCATAGCCGTCGACCCGGTCAAACTCGCCAGCGTTGTCGCCCTCCTGGCTGCTTGCGGCCTCGATCGCAGAGCCGCTGAGGGTGCCTACATTTGCAGTAGCGGTAGCGCCAGCGCCAAGACCGGCCGTCTGCACGGAATCCGGATCGTTGCACATCGTGGCCGTCTGCGGTGCGGACGAGCAATCGTCTCCTGAAAAGGTGGTGCGGGAAAAAAGAAAGGTTCAGAACGGCAAGAGTGTATTCCAATCTAGCCGGTCGACAGGGCACAAGGACAAGGGTGGAAAAAAGGACGTCCAACAGACAGAAGCAGGGCCACGAGGAGCGATTGTCAAAATGTGGGTGTGAAGGAAGTCGGGCACATTGCTCTGCGTCAATTTCGCGAGGCGTACGAGCAGACAAGCCAAGGATGCTAAGGACAGGTCCAGAAGGCGCAGACGCATGGACAGATCGTCTCAAAAGGACAAAGTAGTCTCTGGCGAGGCAAGCGCTATCACTCCCCCCTCGATCCCCTCTTGCCCAAACCGGTTGTGATATATCAAAAAGTACGACGTTTCGCATGCCACTTGATGTCACGTGGGAAGTTGTGTGCGGTCATTCGAGGTATTGCGCATGGAGACAAGAACACAAGATTCGTCTCTGGCAAACGAGTCTCTTCCTCCTCAAGGACTCATTGTGGCGCGTTCCCTCGGCAGCAAGAAATCTTACGGGCAACATACGATCAGGATACCAACAGCGCTACATAGTAGCACTGGCTTACAGAGACCCTCTCTCCCCGGAAGCTAAGACTGTTTAGCGTTCGTTTGGCGTGCATCCCCGCCAGACGGCGGCCCCAGTAATTAGTGCGCTGTGGGCCAGGCCTAGGCCAGTTACGCCGAACGGCCGTGACACTTAGTCTTTGTCAAAGGAGAGCTCGGCCTCCTGGACGGACTGCATGACGGCGGCGCCGCCACGGGTCACCAGGTGACGTCATAGGTGGCGAATTCGTGGATGCGAACGTCAGCGGGCGTCGTAGATTTTGACGAGGGCCTGGATGTAGTTGTCGACGTGATGGCAGGCCTGTCCGCCGTGATTGTCAAACCACGGGCACCCAGTAGCGCATCTCGTCGACCTGGTGTGTCCGCATGGACTCGAGCGCGGCCTCGCCCTGGAGGCTGGTCGTGCTGTCGCTGTTAAGCAAGATCGTTGGGAATGGGCCTGTGCCTTCCTTTTCATTCCGTATGGCATTTGTAGACTGCAGCCGAGGGACAGACCGCCGGATAGGGTAAGGTGGCTGCGTTGACGTCTTATCACACCCTGCCGCATTCAAGGCGCAACGGAACAATCCAAACAGCACAGACGGCATTCATGACATGAAATCAATTGTCATCGTCCTGTAGTAGCAGTTGCTGTAAAACAACCCAAAATGACTCAAAAGGCAAAACCATCCAGATGTCCGTTGTCCATTTCTCATGATTCATCCTCTATCCCTGGGTATCTCCTTGTTTTGCCTTGTTCTCCAGCGCATCATCACCGGTTCCTGTATTCTGGCTTTCGCGCCTTGTTGACCGGAGGCGGCCTCTCGTCATCGTCCAGCGGATAGGGCGCGCTTCCGGCCACGCCCGTTGCCGTGTATGTCGCCCGGCGTCGGCCACCCCGTTCACCGCCGCGGCTGCTCGGCCGTCCGTGGCCCTCCGGCAGCGGTGTCTTGGGCGGCAACGGTGGCGGCTCGACCCGGTATGTTGCTGGTGCTGCCGCCTGTCTGCGGGTGTCTGCGGCTGCGTAGCGCCACTGCTCTGGCGTCGGTGCTGTTACCGTCAGATGGTCGTCGCCACCGGCAGCCGCTCCCGCGCTGTGGGCACGCGCATGGCCGCTGCTGACCGGGATGGACGCCGTAGACGCCAGCTCGGACGACGTGCCCGGCTGCTGCTGGAACCGATCGGCCGAGCTCCGTGGCGACGGATTGCCGTTGTTGGCCACCGACAGACGGTCCGTGTTGTTGGACTCGTACGACTGCCGCGGGCTGTGCATGGCTGAGCTGCCGGATGGCGTCAGGACCGCCGGCACGTCTGCGGGCAGCTCCACGGCCAGCGGCATCGAGATCTCCGGCGACTGCAGGTACTGCATGTACTGCTGCTTCGGCTCTGGCACCCCAGCCATCTGCCTGTTCAGCCGCACGTGGGCGCGGTGGATCTTGGCTAGCTTCGTCGCCGAGGCCTGCACCATGCCGCGCTCTTTGTGGCGCGACAGGTACCGCTTCGTGCTTGTGCTGATTTCCGCCAGCCGGTGCCACTCGTTCATACCAAACTCACCCACGCCCACCTCGACGTTGAGCCGGTAGTAGTTCTCCACGTTGACGCCGCGCTTCGACAGGTGCTCGCGCACCATCTCGTTGTGTGTCTTCTCGCAGCCCTCGATCTTGGCCACCAACCGTCGACGGGCCTCAGCAAACTCTCCCATGAATCCATCGTACCACATCGGATTGTTGTCGCTGCCCGCTGGCCGCTTGCCCGTCCCCACGCTCAGAAACACGCCCACCTCCCGGCCCGGCCACTCGTTCACTGTCGCCTCGTCCAGGGCATACGGCGATGGGTTGAACGCCCCCGCGCCGTCGTCGTGGAACACCGATTGTCCAATCTGGATCGGCTTGAACGCCAGCCCAATCGAACACGTCGCTCGTCCAGCCTCCCAGATCCGGCAGTCGAACTCGGGCGCCGGTTCCCGTCGGGAGTCGTATGATCGCAGCATCGCCGGCTCCTCGCCTCGTGGTGCTCCCTTGTACGTGGCTGTGACAACTCTGGTACAGTTAGTTTTTTGTTCTTGTTCTCCTTCTCCTTTTGCCTCTCCTTCACACTCACGTCTTTGTCCGACACTCTCGCGAGTCGTACAACAGCGCATTCGGATCCCCCCGGTTGTAGTTGTTCGTAAAGTAGTATGGCCGTGCCATCTGCGATGCTGGACTGCGCGCGCTGAAGCTGACCACGCTGGCGTTGCTGGCATGGCGTCTTGGCACCGAACTCGTCCGTGAGCCAGCCCCCGAGCCCAGAGGACTGCTGATGCTGCCGCTGCCCGACCGCGAATCCTTGCCTTCGCTCTCGTCCACCGTGTGTTCGCGCACTGCCTCCATGATCGCTTCCTGCAGCTTGGACGCCTTGAAGAGTGTCGACCGCGTCGGGATGCCCAGAATCGTCTTGTCCGTCTCAAACACCATCCGCGTCATCCGCACGTACAGCTCCTTGCACGTCTCAATGTCGAGCCGTAACCGCCCCAGCATCAGTGCGATCAATCCGCCCGTGCCCGTGCCGACGATCAGGTCGAAGTGGTCTGCCGGCTTCGGAATCTCGTTGCGATGGGGCGCACGCCCCTCCATCTCGACAAACGTGCGGTGCATCACCTCCTGCAGGATGATAAAGATACTGTAGCCGCGCACACCGCCGCCATCTGGAAGACAAAAACAGTCCTGGTCAGTACTCCTCTTGGTCCAGCCTTTCAGAGTTCCAGTCGACCCACAAACGTACCTAGGGATAAGATCCGCAAAGGCGGACCCTTGGTGGTATCTTTTCGTTTCAAATTCGTCGAATCCATGCTTGCGCTGCAATGTGTCGAGGGGAAAGTGTGAATGTGTGATTCTCGGGGAGAGGACTTGTCCGAACTATTGAGGAAAAGGCTCTATTGAGGAAAAGGCCACGAGCTTTAACGCGACGCTAAGGACAAGAATAGACCGCCTTGTAGATCGCCCAACGAAACGGAATGCGCAGGAACGCTTTGCTGGCTGTCCACTCGTCTCAGCTGCTGCGCGGGTAGTGATGCAGGTCGAGCGAAGGAGGCGCAGGCCCGGAGCGGACGTTTAGACTCTGTCCGTCCAGATGATGACGGCGTTTTGTTTTGGTGTGTCGTTGAGTGGCTGTTTTCGCTACAGGTGACGAAAGAGGGGCGTTGCAGCGACGACCCTGTAATTTGGACAGAACGGCCTTGACGGCGCATAAGCTTAGCCGAAGCGAGCTTTGGCTGCCTCTCCCTCCTCCTTTCCCTGTTTTCGCCCTTGATATCACCCTAGAATCTATCACGGGTCGTCTTTAGGCAGCCATGTAGACAAATACCTTCTTGGCCACGCCTTTTCCTGTGATCTAGGAGTACCCCGCTAAGAGGCGCAATTGTGGCTGTGTATCCTCAACGCCACTGTCATTTCTACACCAAATCTCGGGGCGCTATTTTCCCGAGGGGACTCGATATTCTAACAAGTTGCTGTTCACCACTGCGGGACCTTTCCACAAGCAAACGCCATTTCAGTGGACCGCTGCATAACCACCGGGCTGTGGCGAAACATGGATCCGAATCCGCCGTCTCCTATTCGCTCATTTGCGCGGGTTGCGGAATTGCGATGGCTAACCGAGTATACTCCGTATTCTTGTGCCTTTTTAGAGACAAAATGATCACCCTTGGAACTGTTGCAACTGCCTTATCGGCGATTGTTTCTCGGCCTGCTTAAACTGAAACCCCCTTTCATGTTGGGCATCGACGACATTTCGGACTCCGATATTGTGCCTGCAACAGCCAGAAAGCACATTATTACCTGATTATCTCATCTGGTAGCTTCCTTTGCTGACACTGCAGCGAACCGTTTCATATTTGTTGGTGGGAAGCACAACAGCATTGTATCCGACCCAGGGCTGACTGTCAAAGTTTGATTGGTCATTTATGCAGAGCTGCAGGACCTACAGGAGAGTGCCGTTGATTGGTTACCATAACTCATGGGAATGGCCGTCGAGCAACAGATATCAGATTCCGCCTAGCCTCGGCCGAAAGCCTGCTGGATTGGCACAGGTAGTTGCAAGTGCCGAAACCTCTCGGGGACAGGTGCGGCCTGGTTTGACTTGTTTGGTTGGCACGACAGTACCATTGCAGGATGTACTCTGTAAAATGCAAACGGAACTATTGTAATACAGAGTACGGAGTACTTCATGGTATTCCGTACAAAGGTAACAATCGGTATGGAGACAGCAGGTTTTTCTCGTACGAGTCGGCCAGTCTGCCGACGATGATCGACGGCGAACCCATCGCAGTGGATTGCAATCATTTTCTGGGACAGCTTGCAAGGCAAGATACCCGCGGCAAGACAAAGGCAATAGTCCGGAGTTCTCCGTCTTCCACGCATCGCTGACGATCGGACAGTGTGCGGCACACGGTCAAACCGCCAGCGTGGTTCTCGCCCCACTTGCACACATTTTTCCGGAAGAGCTAATGACGACCGAAGCGAACCAGATTGCGGGGACTCTTGGTACTCTTCTTTATTCCATTTCCTGCGTTCGTATCTCGCGCCTGCAGAGTAACGATACCTCTGTCCTGCAACTACGTCGACACTATATTAGCAGCACACGTAGTCTGCTTTGTTGGCAGACGGCACCTGGCCAGACCCAACCAGAGGCCAGTTGTGCCTCAGTGGACTGTCAGGCCACAAATCTGCTCCTTACTGTCCTTGCCTCTGCAAGTCTTCGTGCTCGACCGTGCTTTTTGCCAGTGGGGTCTTGTTCTCTGCTATCCAACGCCAAAGTCTCCCCATTCATGTACGCCAAACGTCGTACTCGTGCTTCGCCCACCGCTTTCTGGCCCCTTTGCTTTAAATACCCCTCGTCACCCGACCCGACAGCTTGGTTCACCAAAGACAAATAAGACAAAACGTCCATTTGCTCTTGTTTCAGCCGCATCATCCCCCCCGGTATCACCACCCTCAGTTGCCGGTCACCTGGACATCGCTCCGACTTTATCGGACAATATTACTGCCGTTCAGTATCGGAACATGCCTGACTCGGCCGATATCATCGAGCCTGGCCTCGAAGACAACTCCAGCGGCACCGGCGAGTTTGAGCCGCTCGAGTATACGGCTGATGAGCCAAGTTTGCACCAATCTCTTGGCTCGGCAATTTACAGACACTCCTTTGAAAACGGCAGAAGGTGGCTTCTGACTCTTTGCCCCGCCCCCTCTTTTCCGGCTGTCTTTTCGTAAGCAGAATTAGCTCACGAATGTTCTCTTCTTATCAGATACCACTACTTCCGAAATGGGAAATATCCGATACCTAACGACGACATTGAACAGACCCGCGACGATATGAAGCATGCCCTCCTACTAGAACTTACCGGCGGACGACTGATCCATGCGCCTATCGGGAACAACCCGCAGAAAATAATCGATATCGGAACTGGAACAGGTATGTATTGTCCTCGGTTCGAATTGGTACTCGCACCATGTACTAACACCGTTTTAGGCATTTGGGCAGTTGATGGCAAGCAGAAATTCTCACTTAATTCAGCATTTGCCCGTTAAGAGACTTGCTAACGATCCTGTGCAGTTGGAGACAGGTATCCTAGCGCCGAAGTCATCGGTGTCGACCTCTCTCCTATTCAGCCGGTCTGGTAAGCAGTGTGTCGCCTACTGCACATAACTCGGCCTGACCTAGGTTGAACCAGGTTGCCACCGAACGTCAAATTTGTTATAGATGACGTCGAAGACGAGTGGTTGGTAAGAGCATATTCGAATCCGCTATTTGTATCTACGACTAACAGCAGGGAGACGGGCTACGGGAAATATGAATACGTCCATGCTCGGAACTTGATATCGTTCACCAGCAACCCCTCTAAATTATTGGCCCGATGTTACGAGTGAGTCACCACCAGCTGAACCCGGTCGATCTCAGCTGACACGTGGCACCAATAAAGGAACATGAAACCCGGGGCTTGGATTGAAGTATGCGACTTTGGCGCCGACGTCCAATGCGATGACGGCTCCATGCCCCCGGATTGGCCCTTGAAACAAATGTTTACCAAGCTGGCCGTGGCGATGCACAACCTCGGAAGGGATATCCAGATTGCGCCACGGGTCGGGCAACTCATTGAAACGGCCGGCTTTGTCAACCTTACGCGGAAAGTGTACAAGGTGCCCGTGGGGATATGGCCGGCCGACAAGACACTGCGCCTTGTGGGCATGTACATGCGCCAGGTCAACGAGGATTTTCTGGACGCCGTGGCCGCGAAGCCATTTCAGACACTTGGCATGACGGAAGAGGAGATCTCAGCGTTCATGTCCGGCGTCTTGGACGCACTATACGACCGGTCCGTTCACAGCTACAACTGCTACTATATCTGGGTGGCTCAGAAGCCGGTCGATGCGAAAGACTGAAACTGTATGGTGGGTTTGGCACATGCGCTCTCGACGTCAAGAGAACATGATCTACGAAGCTTACGACTCTTTAATTATGTACATAACTCGCCGTCGCAGTATTCCCACCGACTGAGATTAGTAGTTGCTATCACAATTGAGATGGCGATTTGTGGAAAAGGATTATTTGTATGACGCAATGGTCACGTGGCTGCTTCTCCCTTGCTGTCAACAAGAGCCCTAAACAATGGCTGTTGGCGGCTGACGAAGATGTCATCTCTTCTTCATTTAACAAAATGGCCCACTACCCCTCAACAAAAAATCCACCCAGAGCTTGATCTCTTCCAATTTGACTTCGCAGACCAGGGTGCCATTACAACTCGCAATTCCACCGGCTGCGCCAAAAGCACACCAAAAGCATGGACGATTTTGTTCTCGTTGATTATGTTCTCTCGAAGGGCTCCGACGATCAATCCGGCACCGAAGCTAACCTGAATGGGAAGGATCCCCGGGGAACTACTGCCAAAATTATGGATCCGAGCTCGCCTGGTTCCCAACCGACAGACACATTACCAAAGGACGACAGTGACGAGCGTCTTATAGACACATGCGATTATATTTATAGCGCGTTGGATAACTTAAAATCTGACGCGCAAAGCGTCAAGCATCTACAGCAACTTGTCGCCCGTTTATCTCGTGAAGCAGCCTTCAATGAGGATGAGCGGAGACAGCATCTAGAAGTCTTGAAAACTTACTTTAAGTCTACATCCAACGAAAGACAGCTTTCTGTGAAGGTAAAGGAACTAAATTGCGACGTGGACCGGCTCGAGTCCCTTCTGGACGAACTCGCCGAAGAATCAAAGAAGCACCTCGTCGAGGCGGAATACTGGAAGGAGCAAGCGACCGGCTGGATGAAACAAGCTCGCGTGTATCGGGAGGGTTTGCTACGCCAGGGTAAACAGCCAGCAGATTATCTTCAATGATGTAGGATCCAAATTGACAAATGTCTTTGCTGCTACTGGCATCTTGGCATCTGTACGGAGTTTGACAATGTCTTTTCCGACTCCATACTATTGCGGCACAGACACGCTTTTGATAGATAGCTCAAGCCTTACACCACAATACACACTTTTTTCTTCATTTGCAACACTCTCATAGTCTGGGCTTAGTCTGTGCAATGCATTTGCACACAGGTGTGAAGGATGGCAGATGTGCAGGACCAACTGGAAATATCTGCTTCGTCCACTCGTAGATGGCGAAAGAATGCCGTTTGCTAATATACTCTTCGTGTTCTACCTGATTATCCAAGGCTTTACATCTGTGCTTACTGCCCTTGCCTCGGCGTCCTTTATGGGCATGAAATACCCGTCACCAGCGGCAGCCAAGGCCTGAAAGTGCGGCATATTCGTCCGAGCCCATTCTTCTTCGCAGATTCGGAGTTTTCATCTGATTATCAATCTTTTGGAAAATAACAACGTTGGGGTCCGTTCCTTTGGTCTGCTAATGCCGGCCTTGGGAGTCGTCATCACCCATGACCCATACCGTGCGGAGGATTTTGTCTCCTTCCGTACCTAGACATTGTCCCATTCGCCTACTGCATCCTTGCAACGCTCATTGCCGCAGTCATCGGACCAATTGCTCCCTGTCCGCGTGCGTGAGATCAATATATTGTATTTCCGTCGGATGCCGCCTGGGAACACAACCCGATCGCTTACGTCCGTGTACTGGACGTTGACAAAGTACTTTGGGGTGTTGAAGTGTTTCGTCTGCATCAAAGTCATGGCAGTTGCTAGCTTCTCCTGTTGCTCCAGCGTAAAGTGGGTCACATATTCAAGATCCTAAAGAGGCATGGCGATGTTTTTATATCTTACTAAGAATCCTGAGCTCCTGGGAGGAATACCAGCGTGGTAGTAGCAGAACGGTACTTTCTTAGCTTATATAGTCAATGGATACTGTCTCAGAAATTGGAGCAGATCCCGACCGCAAATGTACAAAACAAGTAATAGCATCGCCGACCCGGAAATACGGATTGTGTGAGTATCATTGACTCGACAAGTGATAGCTAAGCAGTTATTCCTAGGCCGTTCTCAGTCACCGTAGTTCTCGGCATATAGGGGTGGAGGAATTAAGCCAGCTCGAGAAGTAAATTGTAGTATTGTTACTCATCATATCGCATTAGTCTGCTAATAAAATAATTATAGTTAGGACTTTAGCGATAGGCGAACAGGAACATGAGTTAAAACGATGCTCGGCCAAAAATACATCTGGTCCGCATACTGGAGACATGAAGAGGATAAGAGTAGGCGCGTGTCTTGTCTTCTGCTTATAATGGTATCAATCACAATCTGAGAGTATGCTCGACTCGTGTAAGTGCGCCGCTAAATTCCTTCGCTATTTTAAGATGGGCAATGCATGTAATGGATCGGTTGCAGATGTAACATACATAATTCAATATATCCCGTTGATAGCCCTACCAACAGCACGAACTCGGGCCAATCTCGCATTCGCCGCAATCTGATAAAGTCAGCAGCCGCTTTTATATGTGTGCAATATCACAAAACGTACCAGTTGAGCTGTCTGTTGATTCACCACAAGACCAGCATCATTGCCTACTCCTGACAAGACACTCGTAATCCGCTCCAAGTCTTCCTTTTCGGATTCTTCGATCCCCATACTATACCTGAATTCTGCGCCGCTTCCACGTCTCCACTCGATAAACCAGCGATGAGTGTCAAATGCGCACAACATGGTGCGGTTTCCCAGCGTCCAACCTGCCTGCAATCGCCCCTCTACCTCTTGGATAAGCTCTATTGATATCAGGCTTCGTACCGAAGGGTTTTCGGGTAGCAACATCTGAGAGTTTCCGTTCTCATAGCGAACCAGCAAGAGTTCATGTAGACCAAATGCGACGAAATCAATGCATTCGTCTTTACGCGGGTGGTTCCTTTCAAGTTCACGTACTAAAGACTGCCATGTCGGGGGGAAAGTATGCAGTTCCGGGCCCCAAATGCAAATTTTCGTGCTATAGCGGACAAACCAGCTGATGCCATCCGGGGCAAAAGCCACATAAGTTGCACGTCCTCGACCTGGATTGGCGAGTCCGTTTGAGCCGCGCGTGACGAGCTGAGTTGGGAGGACTTCCATCATATCTTTTGGGCCTCGGGCCGCCCCTGTTGCAGAGGTACGTTAGAACAATATACATTTGGCAAGCATTGCCGCACAGTAGCTTACAGCCGCCATCGACTCTCTGGGCCCAGTGATAGCTTCCAGGGCCAGTGCAGAATGCAGATAGTTTCATGGCATTCCACTCATACGACCTAAAGTTTCCTTCATAGTCGGGTGGTAGGCTTTGGCTAGAACGGGTTTCAGCATACTAGCTTATTTGCCATAAGATTCAAACTTACTAATCTAGCACAGATCCCTTGGCAACTACGAATGACCTGGGCACATTGCCCCAGGCGAAAAAAGCTGCCATTGTTGAGTTGAGTCGAGGATCACCACGGGACTATCGTGATATGTAGCGGCGGAAAAAAATGCAGGACGAGGTCAGGTTTCGGTGACAGTTATGTAGTCACATAGTGTCTGAAAAACGCCTTGCTCGTATGGGCGTACCCCACTTCAAGCCATGCTGCCAAGGCTGACCGGTTCAGCCCCAAGACCTTATCTCCAAAACGGATGTCGTGCAATCTGCTCGGCAAATAGCACCCCAGAATACTCCGTATAAACGGGGGTTTAGGTAATAGCGTGGGGCATGGAGTTTATCTAACAGCCCGATGGCAGAGCTTGTCTTACATATGGAGATAACCTTGTTGCACGACGCAGTGCGGGATCAAAGGAATGATGAAAAATGCCGCAACCGTAGGAAGAAGGAAGTGCACTGCCTAGATAAGTGGGACATGGCACAGGGATACTCTCGTTGGTGAGATATACGAGCTCGACTAGACGCTAAAAGACAGCATACTAACGCGGAGTGACAATGTTTTTGGCTGTATTTTCTCCTTTTTAAAGTAGCGGCACTACATCAGAATAGGCCGGCCACAGACAAATTGTTTGCTAGGACGAAGAAAGACATTACTAATAAAGAACTATTTAGAGTTAAAGCTGCTCCTTTTACTAGTGTCTTTTAAGAATTGCCTTTAAGATTGTTGCTACCACTTTACGTTTAGCTTATATCTTTGTACGGGTATCCTTTGATCCGTTTGTTGTAATTCTTCACTTCAAAATAAATTAGAACTAGCTTGGTGTAATACGGATGCAGTATATATGTAGCAACTTGTTTGCACGGAGATAACGGCAACCGGTCTCGTAACTATTGCATTTGTATTACCCTCTACTGTTACGCCACGACGTGATCTGTTGGATTACGTGGCGCTGCCGCTGTATTTATACTGTCATTTTTGGTATCTTTGCCGTACATCTCGAGATAGTCAACAACTACTACAATCTATCATCACTCATCTATTACTAGTCTACGTAACTATTGCTTCATTTCCTGCGCACCTAGAAGACTTCCCCGTTTTGCGGATGACTTGCCAACCCCCTTGGCTGATGTACGACGCCGAATATCACAGGATATTTGCACAACGATCCCATTGAGAAGGAAACCGTCGCTGAGGATAATCTGACAAAAGTATCATCGATACGGCGCACCTGGGACACGTAAACATCATCTTGGTGCCTATAACATCTACACAATAGTGTAAAAGTAAGTGCAACTTACCTTGCATTATAACTTTACGTTGGCTAGATAGGGTTTTCCGTAAAGGGTTCTATTATTAGCTTACTTTAGGCCGGTATAGTTACTAACTTCGTTGTCTAAGTTTGTACGGAGTATATAAATTAGATAATAGCGGGCAAAACAACAAGTAGGAGTTTTGTGGGTAGAAATCGGCGAAAACATTAAAAAGAAAGTCAGAAGAAAGTTATTAGTAGGATTAAAAAAAGGAATGGGATATTAGATCGATCTTCGTCTGTACCGCCTCCGTCCTACAATAATAAACTGATCGACTTACGTTAACCTTCCGCTTCGTTGTTCCTTTATAACTCGACTCGGCGGCAGACAAAACCTTTGATCTTGATTGCGGATGTCTGCAGTATCCGAGGTGCTGAGCAAGGTCTTGTTACGTCCTAGGTCGTGCAAGAAGTGGGAGCACTGCGGGTCGAATGATATTAAAGAGGCTAGTCTGTGCGTCGAGATGATTGTCTGGCTAGGTGGTACGTTTGTCGGGCTGCCTTCCTCGGTCGTTTGTTTTCCGGAACCTAATCCTGTCGCGGACAGAATTGCGTCCCGGAGGTTCTTGCCCCGGTGGGCCAAGACGTAAGTCTTAATTGCGTGCTCCGGTATGTCGTCTCTAGGGAAGCTGATGAAATCGTTCAACAGACGTAGTGGCGTTTTTATGCTCCGGCGTCATTGCAGAAGGCCGAGTGCCTTCCGCAGAGTGCTGCCCATAAACGCTTCAGACCAGTCGTGTGATTCAGCAGTCGCTAGGAGGACTTGTCCTAAATACAGCTACTAAGGATGTCCGGTTTCAGCACAGTCGTTCTGTATTTATGAAGCCCAGGGTTGGCGAGGAGCCGCTGTGGTGTAAACAGAACATCCGCGGCCTCTGTGGCATACAAAGCAACCCTCGACAATTCGGTCGCCGGCAGTGCAAACTCGAGCCTATACCGTCAATATTTAATGTCCTCGATCTTGTTTAGGAAAGGAGTCGCCGACACAAACAGCAGTCGTTCGGCATTTATTTTCCTTGCCGGCCAGTTGAACGACGATGCTATACGTCGGAAAAGTTGGGCTTTGTCCCAGACCACGATACTAAAACAAGCACCGTGAAGGAATTCTTGTAGGTGTAGTGCTTCGTGTGGGACCCGGTCGATATCCTCGTCGCCGTCGTCATTGCCAACCGCCATGTTGTCAGCGTTGCAGCACCTTCGTGTCATAGTAATATACGACGACAAGAAGATGTATCGGGATGTCTTGAGCTTCGTATACGCTTTAAGCCCTATGGCATAACAATGCCTTGTAACCTCTGTATAAATAGGCTGCATAGCCGAGCTAGTTCTTCCTCTTGCTGCTCTTTATTAAACTGCGCGTTGCAAATCTTCCGCTCGCTCGGATCCTTGAATACTTTGGATGACGCATAATACACCCGGGTGGTGAAATAGTCATGGCGGATCGAGTCTAGCTCGTAGAATGTCTGGCTAAAAGCGGCATCCGGAACGACGGCAAGCAAGGGCCCGTGCAACGTATTCTCCCTTCAAAGCTTGAGATGGTCCATAAACAGGGTTAACGCGTATGTGGCCGTCTTCCCAGTACCAGTTTCGTTCGCTAGTAGTTCGCATACGTCTTCTTTAATAGTGTCACGGAAAGCTGCTGGCCTGCATCCTTTTCTAGAGGCAGATAAAATACAGAAAAGCTATTTCGACTCCTGCGTGATTAGGCCATGTTGATCGCCTCATCGAAAGTAATGTCGTCACTAGACTCGCATTCGTTCAGAAGTCGGGATATGCTTGCAACCTCTGATAGCACATTCGTAATAGCATCGTTTGGCACAGCCGCTATTGTACGAGCCTGGGAATAAACATTCGTCTGATAAAAGCATAATTTCGTCGTTACTAACACTTAATACACAATTTCTTCACGGTGGCCTATGCTAGCCATTAAACGAATTCTCTCTCTCATCTCCAATCTTTTCCCTCTCGTCCTGCATGTCCCTTTCCTTATAGTTAGACAAGCAGCGTTAGCGGCATGTAGACTTGTAAGAGAATAACCTGCAGGTACCTGCCCACTCTGGCCTGCCTGATCCCGGCGCTGTTGCTACTCTTCTTTTGCCAGAGTTACTGCAAAATCAACTTATCAAGACGAACGTTTGTTCCCATGTTATCTACGGTACGGACCCGTACAAATACTATCCTTGATCCCATGTCTGCAGCAAGATCGTGCTCTACGGAGGCTGATCCGATTACAGCAAAAAACTTCGCATCTAACAAACAAGCTGGAGTCTTGGCACGTAAACGTTGTTTCGTTAGCAATACGCTTGCACGGCCCAGCAAACTCGGTTAGCGTTCGTTGGATCTGCACTCTCGTCATATTCCTGTGCCGTCTGTTCTCTTAAAAACCTGACAGCACGCCGTGATGTCGCGCGTGCTGATCGTGGGCAGTGCCGTAGTACAACCGATCCTAGTCTTTTATGGAACAGCTGGTTGTTTTTGATGCGCCGCTCGAAAAACGAAGCACTAATACAGAGTTCTTGTTTGGAGGTGAGTGTTAGGGAGATAAGAACCGCCGCCACGAAAGTCCTCATAGCCCTTGCCATGATTGCTAATGTGTCCCCCTCAATATCTGCGCCCGCGCCATCAGGAAGCGTGACGCGAATATACGCCGTTATACGCTGCCGAAGCTGCGCTACCATTCCGGGAAAGTCCTCATCGGCCGGCTGCATGGCGTCATCCGCGGCAAACTCGTCTGTTATAGACCAGTGCCCAAAGAACCGTGCCGTATTGAAAGTCGCCATTTTCCACGCGGGTTAGGCACGCCATGGAAGATAGGGCGAGTAAGGGAAGCGAACAACGGTAGCAGGCTTAAATATAGCGGAAACAAAGGGAGAAAAAGGGTGTATACTCGGCACAAGGAGAAAGCGAGGTCGGTGTGCGGCGGGAGGCGGAGCAGGGAGCAGAGGAAGCGTTATTAGCGGTAAAAAGTGGAATTGCTAAGACGGAATTTTGGTCTGAATTCCGACGAAAACATCAAAGAACCCACAGCAGTAAAGCTCCTTTTTAGTCCAGCTTTCCCACAGCATATTATATCAAAGCGATTATCGTGCATCTACTAGGTACCAATTCAAAATGGACCTGATTTCTGCGAGATATTCGACCGGTCTCAAGACATACATTGTCACTCTCAAATTCCCCGATCTAGAAGTGGCAGTCGATCGCCTCGAGAAGATCAGCTACGGAGGGGACTGTTGGGAGTTCCGGGTGGATTTGTTGGGGCCCCTATCGTTCCATATCCCGCCTCTTGACTACGTACGCAGGCAGCTGCGTGTTCTCCGGAAACTACCTCGAAAGCTCCCCATCTTGTTTACGGTGCGCACCGTTTCGCAGGGCGGACGTTTTCCCGACGATGCCGCCCATGAAGCGCTGGCGCTCATGAAGCTTGCTGCCGAGCAAGGCTGCGAGTACATTGACGTGGAAATGAGCTGGCCGTCATTTGTGATCGACGGCATTCTCGCCGTAAAGGGAGAAGCGAAGATTGTGGCCTCCTTCCACGAGTTCGACGGATCCATCAAATGGACAAGCCAGATTGTGCGTGACATGTGCACGGCAGCTGATGCAGTTGGCGGTATGTCTGTCCCATGTCTGAGATGTGGTGGAAGTGAGTGCTGATTGTCCGACCAGACATCATCAAGCTGTGCATCCAATCCGTGGACATCAACGACTGCCTCGAACTCGGCCTCTATGTCCGCGACTATCAGGCAAGAATACCAAAGCCGATCATTGCTGTAGCGATGGGCACCCATGGCCAGCTCTCCCGATTCACCGCGCCCGTCACGTTTGTTACCCACAAGCTGATCCCTGCGCCGCCGGGAAGCGACCAGCTGTGCCTCTCGGATATCCATCGGGCCTCGCATCTTCTAGGACAGCTCCCGAGTAGGCGATTCTGGTTTGCAGGCCCCACTGTGACATACGACTCGCTGCTGTTCCCGCTGTTCCATTCGGCGACAGAGGATCTGGGCTTCCCCTACAGCACATGTCATCTAGAAGAGGCGGGCCAGGATCTCGATGCATTGCTTGCAAGACCCGACTTTGGCGGCGCATACGTGCCAGGCCTGAGCGATCAGCCCATTGGCAGATATGTGCAAACATGGACTCCCATTGCCAAACAGATGGGAATCGCCAACACGGTCTTGGTCTCGACTGAAGGCGGCCAGAGAGTGCTAACTGGCGACAACACAACGTGGATGGCTGTCTTGGCGTGTCTCAAAAGCAGCGGCAGCCTTGTCTCGGAGAAAAGCACTGCCCTCGTGCTGGGTGTCGAACCAAACGCAAATGCAGTGTACTACGCCTTGGAACGATTCGGTATCCGAAACGCCATCCTTGTTAGCCGGGATGAGGAGGCAGCACGACAGATATGCAACCGTTTCCCTCATTTTTCCTTCCGGGTCTGCGCTCATTTAAAGGATGCCAGCGCGGCTATTGTTCCAGGTTCGAGCCTCGCCGCCTTTGGTGACGAAAATGTTTCGAAATCGTTGAGCGGAATTGGTCTGTTGGATCAGTTCTCGGGAGTCCTGATAGACATGGGGGCTGTTGTGAACCCGGCATCACAGCAGGCTGGACAGGAACGCATTCCAAAGTGGAAGGTGTACTCGGCATCAGATGTTCTAAGGAGCCACGCCAATGCACTGTTCAGTCTTTGGACGGGAAGAGACGCTCCGAGGATAACTGAGCTAAACTAAAAGAGAAAATGTAGTAGGAGTGTAATTCTACAGTTTTGCTCCGCCACCGAGGCTATCTTCCCACTTTAGATCTGAAATTGTGGCCATCTGCTGTTGGTCCAATCTGTGTTGTGGATCTAGCATAAAGACCTCGAACTTTGCCTTCTCCTCCGGCGAAGGATTCCTCCACTTCCACAGCTGCGTAAACTTGTCTGGACGATCCTCAACCACCTTTACAACGTATTTTCCTAGCGTTGGTAGAAATTTGAATCCTAGAAGAGGGAGTCATTAGATCACGCATTCAACTGTGAGTTATAACGTGACGTACCGTGTCCAGATCCGCCGGCAACCACGACGAGGTTTTCGCATCCAGGAACCCAATCAATGACAAAATCGAGATCCACGGCAAACGAATCCCAGCAGAGCTTGGCCATCCATATTTCGCAGCCTACCAGGTCGGGTATGTTGCTTGTAATGAAAGTCTTGACCGCGTCGAGGACACTCTTGGGCACATTGGTCCTTGCACTACTGGCCCAGGCTGTTGGACGTGAGGTGACAGAAGCCGGGGCTGACGACGTTGCTGCTGATTGTGTGGGGTTCGTCCATTTCGGAGAGCGGTAGAGAAACTTCAGGGTGCCGTCATCTGGGGAGTGTATTTGTCAGAGCAGCTTCTGGGACATGTAGAGGGTGAGTGAGCCGATCCTTGTCTTACCGTCCAGGGGAAAGCCGCTGAGGCCGCCGTCCTCGTCGAAGCCCGTGTATCCCCAGGAGAAGACCGGGAAGACATCAGCCCGGAACCGGTCCTGGAGCTTGGGCGGGACCTTGATGTGGATGATGTTGGCGCCAGAGGCCGTGACGGACTGGGCGAGATCCGGCACGAGTCCGTGAGTGCGGGCGCCGGCAGCGACAATGATCACGTCGCCGAGGTGTTCCAGGCCGTCAGCCGTGCGCACGCCAATGGCACGTTTGACTTTTTGGCGGCCACCGGTGCCAACAGCAGAAGCGGCTGCATATACGATGGCATCAACGCGGCCAGCTGTTCCAAGGACGGCCTTGGCGCCTAGCCGCTTGGCCTTGTGCAGCGCAAACGTGCAGGCCCGGCTGGCGTGAACGTAGCCGGCGAGGGTGTCGAGGACGCCGTCAAAGGCAAGGCCGCGACCCAGGCGATCAAACGGGTCGACCTTTGTCGTTGGCCAGCCATCCTGCTGTGCCCGCTGGCGATCAGCCATGTCGCCGACGCGATACTGCGTGGCGCCCTGGCCGGCTGCGGCCATCGTGGCCAGAGTAGCCAGGTCGACGGGGGCCAGGTCGCCTGTGCCGCTCATGCGCGTCCAGCCGCAGTTGACAAAGAGGTCCCGGCCAGCCTCGCCGTTCCACTTCTTCCAGGCGGCAATGGCCTCGGTGGCCAGCGAGTGGTGGAGCGAGGCGCCGCCATAGGCCGAGCGGATGACCTTTAGGGTGTCTGAGAGTGTTGGGAGTACATACTTGGAAGGGAAGGAAAGAAAAAAAAGAAAAAAGAAAGAAGAAAGAAAGAAAAAAAGAAAGAAAGAAAGAAAGAAAGAAAGAAAAAAAGGAAGAAAAAAGAAAGAAAGAAAAAAGAAAGAAAGAAAGAAAAAAAGAAAAAGAAAAAGAAAAAGAAAAAGAAAAAGAAAAGAAAAAGAAAAAGAAAAAGAAAAAGAAAAAGAAAAGAAAAAGAAAAGAAAAAAGAAAAGAAAGGAAAAAAACTGACCAGCTGAAGCCGAGTCGGCTCCCTTAAAGGGCGAATATTCCGACTCCTCAAAGTCTTGCTGGTCGAATATGGCGACACTCTCGTAGCCGCTTTCGAGCAAGCCAAGAGCTGTGGATAGACCCAAAACCCCGGCGCCTATTTCATGTATATGGATCCGTAAGCAAATGAAAGACACCCATGCGTAGATTAGAAGCACCGGATGACATACCAACAACGATGATGGAGCTCTGCTTTGTGGGAGCCATGATACAAAAATATAAAGAGGCTGGCTGGAGACGGTCTTTGGCAATAGCCTAGCAACGTATCGCGTACACGCAGCTCTCCAAAGCAAGTGGAAACGGATGGGACGATTGATGCAGTCGTCTAGCATCATCATCATCACGTGGCCAAACGAGTCAAGCACACCATAGCGAGCAAGACGCGAGGTCGGAGCAGTTGACAAAGAAAAATGGCAGAAGCGGACCTTTTTTGCCTGCCGGACACCACGTGCAATAGATTGCCGATCCACAAGGTTCCGACGGCGGACAACGGCTCCGAAAAAAGCCTATTGGCCAAACTCGCCGTACACCGGCTTGAATGCCGGCTACTACATGCTAATCGGACAGGTCACTCGTACGCTACAGCATCTGCAGTACGACGTACTGCAGATATTTTGAACGTCCCGGAAGAGTGTCTGTTCGCCCGGAAAGAAGACAATGTCCTTCTTTATCTTTATTCTAGACTTGAATCTGTCTGTCTTACATTTACTCCCTTCGCTTATAGCCGCAGCCTCGAGAGGCCCATCTACAATTCCACATGCCGTCAATGTTCGGATATCCCGACGGAGCGGATATCTGCCACTAGACGGCCGCAGGGAGGAGATCACAGTGCCCTATCTAGCCCCATTTCACCTAGTCCGTCGTGAGTTGTCGGGCTTAGCTTGATGCGCCTGGTAAGACAGCCTCCACCCCGTCTGATACAGCTTGGGTGGGAACGTAGGAAAAAATCCCAAAACGTATTGAAACGACATTATGGCATCGATGGCGCAATCCTATCAACCCATTTTTCTTTTTCCTCTTTTCATGCATGCTTCTTTATAAACCGGCTGGGCAGGCATCAGACCCCTAGACGTGCATGAGGTCGGCGTGGCATTCTCTCTTGCTTCTTGGCATTCTCAGTCTTGCATCCGTACCAACACCATGGGTTTGGGCACACGTTTTGCGGAGTTTATCCGCTGGTATCCTCGTGGCATGCCAGCCGAGGAGAGACGTCTTGTCGCCAAGATCGACTGGCTTGTTTTGACTTACGCTTGTCTCTCGTTCTTCACCAAGTATTTGGACGTGTCCGCTCTGAGTATGTGGCATCTCATTTGATCTTATCATATTTCATCTTATCTCCGAACTCGGGCATAATTCATAGTACTAACATTACGAAAAGGTAACGCGTACGTCTCTGGCATGAAAGAGGATTTGCACCTTACAGGCAACCGGCTTAACTACATTAACGCAGCTTGTATGGCCCACGCCCACCAGAGAAATTGAAAATTGAACACTGACACACATTGTGTAGACGAAGTCGGTTACGTCGTCTTCCAAGTTCCAAGCAATATCCTCGTCACCAAGATTCCTGCCCACTACTACCTGCCGGCTGTGGAGATCTTCTGGGGTCTGTTCACGCTGGGGACGGCATTCATCCAGAACTACAACCAGCTGGTGGTTATGCGCTTTTTCGTTGGCCTAAGCTCAACCGCTTGCTACATCGGCTGTCTACATGTCATCAACTCGTACGTGCATGGAACAAAACGGATGCCTCCATGGGACCACAAGCTAATCCGTCTTCTGCCATACCAGCTGGTACAAGCGCAATGAGCTCGGTAGACGTAACGCTCTGTTCTGGTGCGCGAACCCGCTTGGTACCATGTTCGCCGGCTATTTGCAAGCAGCCGCCTACAAGAACCTCAACGGCAACCACGGCCTGGAAGGCTGGAGATGGTTGTTTATCATTTGTACAGTCATTACAGTTCCTATAAGCGCAATGTGTGTGATCATTCTAGGATACTGCTGAAGGAAGACCAGCTAACAGATGCAACAGCGGTTTTGTCTTTTTTCCCGACATCCCTGAGCGGACTACCACCAGGTGGCTGACCGAGGACGAGAAGAAGCTCGCGCGCAGCCGTGTCGAGGCCGACGGCTTCATGCCGACGCTGGGGCTGAACAAGAGCCTCTTTGCCCGCGTGCTCAAGATCAAGGAGTTATACATTTTCGTCCCGCTCACCGTCATCTTCTTCACCTGTCTCTACGGCTACAACACGCCTTACCTCCTCTGGCTCAAGTCGCAGCACGGCCGCTACTCCGTTCCCAAGGTCAACGATCTCGGCACCGTCTCTTCAGCCGTGGCTGTCGTCAGTGCCATCGCCGTGTCCTACTATACCGACCTGAGCGGCTCGCGCTGGGAGGCCGCCGCCCTGGCTGGTATTCTCTGCGTCTTCTCCAACGTTGTCCTTGCCGTGTGGCACATCCCCTATGGCCTCAAGTTCTACGCGTACATTGCACTGGGTGCTGCGCACGGCGTCGGACCGCTGCTGGTCACCTGGACGGCCGAGGCGCTGGCCGGTGATCTCGAGGCCCGCTCCATAGTGTTTGCCGTGCAGAATACTCTCGGCGAGGTAGCAGGCCTCGTAGTTCCTCTGGTGGCCTGGCGGGTGTCGCACTCGCCAACCTTCCACGGCGGCTTCATCTGGGTGAGTTTCTCTGTCCTCTCCCTACCAAACTTGCTATTCCTAACACCGAACCATAATAGGCCGCATGCATCAGCGGGCTCTTTCTTGTCAACGTCGCTGTTATCACAATCTACCAACGGCGCAATAAGCAGCAGAGAGCACCACCCTACACGGAAGAGGCTGGCGATTCCAACGACATTTCCCTTGAGGGGGAGAAGACTGTCGATGCGTCCAGCAAGGAAATTGGAGAAACACATTAGCGGCGATACTAGAAACCCAATTGCTTTTCATCAGTAGACGGTTTCCTAAAATGAACTCTTCTGAAAATTCGAGAGTCCCTCCAAGATAGGGACTGATTATAGGATGAACAGAGATCTCTGGTATCTGATATAAAGAGTAAAGAGTTGAACTAAACCGAACCGAACCAAATGATACAACTACCGGTTGATCTGAGTAAGGACCTTCCTTTATTTATTGAAGTCTCGATACCGTGTAAAATCTGATCTCCCCGGATGCAAGAATTACCTAATTTATCTAACTTATTGCGGCATATTGTCTCGTACACATGCTTATAACCTGCCTCCTTCGTCGTGGAATCACGTCAGCGTCGGCATAATACGTTCGTGCGTCTTGTACAGCAAAACGAGGACATCCTCAGAAACTGGGATCTGCCGGTTTTGCTTTGCGCCACTCTATACGTTATAGGCAAAGTTAGGAAGGAATGAGAATCTGCTACATCAATACAAAAAAGCTTTATGCGCATAGATTGCACGCTCTAAACGTCTATAGTAAGACCGATTAATATACGATGTCGGTTACTAGTACGGTGGCAATGCTTATAATAGCTTTCCAGCGATCGGAGAATGCAGCTATTGTTATGGGCACGAAAGTGATACGTACCCCAGGTGCGCCGTGTCGATAATACTTTTGTCAGATTATCCTCAACAACGGTTTCCTGCGAGAGAGGTTCGTAAAGCGAATATCTGGCGATATTCAACGTCATGCATCAGCCACGAGGCTGGGAGTCTTCCGCAGGGGCGGGAATTTCTTCCGCAATGCAGGCAAATGAAGCAATAGATACGAGGACAGGTGATAGATGAGTGGTGATATTATTCAGTTGTTGATTTCTACAAATACAGGAAAAGGCCCAAAGATGGCGATATAAAAAGCAGGGCATGCGCCACGTGATCGAGAGCCACGTCGTGACGTAACAGTTGGTTGATATTAAGCCAGCCTTAAAGGCCGGCCATTAAAGCTATCCTGCCTCGACAGTTACTAAGAGGTACAGTGCGAAAGAAGAGGCCTCCATAACAGGTCCGAGAAAGCCGCGGCGCCGTCCTAGGTCCTCTGGAACGGGTTTAACTCTAAGGCGGCCGCGCTTTAGCTTTACTTACTGCGCGCTAGGCGGCAGTGTACTAGGTGTTCTAGTGCTTTCGCCCGCAGTGGCAGAGGGGTACCCGTCTGCCTCCGGGGTGGGAGCGGTGGTGATACTAGGCAAAGTCTCCGTGCCTAGTGCGTTGGTCTAGAAGACGCAGGGGGTGGTTTGTAGAGGCGGTACGGCAGCGCCCAGCTGTTGTAGGCGGACCGTTTGTGGGCCCGTTTTTGCCACCAGGTTGGGCCATGGCGTCTTAGGGTGCCTTAAAGACAAGCGAATAGCAGAAAACAGTTTGTGCCAAGACCGAGAGGCGATAAACGAAAGGTGAGTTGAGTTTCTTTGCTATGGTCGGACCAATTAATTATAAGCAAAGAGGAATGAACTAGGCCAAAATGGAACAAGGCAACGAAAAAGAAAGTCGCAGCGTAATAGTGGGACTTTCCCATTTGGTATCTTGTGTGTTTTATTGTGTGTTTTGTTTTACTATTAATCCCTAACGTGAAAGATGGAAACACTTAAAAGGACCTCACGAGCTTCTTCTAACTGTCTAAGATGGTTTCCCAACCTCTTCTCATTCAAGCGTATTACTTATACAAACTCTTCACGCACAGGCAAGGTCCAAGAAGCCGCAATAATGACCACTGAACATGTAAGTCCATCCTTCTCGGCCCTGCCACCAGTCTTAGTTGACATTTCCACAGAGCCAACGCCAGCAGTCTGTCACACCACCTGGTGCACAGAGCGGCTCTAGAAGCAACGAAATTCCGCGGGCCATCTCGAACAGACTCCCCAGGGCCGACGGCAGCGGAGGAGTCACCGCCATGCAGCGCTGGCTCGCCGAAACCGTTATTGATGAGCCCTTCCTTGGTTGTTACATACGTTCGACCGGGAGCCCTACATACACAATGGTTGTGCAGGGACAGGGGCAACTCAGTCAGCCCAATACCCCTTCCGTCATGGCGGAGACGGGCAGCGAGAATCACGCGGATACCTTGCCTTAGGCTGTGCCGAAATACTTGGACATGAGTGTTGGGAAAGGGATAGGCGGCAGGGTAGAGAACATAGCTAGGCAGACAATTAAGGGTTTTCAGGTTATACAAGTCGGTCGCTCCACTCATGCCAAATCTCTTATTTGCCTGAAACAAACCTCGATATGCACTCCTACATATGCGTCCTAATCTCTAGCGGCATTGAATGCAATAGGTCTGAGGTCTTCGACAAATGACCTAGTAATGCAGCCACCACAGCAGACAACCAGAAAGAGCATCTTACAACGGCGTAGCCAAACAGAATTACTATAACTTAATTTTGTCCGCGACGTCGATAAATTTTGCAGTTACGTTGTCTGTCTTACTGGTATGCCAATTTTCATTTGTATTTAGGCTTGTAAGAATATAAAATGTTTAGCTTCGTTAACAGTCTCGCTCCTTCATCTGGTTATCGCTTCCTAAACACTATTTTGCCCCAAGGCCACTCAATACAATCAGAGCGCTGACTTACACTGCTTGGGTTGCCTTACTTTCATTCGTCGTGCCGGTCGGCAGTAATGGCTTCATTGAGCGTGGCCAAGACTATGGCAGGTCGCGAGGCTGGTCATGCCCAGATTTCAGGTGCTGATCATGTCACGGTCGCAAATGGGCGACATCACGGACGGTTGATATAACGGGCTCACCCGTTAAGATCGGGTCCACAACGTCACTAGTCGCGTATATAGTGCTTCGTTATAGGAAAAATGGACTTTCTTTAGCTAGTACGGAGTAGATCGGATCGCCATCAAAGGGCCCCAGGGCCACGTCGTGCAGGTCGGCATTGCAGAGAATTCGCGTGCTCGCAGTGAGTGCTGACTGCTTTTCTGATTTCCACCTATAAAAGCTCATTATAGCTTCCTACCCCAACTCGCTTGCATCCATTTGAACGATCGTTATTCGCTCGGAAGTATCTACCAGCACGACTGTCCCATTCCAAATGTGAACCTGTCCTGCGCTGTTGTCAGAAGGGAGCCAAAGCAGCTTCCTCGCATCAAACGAGACCCAGTCACCTGTCACATGGAATCTACCACGCCTTGCACCATTGTCCATATTGGAAACCCGCAAGTCCTCTCGGCCCGTGTCAATGTACTGGCTATCCTTTGAAAATACCAGACGCCCAAAGTCATTTCCAGCAACGAGCGTCTGCTGGAAGGCGTACGTGCTTGCGTCGTAGAGGTGGACATTTCGTTTTCCGCAACCCAGCGCAATTGTCTGTCCGTCCGGCGAAAAGGCCACAGCTGTGATTTCGCCGTCATAGTCTTGGAACATGTGTTTTACAGCGCCCGTGCTTGCATCCCAAAGGCCGCACGTTATGATGGATCCCCGTATGATCGTCTGGCCATCGGGCGAGAAGCCGACAGCCGTGGCAAAGGTGTCGTCATTTTCGAAAGCCAGCAATTCCTCTCCTGTGCCTACGGCTATCAGCCTGGTAGATCCAAACGAGCTTAAGGCCACTGTCTGGCCGTCTGGCGAGAAAGCGACGGCGCTGGTATGATTCGTGGACGGCTCGATCGCCTGGATGGCTGTACATGTGGCTGCATCATAGAGATAGACAGACGAGTATTTGCTCAACGCGATAGTCTGGCTGTCCGGCGAGAAGGCGATGGCGCCATCCAAGTCTCTGGATCCTCCAATATGCTTCTTTCGTACGACTGTGGTTAGGTCCCAGAGCCAAGCCGTGGTGCTTAACACGGACACCATCGTCTGCCCGTGGAAAGAAAGATGGATGTTGATGGGCCGCCTGTTGTACAGATTGAGATCCTGCTCGTATGTGGCCGTGTCTTCGTCCTGCCAGACGTCTGTGTCGCCTGAAACGGAGGCGGTCGTCGCGTCATGGCATTCCATGCCCACATCCCACAGCCGGATGGTATGGTCCGTTGAAGCGGACGCGATCATCTGGCTGTCGGGTGCGATGGCAATGCCATTGATTTCGGCCTTGTGCCCACGAAGCCTCCGTCTGATACTGTCCGTGTTTGCATCCAGCAGCTGGACGGTCATGCCTAGAGCCGTTACGATCGTTTGGCCATCAGGCAAGCGTATAGACCCCTGGTACCCTATTTTAGGGTCTACTGCATCCAGGTCTGTACCCGTGAGTGGTGCCGACCAGTGTGCGCCTGTGCCACTGTCCCAGAGCCGGATGCTGCTGCGGGCTTTCACCGCCATGATGGATTTTCCGTCGGGCAGAGAGCCATTGTCTGGTGAGGTATGGCGTTGTACGCCTGTGGCTGTATCCCAGAGGCGGATGCTGGTATCGTTTCGAACCGACGCGATGGTGTTTCCATCGGGCAAGAAGGCAATGGCAGACACAGAGGCTTCGTCTTTGAGCGTTTTCCGGTGTACGCCTGCGGCTACATCCCAGAGCTGGATGACGTTGTCCAAGGAAAGCGGTGCGATCGTTCTGCCATCGGGCGAGAAGGTGACATCGCCAAGCGCATATGCGCAGTCCAATGTGTGCAATTGTGCGCCTGTGGCGACATCCCAGTGTCGTACGGTCGTGTCGGATGAAGTGGAGGCGATGGTTTTGCCGTCGGGCGAAAAGGCCACGGCGATGACGCTGTCCTTGTGGCCCTCGAGTACCTGTTGACAGGGATCCCAGAGGGTTTTGGTTCCGGTGACAGCCTTTAGAAAGGATGCACGCTCGTGCCAATACATCCTCTTGACCTCCGTTCGGGTGGGACAGAACACCAGAGCGGCAGCGTAGAGTTGCAGGGGCACCCGCTCGATGATGGATGCGTAGCCGACGACAAACCGGTTGGCGTCTCCAAAGGAATCGAGAAAGCTTGGGCTGCTCAGCTGGCTGTACCTGAACAAGCCGTTGGAGCTCCAACAAGGACTTGATCCGCTCGCGCAGCGTGTGCAAAAGGGACAGGCTTTCGAGCCAGTGCAGAAAGTGCTGCTCGAAAAAGGAATACGCCGCCATGAGGACCGGAAGAGACGTCTGGCCGCCGTCGTAGACCTTGCAAGTGGTCGACCCAATAGGTGCACGAATAGCGAACGGGGAGTAGAGGGTCGTCGTCGCCGTGGGGGATGGCGACGTCGTCGATGGAGCATCCAACGTCACGGATGTCGTACATGTCGCGGCGCAGCGTCGCGGCCATGTTGTCGAGTGAGCGCAGGACGATGATGAGATGGCCGTCAGCCGGCGCACAAAAGATGGTGGAGCGCATGTCGCGTTCGAGAAAGTCCTTGGCCGACTGGTGGACAAAGAAGATGGACCGGTCGTCTTCCTTGATGGTGAGGAGGCCACAGTGACGCACAATGCTTTCATGGTCCGCCAGATCGGACAGGGCGGCCAGCGAGGCCAACTCAGACAGCTGCATCGGGCTAAAGGCGTTGGCCATGACACAGAGCACGTCCCGACACGGCTGAGCGTCATCGGCGGCGAGACGGCGCATCATCTGGGCATAGATCTCGTCCAGTCCGGACGGCACATTGCGGACACGTCGAAGGGCCTCGGACGCGTCACACATGGCGATCTGGCGGAAGACCAAGGCCACCCAGAGAAAGGTGCCGCCAGCCTTGCGCCGGATCTCGTGGGCGATTTCGTCCTGGGCTGTCTGCACCTGGGCCTGGATCCGGGACGGCTTGGTCGCATAGAGGCGTCCGTACCGTGCGGCCAGGTCAGCCATCTTGTGGCGGACGTAGGCCTCGACCGCGCCGGATACCGCGTCCGCGTTCAGCTCGAGGGACAGCCGTGCGCCAGCGCCACAGCCAGCGAGGCCCTCAGCGATGGCGGGCTCGTTGCGGCTGGAGACGAGCCAGCGGACGTTGGTATAGGTTTCTGCGAACTCGGCGATCAGGGCGAGCAGTTGGACGAGGCCAGGCTCGTCCTTTCGACACTCGTCGAGCGCATCGACGATGAGGTAGGCCCGCTGCAGGATCGGGTCCTCGAGCATCGACCGGAGCACGTCCTTGAGGTTGTAAAAGGCGTTGCGGTCTTCGAACAGCTTGGGCCCCAGCTCCGTGAACTTGCGGCCGAGGTGGCGGATCAGCGTCGCTTCTTGTCGCAACAGCATCCAGACAAGCCCACGCACCACCGCCGTAGCCGTGCTCAGACGATCAATCGTTCCCTGGCAGAAAAAGTACGACAGGTGGAGGCGACCGAAATGGGTCTCGAGCTGGGCCGTCAGCTCGTGCACGATGCCCATGACCAGCATCGTCTTGCCCTTGCCGGCGTCTCCCTTGATCCACAGCAGCCGATGGGTGCTGCCCGGCTGCCAGTCCGTCAAGGCGCAGTATGTCGGGTGGTCCAGGATCCAGCGATACGAGTCTGCCAGCAGCTGGTCTTTGCGCGCCTGTAGCGACCGGATCTCGGCCGCCATGTCGGTGACGCAACACGCCCGGACAATCTCGTTGTGCTTCTCGGAGCGTCGCATATGTACGAGCAGGCTGAGGTACGAGTTGGCCTGCACGACGCCGTATTGGCTCGTGGCCGTCTTGACGGCCTGTTCCGCCTGGGTCACGGCGGCCAGGCTGCCGGTCCAGTCGTCGAGCTGCACCGTGTTGCGCAGGCTCGCGAGGACGGGATGGCGGCTGTACGCACAGATGCTCTTGACAATGTACCGCAGCACCGCCTTGTAGAGCACGAGGAGACGGTCCGCCAGCAGTGGACGCAGTCGGGCAGCCCGTTTGTCCGCGTTGGCCGCATCGTCTTCGTCAAGGAGCAGCTGCGAGAGGCCCGAATATCACTTTAGGCTCCGGATCACCCGCTCGATGCCGTCTCGGTTGGCCACCGACTCGGCCATGGGCACGGCAAACAGCTACAGCCGTGTCAGCCAACGAGCGAGAAAGCGGCGACTTCCACTCACCTGCAGCGCCACGCAGATGCCCGACCAGACAGCCGCGGCCACCGGGACAGCCTGCAGGCCGCTGTCCACGACATCCTTGACGGACAGCACGATGCGCACGGCCTCGCCCGCCTTCTTCTCCACATCGGCGCGCTTGGCTGTCTTGGCGAGGCCGACGTGCAGGAGGCGGTCCATCTGCGCCTGTCGCTCGGCGCTGTCTGCTGCGATTGCATTCTCTGTCCCCTGCGCACCATTGAGTTCGCGCGACAAAATCACCTCGTACAGCGCAAACAGCTTCCCTTCTTCTGCCTTGAGCTCGTCGTATGCCCGGTCCCAGAGCGTACGCTTCACGAGGGAGAGTGGCTGGGGCTCTGGCGGAGAAGACGTCGTGGCGGATGGCGTGGCCTCTGTGGTCACAACAGCGGTGTCGTTAGGGGTGATCGCAGCATCGCTCCTCGTGCGAGCCGCAGTGGCAAGGGGAAGGACGGTGGTTGGTGAGCCGCACTGTCCTTTGATCGGCTCCTTTCCCCGTGGCTGAGGTACGAGCGAATCCTGTCTCGTCGACGCATCGTGGTGGTATGGCAAATAGCTGATCCTGCTGTGCAAAAGGGACAAACACGAAACCGGCACGCCACAACGTCCTCTCTCTCTCAGCCCAACCCGTCTGACCCCACGCAGATTGGATGGGTGGGGCTGAACCAATGAGGCATTGCGTCTGTATCGTATTTGGAGCCTGATGACGGGCTGGGGGACTGGGCGCCTAATCCAGGGGGCAGAACCAGAGTGAACGGATCGAAGAAGGGCTTCACCCGCGCCGTGGAAATGATTACCTGCGACTGGCCTTGTTGGCTAGATGTCTGAAAAGCATACGGGATGGGGAGCGTTGCTCAGCCATTATTCGTCTTGTTGATACTACCACATGTCATGTTTACTGTACTGTTTGTGGCTGAGGGCCCCAGACAACATTGGCTTAGCACGAGCAGCGGAGCGCGAACTGGCCGTTGGAACGGGTCCTAAACCACATGCTTCTTAGTCCAGCAGCTGCTCCGTGGAGGTCGACCGCCTTGGTATCTGACACTATTGATGCGGCTGTTCATTTGGCCAATAAGGTTCTGTGATACGTTGATAGATTGCTTATGTTCTCTGTTTATATGTTTATAAAGGCGTTGTGTATAAATATTTATAGGCTTGCACGTTGCCTTCGCATGCTCTTTGAGCCGTTAGATCCGCGGCCGTAGGAGTAATTGCGCTACGGAATATACAGCGATCTAGGAATCTAACTAAATACTGTCGCCTTTATACAGCCGTCATTAGTGGAGAAGAAGCCCGTCTTTCTATTGCAAATAGCTAAGGTTAAAACGACTCCTAGATACTAGTACTGCCTAGTTAAGTCGGCCGCCTTGACAGCCTGCAGTGCCTTTTATAAACGGCCAACCTAGAGATATAGCTAGAAGCCAGCATTGCCAGGCACATAACCCTTGGGCCCATCAATATGCTAATATTTTGCCAGCTTGTACAGTTACACAAGCTTACACTAGTCGGCGCCTGTAGCACGACATCCTTAATCAATAGCTAGACGGTTTGCGTCACCGAAGACTACAAGAACGCGAATGGCTGGAGGTCGCTTATAGAGTCTGTGTTAAGCTACTCGTACGTTAACATAAAGAAGGAGCTAAGAAAATAAACGAGACAAGAGGAGATAAGGAAATGGTGAGATACGTACAAAGGAAAGAAAGAAAGATAAGGAAGTAATACGTGTGGAGTACGGATTACTTCTTTTTGAGGTTGGCGTGGGAAGAGAGATCCACACTGTATCGATGTGCCCCAAGTTAACAGCAGGGTGCCCGGCCGTTCAGCCACACAACAGGACGTGGTGTTCGTGTGTACTTTCTTCTTTCTGGCTAGTCCCTCCCCACAGACAGGCACACAGATGCGCCACCGTGGTCCTATGTTACGTTCGGTGAAAGTCCCTGATTCGAGCCTTCTTATCGGCCGACGGTCCACTTATTCCACACGGGCAAGACATCACTACACGCACTCGTACGGAGGACAGTGCCATCCGAATCGCGTCCAGCAGGCTCCGCTTGCATCCAGAAGGAAGAAGGGTACACAAAGTTGCGCCTGGCCCTAGTCGTAGTCGACAGACACCGTCCCTGACCGAGTCAACACGTGCCAAGGATGCTTCCAAGGTCAGGCACCTATAAGAGACCCTGCTGCACGACTAGGGAGGGGCAGGGCCAAGGACTCCGTTCTTATCGCTCGCGCTGCATGTCCGTGGCGTTTCGGCGTAGGCGATGTGACTCGCGATTGCCACCAGTGGCTTGGCGAGATAAGACGGCTTTCGTATGTAGTGACAAAACGATCGGCAACGTAATACGCTCCCGGCCCTGTTCAAACCGCGGCAGCTTTCTTAATAAGGATCGCGTGCTGCTGGTGCTCCTCCCTCTCTCGTCGTAGACCGTCCCGACTCTCTGGGTTGCAACGCGCAGAACCGTCTCCTTTACTGTCCTACCGTCTCGCCCCGACAACGAAGCTCTGTCCTGGAGCCGCCCGCCGTCATGTCTGCCTACGAGACCAAAGATCCCGAGAAGGGGTCCAACCCCTCGATGAAGCTGGCCTCGGATGAGCAGACGGGCGTCACGCATATCATTGGCGGCGACGATCTCGCGAACACGACCGAGATCACGCACCGTGGCCTCAAAAGTCGGCACGCCCAGATGATCGCCCTGGGAGGAACGATTGGCACAGGGTATGTCGTGCGCGATTGTCCCCGTTCCTGTTCTCCCTCCCCCCATCACTGACAGCCCAGTCTCTTCGTCGGGTCCGGCCAAACGCTGGCCAACGGCGGCCCGGCCTTTATTCTGGCGGGCTACATCCTGATGACGTTCCTCGTTCTCTGCGTGGTGACGGCCATCACGGAGGTGGCCGCCTATCTGCCGGTCCACGGCGCCAGCATGTCCTACTACGGCTACCGCTACGTGTCGCGGTCCTTTGGCTTCGCCCTCGGCTACCTGTACTGGTACGCCCTGGGCATCCTGGTGCCGTACGAGATCACGGCCGCCGGCCTGGTCATCAACTACTGGCCCAACGACGTCAACATTGCGGTCTGGATCACCATCATGATGGTCGTCATCGTCGCGCTCAACTTTATGCCCGTGCGCTTCTACGGCGAGACCGAGTTCTGGTTTGCCGGCACCAAGGTCATCATGATGATCGGCCTCCTGATGCTGTCCTTTATCCTCTTCTGGGGCGGCGGCCCGTCTCGCGATCGGCTGGGCTTCCGCTACTGGAAGCATCCCGGCGCCGCCTTCACCTGGGGCCATCTGACCGGCAACACCGGCCTCTTCGTCTCGTTCTGGCACACCTTTATCTCCTGTGTCTTCCCCTTTACCTTTGCGCCCGAGCTGATCGTCGTGACCGGCGGCGAGATGGAGAATCCGCGCCGCAATCTGCCCATCGCCTCGCGCCGCTACTTTTACCGCCTCGTCTTCTTCTACATCTTCTCCGTCCTCGCCATCGGCGTCATCTGCCCGGCCAACGACCCCCGCCTCACCGATGGAGGCGCCGGCGCCGGCTCCTCGGCCTTTGTCGTCGCCATCTCCAACGCCAGCATCCCGGTCCTCCCGCACATTATCAACGCCGTCATCCTCATCTCGGCATGGTCTTCGGGCAACTCCTTCCTCTACATCTCCAGCCGCTCCCTCTACACCCTCTCGCTCCAGGGCTCTGCGCCCAAGTTCTGCAGCGCCTGCAACCGCTGGGGCGTTCCCTACGTCGCCGTCGGCATCAGCTCGCTCTTCTGTGGCCTGGGCTACCTCAACGTCGCCTCCTCCGGCTCCGTCGTCTTCAACTGGTTCGTCAACCTCACCAACACCTGGGGCATGATCTCCTGGGTGTGCTGCTCCATCGTCTACCTGCGCTTCCGCAAGGCCTGCCGGGCCCAGAGCATCGAGACGCCCTACCAGCACTGGCTGCAGCCGTGGGGGTCGTACATCTCCATCTTCATGTTCACCCTGGCCTGTCTGACCAACGGCTTCACCGTCTTCTGGCCAGACAAGTGGTCCGCCAGCAGCTTCCTGACCGACTACATCGGCATCCCCATCTTCTTCCTCATGTACTTTGGCCACCGCGCTTGGTTCTACAAGGACAAGTGGGCTATCGGGGCTGAGGATGTCGACATGACTAGCGGCCTGCAGGAGGTCATCGATGCAGAAAGACCCATGAAGGAGCGTGTCGGATGGACCAAGTATCTCTGGGCTTTGATAGAGTAAAGCGGACTCTGATATATGTAGACCGTACTAGAAATAAAAGATACCTTTTTAAAGTCTCGTCTCCGCAAAGTAGCGTTGCATTCGCTGCTCTCATTGTTCAAGTCCAAGTCGCTGATGGCTACATGCGTCCGTGGGGGTACAGACTACAAGACTTTGTAAAAGATACCAAAACGGGTTTCCACTGATTCGTGCTAAAGAATGGGTACGCTCATGGTTCTAATCTCAAGACCTAGGTATTGAAGATCTGATGTAGCGTAGGGGTGATGAGATTAATACACCCAATCTCCCGATCTCCGGTCCGCAGGTATGTTGATTTTTATCGTATCCTAGTAGCCTTGATGCTATGTTTTCGAAGATTGCCCGTTCTTGGGAGGGTCTTTAGTCGACCGACAGTCCACTCAGAATAAAGCTACATATCCTCTTGGTAATTTTAGACTTGGAAAGATAAGTTGATATGATAGATATGTACGGAGTACTATGTATAGGAAGATGCACTCCACGGAGTACACATGTAAGGCCACGCGGACTCCTGTATTCCGTATCTTCATATCTTTCGCTTGAGTTTTGCTCCACCTTTTCAGCCAAGCCGCGACTAACTACGGAACAATCAAAGATCTTTCACTACTCCGTACATCGTACGAGCCGTACATTCCGCCTAGAAATGAGGAGGGTCCCCTTACATAGTAGTATGTCGTAAAACCGCTATCGAAAATATCCGTTATGGCACTTCTAGCCGGAGAGCCAAAGGTACGAAGAATCCATACTCTGTGCCGAGCCAATGGCTTCTGCGCTAGCAAATTGCTTACCTAATAAAACAGGCAAGAAATAGGACGTTCACAGGTCACATACTATTGCTGGCCCCTTCTTTTCCGTGTTTGCCCAGTTCTTGCTCCACCAGTTGGTTGCCACTGCAGTTTCACCAGAACCACCCAGCCTTTAAAATGGCAGCCACCATAGCCAAGGGCCAGCAGTTTGCTAGCTTCCGAGACAACAGGGCGTTTCCAGCTTATGGAAGGCTACCCGCAGAGTTCGATCTCGACCCACACTTTTACACGGAGGATGCGGTTTACAAGAAGCATTGGGCTTTTCTGTCTGAGATTGTCGAAGTCCAGCGGCTCACCCGCCTCGTTCTCAATGTGCAGGACAAGGCTGGAAATCTTGTCCGGGTCGCTTTTTATACGAAAGAACGCGGCTTAGAAGTAGATAGTCGGCTGACGAAACCAGGGTATACTGTGCTGAACATGTACGCAATGCAACACCAATTTGTTGATGGGACCGTTGGCATCCGCGAGGAAAGTCCCAAGGCGGTAAAAGTATGCCCGTTTCCTTCCCTACGTGTTCAACGTACTCTACTCGCACATCGTACAGCAGTCCCGGCATCTCTGACATCCTTTTGCTTAGATCATACCCATGTCGCTGGACAGCCTGTTGCGACTCAGCGACCGAGTGATTAGGTATTCCACTGACCATGCGGACGGCATAAAAACCTGCCATGGATGTGATGCACGAAAGGAGACAATGCAAAAATGTGCAAAGTGTGGCATGTTTTGGTACTGTAACAAGGTCGGTTCTATGCTCTGGTTCCAGCAGCGAGTTGTACGTATCCAGCTGACCTTTCAAGGACTGCCAGACAGTTGGCTGGGCCGAGAACGGCCACAGGAAGGACTGCCGTATCATTGTAGACAAGGACGTGCAGGGTCTTCTGAAGACAGACTGGTCGCACTATGACGACTACATCCAAATGCCAATGCCAATGCCACTGGATTAGCGGCAGAGACGAAGATGACAACGGTGTTTGTTCTCCTTCTACTACTTCTGATGTGACCTAGTTTCCTAAATATAACGGCTTAACGAAATACGGTACAATAACCCGACTAATAAATATGTCGCGAGGAGTAAATGGACTTGTGACTCTCACGGATGTTGGCGTGTAGTAGGTGCCTGTCAGATAGACGAATTAAGCGCTAATTCTTGTCGATAGCTCAGCTGGCAGCCCCTCGCTACTGCCCGAAGCACTATTCTGTGGGCGACAGCTGGCCAACCAATCAGCAGCTTGGAGCGAATTTGCCAAACGCGAATATTGGATCTTGCCCACATCGTCTGGACGATCGATCCCAACGACACCACATTTTGTCCGTTTCTGCTCTGCGCCATCGCCCAAGTGTTTCTGGGCGGTATCGACAACCGCATCGACAACCGCATCGACAACCGCATCGACGATCGCATCGACGACTGCATCGCTCACGATGAACGGCCTCAACGGCGGCGCTGGAGCACAGGCGCCTGGAGGCCTGGGCGGCGGCATGGGTGGCTTTCCGGCGCCGGCAGGCTACTCGGCGGAGTTAGGCTACATACACGCGATGGTGGAGGAGCTGAGCCGGCAGCTGGCGGAGAACAAGCGGGTGCTGGACGACGTGGTGACGGGCGTGGGCCGAGTGCGAAATCGGGCAAGGACGCAGCAGGTGGGCAACGAGAGCCTGATTGCGGCAGCGGTGGAGGACCTTCAGAGTGAGTGAGGAGAAGAGAAGAGGAGAAGAGAGGAGAAACAGACAGAAGCTGACACACACAGGCCAGGACGTCAACCTGGACGCGACCATCTCAGTGCTGTCGGAGGCGCTCGAGGCGGCCAAGCACTCCAAGGAGGCCAACGTGGCGCTGGCGGCACAGTACGCGACAGCCCTAGCGGACATGCTGAAGCAGTTCCACGCGTACAAGCAGCGACACGTGGCGGACGTGGCGGCATGGCACCGCAGCTACCGACACCAGCTGGCGGAAGCGCGGGCAGAGAACAGCCGGCTGCGCGACCAGATCTGGGACCTGCAGCGCCACGCCGGCACGGCCAACGCGATGCTGCGCGACTTCCGGCGGCGCTACGACGAGGATCCCAGCCGGTGGGAGCGCCGAGTGCAGGACCGGGCCCAGCGTCAGGAGCTGCGCTTCTGGAAGCGCATGGCCATGCCAGGTTTGCCAGACGACGACCCAGACGCCTGGAGCGACGACGACGACCTCGTCGACCCGGCCGAGAAGATCCGGCTGCGCGAGCTCGAGCGCAAGGCCCTCGAGGAGCAGATGCAGCAGCAGCTGCAGCTACAGCAGCAACAGCAGCACCAGCAGCACCAGCAACAGCAGCACCAGCAACAGCAGCTGCTCCAGCACCAGAACCAGCAGCGGCTACAGTTCCACCAGCAGCAACAGCAACAGCAACAGCAACAGCAGTTACAACACCAGCAGTACGGACAACAGTACGACGACCAGTACAAGGCCGCGGCCAAGGCGACATACCGGACCCGGGAGGCTGACGAGGCCGACGTGGCCGACGAGGCCGGGACCGACGTGGCCGCCGTGGCAGACGTCCCGCCCAACGCGGCTTCGATGCCACACGTGGCGGACACGACAGCCGGCGGAAACGAAACCCTCCGTCTAGACGATCTGGCCCTGGCGGCCACGGCGGCCACGAACGGCGTCGGGCACGAGGAGGGCGAGGACGACGATGACGACGACGACGACGATGATGATGACGACGAGGATGACAATAGCCTCCGCCACTATGAAAACAGCACCAGCGACCCCGGACTCCCCGCCGTGCCCCAGGCGCCGTCGTCGGCTCCCACGCCGCTCAGCATCAGCCGTATGGGCAGCACGACGGCGCAGCTGCGGGATGCTGTGACAGACGAGGACGACAGCGAGAACACGGGCAGTTCTGCTGCTCCGATACTGCCGCCGCGGCCGTCTAGTCCTGCAAGCAGCACCGGCTCGTCTGGGGGCCTTTGAGATGGAGATCACGTGCTTCTGGGGCTGTTTGTTAGCTCGTCTTCTTGCGGGCTGTCCAAAATACCGAGTATTGCTTCATTCTGTTCTCAAAAAGACATCCTTTATAACGTCCGTACCTTTGCCCATAAAGTACAAGTCCTACCAGAAAAGCCTACCGAGTTCCCCGTACCTGCAGAGCCAGCAGGACATTCCCGCTTTCCTCCATCCAGTCCAGCTACCTGCTGCCTTCCCCCTCCCTAATACCCGCTCTGCTCCTGTCGGTGGTCGGCCGACTTGGCCGCCTCGCCAGCCTCCCGGATCGCCTGCTCGTCGCCTCGCAGCTTGGCAAAGTACGACTTGATGTCCTCGGCCGAGATGGCCTGTCCGCTCTCGGCAAATTGCTGGAAGAACGGCTTGAGCTTGTCCTTGAGCTGGTTGTAGGCCATGACGCCTTCAATGGCCCGCACCCGGTCCACGTTCTGCAGCGCGCTCTCGCCGCGATCGTACAGGCTGCCACTGCCGTGCGACGGCCCGCCTCCGCTGTGGCGTCCATGGGCAGAGGCCCCGTTGCCGCCGTCGGCGCTGCCATCGTCCGACACCGGCGGCTCATACGTTTCCTCCTCCTCGAGCAGCTGTGCGTGCGGCCGCAGCTTTGGGAAGCAGTCGGCACACCGGCAGAGCTGCTCGCGGAACGACTCTGTGAAGAAGAGCGAGAAGCGGCCGGTTGTCGGCGCCGGTGGCAGAACGCGGCGCTTGCACGCAAGCACGCGCACCGTCTCGTCCTCCCCCTTGGGCTCCTCGCCCCCAGCCGTGCTGCGGATCCGCTTAGGCTCTGGTGCCGTCGTCCCGTCCTCTGCTTCGTCCTCGGCCTTGCGCTTGCCAGAGGGAGGCTGACTGCTCGCCGTCGCACGCACGAAGACGGCAGGCAGAAAGCCAGGAGCACCCGCATAGCGCTTGATCCACGGATGCGCTTCCACGCACTTGTAGCATAGGAAGCCCTCGAAATCCTCCTCTTTGGGAAAGCCTGGAGGCAGCGGCGGGTCGTCGTCCTCGTCCCCCTCTCTGTCCTCTGCTGCTGCCGCTGTCCCCGTACCGTTGTTCTGCGCACCCTCGGCGTCGTCCTCGGAAATGGTAGGCAGAGTATTGGCACTGCTTGCCGGCACCGCCACGGTCGTTTCGTCCTTGTTCGTAGCCGTGATGTCCTCGTACCATTTTGGGCCCAGGCCGACCACACAACCTGGGTGCCACCAGTCCTCGCCACAGCCGCCAGTCTCCTGTGTGCCCAGTCCTAAGCACTGGAACATGGTGCCCTTCTGCTCAAACGGGTCGTAGTCGCAAGCGCAGCCGCAGAACCGGTTGCGGAAGTTGTGGTTGTACTTGTTACCCGCATCGGGCGCTTCCGCGTGGACATTGCCCTTTGTGTTGTTCTCCTCGTTGATGCGCAAGGAGCATGGGCTCGTGTCGGGAAAGCGTGTGGTGCCGCAGTCGCACGTAAAGTTGCGCTTGGTGAAAATCTCCACGAGCTTGTGTTCACCATGACACTGCACGGAGCAGGCATAGCAGATACCGGCCGGCTTCTCGTACGCCTGGTCTGGGTCGTCGGGAGGCGGATTGCAGGTCAGACAGGCAAACACATTCTGGCGCAGTCGGCCCAATGGCTTTGTACAGGTTTCGATGCTCTGAAATGTCAGCGGAAGAATACAAGAAGCATGGATGCGTGGACATACGTAAGGCAGAGCTTCGCGAGCATCCGCTTCGAGCTGCATCTGGCTGCGGATGAAACTACGATCCAATCAGTATGTCTGGCGTCCGCTATAGGAGCAGTCGTCAAGAAGAACTTACTCGGCAGCTGTTTGCGAGTCTTCGGACTCTTGCGATGAGCTCTGACGACGCGCCGTTGGTGGCGCCTGTTGTTGCAAGACGCCATCGACAGCTTCCGCCGGTCCATCGCGTGCAGGCTGTGCGTCCATCCTTATTTTCTGGGCCAGGTAGCAGAAAGAGAATGAGATGATGATACGGAAGCCGGCTTTGGATAAATTCACGTCTGCGACTCGAAAATGAACTCCACGTTTGCTGAGGTAAAGCATGTTTAATGGGCGGGGCACGTGCTCCCGACGCGCTCTCTACAATAGGCTTAGTGTCAATTAAACTTCGCGTCAGGCCGCGAACGAGACGCGTCAAAGGGCGCTTCGCCCCTTCTCTTTTTCCCCCACCGATTTTTGGTTTGGCCAAAGAACTCATTTTTTCGTTGTTCCATCATCAGTCAGGAACGCACAATCACGAGCACTTGCACATCTGTGAACAACGATTGAAAATCATAAAAGGCGGTCAGAAAAGATGAGGTAGGCACGAGATTGTTTGTTGGACGAAAACGAAAGGATAGTCTTTACTAACGGCTGACGCAGCTCCCCTCTACGCCCAAACATGGCCTCGGCGAACCGCGGGGCGGCGCCCAGGTTGAGTCGAAAGCGGGCTCGCGGTGCTGCGGACGACGGTGTCTCGCCGGCCGCTATGGGATCCAGCCCGATGCCGTCGTCGCCGCCGGGGTTTGACATTGCGCACGGACAGGACGAAGACGACGATATCGAGGAGGCCATGGACATCGAGGACAACATTGACGACCTGGACGAGATGGCAGAAGACGACGTGGACCTGTTCCGCGAGGGATTTGAGCGGGACTACCGCGAGAAGGACGAGACGGACGAGTACGAGGGCATCGACATTGACGACGGCGACTTTGACGCGATGGACCTGGGCGATCGACGACGGCTGGAGGCGCAGCTCAACCGGCGTGACCGCGAGGTGGTTCGACGGCAACGGATGCCGGCGGCGTTTCTGCCAGGCGAAGACGAGGATGGCGACATGGACCTGACAGCACAGCCACGGCGGCGGCGCCACCGATACGACGAGGACCCGGACGATATGCTGGACGGCGACATTATGGACGAGGAGCTGTCGCTGGAGGCGTTGCAGGACGTCAAGGCAGGCAGCCTGACAGAATGGGTGTCGCAGCCGGCGGTGCAGCGGACGATCAAACGCGAGTTCAAGGCGTTCCTGACCGAGTACACGGACGAGAGCGGGTCATCGGTATACGGCAGCCGGATCCGGACGCTGGGCGAGATCAACGCCGAGTCGCTGGAGGTGTCGTACGACCACCTGTCGTCAGCCAAGGCGATCCTGGCGTACTTTTTGGCCAACGCGCCAGCAGAGATGCTGAAGCTGTTTGACGATGTGGCGATGGACGTGGTGCTGCTGCACTACCCAGACTACGAGCGGATCCACTCGGAGATCCACGTGCGGATCTTTGAGCTGCCGGTGCACTACACGCTACGGCAGCTGCGGCAGTCGCACCTCAACTGTCTGGTGCGGGTCAGCGGCGTGGTGACGAGGCGCAGCGGCGTGTTCCCGCAGCTCAAATACGTCAAGTTCGACTGCACCAAGTGTGGAGTGACGCTGGGGCCGTTCCAGCAGGAGGCCAACGTGGAGGTCAAAGTGTCGTACTGCCAGAGCTGCCAGTCGCGCGGGCCGTTTACGCTCAACTCGGAGAAGACGGTGTACCGCAACTACCAGAAGCTGACGCTGCAGGAGTCGCCAGGGACAGTGCCGGCCGGCCGTCTGCCGCGGCACCGCGAGGTGATTCTGCTGTGGGACCTGATCGACCGAGCGAAGCCAGGCGAGGAGATTGAGGTGACGGGGATCTACCGGAACAACTACGACGCGCAGCTGAACAACCGGAACGGCTTCCCGGTCTTTGCAACGATCCTGGAGGCGAACAACGTGGTCAAGGCGCACGACCAGCTGGCGGGCTTCCGGCTGACGGAGGAGGACGAGCAGGCGATCCGCAAGCTGGCCCGGGACCCACAGGTGGTGGACAAGCTGATTGGGTCGATAGCGCCGAGCATCTACGGCCACACGGACATCAAGACGGCCGTGGCGCTGTCGCTGTTTGGCGGCGTGGCCAAGACGCGCAAGGGGGCGCACCACGTGCGCGGTGACATCAACGTGCTGCTGCTGGGCGACCCGGGCACGGCCAAGTCGCAGGTGCTCAAGTATGTGGAGAAGACGGCGCACCGGGCCGTGTTTGCGACCGGACAGGGCGCCAGCGCGGTTGGTCTGACAGCGAGCGTACGGCGGGATCCGCTGACGAGCGAGTGGACGCTCGAGGGCGGCGCGCTCGTGCTGGCCGACCGGGGCACCTGTCTGATTGACGAGTTTGACAAGATGAACGACCAGGACCGGACGTCGATCCACGAGGCCATGGAGCAGCAGACCATTTCCATCTCCAAGGCCGGCATCGTGACGACGCTGCAGGCACGCTGTGGCATCATTGCGGCCGCCAACCCGATCGGCGGCCGCTACAATGCCACGATCCCCTTCTCGTCCAACGTTGAGCTGACCGAGCCGATCCTGTCGCGGTTCGACATTCTGTGCGTCGTGCGCGACACCGTCGACCCGGCCGAGGACGAGCGTCTGGCCCGCTTCATCGTCGAGTCGCACGGTCGCAGCCACCCGGCCGCCATGTCAGCCGAGAGAGACGGCGCCTCGGAGCAGCCAGACACAGCGGCCACGGCGACCACGCCCGAGGGGCAAATCCCCCAGGAACTGCTGCGCAAATACATTTTGTACGCGCGGGAACGCTGCTCGCCCAAGCTGTACAACATGGACGAGGACAAGGTGGCCCGGCTGTTTGCCGACATGCGGCGCGAGTCGCTGGCCACGGGGGCCTATCCGATCACGGTGAGTTTGGGGGTTGTTTGCTTTTCTTTTTTTTTTTCCTTTTTTTTTTTCCTTCCCCTTTTCCTTTTTCTTTGTTCTTTCTTTTCTCTCCTGTATTCTTTATTTTGTCTTCTTCTTACTTCTGTACTAATCCTACAGGTCCGTCACTTGGAAGCCATCATCCGCATCTCCGAATCCTTCTGCCGCATGCGACTATCCGAGTACTGCACGGCCCAAGACATCGACCGGGCCATTGCTGTCACGGTCGAAAGCTTCATCGGCAGCCAAAAGATCAGCGCCAAGAAGGCCCTGGCACGCTCGTTTGCAAAGTACACGCTGGCACGGCCCGGCCAAGGCGCCGGACGACGACTGGGTGCTGGGACGGGTGGCAGCCGTTTTGGCGGACGTTCTGCAGCCGCAGCGGCCTAGAGACTGGATGCAGACATGACTGGATGGATTTGGACGACGCCGGCGTTTTGACCTGATATGCTATATACAATTGGCTTTTGTTTGCTCTGTGTCTTCTGTGTATTGTTGAGTTGCAATGTGTTTCAATGGCCATGAATGAGATAACGAAAGAAGACGGTGAACTTACAGTAGGCTACTGACTTTACTCACCCTGTACTGCCTGTAAAAGACATGCCCCGCAATTTTATAGCGGCATCAACGCGTGCACGCGTCTTCCACTGTATTGACCGCTCGAAATCACGGATCGCCTTTCTCATGACCACCATCCGGACCTCGACACGACAGCATGACGACGCCGCCGACCATCCTCGGGCTCAAGCAGGCCTTTCTCGAGCAGGAAACGCGGCGATTGGCGCAGCCGCTGGCGCCGTCGCGGGCGTGGCGTCGGGCCAACCGGGCGCGTCGCCACAGCAGACAGCAGGACGAGGCCGCGGGCGACGGGGCGACCGGGACGAACGGCGGCACACAACGGCCGCTGCCGGAGCGAGTGGTGGACGACGCGCTATTCCGGGCGAACCAGCTGCTGCGCCAGCACGCACGCCGCGTGTATGCGCCCCAAGCCGTGCGCCATGTGGCCGAGCAGCTCGACCAGCTGTACGGGCCAGCGGGCGAGGACGACGCGGGCGAAGCGGAACCAGAGGAGGACGGGACGACGGACGTGCTCCGTCCGGGGATAGACTATGGTGGGTGTCTTGGGAGGCATGCGTGTACGACGACCATACTGACTGACAGTCGACCCGGACGTGATTGCGGCCTTGCCTGCCGTCTGGGCGGATGCACGCGAGGCCGAGGCACGGCCGCTCGAGGCCAGCCGCTACGTCGAGCTCGTCGCGCAACTCCGGGACCTGTCGACACGACGGGCGGCCGCCGAGGCCCGGGTGCGGTCGCTGCGCCGGCTGGCCGCCATGGTGGCGCCGTTTGCGAGGGACGAGGACCGGCTGTCGCTCGACGATCGCCAGGACAACGTGGTGACACGCAATGGTGCCGTGGAGCGCGAGCTCGAGCGCATGCGGGTACTGCTGGCCCGGGTGGGCGACCAGGTGAGCGCACGACAGCAGGAGCAGGAGCAGGAGCAGAAGGCTGGCCAGCAGGACGACGATGTCGAGGCAGCGGCACAACGGCGGACACGGGCACTGCTGGAACAGTTCTGAGCCGGGCGTTTTCTGGCAGGTGCTGTGCATGGGTCTTACTACAAGCACATGCAAATGGAATGTCTGGTGCCCGAACAACTCACGTTCTCGATGGTATGCTGGAGAAAATTACAGTGAGTAAGATACTGTTCCGCCTGTCCAGCGTTGCCATCCACCCAAAGGCGGTGAGATAAAACTGGCAGAATGTCGAAAAATTACGATACCTGCGCTTCCCATTTCGTCTTTTTTCTCAGCCTCTCCCACCACGACACAAGCACACGCGACAGCAACCATGGTCCAGGGCGCGGTCAAGAAGTCGGTCAAGCCGGCGTCGAGCAGCCACAAGGCCAAGAAGCTGGCAGTGGCGACGGGCGTCAACGGCGCGCCGAAACGCGGCGCCCGTGTCACCAAGGCGCCTCGTTCAGCCAAAGCCGTCAAGGCGCACGCGACGACGGACAAGACGATGCGCAAGTTCACATCCGGGCTGATCCACAAGACCGAGGCCATGCTGGGCGAGCGGGCCGGTCACCTCGAGCTCATCGGCCCCGGCAAAAAAAAGGGCCCCGACGCCAAGAGCCGGGAGCAACGCAACAAGGACAAGAAGGGCAAGATGCCCAGCACTGGAGGCTCGCGCAAGTTTGGTTAAGGCAGTCGGCGTGTTCGTGGGAGGGTGGCATTTGGCATGCATGGATGAGCTGTTTTTTTTGTTTTTGTTTTTGTTTTTACTCATTATTTTCCAATCCTGTTCGGTCTTTCTCCTTTCGCCTCCTACGACACAACCCGGCTCAAGACTTCCTGGACCACGGCCAGATCCCGGTCTACATCCACGCGCCAGCTGCTGACGGCCACCCGACAGGCCGGCCGGCCCTGCCAGCTCGTGGGACTGACATACATCTGCCGGGTGGCGTTGATGCGCGCGGCCAGGGTGCTGTTGACGGCCTCGTCTCTGGCGCGGAAGAGCACGCCAATGTGCGTGTTCGCCTGCCGGTCCTCGACCGGCTCGTGGCCTGGGAGACATTCATAGGCGGGCGAGTCGGCGAGAAAGCGGTGGATGGCACGGGCGAGTCGCACCATGCGGGCCATCATGGCAGCGAGGCCGTCGCGGCCTTCGCTCAAAAGGACGGCGTAAATCGGCAGGGCGCGGAACCGGCGCGAGTTCTCGATGCCCATGTTGAGCGGACTGGCCATGACGGACGCAGTGGACGTCGGTGCCGTCAGATAGGCCGCGTTGGCATTCTGAAAGACCTCGGCCTGCAGGGGGCCATGACGGGAGAAGAATATGCCGGCGTCGTACGGCTGGGGTGTTTAGCTAGGCACACATAGACCCCCGAATCAAAGGCAGACCTACCACGTTGAGCAGCTTGTGACCGTCGGCCGTGATGCTGTCGGCGAGCTCGAGGCCGTCGGCGTGTGCGCGCAGCCGGGCAAACTCGTCGGTGTGTGGCAGCACGCGGGCAAACAGGCCAAAGGCGCCATCGACGTGAAGCCAGGCGCCATACGTGTCGGCGAGCGAGCGCAGACGCAGCATGTCGGCGCGGCCCGTGGTGGCGAAGCGGCCGGTATTGACCTCGCCGGCGCTGACAGCGATAATATAGGCAACCTGGCTGCCGGCCGTCTGGAGGGTGCGCTCGACGGCGGCCAGGTCGAGGCGCCATGGCTCGTCCACGCTGGCCGACAGGTCGATAACGGCGGCACGGCCCAGGCCCACGATGCTGGCGGCCTTGTAGAGCGAGCTGTGGGCCATGCTGGTGAGGATGCGGATGTCGGACAGGTCAGCGCGACGGCAGGCCGCCAGCAGGCCCAGGCTGGCCACACTGTCGGGCGGTCGCAGTCGGGCTTGGATCACAGCCTCACGGCCGAGAGCGAGCGCGAGCACATTGCTGGCCGTGGCGCCGGTCGTCAACGTGCGCCCAGTCCAGGTCTCGGTCGTGCGGTCGCCGTCGCCCAACGCCAAGACGTCCAGTAACATGCACAGGGCCGCGTCCTCGACCGCTGTCGCCACCGTCTCGTCGGCCAGATGCACGGCCACGTTTTGGTCCAGCGCCGAGACGATGTTGTCGGCCGCTTCGGCCACGGGCAGTGTGCTGCCCGTCACAAAGCCAAAGTACCGTCCGCTCCGGTTCTGTCCGTTGAGTGCCGGCACCACCGTGTCGACCATGTGGTCCAGCGTGGCCTGCACCCCTCGCGGCTGCAGATAGGCCGTCTGGCCTGTCCGTGGCAGCGCTGCCAGCGCCTCTGCGATGCGGTCGCCCGCCGGCAACGTCGCCTCGCCGTGATGGTGCACGGCCAGGCGTAGCCGCGCGTACGCGTCTGTCAGCAGCCGCTCCGCCCCGCCGCCCGCGTCGTTTGCATTGTCCGCCATCGTCATCCTGCGCCGTTGACTGCATCCCATCAGGCCAGCTTCGATGCTCCTGTGGGCGGATCCGCTCCTCGGTCGATGGGCCCCGGCCGTCAGCACGATAAGACCGGACAATCACGAGCTACTGTCAATAGCGTGATGTGGCCGCACAAGGACTGCAACATGGACCTGGCGACGTACCCTTGCACAAAGGGATGTACGTCTTTTTGGGGCCTTTTTGGGGCCCTTTTTCTCTTTTCTTTTGCTTCCTCGTTCAGGAAGCAGCGCTCTGCCGTCGCTGGCCGTCCAGAACTGGCAGGCCCGCGCTTGCCGCCAGCGAACCACAACACGATCGTCGACTCTGTACGGAGACTTCCTGCAGCCCATGTTCCACTGCCAGTCGAGTGTACAAAGTCCTTGGCGCCGTAGCCGTCATTTCGCTCTTTTCGCTCATTTCCCTCTTTGCGCTGACTGCACGGCGTATTGTGTCCGCCACTTCTGTCATTTCTCTCGTCTTTTGTGTCTTCTTTGTCCTCTCTTCTGTCTTCTTTTCTCTCTTCTCCTCTCTTCTCCTCTCTTCTCCTCTCTTCTCTTCTCTTCTCTTCTCTTCTCTCTTCCCCTGCTGTCTTCTTTCGCCACCACTCGCCAATACCCAATCATCAACACACAATGTGTCCCGAGGGTTTGGGCCAACCCGACTGCCTGTCACCGCCACTCCTTCTCAATCCACTCCGGCCTTGCCTCGATGCTGCCAACCGTCTTGTTGGTTCGCCCCTCACGAACACAGTGCTGATCGTTTCCCCAGTCAGCCACATCCCCGACCATGCCAATTCCGCTATCTCCGCCTGCGAGGGCTCCGTAGACATCTCCCTCACTCCAGAGCAGTCGGACGTTTCCGCCCTTGCCGCCAAAGAGTGGCATGTTGCCCTTGTGCACGTAGTCGGGTCCCAGTCGTACCATGTCACCATTTGTGGGCTCGCTCGTTTCAGCTCGCTGGATTGTGTGTCCCGATCTCGTACTCTGGTACTTTCGTCGCCTGCAACAACTCCCGCCAACGACGGCCTTCGTCACCGTGCCGCCGCTCTTGGCTCTTTGTTCGAGCCAATCCGGAAGTTCTGCCCGGCCTGCATGATCGACCGGTGGCCTTCCCAGGGCCTGGATCCAGCCAGGCGGTGACTAACATTGCCTCCCCCCTTTTGTTGGGCCTCTCTGACCGTTGTTTTTCGACTGGGAGCGCTCGTATCCCTGGTCTGCTCCGTCAACCAGGTAGGATATTGTCTGCTAGCTTTCTCGGGCCGGGTCCAAACCTAAAAAGAATCCGCCCCATCTTCTGGGGGAAGTCTGCCATTCTGTTTAAACCCATAAGCAAATACCCATCTTTCCTTTTTTCCGCCTACATAGCCTCCTCGGCCTACCCTCCATCTGGCCGCCCTTTTTCGTTTTCTGGAATTTCTTCCTTCCCGCCTCGCCTTTGCCGCCCATTGCTCTGCCCAAGCACCTCCTCCAACACACCCCTGTCTGTTCCGCCGTGTCGGGTCTGCTCCGGTAGAAATGCACTGCCTGCCGTAACAACACCACCCGACTCTACTACCACTGTGTCACCACCCAGAAAGGATGGACGGCTCTTCGTCCTCTCCGGCCGGGCAATCGGATTCGGAGGCCGGAAGCTTCGAGTTTACTTTTCACAAATATCTCGACGTTTCCGCAAGAATCGAAGCTGACGTATGTGTCCACCCTCATCTATGTCTCCCTCTTTCGTGTGTTGACCGTGTTCTAGTCCAACCCAGCTAAGCCGTAAATGCTCCATTACCGTTCCTGCTTTTCCTGCTGCCTGCTGGATGGACTGACCTTACCTACATCATCATGTTCCAGAGACAGCGACTCCTTGACAGAAAGCATATTCAACTACCACAATGAAAACGGGCGCACGTACCATGCCTATCGTGCTGGCTGTTCGTTTCTCTCTCCCTCCTTTCCCACGCACGACAAGGAAGCTTACACAACCGTCCGTGCCTGGCAGCGTACTACTATCCAAACGACGAGGCCGAACTGGAGCGGCTAGATAACCTGTATGAGCTTCTTCGCCTGGTCCTCGATGGCCGCAACTACTTGGCGCCTTGGTCGCAACGGAACCCTCCGAAGAAAGTGCTCGACCTGGCCACCGGATCCGGCCGTTGGGCCGTCGAAATGGGCGACGAGTTTCCCACGGCCGAAATTGTCGGAATCGATCTCTCTCCCATCCAGCCGACAATGGTCCCGCCCAACGTCAACTTCTTTGTTGAGGATGCGTAAGACCGTCCGGCCCTTGCCTCTCCCCCCTTCCCCCCTTTTCCCTCTAGCGGTAATGCGGCAGCTCTGATCGGATGACTTGTACAGGACGGAAGAGTGGCAGGAGACCGGACTCGACTACATCCACACCCGCGTCACCGTTGGCTGCTGGTCCGACGCCTACACAGAGGTCGTCGCCAAGGCCTTTGCCAGGCTGGAGCCGGGTGGCTGGCTGGAGATGCAAGAGGTCGACGGCACGGTGCACTGCGACGACGACACCATGTCAGAAAACTCACCGATCAATATTTGGTCCCAGGAGCTGTACGAAGCCAGCGTCAACGCCGACCGGCCGCTGGCTGTGGTCAAGCAGCTCAAGGGCTGGCTCGAGCACGCCGGCTTTGTGGACGTCCAGGAAAAGGCCTTCAAGCTGCCGACCAACAGCTGGCCGCGCAATCGCCAGCTCAAGAAGATCGGGGAGCTGTGGCAGGCGAACCTGCAAACCGGCCTGTCCGCCATTTCCTACGCGCTGATGCACCGCGTCATGGGCCGGACCAAAGAACAGATCGAGGTATGCTGGCCCGGGGAGCACGCATGCCTGTCTCCGTGTGCTGACGTCGTGTTTTAGGTGTCCCTGATCGACGTGCGAAAGGAAGTGGCCGATCCGCGATGCCACGCATACCACTGCTTCCACGTCGTATGGGGTCGCAAGCCAAACGTGGATGAGATGAGGATCGAGAATACCAGTGTCGGGACAACAGCCTGAGGACAGCGAGTGGGAGAATGCGATGGGATGTGCGTCGAAAGCGAGCGACCGAGTCCCGTCTAGAAGCGCGGGCAGACCCTGGTAGAAGAATGCTTTGTAAGGTCTGCTGGTACATAGTCAATCTCGTGCTCCAGCTTCGACTCCGTAGGCTCAAAAGCGGGCCCGACGCCACGGGCATTGGGCGCTATTGGCTGTCATGCTGGCTCATTTGTCACTCGGTTTTAGTGGGCCTGGAATCCTGGCTTCCGTGGTCTCGCCGCTCTGCCACGGAATCCTGTGCCTCCTCCCAGAGACACCGCAATTGCGTATGAAACCCGGTCCGACAGACACAACGAGCAGACGGGACAGCGCACTGAAACGCCGGAAGCCGCAGAGACGTCGTTTAGAGTGTTGCGTGCTCGTGCCACGGTTTGGCAGCTGTCGTACCCCTAACCCAGCGACTCGGCCGCCCTTTCCCTTTTGGCACCTTGTCCACCGATATAATTTTGGCATATTTTGCTTCCCCTTTTTTTCTTCCCCATATCTTTTGCTTCCTCCTCCTCTGCTCCCCGTCCTCGACCCTTTTGCCGCCGAGCCCCCGTGCTCACCCATTGTCCCGTTGGCTTTTCCCGTCTTGCTCTGCATCGCCTCGCATTGCCTCTCGATCGCCTCCCATGTCGTCCGCCCTCAGCAAGCGCCAGCAGGCGCGGAACGAGAAGCAGCTCCACGACCTCGTTCAGAATGTGCCGGGCAACAACGTTTGCGCCGACTGCCAGGCACACAATCCAGGTAGGCCGATGTTGCATCTCCCCGGGGACGTCCCGGGCTCGACCGCTTGCTAACGGCGACAGGCTGGGCATCATGGAGTGTATGTGTCTTCTTTTCCCTCGCCCGCTCTTCTAAGATCCTATTCCCCCAGACGCGACGATTACGGACGGAGGCATCACGTTACCCGCCGCCGGGAGCTAACACCACTCGCAGCTCGGTATTTTCTTGTGCATGCGGTGTGCCGCCCTCCATCGCAAGCTCGGCACGCACGTGTCCAAGGTGAAGTCGTTGAGCATGGATAGCTGGTCCAACGAGCAGGTCGAGGTTCGTGCCGGCTCCTGTTTCCTTCTCCCTGCTGCTCTTCCTTGCTGACGCACAGCAGAACATGCGCAAGGTCGGCAACATGGCGTCCAACAAGATGTACAACCCCAAGAACCAGATGCCCCCTGTTCCTGTCGACGTGGACGAGGCCGATTCGGCCATGGAACGCTTCATTCGACAAAAGTACGTCACGTCAGCCCTGAACCATGCCAAGACCCGTCGACACAACACTGGCAGCTCCGACTCTGATGACAATCCGCCGCCTCTCCCACCCAAGACGCCGAGCCGGTTTGGTTTCCGGTCTGCCTCTTCCATCTTCCCCATTTCGTCACGGGCGAAACGCGAAGCCACGCAGTCTGCCGGGTCCAGCGACTTCAACGACAGCGGCTACGACATGGGCGGCGGTTCACGGCGTCCGATATCTCCGCTCCCGCGCTCTTCCTCCTACGCACATCCCGGCTCGGCCGCTTCTCCACCGCTCCGCAGCAAATCGTCCCAGATGTTTGGGGCCAGCGTGCAGCACGACCAGGGTGCCGATCTCGACGCGAAGCTGACCAGGCTGCGGGACATGGGCTTCGCCGACGAGAAGCGCAATGCGGCTGTGCTCAAGGGGGTCAGTGGCAACATGCAGAGGGCCATTGAGAACCTGGTGCGCATGGGCGAAGGCACGGCAGAGGGCCACTTGTCCCCCCATCCGTTGACGGCGCCACGCGACAGCTCGCTCGCAGCACCGACGGGCAGCCGGGCTGTATCGTCTGGACTCGCCGTTCCGTCTTCGGTGTGGCCAACACCATCCTCACCCTCGGCTGCGAGCAGCAACTACAACCCGTTCGATATGCTGGACCTCCCATCGCCGGCGCCTCCGCAGTCATCGCAGTCGACGGGCACGCTGCAGAACAAGAATCCGTACAACGTCAGCACGACAGACCAGTACGGGTTTCCGAACCCGCAGGCAAACGACCCGTTCCGCCAGCCCGTGCCGTCGTCCATCAACGCGCTCAATATCGACCAGGCCTTCCAGAGCATGACCCTGGCCCCTTCGCAGGCGCTGTTTCCTCACCACACAGGGGGGCTTTCGTTCCAGCAGCAGCAGCAGCAACAGCAGCAACTACAACAACAACAGCTCCTGGCGCAGCAGTCGTACCAGACACCTCCGGCGTCCACTTTGGGAAATGCTGCGCTGAGCTACTTCGCAACGGCTCCAGCGGGGAATGGGCAGCAGGCTTTTGCTCAGCAATCGCAATACAACAACCCGTTCCTCAACACTAATGCTCACGGCAACCAGCTGGCTCAGTCGACTATGATGCACTCGCATCCAATGCACCAGCCCCCATCCGCCATAAACACCACTGCGGCCGGGGGATTCGTGGCCAACCCGTTCACAAGGTCGCCAAGTCTCATGCAGTCCCCGTCACTTGGCCAGATCCCGGAGCAGTCGCAGCCGCACTTTTTCGGCACAGCTCAGCATACAAACTCATTTCCTCTGATGAATGCAAACCCGTACGGAAACGCCGTGGCAGCAGCATCCCAGCAACAACAACAACAACAGCAGCAGCAGCAGCAACAACAACAACAACAACAGAAGCTACAGCAGTTACAGGCCCAGCAGCAGCAGCTACAACAACAGCAACTACAGCAACAACAACAGCTCCAGCAGCAGCAGCAGCAGCAGCAGCGCCAACTACTACAGCAGCAGCAACAACAACAACAGCAAATGAACAACCCCTTTGCAGCACAGCCAGCGGCTCTGTCACAACCGGCGCAACCTGCGTACCAGACGGCCTCTATCATGGCACTGTACAACATGCCACAAGCAGCACCACAGCAGTTTGGCTCATTGCAAGGTGCTGCAACAGGCCAAGCACAAGGTGTCGGTAACACGCTCGGTCAGAGTGCAGGTGGGAACCTGGCCGCACCGTTCCCATCACTGACGCGCAGTGCTACGACCCCACTGCCAATGGTCAACAACCCGTTCTTTGGCATGGCTAGTGGTGCACCTGCTGGGTCGATGGCCACGATGCAAGGGTCACGACCGCCGCCGCCGCCGCCGCCTGCTCCTTCTGCAGGAGTGGCGACCAAGGCAGACCCGTTCGCTGGCAGTCGAAGTCGTGACAGCATAATGGCACTGGGACTGGAATGGAGCAACGGGCGACACAGCCCTGATGCGTTCACAAGCCTGAGCGCCCGAAACTAACTCGTTAGCCGCTCATCTTCTTTTTTGGTGTACGAGTACATACGTATGCATTCTAATGCCGTTTTTTGTCAAGACTGTTTATATTTGTTGGCCACTTTTTGGAATATCAGGAGCATTGGGATTGGAACGAATACTGGATGCGTTTGGGTGATTTTCTCATTGAAAAAAAGACCGAGAAAGCGCACTGGAACGGTAGATGGAATAAGAAAGACCAGGTGAAGTGCCAGGCAAGGATTCCGCCTTGCGGCCATACGCGTCATGGTAAGCCTTATCCGTCTGGCTAAGCCATGCAGTGTTGGACAGCTGGCTGTGACTGATTGGATGCAACGGACAAGGATCGTACTCCCATGCTGCAGGCAGATGGGGCTCAACGTTAGAGCGGGCCTAGTCTGCCTGCAGCCCTGTCCTCTGGTCGTATATAGTTTCGTCGAGCACCATGCAGGAAGTCGGCAAACGTTCTGATTACCATCTTTTCTCTTTTGGCGCTGTGAATTCGTTGGTACTTGCACTCTCATCCTTGACGAACCATGTCCAACAAGCGCTCCAGCTCCGACTCGCGGTCGCGCCATCCGCTGTCTGTCCACGAGGGCCTTCCTTTGCGGCCCCGTCGACGGAGGGCGGAGCAGCGGCTGCCCCAGGAGCAGATTGACGCGTTCTGGTCGCAGTTCACAACCAAGACGTCGGGCAAAGGTAGGCAGAGCGGCGGCGGGTGACGCAGAGAACAGATTGACCGACCGGCGCTGCAGCAACATCGGTGATCCCGCCCAAGGCGAGCCGAAGCCGGGCATTCCAGGGCCAGCGGCCGGACAGCACATCGTACGAGGCGGCAGCGACGCAGTGCCGGGCCAAGGTGGCGCACATTGTGCAGGAGTGTCGGCGGGTCAATCAGCGGTACCACGACCCGCACTTTGACCTGGAGCGCGACCTGCACGGCGGCATCGACGACTGTTTGTGTGGGCTGCAGGACAGCTACCGGTTTGGGAGGGATGGACAGGGCCACTAGAGGGAGGACGGCCACCCGAGAGACGGACAGGGCCACCGGCCGCGTGCGGTCAAGCGGGTGACAGACGTCTTTGACGCACCACAGTTCTTCATCGACGGCCCGACGGCCAACGACGTGCGCCAAGGCGTCGCGGGCGACTGCTGGCTGATGGCGGCACTGTGCACAATGGGCAACAAGCCAGGTCTGATCGAGCGGGTGTGTGTAGCCCGAGACGAGGCGGTGGGAGTGTACGGCTTTGTCTTTCACCGTGACGACGAGTGGTTCAGCGAGGTGATTGACGACAAGGTGTGTTCTCCCTGCTCGCGTTCTACTCGCGTTCTACTCGCGTGCCTTCCACTCACGTGCCTTCTCGCGTGCTGACACACGCAGCTCTACCTCAAGCGCCCCGACTACGACGAAGCGATGCGGGAGCGCAAAGTGTTTGATGACCACGTGCGGGTCAACTCGGAGGAGGCGTACCGGAAGCTGTACCAGACCAACAGCGGGGCGCTGTTCTTTGCGCAGTGCGACAACGCCAACGAGACCTGGCTGCCGCTGCTGGAGAAGGCGTATGCCAAGGCACACGGCGACTACGGCGCGATCGACGGCGGGCTGACGGGCGAAGGCATCGAGGACCTGACGGGCGGCGTGACGTCGGAGATCTACACGACCGACATCCTGGACAAGGAGCACTTTTGGCGGGAGGAGATTCTGCAGGTCAACGAGAGCTTCCTCTTTGGCTGCAGCACGGGGCTATGGAGCCGTGGCCGCGACCGGACAGACGGCCTGCTCGTCCGCCATGCCTACTCGATCCTGCGGGCGGTCGAGCTGGACGGCGTCCGGTTGGTCCTGCTGAAGAACCCGTGGGGCCACGAGGAGTGGAAGGGTCCCTGGAGCGACGGCTCGCGCGAATGGACAGCTGACTGGCTGCAGAAACTCGACCACCGCTTTGGCGACGACGGCGCCTTTTGGATCGCCTACGCTGACCTGCTGCGCAAGTACCAGTGCTTTGACCGGACCCGCCTCTTTGACGCCTCCTGGCACCAGGCCTGCCTCTGGACCACCATGACCGTCCCCTGGACCCTCCAGTACAACGCCACCCGCTTTGCCTTTCGCCTGGCCCGTCCTGGTCCCGTCGTCCTGGTCCTCAGCCAGCTCGACGACCGTTACTTCCGCGGCCTCCAGGGCCAGTACGACTTTCGCCTGTGTTTCCGGCTGCACAAGATGGCCGACAACAGACCTGACGGGCCCCCCAGCGACGATGGCTTCGACTATGTGGTCCGCAGCCAGCCGGGCTACCGCATGCAGCGGTCCACGAGCGTCGAGCTCAGCCTCGAGACCGGCTGCTACCGGGTGTTGGTCCAGATCGACGCGAGCCGCTACGAGAGCGTGATGCCGCCCGAGGCCGTCGTCCGCCAGAATGCCAAGCGCCGTCGCGAGAAGCTGACCCGCATCGGACTGGCCTACGATCTCGCCCACAGCAAGGGCCGCATCGTGGCCACGGCCGCGGAGAAGAGGGCCCACATGGCGGCCATGGCACGGCGACGGGACAAGGACAAGATGCAGCTCAGGCAGGAGCTCCTGCAGGACGTCCGGCTGGACCACTTGCGCCATCAGCACGAGCAGAACGTGACCCGCAGGCGACGGGCGAGATGGGAGGTGGGGGAGAGGGAGAGGAGGCAGAGGCTGTCGGAGGTGGGGTCTAAGGCGGACAGGCCCACGAAGGAGGGAGAGAGGGAGGGAGAGAGGGAGGGGGTGAGGGAGGGGGTGAGGGAGGGGGTGAGGGAGGAGGAGAAGGAAGAGAAGGGGAAGGAGGAAGAGAAGGGAGAGAAGGAAGAGAAGGAGAAGGAAGAGAAGGAGAAGGAAGAGAAGGAGAAGGAAGAGAAGGAGAAGGAAGAGAAGGAAAAGGAAGAGAAGGAGAAGGAAGAGAAGGAGAAGAAAGAGAAGAAAGAGAACATGGAAGGACAGACCAACGAGAGGGAAGAAAACGAAAAAGAGGGCAAGGATCAACAAAAGGACCAGAAAGAACAAAAGGAACACAACCGGAACGAAAGGCAAGCCAGAAAAAAGGCCAGACAAGACCTCAAAGAGGCTCGCGATCAAGATCAGCCTCGGGAACCAGCCGCAAACACATATGCCACCTGGTACGACAGCGACATCAGCGAGTCGGATGTGAGCGAGGTCGAGCTGGAAAAGGTCTTCCTGGAGAGGGAACTGGATGCACGGCTGATCTGCCGGCGGTCATTGTCGCCGCTGCCACAGCGACGGGCTTCGTCTGAGTCTTTGGACAACGACGAGGAGGATAACGACCCGTGGAACGCGGTGGCGGTGGTGGGCCTACGCATCTACTACCAGCAAGTCGAGGGGGACAGCGGCGACGTTGTGAAGCTGTGGGTTGAACGGCCCAATCCGCTTCTCCCAGACGGCCGGGAGGACAGCGAGCCGAGCGGCGACGAGGAGGAGGACACAATCGAGGAGAACGTGCTCGACCTGGACGACAGCCTGGTCGATGCGAGCGGCCTGGCTCGTTTATAAGGGATGGTTGGATAAGCATTTTAACAATTGAAGCTTTCGGTTGCAAATCACGTGACTTCTCTGTGCAGCTATCCAATGAAGAACTGGCCAAAAAGCTGCAAATTTGGACGACCCATCCAGCAGGAAGCATCCCCAGCCGCCTCCCTGCCATTGCTTCGTTCCGGGCCTGTCGACAATGATGCATGGGTAAGCTGTGTGTATCTGCTGTTCCGGTGCCGATGCACAAACGTCCGAGCTGACCTTTGTTCTCCGGCGGCAGATTATCTTCTCCGATTTGAATTGGTTTCTCTCTCTTTTTGTATCGGAAACCGACGACGACGAGGATGCGGTCGCATCTTGCGGCGCGCCATGTGTACCGACGCTGCATCACACACCCCGACGGTCTGTCGGTCGTGCCAGCCGTGTCCTTGTTGGCAGCGAGCAGCCCGGCCTGCTGTGTGAGGCGTTCCAAGAGCACAGTGAGCACAGGAAGCACGACCAGGCGGCCATTGCTAAGGCCAGCAGCAGCAGCACCGACACAGAGACGGACGTTTCTGGGTTCACTGCGACGGGCGCCACCACGGCAGCTCAAGGAGCAACAGGTAGAGCCAGGCTATGACGTGCTGCTGCAGTTTCGAGCCTGCACGGCCGACGATACACGGCGACCAGAACGAGCAGAGCTGGTGCAGGCGTTCCGGGACTTTTTCGGGTATAAGCACCAGTATGGAAAGCGGGTGAACGCGACGCAGGCAGAATGGATGTTGCGACTGTTTGAGTACGTGAGCGAGGAACAGCCGGCGGCCGAGGGCGCTATGGTCCGGGGAGGTCTACGACGAATCCGGCGAAGCGACCGGGACACGGCGAGCGTGCTGGATCTGACGCTGGAAGAGCTGCGGTGCGCACGGGAGGCGCTGGCCGGACGACCGGGCAGCCTGGACGAGACGACGACGACACACCACCTGGCGCTGTGCCGGCGGATCTACGAGGAGATGCGGCGCCGGGACGCGGCGACGGCAGTGGACTTTAAGCGACACGTGGCCGTGCTGTGTCAGTACGGAGCCTCGCAGGAGGCAGCCTCGCTTCTGGCTGGCTACCGGGCAGCAGCGGCAGCACGGGGCGACGGAGGCGGCAGTGCGAGCGTGTCGCAGTCACGGCGGGACAAGGAGCTCTGGCTGGTGGTATTGGGCGGACTCGCACGCGAAGGCCGAGCAGAGGCGCTGGTGCGCGAGGCCACGGCAGCGCTGGCAGCCGGACTGGAGTACATGCCGGTCTTGCACGAGGTGATAACGACGTTTTGGGCGCGACGAAAGGACCTGGCGCAGACGCGGGCCTGGTTCGAACGGCCCATGGCACAACGACTGCTGCTGCCGACGGCGCGGACGTTCCGGGCGCTGCTGGTTTTGGCACGAGAAGACGGGGGGCTGACGAGAAAGCAAAAGGACGAGCGCGACCGCTGGATCCAGACGACCTTCCAGCAGCTCTGTGACGCGAACCCGCCCAAGGAGCACTGGGACGTCCTCTTCCAGTGGGCCGTACTGCTGCGCGACAAGGGTGTCGACGACGTGCGGCACATGATGGCGACCATGGCGCGTCACAATGGCGGACGGCCGGCCATGGACCCGGACGCGGCCACGATCCACGGGCTGGTGGCCGCGGCCGCCGGACGGGGCGACGTCTTGTTGGCCGAGCGGTTTGTGCGTCTGGGCGCCGACTTGGGCATCGCGCCCGACCGCCAGACACACGTGCAGCAGCTGGCTTACCGCGTGGCCGCAGACGATCTGAGTGGCGCGCACGACTCCTTTTTGGCCTTGGGCGATAGCCAGCCAGACGATGTCGACCAGTACGAAGACACTGACGAAGCCGAGGCCGTCAACCGTTACATACAAACACTCGCCGCCACGACCACCAACGCGACACGGCTGCGCGACGTCGTCGACGCGGTCGAGCAGCGGCCACTCGCCCTCGCGCCCGCCTCCGTTGTCGCCCTCTGCATGGCCTTTTTGCGGCTCGACCGCCAGTACGACGTCATCGACGTGCTCTCTGTCCATGCCCTGCAGTACTCGGCCGACGACCGCGTTCCCGTGCGCGACGCCCTCGTCGCCTATGCTGCTGACCCCGCCACCTCGACCGCCCGCGCCTGGGATGCCTACGCCCTCCTGCGCCAGTACTTTGCAGAAACCCCGGCCGCCGTCCGCGTCCGCCTGATGGACGCCTTCTTTCGCCGTCGCCGCCCCGATATGGCCGCCATGGTCTTTGGCCACATGCGCGGCGCCACCGACCCCGCCCTCCGTCCCACTGCGGACATGTATGTCCGCTGTCTCGAGGGCCTGGCCGCATGTGGTCGTGGTGATGGTCATCGTGGTGCTGGTTGGGGAAACAGTGGGTCCGCTGACTCAGCAGACGACGGCGACGCCCTCCATCTCGTTCACAACATGCTCAAGATGGACGCCCGCGTCCAGACCGACACCCGCCTGCTCAACGCCCTCATGCTCGCCTATGCCGCCGCCGGCGCCGACGACCGCGCCCGCGCCCTCGACTTTTGGCACGACATTAGCCGCTCCGCCGAGGGCCCCTCGTACGCCAGCCTTGTTGCTGTCTTTTACGTCTGCGAGGGCCTCCCCTTTGGCGACGCCCACGCTCGCCGCATCTGGGCCCGGTTGACGCGCATGGACATTGACGTCCCGCCCGCCGTCTATGACGCCTACTGCGGCGCCCTCGCCGGCCAGGGCGCTCTCGACGACGTCCAGCGCCTCCTCCGCGGCATGGTCCTGTCCGCTGGCTACGGACCCACCGCCACCACGTACGTTGCGTGTCTTGTTTCTTTCTTTTGTCCGCCCGTGTGCTAACCGGCAGTCTCGCTATTGCCCACAACGCCCTGCCCGGCCAGGTCCTCCAGCACGACTTCGCCCAGTGGGCCGCCCAGCAGTATGCCGACCTCTGGCAACAGACCACCCAACGCGGCTGCCGGACCACCGTTGATGGCCTGCGCCGATACAATGTCACGCGCGAGCTCCGGGCCTGAGATAGATGAATGGATTGTGTTGTTGTGCCTATGACACGTGATTCTGACACGTGACTATATTCGTGATTTATTCAACTACACCTCCCAACCCTACCGCCGCGGCTGCCGACTGTCGTACGACGCATAACTCTGCTTGGGCATGTTGGCCATCTCGGACGTGAGGATCTCCGGGTGGCGATGGACGCTGGGGTGGATGCCAAGGCCGATGGCGCGGCGGATGGCGCGGGCCATGCGGCGCTGGTTGACGGCGCGCAGGCCGGTTTCGCGGCTGTGCTTGATCCGGCCCATTGTGCTGACAAACTCGGACACCATGGCAAAGTTGCGGTATTCGTCGAGGGGGTTGATGCCGAGAATGTCCACCACGTCGGCCGTTGTGCGTGACGGCCGTCGCCACTTGGCCATCTCGGCCGCGCTCAGGTCGTGTGGCGCATACACGTCGCCCGCGCGCCAGCGCCGTGGCATCTGTCGTGCATAGTCCTCGCTCACCTTGCGCTCGGCCATGCGCTCCAGCGCCGTCCGCTTCTGCTCCTCCCGTCGCTCGTTCATCCGCCGCCGCACATCGCTGTCAAAGAGCACCCGGCTCAGCGCGGCGTTTGCGTCCGCCGTGCCCGTGCTCATACTACCCCCCGCCGCACCATAGAGGCTGCCCCCATGGTCGTTGAGCAAGCGGCTCCGCGACCCAAACGAAGAGGCCGTCGATCCCGGCCCCGGCTCGCCGTCCAGGTTCAAAAAGGACGCCCCGCTCGACGCCTGCTGGCTCTTCCGCGGCGCTGCCATCGTACACTCCGTCAGCATGGTCCTTCACGTTCCCTCACACGTTCCCTCGCACGCTCCCTTTGTCCGCTCGCCTCCTCGCACACTTACGCGCTGCTCGGTACGCACTGGTCGACAGCGATACCGCCGACAATCGCTGCACAACAGCTGCAACAGACACGTCCGCACACCGCTGCACTGACCGCAGAGTTGGTAGTCTCGCTGGCATGTCGAATGGCTCCCTTCAATGGCCTCTCAGGATGACTTCCAGCTTCCAGATTCTTCGTTTTTCTGCGGCCTTCATTTTTGGACACCACATTCCGGGAAGTCTAGCCGTATGTAGAGTCGTTTGTTTTCTATATCACGTGATGCGACACATGACTGCACAGCTTCCTGCACGACACGTTCCCATTGGCGCACCTGGCAGCTGCCTGAAAACGACGCCAGTTCTCTATCTAGCAAGATTCAATCATAGGTATCCTGGGGAAAAAGGCCGCAACTGCAACCTACACCACCGCATCCGCCCAGCAACCAGTCCACCGACCTTCTGCGTCGTTGTTGCTGTCCCATTCCCAGATCGATCAATTCGCCCAATCGCGGGGCCCCGACACTTTCCGTCTCGCCTGCTTTTGCTCGTTTAAGCTCGACCTCTGTTCGACGAGGTGAACGCACATCCAGCTTCGACAGCGCCTGCGAGCAGCGACCAAGATGAGCATCAAGTACGGACTGGGCGGCACGGGGTCCGCGCTGGCCGTGGTGGGAGCTTGTACGTCGTCCCCATCGTGTTGCCTAAAAGGAGACGCTTCCTCTCTGCTTTTGGCTGACCTTTTCTTCGTGCAGACATGCTCTTCACCGGCAGTGGCGAGGCCTTCAACGTCGGCGCCTTTCTCGAGTCGATATCGCCCTACGCCTGGGCATCGATGGGCATCGCCCTGTGCATCGGACTCTCCGTCGTTGGAGCAGCATGGTGAGTGAGAAGACGAGAGTGACGGAGTGGGAATGGGGAATGAGAAAAGGAAAAGAAAGGCAAGGACAAGGAAACACTGCTGACTCCCCAGGGGCATCTTCATCACCGGCTCGTCCATCCTCGGCGGTGGCGTCAAGGCGCCACGCATCCGCACAAAGAACCTCATCTCCATCATCTTCTGTGAAGTCGTCGCCATCTACGGCGTTATCATGTCCATTGTCTTCTCCGCCAAGATCGGCGACGTCACCGGCCCCGACCTGTACTCGGGCGACACCTACTACACCGGCTATGCCCTCTTCTGGTCCGGCATCACCGTCGGCATGTGCAACCTGATCTGCGGCGTGGCTGTTGGCATCAACGGCAGCGGTGCTGCTCTGGCCGACGCTGCTGACCCAACTCTGTGCGTCCTCTCCCTCTCGCCCGTCTTTCCTGTCCGTTCACTGACCCCGGCAGCTTCGTCCGCATTCTCGTCATCGAGATCTTCAGCTCCGTCCTCGGCCTCTTTGGCCTCATCGTCGGTCTCCTCGTCTCCAGCAAGGCCCGGGAGTTCGGCGCACATTGAACGACAATACTGCAGCCGGCCGGGAGAACGAAACCACAACCAGGGAAACCAAGGCGACGGCAGGACACGAATGGGCAGAATGCGTGTGCAAGAACATGTTCGATCTAGTGAAAAGGTCCAGAGAGCATCATCATCATATTGGCGTTTCTTTTGTAGCCCCTGCTTAGAATAATAGGGTTGCCGCGGGAGGAAGGGTGGCTGGTGAGGGTGTAGTCCTCTGTAGAAGAATTTGTAAGATACATCGATCAGTTGTCCGCGGTACTGCGCACATGGCCCATGAGGAGGGCATCCACGCGGGCGCCTTTCCGCAGCGGCTCGGCCCCGGCCGGCATGCAGAGCAACGCATTGGCACTGCGCATGCTGCTGACCTTTGAGCTGCGCTGGCCGCCTGTACTCGAGGCTGCCAATGTGCCATCGGCCGTGACGCTGACAACGGCGCGATGGTACTCGGGACGCTCTCGATCGAGCGCAAAGTCGTGGGCCAGCACCACCGAAACGCGCGCCAGTCCTCGAGGCTGCTCGCCGGCCATCTTACGCAGGGCCGGCAGCACAAACAGGTGGAACGTCACCAAGGCCGAGGCTGGGTTTCCGGGCAGAGAGAAGATGGGCCGGACCACTCGCCGGCTGCTGCTACCTCCAATCGCTTTGCCGTCCTCCTTGATCGTCACTGTCGCAAATGTCGTCGGCTTGCCTGGCTTCATCGATACACGCCCAAAAAGAATCGTGCCGCCCAGTGCTCGCTCAATTGTCGGCTTCAACAGGTCCAGCTCGCCCATCGACACGCCGCCCGTCGTGATCACAACGTCTGCTGACCGCAGTCCGTCGCGCAGCCTCTGCTCCAGCGTCTGCGGCTGGTCCTCCACGATCCCCAGATCCACCGTCTCGAAACCCCATTCACGTGCCGCCACCAACAACGTCGGCCGGTTTGTATCGCGCACTTCGCCCATCCTCAGCGGGCCCTTTCGACTGGCCTCCACGATCTCGTTGCCCGTCGATAGCATTCCGATCACCGGTCGTCGCCATACCCGCACTTCCTGCACGCCCACCGACGCCAGCAGCCCGATTTCGCCGCCCACTGCCGTGATTCGTTCGCCGCGTCTCAGCAGCAGCGTCCCCTTGCTCATGTCGCTGCCCACTTCCCGCACGTTGTCGCCCACTCGCACTCCCGTCGCCCGGATCTCAATCGTCTGCTCTTCCTCTGCGCCGTCCACTTCTCGTGTCGCGTGCAGCACCGTGCTCTCCACCATTACCACCGCGTTCGCCCCCGCTGGCAGTGGTGCTCCCGTCGTGATCCGTGCAATCTCGCCCGCCCGCAGCGTCTTTGCCTCTTCTGGCGCTGCATGCGACACCGCCACCACAGGGAAGATGCCCGACACGTCGCTTCCCTTGTCGCCTTTCGCTACTACCACCGCATAGCCGTCCACGATGCTCGCCCGGAACGCTGGCACGTCCTCTGCCGCGTACACGTCCTCTGCCAGCACAGATCCTACCAGCTTCTCGTCCACTGCTTTCATGATCTCCACCGGCCCCGGTGTGTACTGCTCAATGCGTCCCAGTGCCTCCTCCACGCTGATCATCGGATATGGTGATGCCCGGGATCGCCGCGATGGGCCCAGCGACGGGTCGTTGGACAGCGGGTTCGCCAGTGGCTGTCCATGTTGAACGAGACCATGTCCGTGTCCGTGTCCGTGGTCGTGCCCGTGACTGTGTCCATGTCTATGATTGTGATCATGTGGGTGACCGTGGCTCTGGCCTTGGCCGACCGCTGGGGCTGCTTTTCTGTTGGCCTTCTGCTCTAGCTTCTTCGGTCGGTCAGCATGCAGAGCACGAGAGTCCATCCCAGCCGCTAGCATGCACGCGTGTGGCAACATCTTGATGATGGCTTGCAGATTCTCCTTGGCTCCCTTGGGCGACCCCGGCAGGGTCACAATCAGACTGTGCTTCCGCACGCCGGCCACCGGTCGCGCCATAACGGCAACTGCATCACCGCGTTAGATGCGTGTTCAAAGAGCCTCCGACTGTCACTTACACGGCGTGACCTTTAGCGACGCTGCTAGCATGCCGTGCACGAGCCCCGGCGCCGGCTTCTCGATCAGGCTGGTCACTGCCTCTGGCGTGACGTCAGATATCGAAAAGCCCGTCCCGCCAGTGGTCACCACGAGGTGGACCAGAGAGGCCTCAGAGCTGTCTTTGGGGCCATCGGTCCATCGCAGTATCTCCCGGCGGATGTCGTCCTCGTTGTCGCTCACAATCTTCGTCTCAGCGACGTCCCACTTGCCCTCGCCGTCGGCGTCAAAGACGCCGCGCAGAGTAGCGTCCGCAGCATCTGTCGACGGGTCCTTGGCTGCCGTCGTTGAGACGACCAGGATGACTGCCCGAAATGCCATTATAGCAGCGACAGTCAATCTCTGTCCTTGTATTGCAAGCGTATTGCTCAGCTCGATGGGAACAGCTCTGCTTCTTTCAAAAATGCTTGCGTATGGCTGCTGAGCATATGATACAATTGAAAATAGTGCAATAGAGAAGGATGTTGTTATCTGCGTGCTCTGCTACATACGTTGAGGCAAGAGCAACCAAGCCTACGGCAACTTCCCCAGCTGTTCCCCACTTCCGCGCTAGTGCCTCGACTTTCGTTACTGGCGATTTTTCAACCAAACTTTCTGCCGCTTTTGCCCTTCTTCTCTACCTCGCCCTTCTCATACACGCTTTTCACAGCCACAACACGCCCGGCATATCACCATGGTGCGCATCAAGGAGCGCTACATCCTGGTCAACATCCTCTACCCGCGCTCGCCGACCGAAAAGAGCTGTGTTCCCGACTTTGTTGCCTTCCGCCAGCCCACCCAAAACGACCTGACACCACAGCTGCTTGTGCGCGCTATCAAGAACGAGGTCTTTGCCTTGTTTGGCGACTGTGGCGCCGGTGCCGTCGAGCGTACACTATCCGGTAGGCTGGCCCGCTGTGCACCTCCTCTATGTCGAGGCTGACGCGTCGCAAAGTCAAATACCTATCCAAGACCACCTCCACAGCCATCTTGCGCATCACTCGCGAGCATCTGCGCTATGTTTGGACTGCCCTGACATTTATGCGTCACGTGCCCATCCGCGGCGGCAGACCATGCATCTTCCGCGTTGCCCACGTCAGTGGCACCATCCGCAAGGTCGAGGAGGAAGCCATCCGTCAGTCGCGGGCCCTGGTACTGGCCACAAAGGCTCACGTAGCCGGCCAGACTGCCTCGGCCTTTGATCTGCTCACCAAGGCTGCAGCCAAGGACCCCGCCGCTGTGGCCCTCGATGCGGACGAGAGCGGTGATGAACAAGGCAACGAGGATGACGACGCAGACGATGCAGACGGCGGAGTAAAGCTGGCCGACATGGACGATGACGACTACGGCGAACAAGACGACGCCGACCGAGACTGACAGAACCGTTCTTCTCATTTCCACCCACCCTACTTCTGGTCGGTCTTGTTGCTCCTCCGCACAACCTTGACGCCACCGCTGGCATTGGCCGGAGGCCTGGGCAGATCGTCGTCAAACATGGCGTCGTCGTCGTATTCTGCTGTTGGGGGCGCTGCTGTCTCGGCTCTGTCGATGTCCCGGACAGCAGCCTCGTCGCCCTCGCGCAGCCTCTCCTGCGCCTCCCACTCCTCCTGCTCCAGCCTGTCATACTCCTCTTTGTTGTCGACCCATCGCTCTTGAATGTCCACCGCCTCCGGCATCGACGACTCGTTGCGCATTGCCACCTGCCACACCGTGTCATTGGCACCCTCGGCACCTCCAAACACATAACCGCCGGCCCGGTCAATCATGCGCAAGATGTGCATCATGCTCTTCTTGTTCTCCACCGCGAGCACCTCGAAACGTACCAGCCCGAACCCCTCGATCATATCAGCCACCGCCCGGTTCAGCCGGCTCCATTTCTCGCTGCGCAGCGCCGGCGACTCGGCCTCCAGCGAAGGCTCCAGGTATGAAAGCTCCTGCACCTCTGTGTAGTAGTCGAGGTTGAACGGGAGCGGGTCGTACGACGAGATCTTGTCGATCTTCGTGAGGATGTTGATGTGGGGGAGGTCCATCTGCAGCATGGCGCGCAGAGACAAGAGGAGATTCGAGATGTACAGGGACGGCTGCGTCAGGCAAAAGCTATCGGAGAGATGTACGACGACGAGCTGTGCAATAGAAATAATCTATCAGCTGGATGCAATGGAAAGTCGAGGCCGACCAGCTGGGTGGTACTGGACTCACCCGATATCCAAGCTTCTGGAGCTTGTAAAAAATGTTGCGAAGGCTGTTGTGGTGCGTGTAGAGCTCAACCTGACCCGGACAGTCGAAAATGACGTAATCCTCGCCCAGTTCCTTGAGGCCCTCTTCCAGCCAAGCCATGTTGTTCTCCAGCTCCTCAATAGCATAGAGCACTCCGCCGTTGGGGCCCAGCTTGTCGTCGGCCATGATCTCCTCCAGCGTGACCAGGCTGCGGATGTCGAGTGCGCATGGGTAGCTTGTCTGATCGTTCGCGGGGTCTAGGTTCACGACCGAGCACTGCCGGCCGATAGCACCCATGAACTGATGCACTGCGCGTTGTAAGAAAAAGCTGAGGAATAGAGCAGAGCAGAGGAGAGCATAAGAACAGTTACGTACTGCCATCGCAATATGTGCTCTTGCCCGCGCCGGGGCTGCCGAGGACGAGCTGCGCAAACGGCATCGGGTGAGTTGCACAAGGTTCCTGTCTTCAGCTCCAGAGATGTTGGATCCAGGTCTTCCGATTTCTGGACATGAAAAGGCGAGGCAAATGACAATACGGCGTAGAACGCCAGAGCAAAGCTGCCGTTTCGCCCCACCTTCCTCGAAATTTCCCCCCCTTGAGCCTTATCTTATCGCAGTAGCGCATTCGATGAGAAGCGGCTTTGTTTTCGTAATTATTTGTTTACAGCTTCACAGCCTTCTTTTGCCTCCTCTGCCAGCGACTTCCGCCTCCTCTCCCGCAAACTCTTCCCCTCATTTACGAAAATGGCGCCAGGTTCGTTTCCATCTCTGCACCCTCGTGGCTGTGTGGTGTCAATATGCGCCCCTCGCTGACCAATGCAAACACAGCAACGCAATTTGATGTCTCTCCGCCTCCTGGTGATGCCGTCTCCGCGTTGAGCTTTGCGCCGGGCGCTTCGACTCGCCTGCTGGCCTCTTGCTGGGACAAGAACATATACCTTTACGACATACAGGATGGCGAATCAGGTGCCCAAGGCACGCTTGTTCAGAAATTCCCACAGCAAGGACCCGTCCTGAACGTGTGCTTTGGCAAGGATGACACCGAAGCTTTCTCGGCCGGCTTGGATCACACCGTACAAAGGTACCGCGCGCGTCCATATACTTTTCGGGGGGAGGGGGGGGTATTTTGCTGTGCCGTATGAGTCCTAACCCAGTGTCCGCTCTCGTCCAGGATCGATCTCGAGTCAGGCAAGCAGGACGTCATCAGCAAGCACACCCAGGGCGTCAGCTCTGTGGTCTACAGCGCCGAGCACAGTATCGTCGTGTCCGGGTCATGGGATGCGACGCTCCACTTCCACAATGCCAAGGATCTGTCGCAGGGGCCGGTCAAGATCCAGCTGCCGGGCAAGGTGCACGCGCTGGCCGCAAGCCCGACCAAGATTGTCGTCGCCATGACGGCCCGTCTCGTCCACATCTACGACCTGCCGACGGTGGCAGCATATCTCGCATCCTACGCAAGCGGCGACGGTGTGGCCGATGCGACCGGTGCCATCAAGCCGTGGCAGCAGCGCGAGTCGTCGCTCAAGTTTCTGACCCGCGCGGTCGCCTGCATGCCCAACGATGCCGGCTATGCCACCAGCAGCATCGAGGGCCGCGTCGCTGTCGAGTGGTTCGAGGACAGCGCCGAGTCGCAGGCCCGCAAGTACGCCTTCAAGTGCCACCGCCAGACCGCGCCCGAGGAGGAGGGTGGCGGCGACGTCGTCTTCCCCGTCAACGCGCTCGCATTCCATCCTCGATACGGCACATTTGCGTCCGGCGGCGGCGACGGCACCGTCGCCCTGTGGGATGCCGCGGCCAAGCGGCGCATGAAGCAGTACCAGAAGATCCCCAATAGCGTGTGGGCACTCGCGTTCTCGAACAACGGCAAGTACCTCGCCATGGGCGTGGCGCCTGGCTTCGAGACCGGCCAGGAGGACTACAGCGGCGCCGGCAAGACCCAGATCATCGTCCGGGAACTGTCCGAGATAGAGGCCAAGGGCAAAGGCTCCAAGTGAGGGGAGCGGAGGCGAGAGAACAACGGTAGAATCTGTCTGTTTAATGTTTGCTATCCATCGAGACGTTCAGTGGTCTCAGGGGCGATATGGCGTAAGCGGGATTTGGAAAAAGAAGGGTTGTTATAATTACTTCTTGGGCCTGTTGGCTTGAGTGTCGTGTGTACGGTGACTTGTTGCCAAGATCGATCTCTTGGAGAAGCAGTTCAGCCTTGCCCAAAATTGTATGGACGCAGGGTCCTCTGATGTGCCCCTTCTCTATTTGTGCGCCTCTGTGCCGGATTTCCAACTTCGGCTCGCTCCTTCCTTGTCAGATGCATTATATTTACATCGATAGCCCAAAAACTTGTGCAGTCGGAATTCATCTCTTTGGACATCCCTCTCATATGCAGAGCTCGGAGATTGCGATCCAGTGATCAGCGACTAGCTGCCTAGAACCATCATGCCAGAACACCCGATGCTGGCGTTGAGTCCATTCGGCCTTGCAACAGAGGAACCACATGGACGGATATCTAGCACTCGTCCGCCGTCGCCGAATCTTGACGGGCCTTCAAAGAAACTCAAAAGGACCTTGTCGAACTCGACATCTTCGGACCTTGAATATATATTTGACAGAGAGTGCTCTTTTCTGCTGCGATGGCCTGTCAAATTGAGGCAAGCAAGAACCGACACCCTAATCAATGGTGAGTCTGATCTTAACCGATCGTCGGAAAGCAATTCCTTGTGTTTCTTGCTTTGGATGATGCAAAAGCGCATAGATTGCTGATGATAATAGAATTGGGCCTAGATGCAGCCTCCTCTCGACGAGCCCTGGCAGAGCCAGACGATCTGTCCTCATCACCGTCAGCTCGCCATCCAGACAGGACGTCTTTTGCGTATTCGCCAACTGCATATGGCAGCGACTCGATCGACGTACAAAGTGAAATCTACGATCCAGGACCTCCGTCCGGTTACAAAACGCTAAAGAAGACGCAAGAAACAATGACGGGAAAGCGCACTGCGAGCCGGTCAAGCACAAGTCATCGCACATCTTCTACGGGGCACAGCCTAGGGGATGGGTTCTCTGGCGACGAAGCCAGACCACTGAGAGAAAAATCGGAAGGAACTGGCAAGAAACGAAAGCGCCATGAGCCTTCTCCCGTTCTCGGCACTCTCGACGCAGTACTGATGAGCCACCGCCAGGAAGATGTTTCTGTCCGATCTGGAAGGAATAGCCGCTCGGGGAGCATTTGCAGGAAAATCATGGAATCTCTCCGACCGCCTCCGATACAGCCGCTGAGAAAGGCCGATACGCTGGTCTTGATCTATGAACCAGAGAATGCGTCGTACCCTGCCAGTGACGACAATTCTGAAGCCGAGGCCGACGCTGAAGAAGATGGCACGATCATATCCTGCAGTGTGAATAGCCACGACGACATGCAGGCCAGGCCTGAAAAGGGGTATTCCGGTCTTAAGCTGCCACCACTGAGGTGGGCTTAAGCCATTTGGTCGCGCAAGCCACAGAAGAGCGGTTTTAGTAAGATCAGCAAGTGAGAGGAGGCAAATTTTCGGGTCGCGAATACTACGCGGATTTAGGTGATATTGCCGATTAGTAATGTGAGATATCTTACATCGGAGAGGACAGAAAAGCTTGATTTCGGTACATTTCATCTGACAGATCTCTTGCATTGATGCGTGCACGTGACTTGCAACACGAGGCTGGAAGGGAGATGAGTATACGGGGTAGACAGGAGTGGCACTCCGAAAACCCGAGCCTAGGAGAACTTTGTGCCTCGCCGTGCCGGTCATACATACTCCATACATCCTACGGAGACCATAACCCCTGCCCTAGGAGTGCTTGGCAGAACTTTTGCCACCAAGTTTGTGAACGGCGAATACCAATGCTGCTATTACAAGAAGGGGTGGGGGTAGATGCAACCAGACGAGCGAATAAAGAAGCCGCCGTTGAAATAAAGCTGACTTGAGTTGGCATCCATCCGACTGGTTGGCTTGGCCTAGAAGAGACGGCGATTGCCGGTATACCACTTTGCGTGTCTTGTCTTTTCACACCACGTGAACCCACAGTCTTTATTTGCAGAATGCACCCCTCTCGTAATACTCGTATTATCTGATTGCAGGGTCGCGTAATAATAATACTATGGAGTATGTACGGAGTACATATGAGACCACAAGGATCGACTCCATGTCTTGCTCGGTCTCGCTCGGGCCCGGTTGATGGAATCGCAATGCGAAACAATAAGCAATACTCCGTAGTTCCGTACCATCTCTGATTATGCATTTGAGCGGACGGATAGAGCTGCTCCGTATGTACGAGAGAATGAAGTTCGGTGCAGAACAGAAAGTGTGATTAGTGGGCTGTCCGTATTATTAATCTGTATGTACTTATGCATCACTTTACGGAGTACGTGCGAAGTAAAAGGCCGTTGACGACTCGATGTTTAGATAAGAAAGTGTAAGAAATCAGGAAGAGGAAAACGCAACAGTGACCATTCTAGGGTGACAGGTGCCCCTTATTTTGAAAAAGAGTGAGGTGTGTAGGGAGTATAGAGTACGGAGTACGGAGTACAACGCTGCGATCTTCGGCCTTACAGAGCAAACGGAGCGACAAAAAGGACCGGGTGACGTTTTGGGTAGCTGGCGGGACGAGAGGCTTTTGCGTTGTTCCAAGCGAAGTCCACCGCTGTTGATATTGACGGCCTAGCTGGTATCCGGACTGAATATAGGCTTTCCTCAGACACACGTATCTTCAGATACTGCACAGATTGCTCGGCAGCATTATAAGCCGCATTCTAGGCCCCGTATTTGGCGCTTCGCTGATTGCCTGACAGTAGTGAATGATTTTACATACGAGGCGCAACAATCCCATCTGGCGAGCGTATCGTATCGCACGAAGCAGGCATAGCACGAGCGACATGTGGTGCGGTAGTGCGCACCGAAATAACAGATCCAGTTTTTCTTTGGAGGTCTTAGGCTCGTCCTAGCGTAGCATTGCGCCGTACGGATAAAAAGATACTATTACACGTTCTCCGCAATGCACCGAGCAGCCGTACTACATGGTACATACACAGTATGTAGATATGTACGAGTAGGCCGAGTCGCAGTGGGCTTGGCTAGCGTGCCAAACAAATTCGCAAAAATAGTCGAAATTCTAGCATGAATCCGCCTCCTAGGTCCTACTATGAGTGATTACGGCTAGGCCGCTACCTACATGCTGACAGGGTGTGGTTAGAGTATTACATTTGTACGCCTTGTGATTGGCCCAGGGGTGGACCCGAGAACGGAGACGCGATCGGGGTCGAGCACCACTCCAGCAAGCCAACACTGCTGAAAAAAACGAGCGCAAAGCAGGGGAAAAACGGACGAGGAAAAACAGGTGAAAATTCTGCCATTTTCGACATCGCCGCGCCATAGGCTTGGGGAACGTGTCTCGTGCTGTCTAGGGCTCTGCACCCACAGGCTTGGCCTAGTCGCTGGGACATGGAAGGCACGGTCGGCAGCAGGGCAGCATGTCGAAACCCAGAAACAGCAGGAGGAAGAGAGATTTGTAAGACAGGCCTATGTAGCTGTCTCGGGCACCGGTCATCAGATAAAGCTACACCACCCTTGTCATATGTACATATGTATCTTCCATGCTATACTCCGTACGAGTAGTACACATGCGACTTCCATCCTTCCCCTGTGGAGACCCTATCAGATACGGCCATTGCCAACTGCCACCCATGGCCTTCCTCTTGTGGCGCACGCAATCAGAACAACACCACCGCCTTTCTTCAGCCAACATCCTCCTAATCCGTCGTGCTGGACTGCTTCGTATGCATCGCTCCCCGTCGCTCGTCTTCCCATTACCACCGCAGTGACCTCGTCCGGAATCGGATCCAACGCCTTCGGCTGCCGCTGCTCTGTCCCCGCCGCCTTGCGCTGCTGCCTCCACATCGTCGCCTCTGCCATTCCGCTCCTTCAGACGTCTTTCCTTCAGCTGCCCTCGGAAACTGCGTCACCAGAGCTTTTCCCTCGCCTCGTCCCCCTGCCACACCGCCACCCCCCGTCGATTTCACCGTTTCTTTTCCCTTCTCTCCATCTTTCTACCATCTTCTCTTTCTTCTTCGCCTTAGCTCACGCCCACTCCCCCGCCGTCCACATCCACGTCTACGTCCACGCCTGCGCCCACATTCTCGCTCTCGCTCTCGCTCTCGCTTCCGCTGACGGACCCAACTTGATTTTGTTGCTTACCATCCCGCATCTGCAGTGCCTACGGTGCAGCATCGGACAGGCCCTGCTGCCGCAGTAGAAGCCGAAGCCGATCGATCTCTCGTCCTCGAACCCTTTCTCGCTACACTACGCTGCCGCCTCTTCCTGTCTTTGTGCGTCGTCGACCTACCCCCCGGGACACTAGGCGCTGGCCCAGGATCTCTAGCCTCTTTCCGCCCTTGCCACCCTCGCTTGTGGATTCTCGGCGATGGCCTTGAGTGAAGTCGGACAGGCATCAGTGGCTACGCTCCATCGACACCAAATATTCCCTGGGCACCGGGAATACCAGGGCCTTCCTCACTTCGCCCCCATGCGTTCTGCTCTTCCGTCGAGGCCCATGGCCCAGAGAAGCGAGAGCAAGAACGGCTCCGAGTCCGGCCGCTACCGTTCACGGATACGGTCGCCTCCGTCAGATGAGGAGGACCGTCGCTCGGCCGGACCATCAGCCCACTCCATGTCCGAAACGTATCGCCAGCCAAGCCCGGCATCGCCTCCGTCGCTGGTCCAACCGCTGAGCCCAGCTTCGGCCGCCGCTGAGGCTGCCTCCTCAACCGCCGCCACCTCGCCATCGCACCAAGATGCGGAACCGCACTCAGATGCTGGCGCAAGTGTCGTCCAGGGCCTGAGTGGCCAAGTTTGCAGGTAAGCCGGCCGTCTACGCATCCCCTTTCCAGCTCGGCAAACCGGGACGGATTGTCTGACCTGGGTTTTTTTAGCAACTGTGGCATCACCCGGACACCCTTGTGGAGGAGGTCGCCACAAGGTGCCATCATATGCAACGCATGTGGTCTGTATCAGAAGGCCAGGAACACCGCTCGGCCAAGCTATCTGAAGAGGCCATCAAATGCTACTGCAGGTGGCAGTGGCCGGTCCCACAGAACACCAGATGCCGCTTCCACTTCACCGCGGGCTGGCTTGCAGCTGCTACCCGCCACACCAGGTGCTACGTATGTTGCCGCCGATCAGACGGCACCGGGGTCGTGTCCCGGTGGTGGGCACTGCAACGGCACCGGTGGCGCCGAAGGATGCAGCGGCTGTCCCGCATTCAACAACCGGATATCCAAGACGGCGAACATCAGTGTCATTAAAGGCGAACACGCCGTGGAAATCCGGTCACAAAGAGCAACTGGCGAGTGCTCGGGAGCTGCGGCTACCTCACCCTATGATTCTGCAGCACCCATCGACGTGGCCAGCCTCCAAGGCCAGATCTCCACTGTTGTCATCGCTTGTCAGAATTGCAGCACGACCATCACGCCACTCTGGCGACGAGACGAGAACGGCCGGACGATCTGCAACGCCTGCGGTATGTTGGTTTCTGTGCATTGCGTCCATATTACGTACTATGACCCATGATCCCTGTTGAGCTGACTAGTAGTTGCAGGCCTATACTATAAATTGCACGGCGTCCACCGGCCGACTTTTATGAAAAAATCCATCATAAAGCGGCGGAAACGGGTGATCCCAACGGCCCAGGACGCACAGGGTGACGACTACTCTTCGTCTGGCGAGCACGGCGTGTCTCCACCACCAGCCGCACCTGCACAGCCTGGTCAGCCAGCTGGTCTTGCCGGCCAGGCCACGCTCCTTTCTCCGGCTGATGTGGCAATGGAGCGCGGCACCCTGAACTCGGACGGCTCCGTCAACCTGGGCCTTCGGAAACGACCAGACCATCCGATGTCGCTCGTTCCCGAGCCGCTGTTGCGTCAAAACTGCCAGGTCCCGTCGCGACACGTGGGTGGCGACCTGACACAATACCACTCGTCATCGTCGCAGCAGCCGTCGAGTTATCGAAGGGAGGCATCCGGCTCTCTTATCGACGACAATCGCCTGGCGCCTCTGACCGGGCTCGCTTCCATGCCCAACAATGAGCGGCAAACGTCGCTGTCGCCGTCTTCTTTTCTCTCGCCCACACGCAAGCGCTCGTTCTCGTCCAGTGAGACCGACTACGCCAACCCAAAATCGACGAATGGCGACGGCAATAGCAGCACAGGGGCTATTAGTGGCGGCAGCAGCAACCAGGAAGCGGTAACGAAGCGGCTTTCGTCGATCAAGTCGATCCTCAACGCTCCCGCTGACGATGAAGACAATACGATCATGAGTGGCATGGGAGGCCCGTACTCCAACCACGGCATTAACGATAAAGAGGAGTCTGGACGTGCCCGAGCAGAGAAACGGGCGGCACTGCGGAGAGAAGCGGAACGCATGCGACAGATGCTCGCGGCGAAAGAGAGAGAGCTAGCCGAGTTTGACTGATGGCAAGCATGATCTGGCAGGCCGTCCAGCCGTGCCAGCGACCCAAAGCTCATGCAAACGTCTGCAGCTTGGAAAACGATTGCTGCCAGTTACTCTGCAGAAAGACGAACTACATAAATTTGATTTCACCCAAAGGAGTTTGCGAAGGTCTCATCCGTGATTTATTCCCCTACTGCCTGCCCATCAAGGGTCTTCACTAGGTAAACAGGTACCGAAAGGCGTGCAGGTTGAGCATTGTTATGAGAGGCGCGGCAACAAAAGGAGACTTGGCGGGACGGATAATGACGGCAGCAAAGGCACTGGTTCTACGCATTGGTCTTTACATATTGGTCCGGAGTCGAGTCGGCATGAAAAGGGAGGAGGGAGACGGAAGTGTGTTTTTGTATTTTTGATGTGCAAAGTCGCCACTTTGGTCATATTGTGATTATATGTGCAAGAAGAGGAATCTAATGAAGTCACGTTGTACTCCGCATTGGGTTCCTCGATGATAGCTGGTCAAAAGTCGGCGAGCATGTGTAAGCAGGCCTTTATATTACATAAGCACCCATAATATGACAACAAGCATGACCGTCATATTGCTCCGTCGAAGTCCCTCAATCCAGGTCCTTTCACAGACCGGACTCAGACTGCCAGCAGCGCGTCGATTGCGGCGGTGATGTCAGGCATTGGGAAGACGGAGCGGTTGCCAGCGACGCCGCCGGCGACCCAGGGGTCGGTGAACCACTCGTTCACCATGTAGACGGCGTTGCTGCCCATCTGGACGACGGCGGTGGTGAAGGAGGCATCGAGGTTGTCGTCGGCGGGGATGGGCACGGTGCCGAGGTAGTCGGCGGTAGTCCAGGCGGCGTCACGGGTGCGCAAGACCTGGATGCCGGCGGCATGGCTGGAGACGAGCAAGACAGAGCCGTTGTAGCGAGGGGGCGCGTAGATGGCATCAGTGTCGTTGTAGCGGACGTCGGGGACGATGGCGACGGGGGTGAGGGGGACGTCGTAGGCGACGCGGCCACAGCCAGGGCCGAGGGAAAAGCGGTAGAGGCTGCCGTTGGCGGCATCGTTGGCGAGCAGAACGTGGGCATCGAGGCCGGTCTGGGGCAGGGCGACGAGGCCACCGAGGCCAGGGATGGTCGTGTCGATGGCGTGGTTGTCAGTGAGCGAGGGGGCATACCAGGGCTCGACGGTGCCGTCGGAGCGGACGCGCAGGATGCTGCGTGGAAAGGTGCCGACGACATAGGTGTTGCCGTAGCCGTCGGTCTCAATGTCCTGAAAGGCGCCGTAACGGCCCTGCGTCGTGGCGGTCAGGTTGGCCGTCCAGAGCACGCGCGCCGTGGCGGGATCCCACTTGAGCACGAGGTTCGAGCCCGAGACGTCGGCGCCGCCAGTCGACCAGGGCGCGGCCGCGTCGACGAGGATCGTGATGAGGCCCGTGAAGCGGTCCCAGGCCACGCCACCGACGTGCTCGGTGCCGGTGTTGGTGACGTTGGCAAAGTCCAGGAGGGCGACCATCTCGTCGGCGTACGGGTCGTAGATGGCCACGCTGGCATTCCAGAGGGAGCTGTTGCAGTCAGCAGGAGGAGACCCGAGACGAAAGAGAAGACAGAAAACAGAAAAGAAAACAGAAAAGAAAACAGAAAAGAAAACAGAAAAGAAAACAGAAAAGAAGACAAGAAGACAAGAAACGAAAGCAGAAATGGCCATACCCAAAGTACACCAGACAGGCGTCCTCGTCCCAGTCTGCGTTCTCGGGATAGAGTTGGTACTGGTCAATGTTGAAGCTGCCACGATCCAGCGGCGGACAGTCCTTTCCTTGATACACATCCCGCCGGCGGGCGAGCGCCGAGGCCACGGCTGCCGGTGCCGTTGCAGGCAGAGCGGCCACAGCCCCGGCCACAGCCGCCATGGTGAGCAGTAGACGCATTGCAGCTGGAGGACAGCTACTGTTGGTTGTGAGCTTTTAGATCAGAAAGTCGGGTGAGAACGGGATGCGGGATTGGGCGTGTCTTGTCCGGACTCTGAGCTCATCAGTCAGGAAGCACCACGCCATCGAGCACACTGCGCGAGTCCTTTATACACGACAGCGTGGCGCAGTAGACCGTGCCCAGCATCGCCGGCCGTGCCGTGTAAACAAAGCTCGACAGACAGATCGCCCTGGCATTGCCCCAACCAGCTTCGCTAAGCTGTTTGGCCAGTGGTCAGGAGGCTGTGTCAGTTGGGTCATAGCGCTTGTAGCCGCTAGTCGGTCCCTACAATGCAAAGTAAAAGTATAATTAAGCATAATACGGTGTGTGTACGGAGTAGCTCGGCAGATGCAAATGCAAACATTACCAGCAACGATGTATGTAAACTGGCCCACTTCCACTTGAAACATGGCTATGTAAATACTCCGTCGTACATCAGATAACATGGCAATCCACTCACTACCTTCCATGTCCGTCTTTCCACCTCCTGTTTTTGGCTATGCCAAGTACAGACCTATCTATAAAACATGCGCAGCAAACCAAAGAGAGGAGACACCCCATACCACAACGAGGAGGTGTTGGCCCCCCAATATTGGCCAATTCATAGTCGACCGGCAGCACTAGCCGGCCATCCATAGTAGAAGTTCTCCAGGCACCAGTCCTAGTAAGGAGCACCTCCCAGTCTCACCCACCGTCCTTTACGGCATCCAATAACTGAGCAGAATCAGTGGTGAACACAGCTGTTTCGCCTCTCATGTGATCGTTAGGCGAAGTGCGCAAAGACTTCTACACCTGCTCAGCACCCCAGCCGGCATCGGCTTCCCGCATGTTGACAGGCGGCTCGATAGACGGGATGAATTCGAGGACAGCGTAGATGACACCGATGACGCCAATGATCGAACCGGCAATGATGCGCAGCGTGCCGTCATGGAGCAAGATCGAGCCAATGAAGATGTAGACTGCAGGTAAGAAACAAGGTTAGCAGCGCCCGAGGGTGGAAAGCGAGGAAAGTACATACAGATACCACGGCCAATGAAGGAGAAGAGGAACGAAGCATAACGGGAAACCTGGGGTGGGATCTGGAACTCGAGCAGTGCCGTGGCTGTGAGTGATTTATTGGTCGTTAGCCAAGACAGGTCAAGAAGCACAAAATAAACAACAGCAGAGCTGGCTGCTGGAAGCGCAGAAGGTGGGGGACATACCAAGACCGAAGAGGATCACGTAGATGCCGATGATAATGGATTGGCTGCATGTTTGGTTAAGAGGACACTCTGGCTTGCCTATCTGGAGAGCAAAACCGTAGAGGGCAACGGTGGGATACAGACGGATATACATACAAGTGGGCGGGGAAGAATTGTGAGATGCCACCGAGCACCATAATCACGCCAACCACCAGGTTGACGATGCGACTGTTGACGGGCGTTCTGTTAGCTGCTGTCTTGTTTTCAGATTCCCCTCATCTCTGCTTGGCTTCCGGGTCACGCCAGCGGTCCAAAACGGCAACGGCGATCCTGTGCGCCCAGACAAAATCGACACCGGCCATGGAAAAACAGCTCGTCGAGACAGCAGAGGGAGAGGGAGTCGAGACTCACAAGATGTTGGAGAAGTCCATGGCTGCGAATTGGTCGAGTAAAATTGCCGCGTTTTTGGAGGGGTCCTGCTTCTGCGCGGGCAAAGACGGAGTCTGGGGATAGAGGGGATAAGTTGGATGTACGTTTGGACGGAGCCTTGTCTTTCGAGTCGATGCGCGAGTTGCGAGTGCTGAAGCTGGAGAGAGCGCGTTCGACAAGAGAAGAAGGAAACCGAAACAAGAGCTCCAGGTGTCGGGAATGCTGGAGCGACAACGTGTGGCGCTTCTTCACCCAGCAGAGGTTACTTCTTCCAGCAAAGCGCCACAATTCCGACCAGTCCCGGACAAAGCGCAAAGATGGACAAACGGGTCCGTGCGCCGATGCTGACGTAACATCTCAACTCGTCATACAGACGACCCCACCTGGTTTTTATAACGAATGTTTTAGGGTAATAAACAAAACAGTGGTTTAGGATCGTAAAGCTGTCCTGTTTCATTCCCGGTATCTTAGTTTGCGATATACAATCTCATTGTTCATTCTTCATAACCCACGCACTCCATTTGAACCCTCATTTGTAAACAGGAAATACTTCGCTTCGTAATACAATCAGATGAGAGTTCTTGCAACCCAGTCGTCCGTTTCGCAATCGCCGAACAAATTCGTAAACTCAGAAAATATATCCCTATCGTCTGGAAAGAAGCCAGGGCTGGATCTGTCGTTTAAGCCAAGAAGGGCTTCATCGTCAGTTGCAGCATTGACTCCAGAACTACCTTGTAGACCAAGGTCGGAATCGCTGGCCAAATTGTTGGAATGAAGCCCAGATGAGAGGTCGGGCATTTTATCAGTTGTGTCTATAAGAGATGAGACCTCGAAACTGGTTGTTTCAGATGCTGGAATAGACTCCCCGCTCGCATTCAAAGTCTCTGTAACTTTGCTCGATGATGCAGTAGTAGTTTCCGTTGACCCGTTGACCTCAATAGACACATCTTGCATTCGTATACCGGAGGTTCGTATACCGGGGTCTGTGGATTGGAATGTTGTCTGATTCGCGAAATGAAAGCTAGGCGGTGACCCCTCCGTTTGGGTTGCACTTGTAAACCGGTCATACAAGACCTGGAAAAAGTCTTTGCGGATGTTCTTCTCAAACATATCCCGGTCTCTCTCTCCTGATGAATTGTTCTTGGTCATTGCGTCACTGGAATCCAGAGACGTGCAGAGCAATTTTCCACCTTCACTCTGAACGAAGTCCCAAACCATTTGCACATCCTGTGACTGACTTTTATCAGAGTAAGGTGATCTGGGACGCGGCTGACCAGGAAAAATAATTTCGTACATAATATACCACTGGTCTTCCTCTGACGTTTGAGCCGGTGGCCTCTTTCTGAGTAACTCTCGCTGTTCTCAGAGATGCCCCGATACGAAGGCAGCGGGCCAGCTTTGCAGCAAGCCCTGATGTGTGCATCTCTTAGATCATGATCGACGAATGTTTCTGAGCAGCACGGACAGTATATGGGATTGAGGTGACAACGTCTGAGATGCTGCTTGACATCGCGAATCCTGGCCAGTTCGTAGTTGTAACACTTTTTATGACGTATGTGTTCTTTCTTTGCAAACGGGCAAGCGAAGCACAGGTTTTGAGCTACCCCCTGTCTCTTTTTTGAAGCCTGGACAGTTGTCCTTTCCTCTCTTTCGTCAGGGGACGAGCCAGGTGTTCGATCGCGCTTTCTCGGAGGATTGCTGCCTTGGCCACCACCACCACCACCACTGCTCGGTCCGCTTGGGGGAGGATTGCGTGCGGAAGCACCTGACGGACCACCGGCTGTAACGAATGTGGGTGCCAAGTCCATGGGCGAGACGACGTGTCGAAACTCATTTGAAAGCAGATTGTTCTGGGGCAATGTTGTTCTGGGAGGGACTCTGGGTTGCGGCGAACTTGATGTTTGGTTTCGAGATTTGTGCTGCTGGTTTCCTGCCTCCACCCTTTTCGGATATTCTCCTCTTGGCTGAAGAACATGATGGCTTTCGTCATCGTCTGAAGTATTGTCCCAACTTGAGGACCAGAGGTTTTCAGAACCGCCCAACTCGTCGTCGTCTTCTGCGTCGTCGTTGACCGAGGCATGCTTCAGAGACTCGACCAACTGCGTCAAGGAGGATCGGTTGTCGCTGACTTTCTCTGTTACGGCCATGCTTCTTTTGCGTTCCTCGTTTGAAGTCTAGCTTTTAGGCCTTGGTCCGTTCTGTTGAAAGAGCTTTGTCTGGGCGGTATCTTTGGAAATTGAGTTCCTGGTGCCTCGACTGCCAGGCGCAGTCACGACAGACAGAACTCGTTCTGTGTTTTTTAAGAGTACTTTGATCCAGTCAACATGGTTCGACGAGCGACAGCCGTCCACCGAGTATATTCTTTTTGACCGATTCAGTGGGTCGAAAACGCCATTAAAGTCAACCATCGAATGGCATTCCCGAATCCTGCCCCCCAGAGGGGTGTTGTCTGGCGCTATGTCCAGCGCTATGTCGGGCATTTTGATGGAAGCAAAGCCATACAACCCGGCAAAAGTAACGGGGAGCTCAGTAGTACTCATGCGCCACTTTGGTACGATGCTTTCGTTGATGGCAGGAAAGATGAAGGATAAGGGCAAAGAGGATTCGTAGAAATGAAAGGCGTAGGACATTCCGGAGCCGATGGGATTATCGTGGGGGTTTTGTGGGCTGAAAGAGGCGTCCCGACTCGTATCTTGTTTCGTTACTATGCTCATTGTTTTAATAGAACCCGGATTGGCGAGAAAAGAATCTTTAGTATCAGCGCGCCTGCAAGAAAGAGAAAATGAATATGCGAAAGGATATTCTTATCACATTCTATGATGTTGAGATAAAACGCTTCACTTTTTGAATACATTGGGCGCGACCCCGCGAAGTGCTCCATGCCAACAAATTAAGGCTTCGGCCCCCTGAACACAGTTGTGCTCAAGCGACCCTTGGAGCTGGCTGTGTTCAGCCCCCTCCGCCACATGTAGGCGGGAAGTAGCTAGACCTGTGCTAGTCCTGTTTTGCTCCTCAGAGCATCCCCCCGCAAAAAGAGCACGGGGAGCCCGCATTTGTGCTCAAACCTGACTTCTTGGAACCTGTTCTCATAGCAAATGGATATAATTGGGTTGCCGGATATCTATAATCAGCGAACCGCCGAAGTGGCCAGGACAAAATCGCACCACAGATCTGTCAACCGCAGATGTTGGGCGAACGGTTTATATCTCTGTAAATGTAAACAAGATGTACTGTGTAGCTTACTGGGGGTTAAATAGCCATGCTCTCCCCGACACAATCAGAGCTTCTTGTTAGGAAGTAAGGTATCATACTTATTGCAAAGTATCTCACCATGCCAAAAAAAATCTACAAATACAGTGTTAGTCTCTGAAAACAGCACATAGTGAGAATTTCCATTAGCGAGAGAATCATACCAACCTTTCCAGTAAACTATAAACTGACAAAGACAAAAGATTTCCTAAAAAAGCTTCCCAAAGCTCCTACAGTTTGGAAGTCTACTTGCAAACTGGGCCGGCGAGCTTGGCCGAGAGAAATGCAGCAGGGCAACTTGATTTTAATACCAATTGCGAATCGACGATACCCAGGGACAAGCTGATCGACGAGTTGGAGACTTTAAAGCAGGGTTCTGATAAAGCATGATGTTCGTCATCAAGCTTTGCGTCTTTCCGATGGTGGTTCAAAGGGCTCGAGTTGAAATTGAAATAAAATAAGTCCAGTGCCTGTTGGGTTTGCAAGACTCAACCCGATGTTTGGAGTAAAGAACCTTTATAGACAAAAGACTATAGTTATATTTTTCCTACTTACCCAATGGGATGACATATCACATATATTAATATGCTATACGTGATCAGCCCGCCATCGCTACATACATACGACGGGTACCGATATCAAGCATGAATGGTTAGACTTTAACCGAAATTACTTCGTGTACTCCTCTCTCCAAAAGACCTATATACGATCTGTAGCTCGCTAAAGTCATATAGCCGTTGCGCTACCGCGCACGTGGCCTCTTCGACACGGTCCAGATCGTTTCTCCATGACGCTAGACTTCACTAGTGCGCAAGTATGCTCCATTGCTAAGACTGATTTGACACATCTTCCACTCAAATTCCTCACGGACAGTATGAAGAGCCCGTACAGGACCTGATTGATAAGCAACGTATCACTTGGATGGCCGCACAGTTGTTGGAGAAGCGTGTAACATACAGAAATACGAAGTACGAGAACTCTATACCGTCGTCCGCAACGGTCTCCGCGGCAAACGGTCAGATACGTCGATTTGTCAGCCCGCCAAGCAGTTGCTTATCAATCATGGGCTCACGCAATGCTTAACTGAAATAAGAAGTCGGATATGGTGTTATACTCGTGTTTATATAGTGGCCCTGCCTGGCGATAGAGACATATGTTCAAATCGCCTGCACTTCAAATCTCTCTACTAACCGACACATCCACTTATGCCATATCATGGCTTCCAGTCCAATCGTGCTCATCCTGGGCTCCGGGCCGCGAATCGGCCATTCTGTGGCCAAGAAGTTCGCCGCGAATGGCTACAAGGTGGCGGTAGCGTCGCGTAGCGGTGGTACTTCCAAGACCACGGCCGAGGGCTTCTTGTCGCTCAAGGCCGACCTGTCTCAACCCAGCTCGGTGCCGGCCTTGTTTTCGGCCGTGCAAGCCGAGTGGAAAGCGGCACCCAGCGTCGTCGTCTACAACGGCGCCACGCTCACACCGCCACCCGTGGAGGGTGCCCTCTTCTCGCTGCCTTCTGAGGCGGTGGTTTCGGACCTGAACGTCAACACCATCAGCGCCTACGTGGCTGCGCAGCAGGCCGTGAGCGGCTGGGAGACGCTGGCCCCCGAGGTCAAGAAGACGTTTATCTACACGGGCAACATTCTCAACCTGTTTGTCTCGCCGATGCCCATGATGTTGACTCTGGGCATGGGCAAATCAGCGTCCGCGTACTGGATCGGCGTGGCCGATGCGCTTTATTCCTCCAAGGGATCCCGGTGCGTGGTACCAGGCCGAGTCCTGCACACAGCAACGTCCGTTTTGTGCCTTGTTAACACGCACTTTCTAGGTTCTTTTATGTGGACGAGCGATTCGCGGACGGCGCTCTCAAGGGCGGCGCCATTGACGGCGAGGCACACGCAAGCTTCTATGCGCAGCTGGCCAACCACGAGGGCAATGTGCCGTGGCTTGCAACATTTGTAAAGGACACGGGCTACGTCGAGTTTAAGTAAGCCAAAGGGCTGAGTAAGAGGGAGTCTGTTGTCGTGCTTGGCAGCTGGGCTACGTCATACATTTGATCACAGCGATGTTACATATTACATATTCCACATGCAGCTTTTCGAATGCAACTCCATTTCTGGCTGCTCAGTCATCGTGCTGCATGCGAACACGGCTGGTCAAGTTTTGCAAGCATTTCTGAGCAACGGGCGTGGCCATTCCGCTCGTCTGATTGGTCGCCCTATGTGCGGGGATGTGCTTTTTTTTCTCTTCTTGGCAATCGTCTAACAAAGCGGGATAGGCCGCGCTGACTAGTCTAACTGCCGTGCCCATGTGATGCTGAGCTACGTGGCCGCGAACTTCGCACCCCTACTGTGTACGACGTATGTTTACCTTGCTGCATATCCACCTGCTGTGCGAAGACGATCTGCACCTCTGCAGAATTTTCATCGCCACAGGAGCAGGAACTTTCTCTGCGACGTCGAACTGTTGGAGCTGTCGATTTGTTGAAATCGTGGCCCTACATACGCCCTTCGGAGGTTCCGAGTCGTGAATACTTGCTACAGACTATGATGGAGGAAATCCGGAATCTCCGAGTGGCGTATTTCCGGGGGACAACGTCTACGTACAGCGTGTTGAATGTGCGTGATAAGGGGGTTTGCAGTGGGATCTTACTACATAGTATACTCGTATGTACTCCGTACGTAGTGTAGGTCCACTCTGCCGACGGACGCATAGTAGGTGTAATAAGTCCGTTTTCTACTTATACCCGCCCCCTATTGTAAACTCGTATTGTCAGTCTTTGCCCCTTCAGGTCCGCCGATCTTGACCTGGCATGTCAGAATCTTACTAAGATACTCTAGATACTATCTAGCAAAACGCCGGCTCCACAGTGGACCAAGTCAAGCCTTCGCTACCATCTGTGTCCCGAGAATAGTGGATAGGACTTGCCCAACAAAATTCGGTGTGAAAGATGGACCGACGAATAAAGCGCTCTACTCATCGCATTTCAGAAGAGAACAACCGTCTGCCTGCTTACAGAGACGATGGCCGGTTGGCGTACGAGGGAGATGCAGTGACAAACGCATTGTACGATGATCGTGTGACCCTAGTCTGACTTTTGCTGTTCGTTCTACCACGATCGCTTCAGCTTGCGAGTGCAGTGTCCCCCTTGCTTCACAAAATACCACGTCACAACAGACAGCTTTCTTTGTCTGTTCGAGAGTGGGTTCCCGGTGGCCTGCGAGTGCTGCTCACATCTTGATTCTGCCGCATACGCTCTCGGGCTGCGAGCATCCGAATGGAGTCGCGTGGGGCGGTGGACCAACGAGGTGTTGAGGCTTCCCATTTCGAGACAAAAATGCCTCTTGATGATACATACCCGTAGCACTCGTTGACGGGGGCCTTGAGCCCCTGGACAAATAGGAGAGCGACCCGAAATCGATCGACCTCTAGACCCGGCCCTCCAGCCGGATGCCCTGGACGGCCGCGGAAACGCCAGAGAGGCAGATGCTTATCAGTACCCGATGCAGTAGCAGCTTGCGTTGTCGTCGCCCGTTCGGCACAGCTCGGGTGATTCTATTTCAGTCGCGTTGGATACTATGTATCTCCGTAGTACGCGTTCCTTCCAGAAGGCTCAGGTACCTTTTGTGGGCCCTAGTTTGCCTGCCGCCAATCGAGAGGTCAGCAAAGCAGTTTTTGGGTGGGCTCTGCTATTGCGTACTCCGTAAGGGATACGTCACTGTACATGAACTGAAAAGCATGGAAATAAGCCGTGTATTAACGGCATCTAGAGAGCGTCTTTCGGCCAGATTTGGCGCCCGCCCAACCCTTGTGTTCGGAGCGACAATCTTCGCTCGAACTCTGCCGTGTGTCATGGAAAGGCTGCGCGTCTTGGTCTCCATCGAGAGCGGTTGCCTGAGAGTCCGCGCCATATCAGACGACCGTTGCTGTGATTGACGAGTTCAGTCATCAAAGACGTGTGCTTCGCTAATCGCTGCATCAGATTCGCCGTGACGTTTGCTCCAAAGTGGATCCTCAATGGGGGCGAGACTAAAAGATGCATACTCGGGTGGTAGTAGCAACAGCAGCAACCCCACTAGGAGTTGGAAGACGGCATCGCGATTCGCGTCTTGTTCGGAGAGCGACTGCTCTATAGCCGTACGGCTCGCTTTCGGAGCCGTGAGGACTTCACAACAGCGTCTGTATATAAGAGAACGACTGTGCGGACAGTAGATAGGGGATTTCTCTCGTCATTCCCAGTCTCGCTCTCAGGTTCGGTTCCGCTTCGCTTGTCTTCTTTCCATTATCACCCGCATCTCAAGAACAGTTTTGCATCTCAACTCTCAACCAACCCAGCCAGCTCATCCTACTTTCATCTCAACCACTTCCAATACACTGACCAACCATCTCATCCAACTTTCATCTCAACAACTCCCAATACACTGAATTACCAAGCACCTCATCACATCCATCACCACTCTTGCCACTATGGGATCTCTGGATTGCGGCCTGGCTGCTGTGGAAGGCCTTGCCTATGGCAAACGGTTGATCCCCAACGTTATCGACGATCTCGCCCGGGACGAGCCCCTGGCCGAGGTCTTCCAGATCCCGCGCTCCTCCGACACCAAGGATGGCTGGGAGACCATCACGGCCAAGGCCTTTGCCAATGCCATCAACAGTTGTGCCTACCAGATCACCGACACTTGCGGGCCGGCCCCCAAGGACACGTTCCCAACCATAGCCTACATCGGGCCCAACGATGCACGCTACCTGGTCATCTTTGCCGCCTGCATCAAGGCCGGCTACAAGGCTCTCTTCACATCGCCCCGGAATTCGGAGGAGGCACACATGAAGCTGTTGGCGGATACGGACTGCCGTTTCGTCGCCTTTGCCGACCAGTACGAAGAAAAGGTCCAGGCCTGGCGAGAGGAGCGAGACATGGTGCCCATCCCGGTGAGCTCGGTGGCCAACTGCTTCCACGCTAAGGAGTCGCCCGTCTTTCCTTTCCACAAGACGTACGAGCAGGCACAGTGGGAGCCGGCTGTGGTCCTGCACACCAGCGGCAGCACCGGCCTGCCAAAGCCTATTGTCGTGGCCCAGGGCCTCCTGGCGCTCCTGGACGGCTATCACAACGTCGGGCCCTTTCAGGGAACCGACTCGATGATCCGCACGTTGGCCGAGAAGACCAAGAGAACGTTCAATCCTAGTAAGCTTCCCCTGAATAACTAATCTTCGGCAAGGCTGCAGCTAACAAGACACTAGTGCCACTATTTCACGCCGGCGGCCTGATGCTGAGTACCGTGTGGATCTACTGGCGAAGCCCGTTCGCGTTAGCCATGAGCGATCGGCCACTGTCGGCCGATTTCGCGCAGGAGTGCCTGACTGCTGCGGATATCGAGTCGGCCTGCTTGCCACCAGCGATTCTGGAGGACATGAGCCACAACCCCGCGCAGCTTGCCGCTCTGCAGAAGCTGAACTTTGTCGTGACGTTTGGAGGTACGTTTGGCCATGGGGACTGATTCTGGGCAGACCGTGATGACTAATCTGTTCAGGTAACATCTCACGGGAAATCGGCAATAAGCTGACAAAGAACGGCGTTGTGCTGATCAACCTCATCTCCGCCACGGAGACCGGGCTCTTCCCGCTCTTCTTCCAGGCGAACCCGGATCTGTGGCAGTACTTTATTTTCAACAATGAGATGCTCGGCGGCGACTGGCGCAAAGCTAGCGACACCGAAGAGGTGTATGAGCTGGTGATTGTGCGCAAGGACAAGCATCCAACCGATCAGGGGATCTTTTACACCTTTCCAGACGCGACCGAATACTCGACCAAGGACCTCTACCGGCCACACCCCACGCTGCCGAACCACTGGACCTACCACGGACGTGCAGACAACATCATTGTCTTCTCCACGGGCGAGAAGCTGAACCCGGTCACGATCGAGGACACCGTCTCAGCCCATCCGGATGTCAAGGGCGCCTTGGTGATCGGGTCCGACAAGTTCCAGGCTGGCCTCATCCTTGAGCCGTTGCGGGCCCCCCAAGACGCGGACGAAAAGAAGCGGTTCATTGACAGTGTGTGGCCATACGTGGTCAAGGCCAACAAGGAGACGGTGGCGCACGGAAGAATCTCGCGCCAGTTCATCCTGCTTTCGGATCCCGAGAAGCCCTTCCTCCGGGCTTCCAAGGGAACGGTGCAGCGGAAGGGCACGCTCGCAGCCTACCGGGAGGAGATCGACAGACTGTACGACACGACCGGACAAGTTTCTCATGGCGAGGTGCCGCCCATTGATGTCAGCTCAGAGGACAGCCTTGTGCAGGCCATACAGGACCTATTCGAGAACAAGCTGGAGGCCGGCAAGATCGAGGCCGACGTGCAGTTCTACAGTGCCGGGGTCGACTCGCTGCAGACGATCGAGGCGGCCAAGCTGCTCCGAGCCGGCCTCGAGTCGGCCGGCTTCTCAACGGACAGCGACTCGATGGCGTCGCGTGTGATCTACAACTACCCGACGCCCCGCAAGCTTGCGCAGTACATCCTGGCGACGATTGTGGGCGGCCAGGGCGTGACAGCCGAGAGCCAAGAGGCCCACCACCTGGAGGCGATGCAGCAGCTGTGGGACAAGTACACGGCCAATCTGGTGCAGGCCCAGAGCGGGCGGCCAGAGGCCCGGGACACGGACCAGACGGTTCTGCTGACGGGCTCGACGGGCATGCTGGGGTCGTACCTGCTGGACTGTATGGCCAAGAGCCCAGCCGTGAAGCGGATCGTGTGTCTGAACCGGGCGGCTGACGGCGGCCGCAGCCAGCAGGCACGGGCAGCCGAGGAGCGCGGTCTGCTGGCGGGCTACAATGGCAAGGCAGAGTTCTACCAGGCGAACCTGTCACGTGGAGACTTGGGGCTGCCGGCCGAGGTGTTTGCTGAGCTGCTGCAGGAGGCGGACCGGTTCGTGCACAACGCCTGGTCGGTCAACTTCAACATCCCGGTCGAGACATTTGAGCCGCACATCCAGGGCGTGCGCAACATTGCCGACTTTGCGACGCAATCGGCCAAGCGGGTGGCGGTGGCATTTATCTCGTCCATTGCCGCGGCCGAGCACTGGGACCAGAGCCAGGGCGCGGTGCCGGAGACGCGGCTCGAGGACCTGCGCCTGTCCAACGGCGGGTATGGGTCGAGCAAGCTAGTGGGCAGCCTGGTGCTGGACGATGCGCACAGGGCAGGCGACTTCCCGCTGGCGGTGGTGCGTGTGGGCCAGATCGCCGGTCCGGAAGCCGTGACGGGCGCGTGGAACCGGCACGAGTGGTTCCCGTCGATCGTGGCGTCGAGTCTGTACCTGCAGACGTTGCCGTCAGACCTGGCGACGATGAACCGGATCGACTGGACGCCGGCTGAGCGGATCGCCCGGCTGGTGCTCGAGGTGGACGGCATCACGCAGCCGGTCGACCCCAAGCAGATCAGTGGCTACTACCACGGCGTGAACCCGTCTGAGACGACCTGGGCCACCATCGCGCCGGCCATCCGGGCATACTACGGGCCCGCACGCATCGCCCAGGAGGTGCCCTTTGGCGACTGGATCGCCCGTCTGGAACAGAGCCAGACGGACGATGCCAAGGACATTGAGCGCAACCCAGGCATCAAACTGCTGGACTCGTACCGCGCCATGGCGGCCGATGCGGCCGCCCACCGGGGCATGCCGCCGTTTGCCGTCCAGCGTACGACGGCGCGGAGCCCAACGATGGCGAGCAGCACGGCTGTGACGCCGGAGCTGATGCAGAACTGGTGCAGACAATGGGGCTTTGAGACGCTGTAGGGTGGAATAGGATTGGGAATGGAAGGGAAAAGGCATTATGGAGTACATTATTCGATAGCGTTAGACATGAAATTGGACGATTGCCAACATGACACAAGCATCTGCGGTCCTTGAGTCGACGTCGATGTCGATGAAACTGGCTGAATGAAATGGCTGACTAATACACGCGTTGCCTCGTCGTCTGCCGACAATAACGAATGCGTGATCGTTTCAGTGAAGGCGCATGTGCTGATGCTCGATCCATACGACGTAGGCACACCATCTGCTCACCAGACTTGCGCAGCCTCCCAGGCCTGCAGTTCCTGGAGAGGGGGAATGTCGGCGAGCATATTGGGCTGGAGGCAGTCCCAGAGGATGCCGCAGGCCGGTTTCTGGACGAGGCCGACGTGGAGGACGCGGGTGGGCGTGACGACGAGATCGCAGACGGTGTCAAATGGCTCAGGGCGGAGGTCGTCGGCGAGCAGCTGGCAGTCGTGGACGACGGCAGCAGTGACGGTATCAGGACCAACGAGGCCACGGGCGAAGAGCATGGCCCACTCGAGGTCGAAGTAGCCGTGGCCCTTGCCGAAGCGGACGCCGGCGGTGTTGATGGCGCCGGTGCCGGTGACCATGAGCCCGATGGGCCCGTGGACAGGCTGCCGGTCGACGAGATCCTGCAGCGTGACCGGACGGCCGACGTGCTCCATGCCGTCGAGCGTGGCGGCATAGCGAACGAGGGCGGGCTCGATGGTGGCCGGGTCGAGCAGCCAGAAGCCGCGCCGGATGCCGTACGTCGTGACGAGGACACAGCAGCCGGCCTGCAGAGCCCGCACGCGCAAATGGCCCAGACAGTTGTCGGGCGCGATAAAGACGGTGCGGCTGTGACGGAAACAGGGCAGGGCGGCCAGACGGTCACAGGCCACGTCGGCGCCGTCAAAGTCGGCAATGAAACGGGAAAAGTCGTAGTGGAAGCGCGAGTCCGGCCGGGCCACGGCACGCAGCGCTGCCCAGACCTGGGCCCGGATGGCCGCCTTGTGCTCAGCACCGCCCTCGACGAGAGACATCCGTGTGCTCGCGATGGATGAGACTCACGATGGGCGAGTCGTCGATCCTCTCGATGTCTGTGCGGTCTCGTGATCCTGTGCGGTCGTATGTATCGCACCGCACGCGTGTCGTATCCGGCGACCCCGTCCCCTTTCATCCTAGGACACTTCGGCCACCGATCCATGTGCAGAAGGTCGTCCAGCAAAATAACGTAAGGCCGATTGAACATGGAAAGGCGGCTGAAACGGCACCTTCCTATCGAGGCCTAGCGTGGAAGGCTCTTTCTCGGAGCACGCGTACACGTATGGCCATCGTGGATCCCCTGCTGGAAAAAGGAAAAAAAGAAAAGTCGACGCCGTCCGCCTTCTGCGCCCCCTGGCACAAAGCTTATCTCACGCCGCCCCGTTCGTTGACACCACCAAGATGACACACTGACACATGTCCCCATTCGGAGGAGTCGGAACCGCTGCTGATAGCAGCGCGCCAATCACGCCGACGTGGGTCGCATCCGACACAAACACCCATTCGTAATGGTTGGCCATGCGTGAATTTTCTAATCGCCGGCGGGGGAAAAAGACCCTCAGCTGACGGGCGGGATGCGATGGGACCTGGGGTGCGTCTGGCCTGTGAAAGAGATATATCAATGCGATGGGCCGTCTCTGCGCTCTTCGTCCTGGCTCGCAAGCGGCTCTCCTGCTGATCGTTTGTGCTCTCTCTTCTCCCTTTCTCTTCTCCCTTGTACCGTTTCCCTTCTCTCGTCATGTCAACCGAACCGAAAGGCATGTTTGACGACAAGGAAAAGGCCGGCTCGATCGACGGCCCGGCAGCCCCCATCGACGGCGATGCCACGCTGAACACGCTGCAGCGCGTCAAGACCGCCGACGCCGCCCATCCCGTCCACTGGAGCGGCCTGAAGAAATGGACCATTGTCACCATCTACTGCGCCCTGCAGGTCTTTGTCACCATCACGTCGACCAGCTATGTCAGCGCCGAGTTCCTCGTCGAGGAAAAGTTCAACAAGTCTACCCAGATCGTCACCCTCGGCCAGAGCATGTTCATCCTCGGAAACGCCGTTGGGCCTGCCTTTCTCGGTCCTCTGAGTGATATCGGCGGCCGCAAATGGGTCTACGTCGTCTCCATCCTGCTCTACGCCATCCTCAACATTGGCACCGCCCTGGCCCGTAACATGGCCATGCTCATCATCTTCCAGTTCCTGTGTGGCGCCGCCGGCAGCACCGCCCTGTCCAACGTCGCTGGCACCATTGCCGACCTCTACGGCGACGCTGACAATGCCGGTCAGCCCATGGCCCTCTTCGTCTGGGCTGCCAACTGTGGCCCCAGTCTTGGCTCGCCCATTGGCGAGTGGATTGCAGACAACACAAACATGGGTCTGAACTGGATCTTCTGGATCAAGTAGGCTTTTTCTTTTTTTTTTTTTTTCTTTCATCATGCTAACATCCCAGCGTCATTATCGGTGGCGCCTTTTCCCTGGGCATGTGCTTCGTCCCCGAGACCCTGCCGCGCATCGTCATCCGCGACGCCGTGCGCAACCACCAGGTCACCGACAGCGAGGAGATCGCCATCTCCGAGGAGCGCATCGACGTCATGCGCGAGATGCGCTTCGTCACCACCATGGCCCTCCGCATCATGTGCACCGAGCCGATTGTCATCTTTTTGGCCGTCTACAACGGCTTCGCCTACGGCCTGCTCTTTCTCTACCTCGACGGCGTCTTTGACGTCTTCGTCGTCAACAACGGCCTCTCCTACATCGGCGCCGACCTGACCTACCTCAACTTTATCGTCGGCGTCACCGTTATGTTCCTCTTCGTCCCCGTCCAGACCTACTACTTCACCCGCGACCGCGAGCGCAACGGCGGCACCCCGCGCCCCGAAGCCCGCTTCATCACCTCGCTCGTCTGCGTCTGGCTCTTCCCCGTCTCGCTGCTCTGGTTCGCCTTCACCTGCAGCGGCAACACCTCTTTCTGGTCGCCCGTCGTCGCTGGTGGCGTCCTCGGCTTCTGCGACCCCCTGCTCTACCTCGCCATGCTCAACTACATCACCGACGCCTACACCAACGTGGCTGCCTCGGCCATTGCCGCCTTCCTGATCCCCTCCTTCAGCCTCGCCGCCGCCTTTGCCCACATTGGCATCGTCATGTTCGACAACATGAGCGCCAAGTGGGCCATGGCCACGCTCGGCTTCGTCTCCTTCGGCCTCGTCGCCCTGGTCTATGTCCTGTACTTCTTTGGGCCCCGGATACGGTCCTGGTCGAAGCTGGCAAAGCACTGAGCCGGCTGCAGCCACGTGTACATGGCACAGACGAAAGCACAGACTCCTAGACTCTTTCTTTTTCAAACACAGTTCAAAAACAAGGCGGCATTGTTCATAGCAGATACCCACGCTGAACCTAATAAAAACACAGTCATTTTCACTGCCTGCAGCCTTTTTGCTACGTCGCCGATCGACACATCTGTCAAGCTTCTGTCAATGACCGGCGCCGGCCGTATTCTCCTTGACAGCGCCCTTGACCTTGTTCTATGCTTGGCTCTGCACGCACGGCACCGGCCGTACCCTCCATGACAAGTCCTAGCGTTGCATGGATTGGTTGCACACGCATGCATACGAGTAGCCCGGCTCGGCCTAGCTTGGCCTGGGAGAACATCATGACTTCGGGCTTGGATGTGGAAGGCCAAAACCCGGGGTCAAGGCTTATCCTCTGACCCTGCTAAGGCCAGGGAGAGCAGCTGGCTACGAGATACGGTGCCGTGCCCCTTGCTCCGTATATTGAACCACGGTCTCACCGATACAACCCACCATGCCAGAAAAAGAAAAGGAAGGAGCGAGAGGATCAATACGCGGCAACAGGATAAAATAAGGAAGTGCTAGAACACCCCGTACCCAATGGAGCATTCCGGATCAAGAAAGGCGTATAGGAGTATGTACTCCATAGATAAGGTGCCGCTTACGTGTAATATTAGCATTGCCGATCGGTTTCATTGGGATTAGCAAGGTGTACGTTGTACGGAGTACGGAGAACGGAGTAAAATAGCTTGTTCCACACGGAGTACGGAGTACAGGCCACCATAAGCCGAGGGAATTGCTGGGGAGATGCAGCCAAGGAGACATATGACTAAGCGGTTATTCCGATAAAAAGGGCCTTCATGATTACCTAATAACGTTCAGCGTAATAGTCTGTATACCAATTTATGCCTCGTAGTCCTAGTTTCATCTAGAGCGGTTCTTGGACGCAATGAAGTGCCACCCGGAATCCACTGAATCTACCGATGTCTACTCCGTAGGCTCGACTATACTCACAGGCGCAACTTGTCTTGGTGAAGTCTGAACTGCGCTCGGCTGTCTGAGGCCCCTGTTATTACCTAGCGCTGTACTCCATAATCTGAGCAGATAAAACTAGTACTCTTTATGTGCATATCAGAAAAGCGGGACAGCCATGACCAATCACATAGACGGTATCAGATGGAATTTTCCATAATATTTTCGCTGTTGCAGAACAAAGGCCAGCTCCGGAACGAGAAGCCAGGTTTGCTCAAACACATCGCCATGGGCAAGAAGCGGGCACGCGAGGCTGACGGGAAGCCGGCGGCGTCCAAGGACGCCGACCGGATGGACGAAGACTCGGACGACGAAGAGGTGAGCTCGCGCAGCCAAACCAAGGCGGGCGCATCGGTGGCTAACACGGACGGCAGAACTTTGACATTGTCAATGTGGAGTTTGAGTGGTTCAACTTTGACGCGGATATTGACTTCCACGGCACCAAGACGCTGCTGCGGCAGCTGCTGGACGTGGACGCGCCGCTGATGGACGTGTCGGGGCTGGCCGACCTGATCCTGGCACAGCCGACGATTGGGTCGACGGTCAAGGTGGACGGCAAGGCCAACGACGCGTACGCGCTTCTGACGGCGTTGAGCATGCGCGAGCTGCGCGGGACGCCGGCCATGGCGACGCTGACGCAGTACCTGGCCGAGAAGGCGGCGGCGACAGGCGCGTCCGCGCTGGGCCGCCTGCTGCCAGAGCTGTTGGCGCAGCAGGCGACAGCACCAGCCAGCGATACCAGCGGCCAGACACCGCACATTGGCCTCGTGCTGTCCGAGCGGCTCGTCAACATGCCGGCCGAGGTGGCGCCGCCCATGTTCACCATGCTGACAGAGGAGATTGAGGCGGCGGTCGAGGACGGCGAGCCGTACGAGTTCACACACTACCTCGTGCTGTCCAAGACGTACCAGGAGGTGCAGTCGTCGCTGGCCATGGTGGTCGACACGGACGAGGAGGACGGCAGCAGCCGCAGCAGCGGCAAGCGCAAAAAGGCTCGCAGCAGCGGCGCCGGGGCCGGCGCGACGTCGCCCCTCTTCCACTTCCACGCCGAGGACGAAGTGCTGCAGCGGCATGCGCTGGCCTACGGCACATACGCCTTCACCAAGGCCGACGAGGCCGTCGCCGATAGCAAGCGGGCCTTTCAGGACATGGGCGTCCAGGCACACGGACTGCTCATCCTGATCGAGGCCGGCAAGCTCGCAGGAGCCATCAAGGCCATGGGCGCGTATCTGCAGACGCCCCAGTGAGGGGGGCCTGGGTAGCAATATGTAGATGTAGTCATGATATCACAGCATGGTTGGTCAATCTCGCTTGTTCATAAATCGCTGGTTGCTTGCCTAGTATGCTCCGAACGTCGACTTTGTATGACCCTTTCCTTCGACCTCATCGCCGCAGAGGCCACCAGCGCAGCGCAGCGGCCGCGATGACGACGACGGCGCCGCCAAGACCCATGCCACAGAGCAGGGCGGCCTGGCTGGGGTCGAGGGCTCGGGGCCGGGACAGGGCGCGGTACCAGGGGGTGTGGACGTGGTCGAGACGCTGCATGAGGTACTCGACCTCGACGACTTTGGTGAAGGGGATGACAAACTCCTCGTAGAGGGCGACGACGGCATCGACGTTGATCTTGTTGGGGCCGCCGGTGGCGCCGTCGGCGGCAATGTCCTGGCCAAAGGTCTCGACCTTGTTGCGCATGCGCTGCAGGACGAGCTGTTCGACGTGTTTGTTGACAATGGCGTCGCCGAGGCCGTCGCGGTCGGCGGCCCGGATGAGGCGAGTGAAGCGGTCAGTCTCGGCGCGGAACTTGGCCTCGGCGACAAACTTGCCAAAGTGGATGCGGCGCGAGAGGGCCTGGAGGACGGCAATGTCGCAGGTGGCGGAGGAGCCGTAGTTTTCCTGGACCTCGCCGCGATCACCGTGGCCGAGATCAGGACAGACGGCCGGTAGCAGCTGTTGGACGTAGTACGTCTTGATAGCGTCGTTGACCACGACGTTGTTGGGGTGCAGGATGGCCGGATAGTCGAGCGGACGCAGGATCGGACGGCCGACGACGGCGTCGGGGAAAAAGGCATTCTCGTCGGGCGACTCAAAGCGACGGATGCGCGACTGCAGCCGCTCTTGTTGACGCAGATACCAGTCCATGAACGAGTACGTCTGGCCAAAGAGCGGCCGGGTCCACGGCCACGGCAGCAGGGCGTCCCGGATCGGCACGGCGCCCGGCTCGTAGATGCTCTTGTTGAGCGGGAACTGCGCCCGCTCGATCAGGTGGAAGGTGATGGAGTCCTCCAGCCGGCTGGACAGCCCAACAGGTCAGCAGGAAGAGAGAGAGACGAGACGTCGGGCAGAGAGCACGCACATGAGCTGGAACCGGATCCGGTTCAGGTCCAGGGCCAGCGAGGGGTCCAACATGTCAATGGCAGAATCCATAGCGGCAGGGACAGGGGCGAGACGCCGGCTGGGGAGCAAAGTCGCGAGAGAAGAGCTGAATCAGGCTCGGAGGCATAAAAATCGACGCCAACGCCGAAGCTCATTGGCTAACAGGCAGCTGAGGCATCCCCTATCCGTAACAGGTGACGTATTTCTTTGCCCTACGCCATGGCGGGTGGCGGCCAATGAGAGGGCGTCGAGCTGTGGCGGCAGCTCCGGCGTTGTGTGGCTTGTCCGATTGGGGAAAGCACCCTAAAACACTAAAACGCAGAATGCACATAGCACGTCTTGGCCGTAGAATCCCCAAAATAATGCTCGCGGCTACTCGTTCTTCTTGCATCCGTCTGAAGGGTTGGTCTCGCTCCGCTGCACTTTGCGTACTGGGCAGCCCCAGCCACATCCGCCGGCGCAGCGCATCCATCGGAAGTAGCAGCAGAAAGAAGCGGTCACAGACATCCGGCCTCGATCGCAGGCTTTTTGCCTCGGTTCCAGCACGTTTTCAGCATTCCGGCTCGCCGGAATTGGACATTCGCGCCGGCTCGTGTTCTGAGAGCGTGGTGCGCCTCCGGGCAGCAATCGTAGAGCGGGGACAGACAGAGCTTGGACGACTCTGCCGAGTCCGGTAGGCGACAGATCGCATGGCCAACACAGACGGCTACAATGCGTTCCACGACGACCTCGATCCGGACGAGGACGCGTCCATCATCTCGGTGAGCAGCCCCTCTATGAAAAAAAAATGGGACACAGCAGAGCCCCTCTAAGAAGTGCAGACGGCAGGGATCGAGGCGTTTGGGCGCAAAGTGACGACCACAGCCACACATTTGATTGGTCCGCTGAGCGACCCGACCGCGAGTCCACACTACCAGAACGCCATGGGCGAGGTACAGAAGCAGCTGCGGCGGCCGGCGGTGCAGCGCGGCGTGATGACGCTGGCCCGCACGGCGCCGACAGAAATGGTGCGGACGCGGCTGGCCAACGAGATCCGGTACCGGGCTCTGTCGTACGTGCCAGAGGAGATGTTGCAGAACATCCCGGAGCACGAGAACGCGTACTCGCTCTTCCAGGGTTTCCAGGCGACCTTTCCCGAGATGACGGAAGAGGGCAAGAAGCAGCTGAACGGCACGGCCAACGGCCACGGCCACGGCCGCGGTCACGGACACCGACACCACCGACGGATCTCGCGGGGCCGCAAGCTGTTGGATGACAAGCCAGACACGCCGGACAATGACAGCCCGCACTCGCTGCACCGGATGCGCAAGCACAAGGCAACGATGATGCACGAGTTGGAGATGCTGAGCGTGCGCAAGAACATGGCAACGTGCGAGATGCGCGAGATCGACATCAAGATGGGCAACCTGGCGGGCATGCGGCAGATCCTGCTGGACCGACTGGCGGGCCTGGAGCAGGACGAGTCGACGCTGGAGCAGGACCTGACCGAGGTCGAGAGCCGGATCGACATTGCGCAGGAGGTGGCAGACGAGGCCGAGCGGGAGGGGCTGCACACGCCGACCAAATCAGACGTGGACCTGGCGCTGGACAATGAGGGTAGGGGGAGCGGGAGTGGGTTCATGACGCAGTCGATCTACGACAAGCTGCCGTCGGCCGGGAGCAGCACGCCGTCGCGGCCGGGGCACAAGCGTGGCAAGAGCCGGCGCAGCCGTTCAATGGCCGTGGTGCCAGAGCACTTCCAGCCGGGAGCGGCCGTGCGGGAGATGCGGGCGCACCAGGACGCGATCAACGCGCTGGACTTTGACGCGCCCTTTGGCACGCTGGTATCGGCCGGCATGGACGACACGCTGCGGGTGTGGGACCTGAACGCGGGCCGGTGCATCGGTTTGCTGGAGGGCCACACGGCCTCGGTGCGGACGCTGCAGGTAGAGGACCACATCCTGGCGACGGGGTCAGCGGACGCGACGATCCGGCTGTGGGATCTGAGTCGGGCACGCTACGATCCACACGGCAGCTTGTACGGTGGCGGTGGCGGTGGTGGACCACACAACAAGCACGGCGGGATCCACGACGACGAGGACGAGGACGACAGCGGCATGGCGTTTGAAAACCCCGACGACGAGCCGGTGGCGCCGCCGGCCGACAGCATGGCCGAATGTCCGCTCTTTACGCTGCAGTCACACGTTGGCGAGGTGACGGCGCTGCACTTTCGGGGCGACGTGCTGGTGTCGGGCTCGGCCGACAAGACGCTGCGGCAGTGGGACCTGGAAAAGGGACGGTGCGTGCAGACGCTGGACGTCATGTGGGCGGCAGCCCAGGCGTCCGCCAGCCTGCACACGGGCGAGGGCACGTGGCGCCAGGCATCGCGGTCGCTGACCGAGCGAGCCGACTTTGTGGGCGCCCTGCAGGTGTTTGACGCTGCGCTGGCCTGTGGCACGGCCGACGGTATGGTCCGGCTGTGGGACCTGCGCAGCGGCCAGGTGCATCGCAGCCTGGTTGGCCACACAGGACCGGTGACGTGTCTGCAGTTTGACGACGTGCATCTGGTGACGGGGAGTGTGGATCGGAGTATACGGGTGAGTGTGGTGGGTGTTGAGTTGAGTTGTGTGGTTGGTTGTGTGGTTGTGTGGTTGTGTGGTTGAGTTGAGTTGTGTTTGTGTGTTTTGTGGTTGAGTTGTGTGTTTGTGTGTTTGTGTGTTTGTGTTATATTTTATAATGTGTCCATGCTCATACCTCACAGATATGGGACCTCCGAACAGGCGCAATCTACGACGCCTACGCCTACGACAACCCGGTCACCAGCATGTCCTTTGACGCCCGGCGCATCGTCAGCGCTGCCGGCGAGGACGTCGCCAAGGTGTACGACAAGATCGAAGCCCGCCAGTGGGACTGCGGCGCCGGCGTCACGGCAGCCGAGGAAGGCCGCAGCCCCGCCATTGTCGAGCACACCCGGATACGCGACGGCTATCTGGTCGAAGGCCGTCGCGACGGCCGCATTGGCGTATGGACATGTTGAGGGGGGTTGACAGAAAAAAGGTAAGACGATGGGGCGAGTTGGAGCATGTCGAATCTGTTAGATATACGTTGTCGATGTGTACGCAGCCACAAAAATAAGGGATCCCAAAATAAGCTGCATGCTGGTCCCGTCGGATGAATCAGCGCTGTTTCGGCACCATTCTGCAACGACGATTCCGTGATATTTCCACATGTTTGCGCTATGACGGCTGCCTGGCGTCGTTTATGCACGACGCCGGCGTTAATACGCCGGAGCCAGACTAACTACGGCCATGGGCTGGTCCTTCCCTCTGTCGCCAGGCGGACTTAATGGCATCATCCATGGCCGGGGTAAGAGCTACCGGGCAGCTGCCCAACAGCGGTTGGCGTCTGGCCCAAGGGCTTTGATCTGCCGTTTCGAGCATGACGTTGTGTCTGTTCAAAAGAACCGGTGGGTATAAATACGGTGTGTCCTTTGCCTGTCCATGGACGAAAGCTTCATTCCTTAAGCTTCCGCCTTTCAAACTTCTTTCTCCTTTCGAAGCTCTTCCGCCTTCAAGCTTCATTCTTTCGAAGCTACTTCGCCTTCAAGCTTCCACCTTAAAGCTTCCACCTTCAAGCTTCGCCTGCTCCAGCTACATCATGTCTCTGCCGATTTCCCAACCTCCCGCGCCCAAGACGCCGCTGGGCCGCTACCGGCTGTTGTCGCCCACGGCGTCGGTGCGCGTCAGCCCGCTGTGTCTCGGGGCCATGAACTTTGGCAATGCCTGGAAGGACTACATGGGTGCCTGCGACCAGAAGAACTCGGAGGAGATCCTCGACTTTTTCTACGAGAGCGTGCGTTGGGCCGTCCCGACCATGGGCCATCCGCCTCACTGACACCGTGGCAGGGCGGAAACTTTATCGACACGGCCAACAACTACCAGAACGGTATGTCGGTCGCCCAGCGTTTGTCGAGACACGGCTACTGACCGTAGGCAGAGGAATCGGAGAAGTGGATCGGCGAGTGGATGAAGAAGCGCGGAAACCGGGACCAACTGGGTAGGAGCGGCCCCTCGATCCAGCGAGAACGGGATGCTGACCCTCGGCAGTGCTGGCGACCAAGTACACGGCCTGTTTCCGGCCGGGTCGAACGGACGAGATCACGGCCAACTACGCGGGCAACAGCACCAAGAGCCTGCACGTGTCGGTGAACGCGAGTCTGCGGAAGCTGCAGACGGACTACCTCGATCTTGTGGGTTGGCATTTTGGTCTCTTTGCTCTGTATCATGCTGACTAAGCAGCTATACCTGCACTGGTGGGACTACTCGACGAGCATTCCCGAGATGATGCAGTCGCTCAACCAGCTGGTGGCATCGGGCAAGGTGCTGTACCTGGGCATCTCGGACACGCCGGCGTGGGTGGTGAGCAAGGCCAACGAGTACGCGCGCAACCACGGGCTGCGTCCGTTCAGCGTGTACCAGGGCCGCTGGTCGGCGGCGTCGCGCGACGTCGAGCGCGACATTTTGCCCATGGCCCGCGACGAGGGCATGGCCCTGGCCCCCTGGGGTGCCCTCGGCGGCGGTGCCTTTAAGACGGAGGAGCAGCGCCAGACCCAGCAGGGCCGGGCATCGCCAGCGTCGCCTGAGCAGATCGCCATCAGTCGCGTGCTCGAGACCGTGGCCGCACGCCACGACAGCCTTCTGACCAGCGTCGCGCTAGCCTACGTCCTGCACAAGAGCCCGTATGTGTTCCCGATTGTGGGCGGCCGGACGGTCGGCCACCTGCGCGGCAACATGGAGGCCCTGCGGCTGCGCCTCAGCGACGACGACATGGCCGAGATCGAGGCCGCTGTGCCTTTTGACAAGGGCTTTCCCCACAACTTTCTCTGGACCGCCAAGGGCTACCAGCACCCCCAGAACACCTGGCTGACCAATGTCGGCGGCGTCTACGACTACGTCCCCTTGCCGAAGCCCATTGCCATCCCGGACGAGCCGGCTGCCAAGGCCGAGTAGGGCTCCCGCCATTACCCAGCCTGGCATCGTCCGTGGTATGCATATAGATGAGGGTGGTGGGTGTGCCGAGTTGAGGTGTTGGATGTGTCGCGTTGAGTGAGTTGAGTGTATTGAGTTGAGTGTGTTGAGTGTTGGAGTTGGAGTTATTCCAGAAACACCATTCAGTGCGAGCTCGCTATTTAAAGTATTGGAGTTCGCGAGACATGATTACCTTCTCGAGGCCAGCTATTGGGTGTGTGTTAAGTGTGTTAAGTGTCGTTCAATCTGGACGTATGTTTATAGTCATCACCGAGTCCTACTCACATCATGTATAACCGTATCTCATAAGTATCCTTCCCACGTGTCGTGTCTCTTTACGTCATAAGCAGAACTGCTCTGCATCCATACAATCTGTCCTTTGTCTACATCCCAGTCCCGTTGGCACATCCCCAACCGCCTTTTGCTACAGCCTCACGCTCACAGATCCTCGTCCTCGTCGTCGTCTGGCTGCACTGGCAGGGACAGGCCGCGGGCTGCCCGCAGCTGGGCCGCCCGGGCGAGGTGCACCGGGATGGCCACGCTGAGGCTGGCATCGAGCCAGTGGCCGCCGAGCGACATGTTAAAGTCGGCAAAGCAGCGCGGACGGGTCCGTGGTCTGGCCGCGTCCACCGCGAGCAGCATCACGATGTGTTGCACTATGACAAACCCGTAGAGCATGCGCGGTGGCCGCAGGCGGCGCAGGCGGCGATGGCGGGTGGTGTTGGTCCCGTTCTCGTCGTCCTCATCGTCTTCCTCCTTGATGGCGTTATCGCCGGCGTCATCTTCGGCCACCGGCGGCAGGCTTGCATAGTACGCGCGGTACTGCGCCGCCCAGTCGCGGAAGTAATCCTGGATCCGTCGCGCCAACGTCCGCTTGCGCAGGCTGCACTGCGCTGAGTTCGGACGCCCGCCGTTGGATGGACTGCTCTCTTTGGAGAACCGCTTCGCCGTGATGTTGGGCATCGCCGCAAAGGGCGCACATCGGTTCAGGCCCGCGTCCTCGGCCGCCCACGCAATGTACCGCTGCAGCTCCTTCTCAATAATAACGTCGATGCGGCGCGTGTTGCCCGCCTGGCGCAGTCCGCTCACGCGGACTTGCAGGTCAAACAGGCTGCGCAGGGCTTTCGTTGCTGTATTAGTCAGCATGTAGGTCCCCAAAAAAAAAAAAAAAAAAAAAAAAAAAAAAAAAAACGCACCCCGAAACTGACTGCTCTTATTGTTGATGAGCGTCGGCTTGTCCATTCGGTCAGGCGGTGCAAAGAGCGACGGGTACATGGGGACGCCGAGAAAGTCACGCGACCAGATGGCCGGCATCAGCGGGTGGAATCCCCGCAGCGACATCAGGCGGTGCAGTTTCTTCTCGTCGTGGGTCCAGGAGGCGAAGCCAGCAATGGCGTCCACTTCGGATTCGTAGCCGTTGAGCTCGTCCTCGTCGACCTCCCAGTCGCTCTCGCTCGCGGCGTCGCTGGCCGGTTCTTCCTCCAACAGGTCGGACCAGGGCGCGGCCTCGTCGTCGTCGCTGTCGTCGTCGTCGTAGTCGTCCAACTCGCCTTCGTCCGCCTTCTCGTCCTGACCGTAGGCATCCTCGACCGACGTGGCCGGCTCGCCTTGGCCCCCGTCGAGCGTCGCCAGGTTAGCAGCCAGGGAGCCCAGTCGCGCCCCCTGCGATGGACGCGGTGTGGGGAAGCTGTGGCTCGCGCAGCTGAGCACGTCATCACGGCTATCGTCGTCGTATTCCCCCTCACTAGCACAACTGCTAGCCGCGTCCTGGTCCGAGTACCGTGCGTCGATGTTGTCGTCGTCGTTCTCGTCGTTCTTGTCCTCGTCGTTCTCGTCGTCCTCGTCGTCGTCGTTCTCTTCGTTCTCCTCCGTCTGCTCCATATCATCCGTCTCGTCCATCTCTTCCTCACCCATCTCCTCCACACCCATCTCCTCCGTCTCTTCCACGTCCACGTCCATCTCCAACATGTCCGTATTCACAACCACCGTGTCAATGTCGATAAAGGGACGGCCGTCGGGCGTGGGCTTCTCGTACATGTCCGTCATCGTGACCGCTCTGATCTCACCCAAAGGCAGACACTCGGTCGGCTCCGACTTGGTCTGACGCGGCGGTCGGAAGCGCGGCAGCCACGTGGCATAGGCAGACGAGGCTCGCTTGGCCGGCTTCTTCTTGCGCGCGGCGTGTTCCTGGGCCAGTTGTTTCCACCGGCCCTTGACCACGGCGGCCGTCCTACCGCTCTCGGGCGGCTCAGACTGCCTCTTGGTGCCGGCCAGGCGGTCAGGCAGCGTCGGAGCCGTCGCGGGCAGAGGCGCGCGGTCATCGACACCATCGCTGGCGCTGGGCCGTGCACCCCGGAAGAAACGAAACAGGCCTGAGGGCATGGCTGGCGTGCTCCGCACGAAGACGACGTGGAGCAGTGCCGGATCGGTTGTCGAGCTAGTCGGATCGCTCGAGAAAGGTCTCGTCCGGCGGGGGTAGGTAGTAGAATCGAAACGATGGGATCAAAAGGGCGCGCGTGAAAAGAGTCGGCGTGCAGGCCCAAGCTGAACAATCTCGCTACTGCTGGCAGAGCCCCCTACATACATAGTATCCAGGGCGGGCGCCCGATCGAGGAACAGAGGGACTGGCTGCGCTAGAAGAAAGGCAGACGCTTTCGGCGACGTTGCATTGCCCGCCACTTTGTTCACCCTTTTTTCTCGTTTTGTTTTTCTCCCTTTCTCCTCCGGCCCTTCTGATTCGCTTCCCACATCTTCCCGCCCTCTGTCTTTTTTCCGTTCGCGCCCTCTGGTTGGGCCGCCGCGCTCGATGCCTTGTGCCATGGGGGAAGGAGAGACCCCGCCGCCGCTCTTTCCCCATTTGTCGGTGAGCACAGCGGCTAGCATACGTGCATGTGGTGCCAGCGGTGTCTCCGTGCGAGCACCCCTGCCTAGCCGGCCGCCCTGTCCCGCGCAGGGCGTCTCAGGAGCAGCAACGTGGATGTCCATGGGGCCCTGACGCTGCGTCTACCTTTCTTACGACATCGTATAAAGATACAGAGTACTGTGTAGAGGCCATACTTAGTAACGTGGTCTGTGCACCAACGTCACCGCCAGTGCGCGCGCTAGTCCGGAACGGGATCCTGCTAGCAGAAAGTGGATCACGACGCCTTTGGCCTCCCTTTTGCTGCATCTCAGCCAGTCGAGAACAAAGAGCTGGACAGGCCAGCACCACAGTCGTCCAACACTCGCGCCCTCACGCGTCCCTTTGTCATGGCCACTGCTGCGACCGACTGGGCCAAGCGCAAGGTGGTCGACCTCAAGGTCGAGCTCAAGAAGCGCGGCCTCTCTGTGGCCGGCCGCAAAGAGGAGCTCGTCCACCGGCTCTCCGCGCACGATGCGGCGACCAACGAGGCCGAGCTGAGTCCGATGGCCGAGTCCGACCGGGCACCCACACCGGGGGACCTGCCCGACACTGCCCCTTCCACCCAGACCGTCGATGAGGCTGAGGATGGCCCCAAGCGCAAGCGGTCTGCCAGCCGGTCGCCTTTCATGCCTGGCGATGATGGCTCGACCCGGATCAAGCGTCAGCGTGTCGCCGAGGAGCCTGTCGCGGACGAGATAGCGCCGGCAGAGGCGGCCGAAACGACCAACACGACGGAAGCAGACCGGCCGGAGCCACGGACTGAAGCTGTCGCCGCGGATATAGACGGCGACACACTCGACGAGGCCGTCGAGGACGATGACGACGTCGTCCTCTCGCCGGCCCTTCACCCGGCCACCGCGGCCCTGTACATTAACAACTTGATGCGGCCGCTGCGGCCGGCCGCGCTAGACGAACACGTCGTCTACCTGGCCGCTTCGCCGGCCGCGCGTCGCCGCGACGCCACCCCCGACCCGTCCGTGCTGGTGCGCTCGTACCTGGACGCCATCAAGACACACGCCTTTGTCGTCTTGGACAGCGCCGCGGCGGCAGCCCGTGTCCGCGGCGCCCTGCACGGTCGCGTCTGGCCCGACGACAGCAACCGCCGGCCGCTCTGGGTCGACTTTGTCCCGCCGGCCGCGGTGCCGGGCTGGATCGAGCAGGAGACGGCGGGCGGCGACGCGCGCAGCACGCTGCAAAAGTGGGAGGTCGCCTACGCCGAGCGCGACGACGGCAGCGTGACCACGACACTGCAGCTGGTGGGCAGCAGCAGCCTCCCACAGCCAGAACGGGCCCCATCGCCCCCGGCCCCCTCGTTCGCCGGCTTCGACAACGCGCCCAAGGGACCCCGGGCAGGCAGTGGTGCCCATCCACACGGCGGCAGCGATGTCGGGGGCGGGCGCTACGGCCGGGACGCTGTGCGGACCACGCAGAAACAGCCGCGGCTGGCGTACCAGACCGTCCATCCCGATCTCGCCCAACGGCGGCTCGACAGCCTCCAGGCCTTGAAAGCACCCCGGGCGACGACGGCCGGCACGGCTGGCGCGGCCCCCGGCGACTACGCCAAGAACAACAACCGGTACACGTTTGAGGACGGCGCCCGGCTCGTCGACCGCGGCCCCGAAATGTTTGACGGCATCCGGCCGCCCCATCGCGAGCGGGAACGCCAGATGGCCCAGGGAGCCCCAGGTGCAGGCGGCTATCGTGGACGAGTGTTTGGTGGTGGTGGCGGCGGTCGACGGCCGCGATACGACGATTACCGGCCGCCGCCACGGGACGGTCGAGATGGCCGCTATGGCGATCGTCGGGATCGATGGTGAGAGGCACAGACAGGAAAGCGGGACGATGGGATCTAACGAGGCAAACGGAGGGCGGACATCGGACAAGGGGATAGGAATCACTAATGAGCGGCAAAAGAGAACCGGGACTCTTGTAATCAAGGACAATGGATCAATAAAATATGTCTGCGGACCTTTGGCATCGGACCTTTTTCTTACAGGGCGACTCGACGGCGCCAAAAAGGCGAGAATAAAGCACCAACATCCCCAAGTCCGAAATAAAGACTACCCCAAAAAGTGGCGCCATAGAAATCATTTGTTATCATGCTCAGGCCGACCGCTCAGTTCTGGACAGCCTGGACCAGGGGCACGGGCTCGACGCCGACGCGCTCGCGGCTCATAATGTCCAGCAGCAGCTGGGACGGGCGGTTGTCCTTGTAGACCTTGGCGCTGTCCTTGTACATCTTGACGTTGGCGAGGTACTTGTCGAACAAAAAGGCACTGTCCATGGGGCCGCCCTTGGCCTCGGGGTGGAACTGCGTGGAGAAGATGGGGCGGGTGGTGTGGATCATGCCTGTGGGGTTAGAGTCTGATGCAGGCTTTGATGCAGTCTTTCACTCACCCTCGTTGCTGCCATCGTTGAGGTTGACAAAGTACTCCTTGAACTCGCTCGGCAGCGTGGACGTATCGACAGCATAGCCATGGTTCTGGCTCGTGATGTGGCACTGGCCGGTAGTCAACTGGGGGGGGGGGGGGGGGGGGTTAGCAGAGGCAGATGCATGTGTCCATGTGTCTGGAAGGGGGCAACGTACATCCAGCGACGGAATGTTGTGGGCACGGTTGCCGTACTTGAGCTTGATGGTGCGGGCGCCCGTAGCCAGGGCCAGCAGCTGGTGGCCCAAGCAGATGCCCATGATCGGCACAGACGACTCATTCATCAGGCGGCGCAAATTGTAAATCGTCTCTTGGCAGTGGGTCGGGTCGCCGGGCCCGTTGGAGATGAAGACGCCGTCAAAGTGCTCGGCCACCTTGTGGATCGGGTAGTTGAAGGGGAAGACGGTGACGGAGGCACCACGGCTGACTAAGCTGCGCAGAATGTTCTCCTTGACGCCACAGTCAAGCAGGGCGACGTGAAAGGCAGCGCCGGGCGACTCGACGACAAAGGGCGCTTTGGTGCTCACGCGCTTGACCAGGTTGATCTGGGCCGGGTCGACAAAGCTCTCGTCCTCGTCGGCGTCGTACTCGTCGCCAATGGAGATTTTGGCCAGCGACGAACCCTGCTCGCGCAAATGGGTCACAATCGCCCGCGTGTCCACGCCCGAAATGGCCGGAATGCCCTCACGCGCACACCAGGCGCCCAGGCTCTCGACCGCCGTCCAGTGGCTGTACTGCTCGGCCACGTCTGCCACCACCACGCCGGCACACTGGATGTGCGGCGACTCAAAGTACTTGAGCAGGTTGTACTCGTCTCGCTGGTTCGATGGGACGCCGTAGTTGCCAATCAGCGGCTGCGTGAACACCAAGATCTGCCCGCGGTACGACGGGTCCGTCATCGACTCTGGATAGCCCACCAGCGACGTCGTGAACACCGCCTCGCCCGATACGTTAGAGTTGGCGCCAAATGCCGTCCCGTGGAAGATGGGGCCGTCTCGGATCGTAAATGTCGCCTCCGCCTTGGTCGCTGGCGTAAACGACCGCTTGCGGCTCGAGGGCATCTTCCGGCCCTTGCTGCCGTCAATCGACGTTGCGCTGCTGCTCAGCCGTGTCTGCGCTCCCGGGCCAGCCCACGTGCTCGTCCGCACCGCCGACTGCCGCAGTGCCGTCATCCGGGCGGCTGCAGACGTCGCTGCCATGCCGCCCGCCGGCTTGGTCAGTCGGAGAGACAGCCTGGAGAACATTGGTTCGTTCGGAAGGTTTCTTCGTGCGGAGCGGTTGGTAAAGGTGGTTCAAGGATTCAGCGCCGTGTCTGTCCTAAGCTGAAAGTGCCCTCCACAGATGGTCTGTTCTGTCAGCCGTTGTCGAGATGAGAAACAAAAGAAAAGAAGACAAGAGTGCTGAAATGGGACATGAGTCAAGACACAGCGAGTCTGTAGCACGAACCTGAAATGTAGTCCTGTACGGAAGAGTCAGCACCTGCAAGTACCAAAGGAGCTGCAGCACGATGGGCCTGCAGCTGTGCAAGACGGTCCATGGAAACGTACCTGGGAAGTGAAGATGGACGGGCGCCCGTTCATAAGGGCTAGTTTGGGCGATACAGCTCAAGTGGAAAGAAATAGAAAAGGTTGTGACTTGGGATGAGTTTGCGTACGCTGGCAATGGCAAATTTTCAGTGCTGGACGTGTGGGGAGAAAGGGGAAAAAAATCGGCCTGTGAATGACTCTTTTCCATCTTATTCGCCATCCTAAAAACTTTTCTCGTCCTTTTTTCCCCTACGCCATGGCCGGTGGGGCTGTCTAGACCTCTGAGGGGTTACACCACTACGGCTGAGCTTCACGTGATCGGGTATTCCCAGAGAATAGACTATGTAAGCAAGCCAGCCAATCATAGCGCTCCGAGTTCCTTCAGCCGGGAGATGAGGCCGTCGACGTCCTCGACCTTGCCGCCGCCCTGGCGCGGTGCCGGTTCTGTATGGTTAGCGATGTGAGCCGAGAGAATAAAAGACAAAGAGACAAAGAGACAAAAAGACAAAAGGACAAAAAGACAAAAACGCACCCGTCACCTGGTGAATGTGGAGCCGCTTCTTCGCAGCCTCCTCGGCCAGGCTGTAGTCGGCCAGCGTCTTCTTGGCCAGCGGCTTCTTCTTGGCCTTCATAATGTTGGGCAGCGTCGCGTAGCGCGGCTCGTTGAGCCGCAGGTCCGTCGTGATGACCATGGGCAGCCGTGCCCGCAGCGTCTCGACGCCGCCGTCAACCTCGCGCACCACCTGCACGGCGTCGTCGGCGCCAAACTCGATGCGCGAGGCCTGCGTCGCCTGCGGCCAGCCCAGCAGTCCGGCCAGCATCTGGCCCGTCTGCGCCGCGTCGTCGTCGATGCTCTGCTTGCCCAGGATCACCAGGTTGCTGCCCTCCTCCGCCACCACCCGCTGCAGCAGCTTCGCCACCACCAGCGGCTCCAGCTCCGCCGCGTTCTCGTCTGCCCCCTTGACCGTCGTGTCCACGTGGATCGCCCGGTCCGCCCCCATCGCCATCGCCGTCCGCAACACGTCCTGCGCCTTGGTCGGCCCCGCGGACAGCACCACAATGTCTTCCACCCCCCCCGGCGCCCGCTTCTTCTCCCGGATCCGCACTGACTCCTCCACCGACAGCTCGTCAAACGGGTTCAAGCTGTGCTTCACCCCCGTCCGCTCCACCCCCGTCTGGGCCTTGTTCACCCGCGGCTTCACCTGTGCCCCGACTTCCGTTAGCTCACGGCCGTCTGCGCCGGAACACGTCCAGGCTCACCGCATAGTCAATCACCCGCTTGACGGGAACGAGAATTCGAAGCGCAGACATCTTGCTCGTGTCGCCGTCGCGTCGCTGTGCTGTCAGTGCTGAGATGGCTTGCACAAACAAGAGTGCCAAAAGCCGACTGGATTCTCGCGCTTGCTTCTGAAAGCTGCCGCGGCTAGAACCAGCTCCATACCTCGGCCGACAACGGAGAGTCACGTGACACGCCGTTGCCGGCAGTTGCATCAACTCAGCTCGAAAACACGCCTGCAATCACAACGAGCACAGCCAGCCTATAATAGGAAAGTAATGCAATAAAAAGGACATGAACGAAGGAAATACATCAGATCGACTCGTAGTCTGAAACGCCAAGAACCATGTGTAGCACCCAAACAACACACCCCTTCTGCTCCCTCGGCTAGTAGATGTCTATTCACTGTCGGTTCCGGTCTAATCACCAGTCGTCCCACTCGTCCTTGCTCTTTGCCCCGGCTGTGCTTCCCACTGAGGCGCTGCTGCTGCCCCCGCCCTTGCCCATGGCTGCCGTGCCGATAGCACTCGACTCGGCCTTGCGCTGCTCAGCAATCGATGAGAAATTGTCCCAGAAGTCGCGCTTGCTCTCGTCAATCGGAACCTGGCTGTAGCTGTACCCACGGGCAGTGCTGCCCGTGCCGGGACCTCCCTCGACGAACCGGTTGAAGCTTTCCTGGGCAGTGCGGGCGCCCTGTTGCGCCGAGCGCGCCACGGTGCCGCTGACCACACGGGCCTGAGCAGCCAGATCCGACTCGGCAAGCTGCAAAGAGCGTCAGTCGACCGTCTTTCACCCACCGCTTCCCCCTTCTCTTCCTCTCTTCCTCTCTCGCTCACCTGTTTGGCCGTCGGCTGGATGTACTCCGAGTTGACCGTCTTGGCCGTCTTGGTCACCGTGCTGGTGAACCAGCCGAAGCCCTTGGTCAGGGCTGCCACCGGATCTCGCTGGAGGTCTTCAAAGGCCGGCAGGCTCGAGTCGTTGGTCCGTCCTGACGATGCCGGCATGTTGCCAAACCCGGCATAGCGCCCGCCCTGGCTGGGAGGAAGGTCCTCCGACCGGGACGCGTTCTCTGCGCCCAGCCGGGCAAAGTATCGCTCGTCTACCTTGATCTTGCCGGCCGTCCCTGCCCCTGCTCCCGTCCCACTGCTCAGACTGGGGCTGGCCGTACGGCTGCCGCCCAGTGGCCCGTTCTTGTTCGCCAGGGCCCCGGGTGCCGCCGTGGCCTTCTTGCGCTCACTCGGCACGTATTCGCGGCCCTCCACCTTGGCGCTCAGACGCTCCTTCCACTCCTCGCCCACCTCGCCCGAGTACCGCTCCGCGATCGTCGCGTCGTCCCACGCCAGCCCGCGCATCTTTGTGTCCGCGTGGTTCTCGAAAAAGCTGTGCCACGCAGCGTTGCCGCCGAGGCGCATGCGCTCAATCTCGCTCGACTTGAAGGCGTCCATGCTGATAGATCGTACAAACGAGATGTGTACGCCGAGACCGCGGTGCACGCCGGCACACGACAGACAGATGAAGATGCCGAACTTGGGCGACGCCCACTGTGGCGACGGAGCGCTGCAGTCGCAGCAGAGGCCGTTGTTGGACTCCTTCTGGATCGATTGAAGCTGCAGAAAGCCCCAAGGTCAGGATCTCGCCACAAACCCAAGAGTATGCACCGACGCACCTTCGACCGCGTCTCCGGGTCCACCTCCCACATTGCCTTGGAAGCCATCGTGCCCAAAAATGACGGCCCCTTTGTCCTCTTCTATCCAAGCAGGCGTTCTTGCAAGTCGCAGTATCAATAGAGTCGTGCGTGTGGTAGACGTCGGTGAGTAGAGCGTACGCGCGGAAGTCGGCCGTCTGCTTCTGTGTCTCCTGGGAAACAAATGTGAGAACTGCCAATTTAGCACGGGGGTTAGTTATTAAGGTCTAGATCGCCGCTATGACTTCCCACCACTCGTTACGGATTCCTCCGCGACCCACTGTTCGTTAGCCTACTGGATCTACGAGTACGCCGTTTCGCAGAGCATAAAATAGGAGGCTTGCTATCTTACGATTACGGAATGCTCTACGACATACGACGTACACGGCAACAGCATCGAGGTAAGGTTTAACCCACATTAATTTAGATGTCGCCGTGATAAGATTGCACGGCAGGATTAAGAATAGGCAAAGAAAAGTACGAAGCCCTAGACAGATGCAACGACTCTGTACCAGCCATGTAGGATAAACAGAGCACCCATACCCGCCAGGAAATTGCCGCCAAGCCACTGCTTGTTTATTTGACTCTCCAGCTCTTCCTTCACGAAACATGTTCACCATTATAACAGCTTGTCAACAGAGGCAAAGCAAATTCCGGGCCGAGATTCACGCAAGGCAAAATAGTCTGTCTCTAATGGTGGTAGCCCCCAAAGGGGAAATTGACAAATAATATTTCGAGGTACCTGCCATCATTTGCCGTTGCGGGAGCACGTCAGAGTGAAGTGCTTAGGCAGTGGCTGCCGGAGCTTCGGCCTCAACGTGGTCACCGTTGGTAGCCTCCACACTCTCAGACGCGGTCGTCTCCTCGTCGGTCTTGTCAGGGCTGTCAATAGCGACCTTGACAGCGATCTCACGGCCATCAATCTCCTTTCCGTTCATCTCAGTCACCGCCTTCTGCTGCAGCTCCTCCGACGCCAGGGTCACGAAGCCGAAGCCACGTCCCTTCCGCGCCTCGCCACGGGCTTGCAGCTTCTTGATCATGAACCGGGGAATCGGGCGAAGAGCGATCTTAGCAGTCGACGGCTCGTAAGCTGCGAAGAGTTCCTTGAGCTGTGAACAAAGTGTGTTAGTCAACCTCTGTCACAGCCACAGCCACACCCTGGCGCAACAACACTATGCGAATGTGAACCCACCTTCTCCTCGGTCAAGTCATACGGCAGGTTGGCCACCATGACCTTTGTCTTCGAAGGAATGCCGTCCGCGGGCGGGCCACGCTCGCGGCGCTCACGGGGTGGGCGCGGCTGGCTGGCCTTCTTAGCGGCATCCTCAGCAGAGTCCTTGGTCGTGGCGTCATTCGCAGCCTCCGCAGGAGCATCCGTAGCAGCCGCTTCGGATGTCTCGCCCTCAACAGCAGCTCCCTCCTCGCCCTGTACATGTCAGTATGAAGACTGACAGAGATGCAGGAACAGACGCTTTACTCACGCTAGAACGGCCACCTCGGCCACGCCCACCACGGCCACGGCTTGCACGGCCACGGCCGCGGGTAGAGTGGCGGCGACGTGTGCCCTCTGCACCCTCACCGTTGGCACCGTCCTTCTCACCAGCGGGCTCGGGCTTGCGAGCAAGCTGGACGGACACCTTGCGCTCCAGAATCTCCTGACCAGAAAGCTCGGTGACAGCACGGTCGGCTTCGGTCGGGGTCGACAGGTCAACAAAGGCGTAGCCAACCGGACGGTCGGTACGGGGGTTCTTAGGGATCGAGACCGACTCGCTAGCAAAGAGAAGGAAGTCAGCATGCGCTCCTTATTCGTCAGGGCCACCAAAAGATTGGACAGATGGCAGAGGCCATTAGCCACGGCATGTGAAGACGAGTTCCAACTTAAGAGTCAGGTGCTCCACGATGTGGGGGCAGAGGCATACAAGTCACAAAAAGAGCGAAAGGGGAAAGTATAGCGGAGCATGTCGGCACGAGCAAGGCGGCGGTGAGCACGACTGTTGCGCACCTGCACGCAAAACAGAAGCAGTTTCGTTGAAAGACCTACACAAGATAGCCCTTGAAGAACTCCTTAAGCTCCCCTTCGGTTGTCGCGTACGCGAGGTTGCCGATGTAGAGTCGGCGTCCCTCGGCGGCGCTGGCAAGGAAGGCGTCGTTGGCCTTTTCGTCAGGCTTGCCAGAGATGGTTGTGTTGGCCAGAGTGGCAGCAACGTCGTTGACGGCGGCGTCAGTAACTTTCTCAGCGGTGACAGACATTGTGATGCTGGTGTGCGATGAGATCTGTTGATCTATTAACTGGTAGTATTTGGCGTTTAGGTGGTGGTTGGACAAGTTGACGTTTTGAGATCACACGGATTTGACTCTGGAGACGAAGGGGAGCGAGCAGGGTAGCTTGGTGCCCTAGAATACAGAGGGAGAAGGGGGGGAGGCGGAAGACAAAAATTGTCTATTGACTTGATTTGCTTGTGATGAAGATCTTGGAGGTTGGTGGTGTAAGATGGAAAAGGGAGACAGGGAGGGAAAAGGAGACGAAAATTATATAGGGAGGCAAAAAATAGCTGTCGCACGGGAGCTGGCTTCGACCAGCTTAATTTTTTCCTTTTTTATTCGAGAAAGGGAAGGTGGCGCACATTGACAGGGGTTGCAGAAGGTACCAGATCACACATTCTCTAACGGAAGGTACAAGTGACTTGCGACGTTGAAACGTCAGGGGCAGGCGCAACCAGCGCATTGCATTAGCGATCCAGGACGTTTGGGCAGCCGTTGGCACCGAAATTTCTTCTGGGACATGCTCTGGTGCACCGACCAGGTCGCACTTCCCCTGAGACCATGTATCTTACTATTATGTTATGGCTACGTATCTTACAGCTGTACCGCCAGAACGGCCGGAAATTCGCGTCAAGCGTCGACGTCTGTCGGTAAAGCGCCCGCGCGCATCATCCCTGTTGATCCGCCAAATCCCCTCGCTTGCTACGTTTGCCTTCGCAAGCATGTGGTTTTCAAAACGTATGGATAGGGCCGACAAAGGGCCACCTACAACTGGCTGTGAACGTATGGGTGGCACCTGCCCCTGCTTCGCTTGATGCTGCTTGCTGTTGCCTGCTGCAAAACACAACAAAAGGAAGCGGCAGCCCAATGAGGTTTCGTCCAAAACCGGAAGCCAACTTGGAGAAAAATAGCCCTCTTTCCTTAGTTGCCCATTCTGCGCACTTATCTGGGGAAACAGTCATTTGACAGGCAACCCAAACCCGTCTGATTGGGCCAGAAAAGGGCGAATCAAAACATTAGACAGCGTACATGTCCAAGCGCGTCGCTTCTCTATGCCGCCCTGCGCGCATCCACCCCGCAACTCAATTCTAACGCAGATGAGATCTTGAAAAAAAAGTGACAAGGTTACATACCCGTTGACTCACCAGGGGCAGGCCTCAGATGTAGCATTCGAGAAGCATGTATGTAGAACGGAGAAGAACAAGAAGAACAAGAAAAGAACCCCCGCAGAAGAAGCTCAACTCGTCATCATTCGAATTGGGCAGCACCGATCATGCTGGTAGTACATACTAACACCCTTAGCTTCCCATTACGGCCCAACATCAGTGCATATTGTCTGCTCGCAAAGCGTACCACAATTCGGACTGCGTATCTAAGGAAAAAGACGATCATATCGGAACAATGCGCCGCAATTCGCCAGCCCTAAAAATGAGTCTCACGACGTTTCTCGCTTCTAAAACGGCCGAAATCGGCCAGCGGTAGACATAGAGCGCCACAAGTACCCCGCCATAGAGTGACGTATGGGCAAGTACTTGCGTTATGACAAACCAAATTTTGGTATCTGGAAGTCGCGAAATCTGCAAAAGAAATTATTTCTCATATCTTCGCATACAAGCTGCACAAGCTGCACAAACGCAACCAGGCTGCATCACGCCAATCAGAATCTTATTTTCAAGGAGAATTTCTCTGCATGAACCAAACAAGGTTGGAGCATATTTATCCTGGTAGCAGCTCTTTAGCAACGGGCGATATCGTATCGCTCTTAAGCCGACTGTTGAAGTAGGATACAATTTCAAAACGTCGTATCAGTAGGGCAATCAAGTTAGTTGCTTACATGACTGATCGAAGGTCCAGATGGGCAGGAGCAACACAATTTTGTCCAAAGCAATGGCTCTACCGGAACGCCGAGTCCTCATCCTGTATGGTTCAGAAACGGGTAACGCCCAGGAGAAGGCAGGAGAGATCGACAGGCTGTGTCAGAGGCTACGATTTAGCACGGAGTTGGAAGAGATGGATGGTATCAAGTTGGTATGTTCGTTTCCTACTCGACTCGGTTATTCTTGCTCGCCTGCAACTATACATCATCCTCTTCCATTAAAATCAGTAGCTTGCATTTTCAGCCGAGACACCGAGTTCAGGACACTGTCAATGTGCTAACACTGGCAGAATACATTGCTCTCGGACTTCAGCCTGATCATATTCGTCGTTTCCACGACTGGACAAGGGCAGTTTCCAAAAAATGCTCTAGGCCTCTGGAAGAGTCTGCGTAGAGCTAAGCTTCCACCAAACTGTCTCTCGTCTGTTCGATTCACCATCTTTGGCCTTGGCGACAGCTCTTATCAGAAGTGTGCTTTCCGAACCGCTCCTGATTTCCTGTGTATGTTCTTACGCCTGTACAGATTCAATTGGGCATCAAGGTTGCTTCGCAGTCGCCTCCTTCTCTTAGGAGCCCAGGAGGTCTTCGATCGGGGTGAAGCTGATGAGAGACATGAAGACGGGTGAGTAGTCTTTCACTTCTTGAATCTGTGCATCATACTTGATTGAGTCCCAGCTGACAAACCTGATCATCCAAGAATTGACAGCATTTATCAGCCGTGGGTTCAGAATCTGAGAGAATATCTTCTATCCAGCTTTCCACTGCCCGCCTCTATTGACCCCATCCCGGCCGACCATCCTCTGCCACCTCGGTACTCTCTGAGGATTGTTCCCAATATGGAATCAGAAGCATTGGACGCTATGTCTATTAACAGCGCATCCGCCCTGCAGTCCCCTGATTTTGCCACGTCCATTTTCACTTCCAACAGAGAGAAGAACGCGGCACTGTCTCATATAGAGAGGCCACGATCTAGACATGAGCAAGAAGACGAAGACTGGGATCGCCTTGAGCGAAATCTAGCAGTGAGAGCGCGGCAAGACACAAAAACCGCTTCCGTCTGGCTGGGTAGCTCGCCAGTTGATATCCTCGATAAAGCCAACATCCTGAAAGATGCACCAGAAATGTATCTCCTTCACAAATCACCAGCAACTCCGGCACCAATAGATTTCCCAGACGCCGTGATTTCCAACATTCCTGGTACTTCATTGGCCAGAGTCATTAGCAACACGCGAGTGACTCCTCTCGATCATTGGCAGGATGTTCGACTGCTTACGTTTGAAGTCACCATTCCGACCATGGACAATATCGAATACGTCCCTCACCCAGGGGATGTTATTGTGCTGTACCCCCAGAACTATCCGAGCGATGTGCAAAAGCTGATCGACATGATGGACTGGGGGACAGCTGCGGATGCGAAGATGGAATTTGTCAACGGATTTGTGCCCAAGGGATTCCGTCTACAAGAGGGGTCAACTCTGAGACATATTCTCACGAACAGCATTGATTTTACCGCAGTGCCGTCACGGATGTTTCTCGAAAAGCTGGCAGATTTTGCAACGAACGATGACCAGAAGGAAAAGCTGCTGGAGCTTGTCACGCCCCAATTTTCAAATGAGTTTTATGACTTCACATCACGACCTCGGCGCACAATACTAGAGGTGCTTGCCGAATTCTACTCGGCAAAGATACCCATATCTCACGTACCCGACATGTTTCCGATAATCCGTGGGCGCGAGTACAGTATAGCCAACGGTGGTCAGCACTGGAACAAAGTGACTACTGCATCAAAAGAAGCGAATTCAGAGAGCAGCCAAACCCCGAAACAAGGATCGTTACAGGCCTCAATTCCTCGCGGAGGTGGAAGCAGCACCCAGAGCGAGCCCGCAGCGTATATCCCGCAGCAGACCGGAGTTGTTACATATCGGTTTGAGCTGCTGATTGCTCTGGTTGAATACAAGACAATTATTCGAAAGCCACGCCAAGGGCTTTGCTCGCACTACATCAAGCATCTACCCGTTGGGACGCCACTTCGAGTTGGCATAAAAACTCAGACGCCGCCGCCTAACGGGCCGGGTGCTGCGACGCGCCCCCTGATTGCAATCGCAGCAGGAACGGGAATAGCACCGATTCGAAGTCTCATTCACGATCGCAGCCTTCACGCTGAAACGGCTGAAATGTTGCTCTTCTTTGGTTGTCGGAACGAGGCTGCCGATTTCTACTTCAGTGAGGAGTGGAATAAGACAAATGCCCTCACTGTTATTCCTGCGTTCTCTCGAGACCCAAAGGCAGATAGCAAGGCCACCTTGATCCATCTGCAAAAGATGGATGACCTGGTCGGAAACACATCTGACTACTATCTGCGAACGCAGGCTAACTTACCGCCATTGGACGCGCTATCGGCCAGCAATCGGCGGTACGCCTATGACGAAGGAAAGAATTACGTCCAGCAACTGATCAGACGGCACTCGGAAAAGGTATGCGATCTACTTGCCCAAGGCGCCATTATCTGCCTCTGTGGAAACAGTGGACGCATGCCCAAATCGGTGCGGGAGGCTCTACGGGACGCAGCTATTATGGGTGGCTTTTGCAAGAACGAAGCAGAGGTCGAACAGAAAATATTCGGTGACAAGGCTGAAAAAAGCATCACCTTTTGGGAAGAAACATGGTAGGCAATTGGATTATCAGAAAGGATGGCTCCTGCACCTGGATTGCGGCGTTAGTCTACATTTTTACACTCAGGTTTCCGTTTAAAATGATTAGACTTTATAAATTGCAGAAGGGATTCACCAGAGGTCCTCCGAAAAGAACCAGCGACTCGCCTCATGATTAAAGCCGAGTTGGCGCTCTTAATGAAGGAAAGGAACACACCTCTGCTCTTTCTGTCTATCCTCTATGAAATATTGCTGGCCATTACTTCATAAATTGTGGTTTCTTGTACGGAGTGATTGCCATTTCTCGACCTACATTGCAATATCTGATACCGATGAAAGCTGATCCAAAAACGACAAGCAGGAAAATATTGCAGCAATCACCTTTACTGCGATAGAAATACGGAAACGAGCAAAAGTATATTAAGGAGATTAATTGATCTTCAGCAAAGATAACAAACGTAAGCGAGACGCAACCATGATACGACAACAACAACACAGCCTTCTTTCTTCCTGCCTTGTGATGATCTCAGTCTCCTCCAACGTGCTTGCCCTTGCCTTTCCCCTTACCTTTGACCTCCAGTGCAGGGAATTCCTCCTCACGGTACAGGGCCGCCGCCAAAACAGCATCGTTTTCTTCCTGCTCCTGCAGCAGCAGCTGTCGCTGCTCTTCGTCTTGCAGACTGAGGGCCAGCGCCAGCTGGAAGTCGTCGTCTTCATTGCCACCGCTACCGCCAGCAACGGCCGTCGACGAGCCGGCATCGGGCCAGGGCGATGACGTCGTTGCTGCTGCAGCTTCCCAGGCCTGCACCTGCGTCTTTCCCTTCCCCTTGTCTTCCCTCTGTTTTGCCGGGCGATACGTTACAGAAAATTCACCGTTGCTGTCGTCATTGATGCCCTCCATGAGTGACAGCCGGATGGCGCGCTGGATCTGCAGCTCAAAGTCGTCATCGGTGGCAGCTGGAGCAGTCGGGCTCGTGGCTGATGGGGGGCTTTGCTGCTCCGACATGCTTGCCGCGGGCGTCAGGGTCTCGGCTGCGCTGGACGAGATGGAAGAAGTGGATGATGCCTGGTCGGCCGACGAGCCGTTGATGCTGTCGGGGCCGCTGAAACCGCTCGAGCGAACCTGCTCATCCAACAAAGTCTCCTGCGACATGATCTCGGCATAGCGAACGGCCTCCTCCTCAGTCAAGTCGGCCAAGCCAACACCGAAACGATTGCGCATCCAGGAGCGGTGCCGCGAGTCGTCCTCCTGTTCACGCCGCAGCTCGGCCGTTTCGGCAGCAATATAGCCGTTCTCCCGCACGCCCACTCGCCGACTGACCAGCTGCCCATCCGCCGTGGCGTGGCGAACGCGGCGCAGCCGTTTCCGACTCGATCCAAAGCTGTTCGAGCTGTACGACCAGTACCGCAGTAGAGTGCCCACGGCCAGCACACCGCGAAGAGCGGTCGGGTCCGGGTCCAGGAAGATGGCTCGCACAACCGAGAAACTGGCCCGCGAGAACTCGGGACGTGTGTGAGCCAGGTGACGAGGGACTCGCCCCTGCGATCTCGAGTTTAGCGTCCGGATCGGCTCGCCTGTGGAAGCCAAAGGGTCCCATGCCTGCACCAATCCGTCGCTTCCACCATGCACGAGAAAGAGAGACGACACAGCCAGACTCGACACTTCGGGCGACTCCGTCTGGATCACTCGCAGCGGCCGCACTGACAACACCGCTGTAGCTGCTGCCGACGACGACGTCTCGCGCATGTTCCAAACAAACACTGCTCCCGTCTTGGTTCCAACAGCAATCCACCGCGCTCGGCGCCCAGGTATTTCCCCACTGTACGCGCCATCTAGCCTCCCATCCATCTGCTGGACCAGAGGGTCTTCAAAGGGCGCTGGCAGGGAGAAGACGCTGAGGTCCACCGCAGTGCATGTGATCTCCGTGTGCGCCTTGCCGCTGCCCGTTCTGAGCGAGAATTCCGTCATGTGCCAACCGGCAGTGAGTACCGACCGTCCATCTCCAGCTGCTTGTACTCGAGGCTCTTGAGGGACCGGTGTGTTGAGCCCGGGGCCAAAGACCGAGAACACGTGGCTCGATGTCGGCTGCAGCTCTGAGCGGACAAGAGAGGCAGGAGATGCAGTGAAGGACGACTGAGTCGTCGCGCTCGTGGCAAAACGGGCGAAGCGGGTAACGGCGGCTGGTCGTCCCTTTGGCTCGATGCCACAACTGATGACGAAAACACTTTCACCCGCATTGCCGTCGGCCTCAGTGCTGTGACCGCCGCGGCCACCGCCAAAGTCCACCTCGAGCTTCCGTCGCATGTCCCAGCCGTCGTCGTACACGGATCTGTAAGTGGCAGGCGTGAGGGCGAGGAACTTTTCAATCTCGCGAGCCTCAGCCACCAACTGGTCCTGGCTGAGCTTCATCGAGTTGGATGACGAGCGTGGTGGTGACGGAGATGCAGCCAACACAAGCGATGCGTTTCTGGCATCGAACCAGTCCGACGTGGGTGTTCGACGGGTAGGCTCCACGAGCTCCCACCTTGCTGTGCGACCGGCCTGCCATGCCAGCTTCTCATGCAGGTCAGACAAACGCTGGCCGAGTGCAGGAGTCGGACTTGCAGCTGACACGGGGACTTCCTGGAGGTAGTACACCTCTCCCAGGGCATTCAAAGCCACGGCCCAGACGCGGCCCATCGCCCTCCGTTTCTCGCTGAAGCTGTCGTCGGCCTGGATGGCGATAATCGGAATGCCCGGACACAGCACCCAACGCGTAGTCACCTGGTTGTGCGCGTACCGCGATGAGTCTGCCTTTGCCAAGGAGTAGGCAGACACAACACCCAATGTCGTGCCTGCTAGCATCGCAATCATGGACCGAGTCACCGCGGGAACGGCGGGCGACTTTGCTACCCACACTGCAGAGACAGCCTCCGAGTCTTCGGAGATGTTGGGGATGTCCTGTTCTTGTGCCGTGCTCCGGGTTCTCGCATGGTTCTCCAGGTAGGAAAAGCCGTGGCTGCCCATGGCGCGATACAGAGGGCGGCCTCCAGGAAAGCCCTCGCCGATGATGCTGCCATAGAGCTGGCTGATATCCATGACGTTGGGAACTGCTGCCGGCCCGTCGTGAAGTCCGTACGGCGCCAGTTGAGGGAACATTTCGTCCAATTGTGCAGCAGCAAAGGACTCTCGCGTGCCCCAGCTCTCGAGCTTGCCAATGGCCGGGTTGCTTGCTGTGGCAACGCCTAGATCCGAAGCTCCATGCACCACCCGGGCCGACTTCTTTCCTGTGCTGGAAAACACGGCGTGCAGGCGATTCACCATCCACGGCAGCTGGGAATTGTACGTTATCACCGCCGTGGCCTTCTTTACGCCTCCGCCGGGCTGCACCGCCCTGACGCTTTCGCCATTGGCACCAATGATAGCACCGGGCTTCCCAGAAGCAATGCTCCGAAGCAGGCGGGTTCGCAAAAGATACTCGCTCCGCCACGATGCCAGAGACGTCAGCCGTGAGAAGAGAGGAGCTTCCGGCCTGGTCACATCTTCATTGACGACAGGCGTGTTCGAAGAGTCTACATGCGAACCCGGTTCCTGTCCTGGGAAGTAGCGCAGGAAGGCCATGCGCCATGCATGCGGAGTGGTGATCAGAGAGTAGAACCGCTTGGAAACGAGGGCGACTGCACCATGGGAGCCGGGCTGCAAGTATGAGAAGATGTGCGTCAATATTTCTGTTCAAAGGGAAACATGTAAGCAAGACATATCAACAACCTGGCGATTGAGCTGTCTTACCATTGGGAAAACCGACAAGTTGCTTTCCCTGTGAAGGAAAGCCAGGGAAAAGGACGACATCCGGCAGTGCACCATGTCCACGTCTTTGAGTCGAAGGAATTAGAACCTGTTCATACTCGGCGATGCGATGGCCAGCAGGAGCGACGGCAGCAGAAGTGGCAGCAGCAGCATCTTCGGCAGCCTCTTTCCCAGAAGGGGTTTTGGCCTGCGAGTGGGTGTTTGCAGGCCGGGCAGCTGGGACGTTCAGCCGACGCAGCTTTTCGTCGAGCTTCTCGATATCCACAGGACGTTTTGAGTCGGCACGAGCGCCCACGAATCCACACCCAAGGCTGAGCGGAAGAGAGGGGTCGTTGGCGTGTTCACCGCGCTCAGAACAGCGGGGATCAGAGGCGTCCGGACAAGGGTGGTCGAAGCCATGTTGGGTAGAAGAGGATGCTGGTGTCGGGGAGCGGATGGTCTGAGTCGTCTGTCCTGAAGCCTTGGGAAGCCCGCGTTGCATAAAAAAGACTGGAAGGGAAGACCCCGGTTTAGATATTGCTGAGGCGAAAGACGCGTCCGAAACTGTGCTCAGCGATAAGGGCACAGGTCGAATGCAGACAGGCGGGAGGCAAGACGGGAGCGTCTGGTTGGTTGAAGGAAAAATACAATTCTAAGCTGAACAATGGGAGCGGAAGGCGGAAGCTGTGGCGGTGGCCCTGTCTATGTCGTTGACTCTCTATGTGCGATAATTCTACGACTCTTGGCGCAAAACCCTATCGATACAGTTTCAAATCGGGCAATTTTCCAATTCCCAAACCGGCCAAACATTTTTCCAACCCGGGACTCCAATAGTCGTCCGTGTTATCCGTACTCTACTCCGTATACTCCGTACATCCCGACTACCCGACATTCTCGTAAGACTCCTTACAGACTCCTTACCAGGTATCGGTTTTATCTTGAACGCATTTCTTTCGACGGAGCGCTCGAGCCACTCGCTTTATGACCCCAAATTGCAGAGCTTTTCCGGAGAGTGCGCCCCCAATCCGATATTTAACCCTTCTCCATACAGATGTATTTTCTGACAACTGATAGATTTCTCGGAAATAGGGCAGGGAACACGGACCGCCGAGAAGCCCCCATCACGCTGTGTAATGTATGCGCAGGCTCGTATCTTCAGATACTAAAGTGCTTTGTCCACTCAGTGTCGGGGCAACAATAAATGAGCATGGATCAATTACGCCGTACGAGTATGGGGGGCATCCGTCGCACGAAGTCATGGGGCGTGTGTACTCGTACAGCGTAAGATACGAGTGAGACACGCCAGTAGACTCTTGGACGGCCTTGTGCCTAGAAGCGGCAGCATGACTCCGTATGCTACATAGTACGCAGAGCCCCTTGCTGTGTCGAACACGACAATTGTGCGTGAAGCTATAGTCCGCAACTCACGCACAACACACATATATCTGTCGTCTGCTAAGACAGGGTTCCAGAGACGAAACGATTTGCCGGGTGTGGATGGGTGGACTGCCGCACTGTGCAGAACTGCAGTCCGGACTTATGGCGGTGATATTTCCGGGAATATTCTGACGGGTCCCCCTTGTTCGATTCTGACATACATGGGAACAAGAGTGAGAGACCGTCAACCGTTGATGGCGGGGCGCATCGCTCCGTATTAAGGATGTGGAAGAAGAAATATGGAAAGCTTATCCTGTCGAATCCTGCGGCAGCAGTCGGCCATCTTTTTCATCCCACATCCAAAGGCTCGTAGAATACGGAGAAGAGACTTGCAGGCTGGCTTCGCCAGCAGGCCATGTCTGCTAGGGCGAGTCGTGGCAGTACTCTGTACTCCATCTTACTCGTGTGGAGGCGCAGCAAGTCCAGTTCGGACGCAGTTCTGCTGGGTCGCTTCAGGGGCCGGCGGCTGGGGCTTTGCAGGGTGGCTGATTACATATCATGGACATCAGTGCGTGACAGGGTGCAAAGCATGATTGCCGTAGCGCAAAAACGGCTGTTCCTCCCTTCTGCGGCGGGGCCTTTCTACGGAGTTCGAGCAGGATACGACTGTTGGGTGCTCGCTGGAGGCAGGCGTTCCGGCCCGTTTGCTCTGTCCCGAGCAAAGGAGAGGCGACACGGAGTCGAGAGAGGACGGCGATGGATGCGAGAGCGAGACGGCCCTGACGGTGGATGGAGCACCTTGCGTGTCTACGGAGTCAATACGAAGAGGGCGAGCTGGTGTCCAGGACGGGAAGGCGATGGGCTGACTGATCCCGGCCGGATCGTCCTCCTGCTTGTTTACGACGTATTAAACCGCGCAGGACCGCCTGGACGCTCCATGCTGGCCGGACGCCTTGGTGAAGGCGGCCGTCGTCCTGTGCCGATACGAGTGGTCTCCCAACTGGGCTCGTCTGGCCCACACGCACACGGTACGAGAGGGCACCTGCTTCTTTTGCCATTCTCCTTTGTTCCATCCGGATATGTTACGCGGAGACCCGTGCGGGGGATGGCCGTCGAACCGTCCACGTACGCTGTCTTGATTGGCCGGCTGCCGCTATGCAGCTTGTTGGATGCCCATGCGCATGTCCCGGTTGGGACGTCCCGCGGACTGGCCGCGCAAATCAGCTCATCGCCTTCTGGCTCGCTGTGACGGTTGGGCAACATTGCGTTCAGCCGGCCGGTGAGAGCTGCATCAGGACCAGCGAGTCGCTGTGACCAAGCAGTCGTTCTCGTCACCACACGGGATCACGCGTGCTTTTTCTGTCCTTGACCAAAGCAGGAAGCCGGACCAGAGACTGTCAGAGCGTACGACGTACAGTCGGATCCGACATGCCTCCTTCAGCAAGATCAACGGCCAGGCATGCCAAAGCTTGTTCTCGCGTTCGCCATTACGTATACCACCGACTTTTTCCACCTTTCGAGCAGACAAAACGGCTCCCTGTTGCACATCACCCGTGCCGCACGTTACTATGTAAGATATCTTATCTTAGGTCTCTGCTTCGGCCGCTCAGGTGATCGTCCCCGTCATAGGCGGTAGGCTCGAGGGCACATGCTGAAACGGTGGCGCTTTCTCGCTGCCTCGTATGTGCGCCGCCCCATGCACGCCAGCGAGCGCAGAGTGAAGGGCTTTGCGCCTGCAGGAAACACTCTACTACGCCCTGGAACCCCGGACCCCTGTGCAGGTGCGCCACCGGTCGTCCGGACCTGTACCGTGCATTGCTGTGTGCAGCACCTTTCCCTTCTCAGCAGGACTCGCATGCAATATTTTGATGCCCAACGCAAGGCGGCAAGCTCTGCCAGCTGTCGCAGAAGGCTGCGTATTATTGAACCACTGGGCCAGAATCGGGTGGGGGCTCTTGCCTTGTTCGATCCAGATTTATCGCACTGTCGTAGTTGTGTGTCACGGCTTTTCTGCTTCCCAGTATTGCGGTTGCAGAAAAACCGGGACGGTCTGACCACACGCCCTGAACCAAACAATGAGAGAGAACGGAACATTCCACCATCACGATACCGCGACACGGCTCGGCCTCTCGGGCCAGCCAGCACGAGGGAAGATGGGATCAGAGGACACCGAGCAGCTGGTACGAATGAAAAGGCCTTGGATCACGTATCCTGTATCCCACGTAGTATTACTCAGCGTGCCGGCAGGTGTTTTTTTTTTTTTTTTTTTTTTCCTTCTTTCTTTCCTCCTTTTTTCTTCCCTTTCCGGCTCACAGCAATTTTTTCGTGCAGCCTTGTGCACAGTATCGGTGATATGTGACAGATGTCAACGAAGGGTGACTACCGAAAGCTCATTGAGCCTTGAGACAGAGCAAAGAACGCCCCCTTCTTTGTTCAGCCTGGATGGCCGGGGGGATCGTCTTTATGAAAAGAGAGCCAGAACAAGGATGGCACAGACTGCTTTGGGTTTGGACCCCATTGTGCCCCACTGCACCTCAGTGTTGCAGGCACTTGATACTACATGATGAGCGCCCTTCTCTGCCGTCTATCGTATGTACTCGTACTCCGAATGTACTATGTAGCAATGCACTCGGTTCGGCAGCTTATCTCTGATGTCTATTTTGTGTTATTCCCCCTTCATTCCTATCCCCCCCTCTAGCTGTGATTGGTGGCTATTTTTTTCTAGTAAGAAAAATCGCGCGGTTCTCGGGGCTATGTATTGTTCTAGCTAGTCTATGACGCAGGCAAGCTCTGTCCATGGAACAACTAAATCTGCCATCCCGGCAGCCTGGAGCTTACCTTTCTCGTTGCCTCGTAAGCCAGGAGTGGAACGCCTGCAGAAGCATGCACAGTGTGTTATGCAGATGACACGGTGCACAAACAGCACATGTCCCGAGTTTATGACGTCCAGCAGAGCAGTCTCGGCTCACAGTGAGCTGCCTTGGACAGCAAGCAACGCGTTGTCGGCCGCACTCGCAACAGACATAGCAAGTCATGAGCCCGATGTGGAATAGGTAGCAAACACATCGGGTCGGTTCGTCCGTCGTCGGTGGCCTCGCTCTTGGCCCCGTAGCCTCTCGGTCGCCTGTCCAGAGCGACACTCCGTCCGTTGCACATCGTCATAACACTGAAATATCCCATCATGGAGCCGCTCCCAAATGAACAGGGGCAGGAGGGACGTCCCGTAGCCCCAACGACAGGCTGGATTCACCTACCCTGTGTGGACGGACCGTGCTCTGAATGGACGGCGACCGTTCTCTGTAAAGTGGTGCTTTGTGACAATTCGACCCATGTGCATCCTGGCCCAATGCAGATATGCACAATACCGGCACAGGGGGATGCCTTGTCTTACCAGTCATTTTCGGGGGGAGTCTACGAGACATCCTACAGGACGTTGGCAGACTTTTCTAACGGTCAGTCTCCACAATAAGCGACAGGTCGACTGCCTGTAGTCGTATCTTACTCTGTATTCGTCGGCAGACAAGAGGGTGAGACCCAATAGTCTGCACCCATATTGCTTTCTTTTCTGCGCCTTTAGTTCTGCCGGCAATTTCCGCGAACGAGGCCACCACGAAAACGGCTTCTCTTCTCCTCGACGGCGCCCTCCAAGAACGCGATCCCAGCGGCAGGCGTCTCTATACATATACTGGATGGCCGTCTAGCGGCGCAGAATGCCTCCCGGAGGAGACTGGCGTCGGTGCTGATCGGCGGAGGCATGTGGAGAGACTAGAATTGCCTGGGTATCTGGCCTGGAAGACGTCTTCATTCGGGGCGGATGAGCGGGCCCTTGAACGGGCGACGCTTCAGGACTTAGTACCCCGTCGCTGGATGGGGCCACCACCTGTACCGTGGTGCCGGTCTCTCGTTCTCTCTCGCACGAGTTTGTACGTTGTGCTTGAAGTTGTGCTCCACACGCAGGGCCTCTCGAGTTGGACGGGGTTTCCCGCGACCTGTCCGTCCGCCATTCGTTTTACAGGGAGCGGGCTGCAACGCCGTAGCAATGCTCGTAGTATGTATTTTCCTCTTCTACTCTGTACGAGTACATGGCCACATGTAGCCGCCGCAGCCGCTGGAACTTCCATACGGCAACACGTCCGCCCCTTGTTCTGCCAGCCGTCCCGCGTTGCAGTGCATCTTTATATCTTCGATCTCGTTCTTGCATGTACATATCTTACGAGGACTCGTCCTGCCATGTACGAATACTCGTCCTCGCTGCTAGCCAGTCGAACCCGAATCCATCGGGCAAAAAGGCCCTCTCTTCTGGGCTAGCCGCAGGCTGCGAAACCGGCGCTAGCACAAGTCCTGAAGGGCGGTCGGGACAGAATCAAGACAACTCAGCGGGGCGTTGTTTCCAGGCCTCTGGCTTGCACACGCTTCCTCTATCTATCGTACACGGGCACTCCTTCGCCCCGTCGTTCGCACAGCACACACCAAGGCGTCTGAACCGGACCGACGGTGTCGCTGCAGACCGCTGCTTGGTCGGGATGCGTACGTGGTGTCGAGATGGTCGCATTGCTGCGTCCCAGTCAACGACTCCGTACTTCCACTCCCAGTGTCGTATTCGGCCGCTGTCCTATGGCTAGTCTACATAGTACACGTACTCGTACTATATTGTATATTGCCCCCCCGTGGCTGCCCGTTTTCTCCAGCGTAACGCTCACTAGGCCCCCTTGCCAGATGTTCCTTCCGTCCACCGCACTGTGCATCCACCCGGACACTAGGTATTACTGGCGCACCTGTCGCTTAGCACCACTGCTTGCTCCTGTCCTTTCCCTTTCCAATAACTGCTCCGTACGGAGTGCCAGCTAGCGGATCACCTTGTCTCTGCTCCTCTTTGCTTGTGTGCACCTGCCTGTTCTCCACCCCGGCCTGTCGTTCCTTCCTTCTTTATCCTCTCTCCGGTCAAGGAAACAGCTGATCGTCCCTTTCCTTTTTATGTCTCGTCCATGCTCCTCTTTTCCCTTCATCTTCTCACCTCCGCCTCGCAAACAAGTCCGTTGTGTCTGCCAACACTCCCGACCAACGCTGACGACAGCTCCGACGACATTACCATCTGTTCGTCTTTAGCAGTCGCCTGCTCGTCATCGACAATCTTCTCACACGCTCATTGAGATAGGAGCACGTCACTTCGGTGCTATTGGAACAACCGACACTTCGACACTTCTCGCCATCTGTCTGCCTCGACAAGGCAGACGATCGTGGTTGCGGCGCTCTGATTGCCACCGTGATATTTCGAGTTGGCTGCTGGGTTTCTCTTCCCGCGCGCTTCGCCAATACCCACTAGGCTCGCCTCAATAATACCCCAAATTTAGTTGACCGCCCCGAAACCGAAGCGGCAACTTCCCTCTCATTTTCCCTTCCCCTTTTTGCATTCACACCCCCCCTTCCGCCGTCCCATAATACCAGCCCGACTCCCTGGATTTTCTCTACGGGTCTGTTCCCAGCAAACACAACGTCGGGATTTTGTGCCACCTTGTTTTTCTTCTTGAATGCTTGCTTGCCATTTCACATCACCGCCCATAGACTCATGGAACTGTGAGCTCAACCTGCAAGTCAGTCCGAAAGACACGCCATAGACCATTGCAACAACTGCAACCAGGCACCGACCAGAAACCCGCATCACTATGAGTTCACCAGCACAGGGCGGCCCGTCGGCCCCCAAGGAGAAGAAGGGCGTCAGCAGTCGGGTGTTGACGAGAATGAAGACGATGATCAAGAAGGCCGAGAAGCGTATTTCGCTATCGGGACCCAGCAAATCTGGTCCGTCGTCCCCTGCCGTCGCAGAGTCACCGTACGTATCTGTCTCCTGAAGCCTTCCGCTGCCGTGGCTTGTTCTTGCCACTAACCGTCATAGTGCTGGTGCTCCCACTACTGCTGCCGCCGTCGTTCCTGCAGCGCCTGCAGCGGTCGCCGGCCCAGCCAAGAAAGCCGAGGTTGCCGGCCCGGAACCGACAAAGGTGTCGCGCATGCAGCTCCACGAGGAGCGTGCTCGGAAGCTGGGTGAGCGCTTCGGACTGGAGATACAACCGGGCGAGTGGCACTCGACGGAGGGCGAGGCTCTGCGTGTCAACAAGCCCATCCGTATGCGCGTGCACCGTGTCTGCCACGAATGCAACACGGAATTCGGCAGCTCAAAGGAGTGCACGAATTGCAAGCACACCCGCTGCAAGAAATGCCCCCGGTACCCGCCGAAGCGGACGGAGGCCGAGAAGGTGGCCAGCCGCGAGCGCCGTGCGCAGATTATCAAGGAGCGGAAGGAGAATGCTCCCATCGTTCCGGACTGGGACCATTCTCGCAAGCCGATCACTCTTACGATTCCGTCCAAGACTGGCGGCCGAGACCTGGTCTACAAAAAGCCTCGCCAGCGTGTTCGTCGCAACTGTTGCCAGTGCAACAAGCTCTTCCTGGCAGGAAACAAGAAGTGTCCCGGCTGTGAACACAGCCGATGCACGGATTGCCCTCGGGACCCGTACGTTCTCCCTGCCTTGCCTTGTTTGTATGTGCACGGACTGACATGAAAACAGGGCCAAGAAAAACAAATATCCATTTGGCTACCCGGGCGACGAGTTCGGTGCCAAGTCTGTACCTCGCTACAGATGCCAGATGTGCAAGACCAGATTCCCGGCCGAGACAGACGATGGAACGGAATGTACAAAGTGCTCGCACCGCAAGTGTGCCAACTGTCCCCGTCTGCTCCCGCAGCGCGTGGAGCCCGAGCCGGACCCGGAGATTTTGAAATCGATTGAGGTTCGCATGGCCAAGATGAGGGTGGGCTGAGCATTGGGCGCTTACAGCATTTTTATTTTCGAGCGACGAATTGGTGACGGGTTACGACCCGTCCCTAACGGACATGAACACGACGTTGATATTTATCTGGAGCAAAATGGGAAAATCTATGCGATCGGTTTTCTGTTTTTGTTGGTAGCGGGTGATTGCTGCATACGTTGAGGAACGAACACTATCTCCGGCTATTAAACGACACTTTTCATTTGCTCTCTTTATCCTGGACATCGCCTCGATGCAGGACAGCCATGACCTTTCTATTCTCATCCTACTGGGTAATGCAATGCAGTGCGGCTCTACAGCCGTGTGCGGGTTCGAGCAGGCATTGGGTCCGTTGAGGGGGTATTAGCGGACAGTTGTTGGGTGGCCAGCACAAGTACCACCGGCCGATGCATAGCGATGCTGGCTCGGGCGTGCTTAGTGTAGACAGATTATAGATATCAGCATGTGCTGGGTGGAAGGACGACAGACTGACACGAACGAGTACTTTCAGCCAGAGATAGCAGAGATATATCCCGCAAAACCACCAATAACATTAGAGAGCAACGATGGGTGATGAGTGTGCAAAAGTGTTTCCGTAGTTCTGCGGGCGGGATTGGTGGAAACAAAGACATGAGATTTGTTTCTGGGGAACGCCACAGCCAACAGGTTGATGGGGGCTGGTCCGCAGCGTGAGGACGTAGTGGCGAGCACTTGAAAGGGCCCAGGACGGAGCCGAACGGGCGTTTCCAAGCGACTGGAATGATCCACCGAGGCCGACTAAGAGGCGTGAACCAACAGCGAAAAAGGCCTGCATTTGCTATTTCGATGTGCGCGAAACTAGCCGATCCGGTGTTTTGGGTCAGACAGAGGAAAAGCGGGGCGGGCAATCCACTTCTACAGCGGGACGAAGGCCAAAGGTCCCAACAGGAGGCCGAGGTGGCGAAATGGATGAGGAAAAAAGGCGGCGATTCGGACGTGCACTGTACATGGTATCTTATGAATACGGAGGGAAAAAGAGACTAACTGAGAGGAGCAAACGAGCGAGGGAACTAAGGGTGTGATCCCTGTTCGGCTGCATGTACAATCTGGACAAGTATGTTGTGGATACGTGCAAAACCCCGGTACATGCACATGTGGGCGCAGGACGAAGACGTCAAAGCCAAAGCCGAAACCGCTGTCCAGACGTGTGATTCGTGCAGGAGCAGTGGCGGTGAGAGAGGCAGCGGGGCGGTGAATGGTTGCCCGAGGCCGTCTGTCTGAGTGTGCGTCTGCGTCTGCTGTCTGAGTCTGCTGTCTGCTGTCTGTCGTTCGTCTCTCGGCCTACTTCCCGTCTTTCTATAGCCCCACTTCTTCTATAGCCCCACTTCTTCTCTAGCCCACTTCTCTTCCCTTCTCTTCTCTCGCCCATCTCTCCACCACCCCTCAAACATCCTCGACCACGCCACCAATCGCCGGCAGCGCCTCGCCAATGGCCCCTCCGATCGTGGCGGCCCGGCTGGCCCGCTGGCCCTGGTACTGGAAGCCGGCCACCTGCTGGCGGCGGTTGAGCGCCTTGATCATGTCGTCGCCCACGTGGCCGGCCGCCGCCTGAGCCAGAAAGTCGGCCTTGCGCAGGTTGGCCGCCAGCCGCATCGACACGTAGAACCGTCCGTGCACCTCGTTCTCGGCCCTATGGCCATTGCGTTCCTTGAGGTGCCAGTACCATCGTTGTTGTTGGTGCATACGCGCCATCATGATCCCGTTGCGGTCCTCCAGCTCTTCCGCAAACAGCTGGCCCTCGGGAGGCGCCGTGGCCGTGGCAGACACGTTGTTGCTGCTGCTGCTGCTGGCCGCCGTCGTCAGCGCCAGCCGATACACGTCGCCGATGAAGCGCAGGTGCTCGTGGTCGGTCAGAATCAGGTTGATGCGCATGATATCCGTGGTGCCGGGCGGGATGCCAGCGTCGTTGCTGTTGCCGTTGCTGTTGCTGTTGCTGCCACTGCCACTGCCACTGCCACTGCCATGCCCTTCGACCGTGCTGTCTCGACGGGCGTCCACGCGGACGGCGTCACCGACGACAATCTGCTCGGCGCCCAAGAACACGCCGCCGTAGATGCGTTGGGTGGGCGAGGCCTTGGGCCGGGCGCCAAAGACGGAAAAGCAGGCGTTGATCTGGTTGGCGGCCGCCTTGGACGCCTCCAGCGAGATGGTGGCCATGTCGAAGCGCGGCAGCGGCGGCGGCACGGAGCCGGGCGGCAGCACCTGGCCGCGGGCCTGGGCCTGGGCCTGAGCCTGTGCATAGGCCTGGACGGCCTGGGCGGCCTGCGCGTTTTCACGCACCAGCTGCGGCCAGTGGAGCGCGTCAAACGTCTGGCCCTGGAAGCCGTCGCGCAGGTCGGGCACGCTGAACGAGAGGAACGGCCGCAGCACATCCGCTCCGAGCGTCAGCTCCGCCGTCTGCAGCCCCGGCGCGCCGAGGGGAGCGATCCGGGCAGCCGCCGTGGCCGCGCTGCGGTTCGCGCCCGGAGTTTGCAGCAGCTGCAGCACGATGCCCAGTCGCCAGGCGTTCTTCTGTGGCGGCTGGTACCAGACGAGCTCCCAGGGCCGGAAGAGGTCAGCGCTGCCGCCGACGGGTGGCGGATTAGTGGTGGCCAATGTCGCTGTGGCTGTCGCCATAGGTGCCGCTGATGTAGGCACAGAAATAGGTACTGCAACGGCTGCTGCTGCGGCGACCGGGAGGAGGACGGTCAATGGGGCGGGCGTTGGTTGGGTCGACGCGAGGCTGTCGCTGACCATGCGGACGCAGAGGCGACACGAGCAATCCGCGCGCGATGTCGAGTCGCTCAGCAGCCAGAGCAGGTGTAGGGCCAGCTCGGCCGGACTGCGAAAGGCGGCAATGGGGCCGAGCGGGTGGCCAAACACAAATGGCCCGTCTCGCTCGCCGCCTTTGCCGGTGTTCTTGCCCTCGCTGCCGTCCCGGCTGCTGCGGTGCGGCCGGATGTGCAGCGAGTAGCCCTGTGGCAGCCGCACGAGGTAGCTGGTCGGATCGGCCGCCGTGGCCATGCCGCCATGGTGGCCGTGGGCCGTTGTCGCGGTCGTGGCTCCGACCCCGAGATTGTACTTGATGGCCTTGCCCAGCTTCACGGCCCACGAGCGGGCGTAGTCGTGCGTATCTGGCAGCGGTTCGCCCACCGGCTGCGTGCTGCGGCTCGCGCTGTTGATCTGCTGTGTCGAGTAGCCCACGCCGTCGGAACGCGCAATGAAGATCTCCCGGTATCGCTGTGTCGGATGGTGATGGTGTTGCTGTTGGTGTTGCTGTGCGTGGCCAGCCGTCAGAACCGTGCTGCTGACCATGCCATTGCCGTGCAGCCCTGCAACCGTCGGCCGTGGCCTGCTGGCCGCTCCGACTGCTGCTGACGCTGTCGCCATGGCCAAAGGTCCGCTTCCCGTCGTCTGCGCTCTCGCTGGTCGGCTAGACATGGGCCTGACCGGCGGCTTCGCCGTCGACGACATGGCCCGCGGACAGACCGACAATGGCACCGCCGCAAGGAGTCACAGGCACCCGGGAAGCCCGTTCCCGCTCGTCACGCCTTTCGTTCTCTTTCTTTGTTCGCGTGAGAACGGGTCTGCCTTTCTGCAAACGCGTCACCCAACGGAGGCTGGCGATCGGGACTGGGTGCCGCCACAACGGCCAAGACAAGACAATACGGCCGTCGTCTGGACGCGGCGCGGTAGCAAACGGTCGGTGGCTGGTCGTCGTGGTCGTCGTGTTGTGTGCAATCTGGGAGATGTCATTACGGTTGGAACGATTCAAGTTTAGCGCTTTATTTGCTGTCTGCTTAGTCATCATCAACACTTTGTACTCCATAGCTCCTTCCCTCCTACATCGTTACGCGTTTCTAGTGCTTAGTTCAAAGGGTGGATTTCTGTTCTGGTTTCTATCTGTCTTGGACAAAGGAAACGGACATGCAGCAGAAACAGGACGAGAAGAGGAAGGACGAAAGAGGCCATGTCTGCCGCCTGTCCGACGGCTGCCTACGACTTCTGGAAGAACCAGCTGGATCTCTTATTCTCGCTGGTCTGCAGGCTGGCCACCGTCGGGTTGGCAGCCGGGGCATCGCCACCGCCACCACGCAGAGGCTTGGCGATGCGGCTGCCGGCGCTGGCGAAGCTGAAGCCAGCCTGACCGGTGGGCGAGCCCAGCCCGCGTGTGCTGCCGGCCTTGGCGGCCTCGAGGCGTTCCTTGACGGCGGCCAGCTGGACCTCGAACCTGGGAGTGTCAGCGGGGGAGGGGGGAAAAGAAGAGGAAAAGAAAGAAGGAAGAGAAGAGGAAAAGAAAGGAGAGGAAAAGAAAGGAGAGGAAAATAAAGGAAAAAGGAAGGAAGGAGAAAGGAAGGAAGAAGGAAGAGAAAAAGGAAGAGAAGAAGAAAGAAAGGAGAAAGAAAGGAAGAAGGAAGAGAAGAAAGGAGAAAGAAAGAAAAGAAGGAGGGAAGAAAGGAAAAAAGGAAAAAAGAAAAAAAACAAAGAACACCAAAACACAAAACATACTTGTGGTTCGCCTGCGCCATCTTCTCCTGGCTGTCCTGCAACAGGCTCTCGAGACTCTGGATGCGCTCGTTGCGCGCAATCAGCTTGCGCTCCGCAATGGCCACCTCCTTCTTCAGCGCCGAGTTCTGCTCGACCAGCTGTCGCTGCACGTGCGTCAGCTGCTCCAAGTTGCGCTCCAGAAAGGCCATCTTCTTCTGCTGCGCCCGGTTGTTGCTCGACCGCAGCACATTGTTGTATTGCTCGCGCGTCTCGTCGAGCGAGATCTCCAGCTCCACCACCCGCTCACACCGGTTCTGCAGGTCACGCATCAGGCTCTTCTTCATCGCGTCAAACTCGGCCATCTGCTGCGCCACCGTCTTGCCGTTGGCCAGCGCTGCCTGTGCGGCCGCACCGTTGACACCACCGCCAGCACCACTGCTGCTGCTGGTGGCAGCGGCACTGCCGCTCGCCACGGCCCCCGCCTTGAGCTGTCGCTGCAGATCCTCAATCACCACCTTCATCCGCTCGTTCTCGCTCGCCTTCCGCCCGACATCCAACCGCAGCTCCGCCATCAGCTCTGCCTGGGCCGTCTGTCGGTCCGTCAGCGACTTCTCCAGCCGTGCCCGCAGCTCGGCCGCGTCCTCTGGCCCCAGGTTGCGTGCCACCAGGTCGTCGTACTCCTGCTGCAGTGCCTCCAGCCGCAGCTCCAGCTCTGCCCGCCGCCGCGACTCTGACTCGCTTGACTGCGCGCTGAAAGCCGCCAGCTCCGCTTGCCGCACGATCCCCTGCGTTTCCACCAGCTTCGTCCGCAGCGCCCGCAGGTCGTCCGGCGGGACCACGTCGCCCTCACTGCTCAGCCGGTGCAGCACGTCCAGGTTCGCAATCGCGTCCGCAATCGCCTTCTCGTTGTCGCTGAACACGTCCGAACCCAGGTCGAAGCCCGCCATCATCTCCGCCATCTTCTCTGCCTTGCGCTTCTCCTTTTCGTCCAGCACCGCGCTCGTCTCCTTCGCGCTCATCTTCACGTCCAGCAGCTGCTGCTTCAGCTCGTCCAGTTCCACCGTCAGCTCCGCGTTCGCCTCCTTTAGCGCGTCCATTGTGATCTGCGTCTCCTTGCCCTCAAACGAGAGCCGCTCCAGCTGCATCCGGATTTCGTTCGTCTCGCTCGTCAGCCGCTCGTTGTCTTTGCCCAGCTTGCTGTCGTGCTCCTTGACCATCTGCAGCTCCTCTTTGGCCTCACGCAGCTGCTTCTCCGACGCTTCCACCTGGTTCTCCTTGTCTGCGATCTGGTCCTGGAGCTCGTTCTCGCGTCGCAGAAACTCTTCTCGCTCGTCCTTGTCCATCGGCAGCGACGGCGTGCCCGCCCGCTCCGACATCCCTGGCGTCTCCGCCCGTCCCTCCGGAATGAGCCGCGACGGCGTCGATGGCCGTGGCGATGCCGCCGATGCAGCAGCTGCCGATGCCGCCGATGCCGCCGTGGCCGCTGCCGAGCTTCGAGGCGTCGCCGCACTGCTGCCGTCCCGCGCCGGCACCCACTTGGTCGGTGGCACCGCCTCACCCGATCGCCACAGCTGCACCTCGCTCTCCAGGTTGGACACGTAGCTCTCAAACGACGTGATCTGCGTCCGCGCCTTGCCCAGCAGCATCTTCAGCTCGGCCGGGCTGAGCTCCGCGTTGACCTTGGCCTTGTTCTTGATCGACTTGGCCCGCATTCCGAACCGCAGTGTGCTGAGTGTCTCCGTGTCGTTGTACGAGCTGGGTGAGCAGTTGATGATCAGCGTCGTCCGGCTGTTGCCGCCCAGACTTTCCTGCAGGATCCGCGTGAGCTTCGAGTCGCGGTACGGCACGTGCGACGACTTGCCATCCGTCAGCGCGTTGATCACCATCCCGAGCGCACTCAGACTCTTGTTGATCTTCTTGGCTTCCTCCAGCGTCTGGCCGCTGGCCCCCGTCTTGCCGACCTTTTCGGAACCGGCCAGGTCCACGAGGAAGAGCTGCCCGCTCTTGGCCGAGCCCGTCTCCACGTTCTTCTGCGTGATCGTAATCACAAAGATCGAGTGCGACCGCGACGACTCCTGGTTCATGTTCGTGGCCGCCACCGCACGCGCGTTGCCGCCCCGCCGCATCACCTCGTACACCTCCTGCACGCTCGACACGTAGATCTCCAGCAAACCCTTAACGTACACGCCTCGGTTCTTCTCCTCGTGCACCGGCAGGTTGTCGTTCTGCGGCGCCATCAGGTCGCGGATCCGCTCCATGTAGATCTCCATGTAACTGACCCGGACCGTGTACTCGATCGTGGCCGGGCTGGCCAGGATGCTGGCAAAGATCTGCTCCACAATGCGCGGAATCACACCGCGGCCCTCGCCGTCGTCTATGCTGGTACCCATCATCGTGTAGGACTTGCCCGCACCCGTCTGCCCGTAGGCGAACACCGTGCCGTTGTAGCCGTTCAGGATGTCGTCCACCGTCGGCTTGATCGAGTAGTCGAAAATGTCCGACTGCTTGCAGGACATGTCAAACACCCGGTCGAACGTGAACGACCCCTGGGCCTCTTTCGTCTGCGCACATTAGTTTTTTATGCCATGCTGCCACCCACATCGACGACTGGAAGGGCGACATACGTCAATGGTACAAGTGTCATCGCCGTTGAACCGCACAATGGCCTGGCCACCGGACTCGTTCTCTACCCGGTTCTGCGGCCGGAACCGGGCCACGACCTTGATGCTGTTCGCCGCAGACATCCTGGCGGTCGACGTCGGCTGTGCAGCCACTCGTCCTGCGGACTCGGCCGCGTGATCGAACCGGCGTCACGCTGCGCCTCAAAGCGGGCGAGAACCAACGATGTTTGACGCTGGCCTTGCTGACCGTGGCCGGAAAAGAGCCCGCTGACAGAAACGGGACAGGCAAAAATGCGGTGAGGAACGGACAATGGCCAAGAAAGCAGACTGTGGGCAGAGACGGCCGGAGCGAATGCGGACGCTGGATGCTGCCGCCGGCCTGACGGAAGAATGACTGGCTCGTGCTGAGCTCGTTGTGAGGGGGAAGAGCAGAGAGGGGCCGCCACGGGAGACGATGTATGTGCGTCTGAAGTAGTGATATGCCGCTGGGCTGTGATGGGATCGGCAATTTGTCGCGCCTTGCATTGAACCGTTTATTTACATGCTAGCTTACTGAGTTATCGGTGCATATGTCAAGATTCGGCAGCACGCCCAGGCAGCGTGACGCGCTAAACTCCGTTGAAGGACGCTGTACCACTAGGCCTCGAGAATGCAAAGCCCCCTGGGGCTAGTCTGTTTCATGCATAGTGGCGGACTATATGCACCAAATGCGTACTTGCATATCTCTGCCATGCATCTATGCGGCCATAACAAAGCGTCTGGAACGCGCGTGAGCGTGGCCGTGGCAATGCAGTGTCTTGTCTAGCAAAAAGTAATCCTGTTCGAAAGGCCTAGGCCAAGGCCACAAGGATGGAAGGGAAAAGGTGGGAGAGCGGATGTGATTGTCTCGCCCACATGTGGTATTCGAATACATGGTTCCCAATTAGAAAAGCCCCAAGAACGCCCAGTAACCCGCAAGGCTGTGGTGAATCCTTTCGTGGGCTTCCATTAATCTCCTCCCCCTCTCCCTATCCCTGTGTCGGTCCCTCGGTATATTCATCAAATGACCCAAACAAGATATACAGCAGACTTCCTTGAACTGCCATTCGAATGTGCTTCCCACATCACGGACAAGCAGTAAAGCAAATGCAGACACGTAGGTAGAAACCACTCTCCGTTTCTGTCAGGCTCGCTCAATCCTCCCAGCTCTTCTCCACCGTCTCGCGCACCCTCTTGTGGTACTCTTTGCGGTTGTCCTTGTACAGGTTCGACGCCTCCACGTTGGCCGGCGAGCTGGTGTTTGGATCGTTCAGAAGACTGCAAACGCACGTTAGAACGCTGGAAACAACAAAAGGGAAGACGGCCAAATGTGGCGTACCTCTGGATGCTTGTCAGCACGGCAGCTACGTCGTAGGTCGGGCTCCACCGGTTTTGCAAAATGTCCAGACAGAGCTCGCCGGAGCCGTACACGTTCGGGTGGAACATTGTGCTCAGAAACTTGACCGACGGTGGCTTGTTCGGGTACTGTTCGTCAAACGTCATGACCAGTCGGAAGGTTCCGTCTTCAAAAGGCGTATCGCCAGGACCAATGATAACGGCATTCCTACATCCGCGTCGGCTGTCAGTTGCCATCCGGCTGCGTTCTACCGCCGGCGAGCTGTTCATGGGACCTACCAGGTCATGACATTGTCTGGAATAGGCGAAGCGGAGACCCCGGCTGGTGGATCAGTCTGCATGCGCTGTGGTATCGCAAGCCTGTCAGTTTGGGAATGCAACAGACGCCGGTGACCCCGGGCCGCCGTTTCCACGAACCTTGAAATCCCGCATGAGACGGCGACGTGCGGCTGTAGACATTCTGAGATGCAGCGACGGCTCAAGAAGGTGTTCGACGGTGTGTCCGTGAAAGGCAGTTGGCAGCTCCTATCGCTGGGCAGGGGGGCTTGTTTCCAACGGTCACTGGGTCTGGTTCAGGTTGTCCGTCTTCTCGTTCGGACGTCGTTGGGCTGATAGGGCACCGCGCAGACGGCTGACGTTATTGACGAGTAAGCTTGAGGGCACGCGATGGGCATGACGAGGCAGGTATCGTCTGGAAGTGGCGCGAATTGGGCAGTCATAGAGATACGGCGATGGCGACTTACGCCACCACCGACATCGCGTGTGGCTGAAATACCTGTCAGTCACGTGGCTCCAGAAGATGCTCTCGCATCTGGCACTCTCAGACGCCGTCTTGACCAAGTTGGCTAACAAGTTGATTGATAATAGTCAACCGACACGGTCGGGACGTACTGTCTCGGCTCTTGGTACGTCCCAGATGTATTCGGAGAGATGCGATATGTATTGTAACATGTTTGTGAACATTCCGGACCCGGGCTTACTTTTCGGTTATACCATCCATTCTCAACGGCGTAGCTCGGCTAGAAGCGGCGTGGTTAGGTAAGAATCCGGAGTAGACCTTCTCCCCCGCCCTTCATGTGCATCAGCAACCGATTAGCCATACCGAGGCTCAGATAAATATGTAGTCTTCAGAGAAGCCGCCCCAGATTTGGTGGGTGCTGTTTCACCAGAGTTGGCTCACACTTTCTGTATGGTGCTTCGTCTTCCCATTCAGTCAGTTCCCTGCCAAACTATACCATGATTCGCCAAACTGTACGCTCCTCTCTGGTTTGTCGTTACCGGACAACGACAACACGCCCGTTCTCTTCCCAGTCGCCGCTCTGGCGCGAAGTTCGAGAAGCTTACATCTTGAGCGCGTCCCGGACACCAACTGCAAAGGTACAGCAGCTCTATGTCCTCTGCCAGCGCTCGTGTTGAACAACATGCGTATCCCCTCGGCCATCTTCGCACTGACCTCATCCAGTTTAACGGCTCGTTTCTCAATGTGTCAGCTCCACAACTCGGTGCTGTTGCCATCAAGTCGGCGATCGAGAAGTCGGGCGTGCCCATCTCCAAAATTACCGATGTCTACATGGGCAACGTATTGCAGGCCTCCGTGGGCCAGGCACCCGCACGACAAGCAGCCATTCTCGCCGGCCTGCCAACATCTGTCGAAGCGATTACGGTGAACAAGGTGTGCGCCTCGGGCCTGAAGGCGGTTTCGCTGGCAGCACAGAACATCCAGCTGGGCCTGGCCGACGCCCAGGTGGCCGGCGGCATGGAGAACATGTCTCGCGTGCCATACTACGTGCCACGGGCGAGTGGTTTGCCGGCCTTTGGCCACGTGCAGATGACAGACGGCCTACTCAAGGACGGGCTGACGGACGTCTATGGCGACTTTCACATGGGCATCTGCGCCGAGAACACGGCGAAGAACCACAGCGTCACGCGGGAAGACCAGGACAGCTACGCGATCCAGTCATACGAGCGCGCACAGGCGGCATGGAAGGCCGGCGCGTTTGTCGAGGAAATCGCACCGGTCACCATCGTGGACAGGAAGAAAAAGGAGACCGTCCTCGACACGGACGAGGGCTTCCTGGACATCAACGTCGACAAGCTGCGGACCCTGAAGCCAGCCTTTGTCCGCGACGGCACCGGCACGGTCACAGCAGCCACGTCGTCGACGCTCAACGACGGCGCATCCGCACTCGTTCTTGGCAGCGCCGACGTGGCGCGTGAATATGCGGCCGGCGGTCGGTCCCGCGTCCTGGCCCGGATCTGTGCCTCCGCCGACGCGGCCGTCGATCCGATTGACTTCCCCATTGCGCCGTCCAAGGCCGTGCCTATCGCGCTGGAGCGGGCCGGCATCACAAAGGACCAGGTGGCCGTCTGGGAGTTCAACGAGGCGTTTGCCGCGGTAATCAAAGCAAACGAGAAGATCCTGGGTCTGGAAAACGCCCGCGTGAACCCGCTGGGCGGTGCGATCTCCTTGGGGCACGCGCTCGGCAGCTCGGGCTCGCGTATTCTGGTCACACTGTTGCATCAGCTCAAGCCAGGCGAATACGGCGTGGCCGCAATCTGCAACGGCGGTGGGGCGGCAACGGCCATGGTGGTCCAGCGCATAGAGTCTATAGATGGAAGGGGGAAGAGAGGGCTGGATAGTTGTAGATAAGACAAAGGTGGCAACAGACGATAGACGATTGGACGAATGAACAAAGGGCTAGAGAAGCCTCTCTCTAAGCGGAACTGCGTGTGAGGCACGTCGGCGCTTAGGGGCGGTTGTGAGAGGTCGACTGTTGGTGGGCGCACTAGGAGGCTTTTGCTGCTTGCGTCTTTTGACGGGTTTCAGTCAATCGCCATGCGCTGGATGAAAACGGCCCACCAACAGCGCGTTCCAGCGCACAGAAGCCCCCTATAGCGTTACAGACCAACCAAAGGGGTCAAAAGTCAACACTAGCGGCTCACAACGGCTTGGAGGGAACCCCGTAATCATACAGCCAACCGCTATAAAAGCACGAGGCAAAGGCCAACGACGGCGATCACGACAGGAGTACCTTTTCGAAAGGGGAACCATCCCATCTCACGCTTTCTGCAGCCGCCTTGGCAGAATTCGTCGAGGCAGTCCCACCCAGACAGCAGCAACACAAGCCTCTTGACGGTGTGACAGCATCTGCCAGTCGGTTCCGGACACTACGAAACCACCGAGAAGCCGGACACCGGGGGGACAGCAGATAAAAACGCATCCGGACGAGGCCAGGAGACCAGCAACCAGCAGTTCGCGGCCAGGGAGACGGGACGTCAAGATCGAGACGGAACAGCAGCTCTGGCGGCTTGTGGCTACTGCAAGGAGCAAAAAGTGGGGTGGGTATCCTCAGGTTCAAAGTCCCAGGCTCTCAGGCCCTCAGGCCCTCAGACTCGTGCTTGCAGGGTCGCAGTTTCCAGATTCGCAGACCCGTCCGTCGCCCCTCCTCCTCTGGTCATTTTTCGCGACTCTTCTGGTCGCCTGCCAATTTGCCGCTGGACAAACGACAACGCCCCTTTTTCTTCTGGCATCAGCTCGTCAAATCGCTCTCCCGTTGACCGCCTCCGCTCAACACCCCCTCCTTTGACTTCATCTCTACCATGGCCGACCCCTTCGCCCCCCGCTCGATGAAGCGGAAAAACGTCAAGGGCCTGGCCCTGACGCCGGCCGCCCCCAAACCGCCGCCGACGGCAGAGAATGCCGGCCGTGGCGACGACCAGTCGGCCCAGCTCGAGATCGGCATTGAGTACAACCTGGACCTGCGTCCCGGCGACCTCGAGTTCATCAAGGAGCTCGGCTCCGGCAATGGCGGTACCGTCAGCAAAGTCCGGCACATTGTCACCAACACAACCATGGCTCGCAAGGTGCGTCTGCTTCTCTCGGCTGTCTCTGGTGCCGGCTGTTGCTGACAAAGCCGTCCGTTCCTTAGGTTATCCATGTCGAGGCCAAACGAGAGATGCGGAAGCGGATTGTACGAGAACTGCAAATCATGAACGGCTGCCACTCCGAGTATATCGTGACGTTTTACGGCTCCTTTCTCAACGACAACAATGACGTGATCATGTGCATGGAATACATGGATGTTGGGTACGTGACGGGACGAGACCGGTGCAGGTGGTGACCGTTTGTTTGCTGACATGCATGCACCTCGCCCAGCGCTCTTGACCGCGTCTCCCGCGTCTTCGGCCCCATACGGGTCGACGTTCTCGGCAAGATCGCCGAGGCCACGCTCGGCGGCCTGACCTATCTCTACGCCAAGCACCACATTATGCACCGCGATATCAAGCCGTCCAACATCCTCGTCAACTCGCGGGGCTCCATCAAGCTGTGTGACTTTGGCGTCTCGGGCGAGCTGATCAACTCCATCGCCGACACCTTTGTGGGCACGTCTACCTATATGGCTCCGGAGCGTATCCAGGGCGAGCGCTACACAGTCAAGTCGGATGTATGGAGTTTTGGCCTGTCGATCATGGAACTTGCTATTGGTAAGTTCCCCTTTGCTGCCAGCGAGCAGCTCTCGGACGCCGAGAGTGCCCCAGCTGGTATCCTCGACCTTCTGCAGCAGATCGTGCACGAACCGGCGCCGCGTCTGCCCAAGAGCGACGCCTTTCCCTCCATCCTTGAAGACATGATCCAGAAGTGTCTCTTCAAGAAGCCGGACGAGCGGCCAACGCCTCAAGAACTCTTTGTAAGACCCTCTCACTCCCCGGCACAGAGCTGTCAGCTAATGCAGCCTCTTTTCCGTTGATCAGGACCGCGATCCATTTGTGCAAGCAGCGAAGCGAACGCCCGTCGACCTACAAGAATGGGCGGTGGGCTTGATGGAGAGGGACAACCGAAAGTCCCACCTCGCGCCGCAGCTGTCGCCGGCCACACAAGAGCTGCTCCGCTCCACCGATACGCCAACCAACAACGGTGATGACCGCACGACGCAGACACCGACTTCAGGTGAGATCCCCATTGCGGGCGATATTCTGTCACCTCGTGACCAACATAGTATCAGCCTTCCGGGCCGGTCCCCGACGCGGAGCAGGACTGGCAACGGGTCCGGGAGCGGTGCCATCACCAGCGGTAGCGCCAGTCAGGATGCCATCAGCAATAGCATCAGCATCGGCTCCGGTTACAACAGCCTTGGCCGACCAAATGGACAGGCTATACATTCAGGCCTGGGATCGCGAGTAGCGGCTGTAGAGTCTCCGAGTGTTTCGCGTGCCCCGCCACCAATCCCGGTTGGGCTGCGTAACGGCATGTCTAGTGCGTCATCCAGTGCCGGCCACAGTACTTTCAGCCTTCCTGTTCGCCCGGCGCCGAACGTTGGCGGACTGCCACCCCTGCCGCCGAAAAAGGAGACATCAGACGAGCACCGGCGGCGTCAGCTGCTGCTGCAGCAACAGCAGCAACAGCAGCAACAAATCTTGTATGCATCTTCAAAAATGGAACCATACCCCATTGGATATCCAACCAAGTAAACCCGACAGCGCTGTGTATGAGGTTAGGCATGAAGAGATGGAAGAAGAAAAAATACACATGGGATGCCGATGCCTGGTCTTTTGTTTCCCGCCTTTCGCGGGGTTTCTTATTTTATCTTTCTGATTTGTTCTGCCCCCCTTTTCTCTGGATATATACAACACAATTTCCTATGTGCTGCCTAACGTAGCTCTACCGGTCGTATCTTTTCTGCATCCGTGTTTTTATGTTTTCCTCAGTACTTTCTGTCAGGATGCGGATGCGCTTTGAATTTCTAGCATAAGCTGGCGCATGGTGGACGTTTCGTTCCTAGATGTGGCTCACGCAATAGGGCGCAGCCACAATGACGTTACGAGACCTCACTTTTCAGGGCTATGATTCATGGTGTGACATTTCCCGGCCAACGAAGCCGTTCTCCAGCACATCGATGAGATCATCCAAGCGTGAAATCACCATATCTGTGTGGACATGCTCGGCCAGATGCCGGTTCACGTCGTTCACCAAGAGAACAGTTGCAGCACCGGCTCTGCGTCCAGCCGTCATGTCGTCGATGGAGTCGCCGACCATGATGAGGCTGGAGGCGTCTGCCTTGGGAACGACCGCCGCAGGCGCAGAAGTGGACGCGGTCTGCTCGATGGCCGCCTCCTCCTTCTGCTCAGCCAGAACGACGGCGGGATCGGCCGTGTCCTCGCCCGATACGCTGGATGCGGCGTCCTCGGCTGCTCCGGAGTGTGTCAGACCCCAGCTGCGGGCGATATGCAGGATACCTGCAGGATCTGGCTTGGGCGGGCGGAAGTCGCGCGTGACAATGGGCTCGAAGATGTGGCCGTCCAAGAACTTTCCCAGCAGATGCTTGACGGGCTGCTCAAAGTTGCGGGTGCAGATGGCCTTAGGAATGCCGCGCGAATCGAGGTAGGCCATGAGCTCTGGCAGGCCTGGCTGGGCCTGCTGCAGGGCCATGGCACGACGCTCAACGTTGCGCACTCGTTCCATGGCCTCCTTCTGATGGTCCTCCGTGGGCAGGGAATAGATGTGGTCCAGGATGTCTATGGACTTGTCGATGCCTAGGACAGCACGCATCTCACCAAACATGTAGTTCTGGGGAACGCTGGATCCGGTAAGGTCGTCAGAGCCCCGGCTGTTCGTGTGGGAGGTATGTCGACATGACTCACCAGAGAGTGCCGTCAACATCGAATACCACACCCTTCAGGACTCGTGGGTGGTGCCGCTGCTGACCAGAAGCCGGGACGGGCGCAGACGGCTGGCCCTGAGCGGTGTAGCCCTTAAGCGGAGCAAAACGTCTCCGCGAGGCGACCACAGGGGATGTTTGGCCGGCCATATTGGGGTTGAGGGGTGTTCTGTCTGAGGGTGCAGAGGTTAAGTGGAAGCGGCGCAGCACAGGCTGGCGGCAGGGGCGAGCTCGCGTGGCAATTGGAAGAGACAGACGACAGAAGGCGGATTGAGCAGTGCTGGAGAACATGCAGGCAGACTGGCAGGGCGTGCAGTTCTTATCTGTGAAGTCGGCCCGCATCGTGAGAAAGTCGAAAAAGGACGACACCACCATTTTTGCGTCATCCTTCCGCCACAGGGCCATTAGCACACTGGCTACAGCACTGTGCAACTGCAAATCGGCGCCAGTGCTCGGGAGCGACGGAATAGGCAGTGGCATGTGGGGGGCTTGTGCCTTCCTGACAGGCCACAACGCGCTAAAAGCTCATCCTGGAGAAAGCCCCACAGCCTCACTGCGATTGCTTCTGTCGTTCTTTCTTGCAACCTTTCGCGACTGCGTGTTCTGTCAACATTCGCGGCTGCCAGCTGGTTTTTTTAGGAGCACCCTTCCTTGCAAATGATCATTCTGTCTCGGACACCCTCAGCTGTTGGGCTCGTGCGAGGCGGCTGCGCAGATCGCCCGCAGACAAAGCCTGCGGGCGATTTCACGACGACAAGGACGGGCGAACGAGGACGGCGATGAGCCCATCGGCGAATGGGGGACCATCGACGGCTGATGCTGGCGGCAGCACAGCGCAGCAGTGGCCGCCTCGCCGGCCGTCGAAGCGAAGTGTACGTATGCCGGCATGCGTGTGACGCAGCACGGACACGCACGAGTTGTTCTGGCTGGCTAACTGGGTTCTTGTCTCGCCACAACGCAGAAGCTGCGCAACTCGACGTTTATCATCCCGTCGACGGGTGAGCGCTCACGGCGTCAGTTCACGCTCCGCAATGGCAGCTCCTCTGTCCCCAACGGCTATAGGACACGGCGGAGAGACTACGACGGAAATGACGACGAAGACGACGACCCATCTTCCTTCTTCACAGCATCCGGCTTCAGCACGCGCATGGAGGCCATCGGCCGGGCCTCCTCGGACGGTCTGGGGCGATTCCGGGCGTGGATGGAGTCGCCCAACGGGCGGGGGGTGATCAAGTGCACGGTGGCCTACACGATTGCGAGTCTGTGGACATTCTGGGCGCCGCTATCCGACCTGCTTGGCAAGCCAGACGGCAAGCACCTGGTGGCGACGATCACGGTGTACTTCCACCCAGCACGCAGCGCCGGGTCGATGATCGAGGCCGGGGCGATCAGCGTGGTGGCGGTGGCGTACGCGGAGATCATCTCGGTGCTGTCGATGGCGGCGTCGGTGCTGTTTGGATCGGTGCTGGGTTGGGTGACTTTTGCGTACGCGGTGGTGCTGGTGTTCTTCATCGGGGCTGCGTTTGGGTTCATCGGCTGGGTCAAGCAGCGGATGAACAACCCATCGGTCAACGTGGGCTGCACGCTTGCATCGCTGGCGATCATCACGGTGGTGACCAAGGAGAACGCAACGTACAGCAGCGTGTTCTCCAACACGAAGATTGTGCAGGTGCTCAAGATTCTCGTCTTTGGCATCTGTACGACGTCGTCGGTCAGCCTGCTGCTGTGGCGCGTGTCGGCACGGGCGCTGCTGCGCGAGTCGCTCACGCGGGCGTCCACATCGCTGGGCGACATGCTGGCGATGATCACGCACGGCTTCCTCAGCGGGGCCGAGGACGAGCTGACGATGTCGGCCGAATACAGGGCGGGGAGCGCCAGCTGGACGGCGGCTCACGCACAGATGACCAAGAACCTGCGGGAGGCCAAGTACGAGCACTATGCGGTCGGCCACGCGAGCCTGTACCAGCTGGAGAAGGCGGTGTACAAGTCGATGGAGACACTGGCACAGTCGATCGGCGGGCTGCGCAGCGCCGCCAACACGCAGTTTGAGCTGTTGCGCGAGGCCATGGCAGCTGCCGAGGCGGAGATGGACGCACTCATGCCATCTTCGCCAGCAGCCGGCCGACCGGATCTCCTGCGGACGGGTTCGGGCTTCCAGCGCGGCGGCAGTGCGGCAGCGCCGCTGGCGGCCATTGACGAGGTGTCGGACGAGAGCACAGACGAGAGCAGCACGCGTGGTGGCCGGCCGGAGACGCCGCTGGTGCAGCTGGACGAGGACGAGGGCGAGATGGATATTGGCATTAGCAGGAACGGTGGGAGCGTCCACAACGTCCACAACATCATCTACAATCTGGACAACATCCACACCGTTGTTGGATCGCCGGGGTCGATCGGTGCCAACACAACAGCCTGCGACAGCAACGGCTCGCGACGCGGCAGCACGGCGACGCTGCGGACGTCGACGGAGATCTTTGAGCTGTTCATCGGGATGCTGGGCCCGTCGATGAAGTCGCTGGCGTTTACGCTGGCGGGCGTGCTGCGCGACCCGCCGTTTGGCTCGTCGCCCGACTACGCCATCACGGTCAACGGACACTACCGGCAGAGCCTGGCGGATGCGCTGGTGCTGTACAACGGGGCGCGGGCGGCAGCGCTGCAGGAGCTCTACAAGACAATCGAGCTGGGGCGGCCGCGGTCCGAAAAGATCAAGGCAGACTTTGAGGAGGTGGCAGCGGCCTGCGGTCACTTCAGCTTCAGTCTGCAGGCCTTTGGCGAGGAGATGACCAAGTACCTGGACGTGCTGGACGACCTGCGCCTGGTCAGCAGCCACGACCGTCGGAGCTGGCGCTGGCTGCTCTTCTGGAAGGCGCCGCAGCTGCGCTTCCCGTCTGTGCTGCCCTTTGAGAGCCCGGCCGAGGCGGCCTTTGACGAAGCCGTGGCCTCGGCGACGGGAGCGGGCACGACGGCGACGACAGTGCGGCCGATTCGCAAGTCCCAGATGCCGCGCGGCATTCCTGACACCATGGTGCAGCGACGGGACACGTTCAGTTGGCAGGCAGCACCACAAGCCAACGCGCTCGTGCGTGGCTTAGCACAGGAGCTGCTGAGGCTTCTTCGTGTGTTGACGCGGGATGATATCCGGTTCGGAATCAAGGTTGGCATCGGAGCAATGCTGTGGGCCTGCATGGCCTTTACGCCAGAAACACGCAAGGTGTACATGCACTGGCGCGGCGAATGGGGACTGCTGTCGTTTATGATTGTGTGCTCCAACACGGTCGGGGCGTCCAACACGACGGCCATTGCACGGTTCCTGGCCACGCTGTCAGGGGCGGCAGTAGCGGTGCTGAACTGGAACCTCAGCCAGGGCCACGCGGTGCCGCTGCTGCTTTTCGGCTGGCTGGTGGCCTTTTACAGCTTCTACGTGATGATCGACCGGGGCAAGACGCCGGTGGGCCGGACGACGCTGCTGGCCTACAACGTAATCACGCTGTACGCATACCTGCTGTCGCAGCGGGTGGACGACGACGACGACGATGAGGGCGGCGTGCATCCCTTCATCATGGAGATTGCCAAGCATCGGTTCCTAGCTGTGACGGCCGGCATTCTATGGGGGCTGATCGTGTGCAGGGTCGTGTGGCCGAACTCAGCGCGGCGCCGCTTCCAGGAGGGCGTGTCGGTGCTGTACCTGCAGATGGGTCTGATCTGGAAGCGTGGTCCACTGGCTATGCTCCTGCGAGCTGACGGTGGAGGCGTCCGGACAGACGGCCGCCCGAGCGACACGGCTCCGTCGTATCCGTCGTATCTGCGGTCGGGCGAGCAGGCAGCGCTACAGCGGTACGCAGCCCGTCTGGAAACGCTGCGTCAGAGCGCCGGGTCCGAGTTTGAGCTGCGCGGGCCTTTTCCCTTCACGGCGTGTGGCCGCGTGATGGCGGCCACGAATCGCATTCTCGACGGCTTCTACGCGATGAGCTTGCTGACACAGCGACGGGCCGCCCGCCTGACCGACGGCGAGCGCGCCCTGCTGCTCTATACGGCACCCGAGCGGGCGATGCTGTGCGATCGCATCTGCCACGTCTTCCAGGTCCTGGCCAGCTCCTTTATGCTCGAGTACCCGCTGACAGATGCGCTGCCAAGCGTCACCATTGTGCGCGACCGGCTGCTGGCCAAGATCTTCCAGTTCCGCAAGGAGCAGGCTGCCGGGGCAGCGTCGACGGCCACAATGGACGACCTTCTCGTCTTTTCTCCCGCATCGCCGTCATCGCTGCTGGCCTCGCCTTTTTCGGACCTGCTGCCGCTGCCTACTCTGCCCAGTCCGTCAATGCGCGTTGCGGCCGAGGAACAGGACTATGCGCTACTCTACGCGTACGCCCTCATCACGGGCCAGGTCGCCGAAGAGCTCAAGACGATTGCCAAGGAGTTTGAGGGTCTCTTTGGCGTGCTGGACGAAGATGCGATGTTGCTGCAGTAGTCACGTGACTATTGGTCACGGGTGTTTGTGTTTTGCGTTTCTATTTTATTTTATTTTATTTCCCCTTTTGATTTTCTGTCATAGACTCCAATATACCATCCTCTCAACGACCCGCTTGCCAGCTTACATTTAGCGCAGCACTGGTGCCGGATGGGCTTGGAGACGTGCGGATCGACCGTCAGCAGGAGGGAGGGTAGCATTTGGCCATAAGTAGCCTGCCATACGCCTTTCTAGGCCTATCTATGGCCTATTAGGATGGTGGCAATGTACAAACCAATATTGCTTATCTTTGCAATAGTACGATAATGGTTCCGAGGCGTTCGCGCTTGCCGTCATTCCCATGGTCGACTCTGCATGGTCCGAGCGTCCTCTCGCAGCGCCGATTTGCCTCTAGAACAACTATAATTCAACCACGAGAAGTGGTAGCCAACGGCGCCGTACATTACGCGCAGCACCAAGGCTGTGATTGGGCCGACGGCCTTTACCCCTGTCCGTGCAGTTTTTTCGTGCCTTGCTGCAGGCTTTTTTGTGTTTTTGTGTTTTTGTGTTTTTGTGCCCTTGTTTCCCTTATGCGTCTCTCGCTGTGGGCTACAGGAGGATACCATGTGCACCATGACGGCATGAAACTATGGCCGGTTGGTCGAGATGAGGGCAGCTCGGCCATCGGCCGCCGGTGGACCAACGAGACAATGCCATTTGGCTGGCAGAAGCGGCAGCGGTGCATGTCCTCTCTCTGTTGGCGAGAATGGAGGAAGCCGGCATGCGGTCAGCACGCTGCTGTTCGTGCAGCGGCCACCCATGACAGGGCACCAGTTTCATGAAGCGGTCTGTCAGGCAGGAGCAGCATGGGCATCCGCACTTTGGGCAGATTAGACGAGCGCCATCGTAAGCCTCTCAGCCTCTACTGAGACGACGGCCAACTGCTCTTGGCGCATCTGCCGGATCCACTCGCCAGACGTTGCTTGTTCTACTCACCTCAGCCGTAGATGAGACGAACAGATTACCATGTACGGTATGTGAAAAAAAAAGAAAAAGGGTGCTGTCTGGCTTACATAACCACATTTGATTTTCCCGGATCGCACCAACGGCTGTTCGCGTACGCCGTACTTCGTATTGATCCTGCTCCTCCTGCTCAACCTGGACGGTGAAAGGATGCGAATGCTTTTTGGCTCGGGTAATACTTTAAGTTCCTTGGTCGTACTCCGTTGCTCGGCCCATGGTGTCGTTCAGCTGGTTTCATCCCTTCTTTTCCTTGCAACGCCCCTGGCTCACTGATACTTTCCTTGACAGCTCCTTTGCGAGTAATTCCCCGTATGATGTCTATCGACCAGACAACCAATCGATTTCGTCGTATCCTGTGCGAGCCCAGGAGCAGCAGCACGCGTATTTGTACGGGGGAAATACGAGCACACAGAAGGCATGACAGCCGAGAGCGTGGCCGAGGGGGGAGATCCCAACAGCCCGTCGTTGGCCCTCGCTCGGATCTGTCATCGCTGTCTAGGACAGAGGTCTCAGCCTTTCCAATCCGGGTACGCTCTCGTGAACGAAGCCCTTCTCCAGACGCCACCGGCCTTGGGGGCGAAGAGGCCGCAACGGGTATAATCGAGGCGCCAGCCATGCGCCGCAAAGGGTAATACTGTGTACAATAGTCTGTACTGCACCGGCAATATCACGGCAGCCACCGGCAAGGGGCAGCTGACATCCAGTCGAGACGGGCACGGGGTCCAAGGACGAAAACAAGTCCCGGTGCTGGTGTGGCACACAGGCCAAGTCTGCAGCTCTTGTCTTTCCCGAGCGGTGGGCTACACGAGCGACGGAATGGCACCATGCCGAGGACTGCGGCTGCCTGCAGGCCAGATGCACCGACCAGGCCATTTCCTGCCGCAGACTGTCCCACGGACGCTTCTCCCCGCAGGCCAGCTTTCGTCTGCCGTTCGCCGGTATCGCCGCCGGGCTCTTGTTTTGTCATGCTGAGTAGATAGTAGGCCCTCACACCGAAGCCACCAGGCAAGGCCGCCTCCCCGACGGCTGATGCGGATGCTGGTGGCTGAGGAGGCGGAGACGTGGCGCTCAGGCCGAAACGGCAGCGAAAAATAGGTTTGCCTGCAGCACCTACACAGCACGGCGCACCCTGCTGCGCGGGTCGTTACACTGCGCGTCAGAGGACCAGAATGTCTGGCTTCTTGGTCAGCGCGAGGGAATCCCCAGATCAGGCAGATCCGGTTCTCTTGTTTCTTCCTTTGTGTCTTTTCTCCTATTCTCCTTTTTCCCTTTTTCCTCTTCGCTTTTCCCTTTTCTTTCCCTTTCCTTTCCCTTTCCTTTCCCTTTCCTTTCCCCTTCCTTTCCTTCGTTTCTTCTTTTCCTCCCTGTTCGATCGCCGCCAGCCATGCTGACCTGCTGCAGTCACTCTACTTAGCTCGGGCTGCTTTGACGTGACCCAGCTGCGCCAGCTAACGGACATCCGAAGGCGTGGTCGGGACAGGGCCAATCAGCGTTGGCCACAGCCCGTCCATAGCAGTGGGGCTATTGCCAAAAGCGGCAACGGACGAGGAAAACCGGTCGATAAAAATAAATAAGCATGAAAAAGGAATACAAGAAGAAAACAAGAGACGAGAAGGACAGGAGGCCGAGAAGAGAATCAGGCCAAGACTGCCGAGCGTGTCTCTGCCCCCCCTTGCCGGGCATGCGGCTGTCTATGGTCCCCGCGTCCTCTTGCTGCTGTCAGCGAGGCTCCCGTCGACCCGAGCATCGAGTATCGTGTCCAGACAACGGCACAGTTTGGTCGCCCGTTGGCCCCGAAAGCCGTCCTCTGGGATAACACACTGGCCATGTCGGCACCGCGCAGTACTCCACCCCTCCTCTGCGCTCTCCAGACTGGATCCTGGGTGCTGCAGCAGGCTGCTGTAGACCTGCTGTCCTTGTCTCCCTTGCGGTTCCTTTCGGAGAGAAACAGAGCGTGGCTGTCTGGCCAGCTTGTTCAGGTGGAGCCGGGAAGCTCTGCTCACGACTTGCTCTTCCCCCCCCCCCCCCTTTACCCAGAATAGACATCCATTTTTGGAAGCACAGAAGGAGGCTTGTCAGGCTGTGGTACTTTGCCTTGGCCAGCTCTGCAATGTACTCGGCCAGCTTGCAAGCATGGTCCATGTACCCACACCATGCCAGAGTCGGCTCGGTTTTCGTGCCCATCCTCTCAGCCATGCTCGCTGCTGTCGATCCCTGGATAGGGGCGGGTGGCCGAGTACAGGATGAGGCTTTCCGTTTTAGCTTAAAATGCAGTCTCTTCCCACGTCGCTCACGACAACGCAAGACTCTTTTCTCTCCATCCTCTCTCTTGTCTGTTTCCTTTCCTTCCCAATAATACCTAATCCTCACAGCCTCCCGCTCGTTTCCTCCTTCTTTGTCTATACACGTCTTCTCTCGCTGACGTCAACGTCCATCCTGTCCACCCCCAGGGGTCCTCTTTCTTCCTCCACCGCTCGTTCTCTGCTGTCTTTCCTTCTACCGTCGCCATGTATCGGACAGGCTTCTGCTCGGCCGTGTACCTCGTCCTGATGGTGGCCGGGTCCTGGGCCGCCACGGTGACGTACAACTGGGACATCACCTGGGTCTATGCCGCCCCAGACGGCTACGGCCGCCCGGTCATCGGGGTCAACGGCGTGTGGCCGTGTCCCCAGATCGAGGCTAGTGTCGGCGACACCGTCGTCGTGAACGTGAACAACCAGCTGGGCAACCAGACGACCGGCATCCACTTCCACGGCATCAGCCAGGCCAAGTCCACCTGGATGGACGGACCCAGTGCCGTCGACCAGTGTCCGGTGCCGCCTGGTTCATCCATCACGTACAGCTTCCTGGTACGTGTCTGTCCCTTCCCTCTCTGGTGACCGTTGCTAACGATGCGTAGGCTGATGAGCCCGGCACCTTTTGGTGTAGGAACCCCTCTTGCTCGTGACCCCCCTTCTCGTGATCCCCCCGTGCTGACTATACGCCTATACAGACCACTCCCACAACCTTGGTCAGTATCCAGACGGACTACGCGGCCCAATGATCGTGCACGATCCCCAAGACCCGTACGCCGGCAAGTTCGACGAGGAGGTCATCCTGACGATCTCGGACTGGTATCACACTGAGAGTCTGTACCTGGTGCAGGACATGCTCGTGCCGAACAACACGCAGTTCCTGCCGCCCTTCCCCGACAACATCCTCGTCAACGAGGGCCTGGGTGCGGACATTGACTTCCAGGTCAACAAGACGTACCGCTTCCGCATCATCTGCTACTCGGCATTTGCCTCGGCCATGCTGCACTTTGACTCGCACACGATGCAGGTCATTATGAACGACGCCTCGTATATCACCCAGAAACAGGCCTACCAGCTGCGCATCAGCCCGGCCCAGCGCTACGACGTGCTCATCTCGGGCATCTCGCGTGATCACCGCAACTATCCCTTTCTCGTGTCGCTCGACATCAACCGCGACTATGCCGTCGATGCGGCCTCGGCCGTCGTCTGGCCGCACAACTTCACCGGCTACCTCGTCATGCAGCCCAACGGCTCCTACCCCGACGACGTCGTCACCAAGTGGCAGCCCGTCGACGACGCCCACTTCCAGCCGTACGACAGCGTTGCAGCCTATGGCCCTGTCACCACTACTATCACGCTCAACTTCAACTTTTGCGACGACATCAACGGCTATCCGCGCGCCTGCTTCAACAACAAGACCTACATCGACCAGACCGTGCCCACGCTCTACACGGCCGCCACCGTCGGCGACGACAATACGAATCCCATCGTCTACGGCGCCGTCAATCCCTACATTGTCAACGCTGGCGAGGTCGTCGAACTCGTCGTCAACAACCTCGACGCCGCCATTCATCCCTTCCACCTGCACGGCCACCAGTTCCAGGTGCTCGACCGGCCCTCCAGCAACACTGGCGTCTGGTCTGGCAGCAGCCGCACCTTTCCTGCCACGCCGCCGCGTCGTGACACCGTCACCGTCAATGGCAACTCTTTTGTCGTCATCCGCTTCCAGGTCCAGAACCCCGGCGTCTTCCTCTTCCACTGCCACATCGAGTGGCACGTCGAGATGGGCCTCACCGCCACCATCATCCAGGAACCCGACCAGCTCCAGGGCCTCACCTTTCCTGATGACCACATTGCCAACTGCAAGAAGATGGGTATTCCCTACCAGGGCAATGCTATTGGCAATACCGAGAACCCCCTCAACACCACTGGCTTCCAGACTGTGCCGTCCGAGTCGTATTATGGGTCCGTCCTCGTCTCTCTTCGCTCTCCTCGCTCCCTTGTCACTAACCGGTTCGCAGGGCCATGTATATAACAACAACATCCGCAGCGTCGGCCGCAACAGCAGCTTCGGCCAAGCGCTACAAGCCCCGAGCTGGCGCGATGTAGAGCCGCTCTGCACGACAGACGGCAGGACCTGACCTGTACCAGTCGCTTCCTGTTCCTGCTGTTTTCTGCCCTTTTCTGTCTTCTTTTCTTCTCCTGCCCCTCTCTGCATATGCAAGTCTCGGGCTTCCTCCGTTGGTTATCGTCTGCCATTCCCCCCAAGCAATGTCTTCAGACTCGTTTTGTGAACCACGTTAATGAGAATGTTCATTCGCTTATGCCAAGAACTGTCGTGCTTATCACCGTTGTATGAGAGGCTGTAGGGCCAGTACGCTCAAGATTGTAATCTAATCTCGTAAACTCAATTGAATGTGCTTACCTGAGAATCTGACGTTGCGGCAACAAGAAATGGCTGTTCTTGTGGACACGTTCAAAATGTTTGCTTCATTCTGTATGGCCGAGAAAAGGCTTCAAGTAGGATGCTTTGAGAAGAAAAAGGCCAAGTCTTTCTTGCCGTTTCCGTCCTACTAGAGTCAAGAGGGGAGGCCTGCTTGATATACGGCTCGAGATTTACAGATTGACGCGGATGCGTCGTCATCAGTTCCCATCACAGTCGTACATGCTCCAAAGGAGCATGACAACGCTGATCGTCCTCTTGTTCCAGTCCCCCGCCCACAGGCAAAAAGGAAAACACGGAGTGAACCTTATCCTCGGTGGATGCCAAGAAACTGCTCGACAGCCGGAGAGTGAAGAGAGGTGGGGATATAGGTACCCCATAGACGGAGTGTAGCAATGCCCCCTCAGCCCTGAATTAGGAAGCATAACCAATCCACTCTGAGAAGCGGAACTTTCTTCTTTTGGCCTCGCCGGTGTTGTGCCGGCCAAGTGAGAACCAAGCCTTTTGTCCCAGGCAGCCATGGAGCAGACGAGGCTCGTGTGCTGTAATCCTCTACAGGACGGACAGTCTGTTGTCCCACATACACCGGTCTCCGAGCAGCGTCCTTGGATTCTGACCAACAGAATGGATTCGACAACACGGCTTGTCCGAACGGGTTAGATGTCCATGAAGGACGAATGGCTGGTGATCGGCGACCACCAAGACGGCAAATAGTAGACGGTAGCTGGCGCCGGATCTTCGGAGGTCGACTGGGGGAAAAACGACCCAGGTCCTTGTCCATCTGGCAAGAACTGGATGGCAGAGTGCCAAGACAGCAGAAATGGGCAGCCTGACCCCCACCTGTCAGCATTCATCCAGATGAAGGATCAATAAGCTCGAGAAAACATCACCGGCGTTTCCTGTCGGCGAGCTAGATCCAGCTGACACGTTCCGACAGGATTCCTGAGCATAGGCAAACGCCTTATAAACGAGAGGATGGGGTGTCACTGGAACACAGGACACGAAGAGGCGGCGAAGGAGGTTGGGCAGAAAAGCCCTCGTGGTCGTACATTGTTCTGCGCACAGGGACTGCCACATCGGCCGGAGCCACCAGGCGCCCAACTGTTCGTCCGGCCTGGCAGTCTGTCTCTTGTGCTGGCCGTTTCTGCTGTCCGTCCCGGAACAGGCCCTCTCCACCAGCCTCTTGCAGCCAGTGGACAGCCCCGAGTTGTACATGCAGATAGCTTCCACCGAGCAATGGGCGGAATACACGCCGAGGCCGGAATCCGGAACGTCCTCCCAATATTGACTTTGAATATTGGCCTTGGTGGTCTGGCTTACCGCATGGCGAGAGCGAGAGGCTGACAACTTCGAATCAACATGTCGGCCGAGACATAGGACTGCAGGCGCTTCCTGAGAGACAATACGCATGTCTCTTGCTCTCCGTGCTTGCGCTGAACTTCTGCCCTGCAGACAGGCACACCGAGACATCCGGTACCAGGCCTGACGGCCTCAATGCTGTCTTGACAGTGCATAGCCGAATGGGCGCCGAGAGCCCATTGACACGCTCGATGAGGAAATATGCGCTGACCGAATCAGGCCAGCAGCTGCTGCTCAGCAGAGTGGAGAAAGAAGTCCGAAGATACGGCGCCGCGTATCTGACTAATAGGCACGGTCAGCCAGATGGGCCTGGGCTGATTAGTGCCATTTCTTGTGATGTATTAACTGCACCGGAGGTCCGAAGTGCTTCTTGGCTGCCCCTACCTCATCCAATGCTGTTACGAGGTACTTTTTCCTTTCCATACCCGTATCGTCTTTTGTGTCCACGCCCATCAGAGGCGGATCGGCCGCTTTGCGGCAGTGTAGATGACCCGGACGAGCTGCGTGTTCTTCCTGGAACCGGGCCATACGAGAAGCGTCTTCCGGCTGCGGCGTGTCCAGAAATAGACAAGGTACATCTGGAGAAGCCCAACAGCACAGACTGCATGTCAGGCCATGTCTCGTACTGTCGATATTCAATGTGGAAAGGCGCCGGTTCGACCCAGCCGTCTCTCGTCAGACTGCGATTTGTCCAGTTCTGCCCGTGTTCCCTTCCTTCCAGCGGTCATCCCGGAGTTGATGTTCGGATAAGCCAATAGATGTACTGTTCTCTGGGCCTATCTTTAGAAAGAACGGAAGCGGCTCGCTAACCGCAGCACACCAGCACCAAGCGGCAATGATGGTGTGGCTGAGACACTTGCAGCTTAACTGCCACGGTGCTGTGCTTTCTCGATCGTTCTGCTCGTATTAGTCGGTCGCGATCTTGCCAATCGTACCCCTGGCTTCCGCGTATACCGGCTGCTGGTGGCCTGTAATTTCTGGTATCGCACCATGCTATGAGCAGTGCATTGCTGCGTGAAGCAGCACAAACACAGGACCGTCAAAAAATGGACAATGCAGTGCAATGATATCTCGGAGTCGTTTCTAATGCGATTGATTGGAAGGAGCGACCGGCCGCTTGTCCCGCAGTTGCCAGACGCGGTTAGCGTTGCCAGAGCTTTATCTTCACTTTGTTCCTGGCAGCACCGACTTTTGATTCTCACATCGGCTCCCCGTACCCTTTACGGAGACTACACAAGCTTTCATCTTCGGCACGAAGCTGATGTCATTGGACATGCGCGCGATGGCGCATTTTTCTTCTTCACACCGCCTTTGTGCCCGCCGCTGATGCAATCGGAGCCTCTCTCGCTGACGAGACGGCCTTCCGACCCTCTTACGTTGTATGGTAAGGTCCGTGTTCTCATCTCTGCCCAGCAAAGACGGGGCCTTTGTCTCCACGGGCTGTGGGCCCGAGCGACTGCGGTACAGCCTGATGGCGAATTGCGACCAGGGATTGGTTGCACGACAGACGTCGTCGATAATGACCTCGGTCAGAGGAAGACGAGTACGGCGACTACAGACGGGTAAGACAGCCGGCATAGTCATACATCCGTGAGTCGGGGGTTATTTCTGTCTTGATCCATCATTCCGCACCGACTGGCTCGAGCGATGAAGTCCGTACTGGGACCTACAGCGAAAGGCTACGCGAGGAGATGGCAAGCCGATGCATGGCGTCTCGCCTTGCTTAAATGAGGCGAGACAGGGTCGATCTGGGTTTTCAGTGACCCACAAGCTTTTCTTCACTTTGAGTCTGTACAGATGGTTGTACTGGCGTCCGCCACCGGGCTAGAGACGAAGCAACCGCGGAGACCGGATCAGGCGGACAAGGGAAGCCAACGGTCTTGCTTATTGTGTGGCAAAGAGGCTGTTCGGACAGCACAGGGCTACCAGTTGGTAAGGGCGGAATGAAAATAAAACCGACGGCTGAAGGGCGCCCGTGGTTGGATCGAGTCCGGAACAGTCCCATTCGGCTGCACTGCCATGCGATGATGTGGGATGTAAGATTCGATGCCACACACCGTCCATCACTGCCGTCCGGACATGTGCTTCTCCGACTCTTCCATCGCACAAAGACAGAGACACCGACCTGACGGCTGCGCCTCGCCGCTTGGTCCTCAGCTTAGAAGGCAAAACTGTGACAACGACACTGCACTGCACTGCATGGCATCTCACCGCTAGCACCGACGATCGTTGCCTCGTCCGGGCAACACAGCTGCAGATCCCCTCGCTGCCCGGATGGGCAGTCTTTCCTGGTCGCGGAATTATTGCATGCAGCTGGGAAGCTGTGCGAGTGCAATTGTACCAGTTTACCAGTGTACAGGTGTACAGGTGCACAAGCGTCCATGCTGCTGGAAGGCGTCCTTCACGCTCGAGCCTCGGACTTGAGCAGCCCCCTGACAAGTCTACGAGGACGCTCGTTGACGATGGCGAGGGCAGGGATGAGCGAAGAACGTTTTCTTGTTGCCCCAGGTTGGATATTTTTTTTCTATCCGGCTCGTGCAAGGCTCCCCAGTCTAGATAGCCTAGTCCGATGGCTGGATGCAATGTCACTGTCTTTCGTTTGAAGCAAACAAGAGTTTGGAGCAAACAAGAGTTTGGAGCAAACAAGAGGCATCGGCTAAAGTACCGACGGATTGGGCGCGATGCGACACGGGACGGCCACTTCTACGACGAACGGGAGAAACGGTCGGTTCGATGCCCTTTTGCCACGAGCCGTTGTCTCGCGCTGTGGAAGCTCATTTCGCATAACATGGGGAACTCCGGAGCGGTCGGACAAGTCTGTCGTATTGTCGTATCGCTTCCACCACCCCAGGTATCTCTTATCTTCTACGGGCACTCTGCTTTGGGTGGTATTCCTCCACAGAAAGGAAGAAACGAGCAATGCGGATGCTGTCCAGATGCGGCATTCGGACCTTTTGCTCTCGAAGCGAGACCTCCCCCTCCTACATGTGGGCTTGTGCCGAGGTTGCTCGCTGAATCTTAAGGCTGACAGAAAGGAGATGGACACCAGCACTGGCACTGGCACTGGCACTGGCACTGGCACTAGCACATCCTGTCTGGCCTTTCTGCAGCGCCAACGCATACTGGAGACGGATGGCTTCCGAACGGTCAGATCGGACTGTAAAGCCCGTATCTCGTATGATACCCGACGTCTTTCAGCTCGGCCAGTTCTCGTCTTACATGGCAAGGATGTACCAGAACGGCGAGGTCAAGACCAATATCGAAACGGCCAGCCGAAGCGGCCGTAGCCGGCCAGGAGCAGTTGACTCCATGTTTTCCTTTGATCCTGTCTCTTAGACCCCTGTGCAAGCACTTACAACGCTCACAAGGCGCAAGAAGTACTCCGGCGACAGGTGTTCGTTTGTAAGCCTCACCTAATACGGCAAGTGCCTGTTTACTTTGATGTGTTTCGGTGACCGAAGGTTTACCAGGTCCGGACTGCGGCCTTCCACCGGCAAAATGGATCAAGGGCGTGTGCTTATCGACGAGGCAAGGTCTCGGACGCACGCCCCTCTTCCGTTACTCCTCAAGAGTTGAGGAGCAGGAGCTGATCGATGGGAGTGGCTGGCGAGGATGGCTCGTTGGATGGTACCACTGGGGCTCAGTCCTCTCCTTCTCTCATGGGCAGTCTCGTATATAAGACAGACGGGGAAACCGGATTCCCTCCCTCCACGTCTCTTCTACCCATCCGCCTTCATCATCACTCATGCCTTGAACTCATCATAGCCTTTACGATTTCTGGTACTCCGGCAACTTCTCCCACCACAACCACACCCTAATCTAGAAAGTTCCAGTCCAGAAGTCTCTGCCCTATACACAGCCACCATGGCTAACAGGCTGGCATTCCTTCTCTTTGGGGATCAATCCCTCGACACGTACGCCTTCCTGTCCGGACTCTGCCGGCAGGACAACACAGGCATCCTTGCCCAGGCTTTCCTGAACCAGGCCACCGAGGCTCTGCGGAAGGAGGTTGAGGGCCTCCACCGGGTCGAGCGTGCCAAGCTTCCGGTGTTCAAGACCATCCAGCAGCTGAACGAGAAGTACCATTCTCAGGAGATCAAGCACCCGGGCCTGGACGGGGCCCTGCTCTGCATCACACAGCTCACACACTACATTGAGTAAGCACGTCCTTCCCATATCCGTGCCGACCGAACTGACCGTTTTCAGCCATGGCGAGAAGCACTACGAGGACATCATCCGCCATGACCAGACCTTCTTGGCCGGTCTGTGCTCGGGCCTCTTTGCGGCCGTGGCCATCGCCTCGACACCGTCGCTGTCCTCGCTCGTGCCCATGGGCGTGCAGGCGGTGCTGATGGCCTTCCGGACGGGCTCTCACGTGGCCAGGCTCGCCGATCGACTTTATCCTGCCGTCAGCCGCTCGCAGAGCTGGACGTACATCTTTCCCAGCCAGAAGGAGGAGGAGGCCGGGAAGGTTCTTTCCGATTTTTGCCATGGCAAGGTTCGTTCCTTCCACTTTAGCACGCTTACCAATCCTCCAAATCGAAATCGAAATCGAAATCGAAATGCAAAACTGACAATCACCAGTCTCTTCCCCAAGCTAGCCAGGTCTACATCAGCGCTGTGTCGGCAAGCAGCGTGGCCGTCTCTGGGCCGCCGCCGTCGCTAGAGGCATTCATTGCCACAGGCCAGCTGGGCCGGTCGACGTCGATTCCAGTGTACGGGCCATACCATGCCAGCCACCTGCATGCGGGCGCGGACGTGAAGACGATTCTCGGGCTCGAAGACGCAGCGGTGGTGGACGCGCTGTTCCAGACGAAGCCGCGCTCGGCGGTGATGTCCTGCACCACGGGAACGTGGTTCAGCGAGACGTCGACGGCAGCGCTGTTTGAGGCGGCCGTGTACGAGATCCTGAACGAGCCGCTAATGTTCTCGCGCGTCGTCGACGGCTGTCTCGACATGGCCCGCGACTTCACGGGTGCAGAGTGTGTGGTGATTCCGTTTGGGCCGACGCAGAATGCGAGCACGCTGGCGAACCTGGTGCGGTCGCAGACCGAGCTGACGGTATCGGTGGTGCAGCAGCCAGAGTTCAGCACGGCTGGTGTGGCCGGCGCGCCCTCACCGACCATTGGCAACCATGGGGCCCGCAAGCGGCCGAAGCTGGCGATTGTCGGCATGGCTGGGCGGTTCCCTGACGCCGCCAGCCACGAGAAGCTGTGGGAGCTGCTGGCCAAGGGCCTGGACGTCCACCGGGTGGTGCCTAAGGAGCGGTTCCCGGCCGAGACGCACGTCGATCCGAGCGGCAAGGCAGTCAACACGAGCCACACGCCATACGGCTGCTTCATCGAGAACCCGGGCCTCTTTGACCCGCGCTTCTTCAACATGTCGCCGCGCGAGGCGCTGCAGACGGACCCGATGCAGCGGATGGCGCTCACGACGGCCTACGAGGCGCTGGAGATGTCGGGCTACGTGCCCAACCGCACGCCGAGCACGCGGCTCGACCGCATCGGAACCTTTTACGGACAGACGTCGGACGACTGGCGCGAGATCAACGCGGCCCAGGAGGTCGACACGTACTACATTACGGGCGGCGTGCGGGCATTTGGCCCTGGCCGCATCAACTACCACTTTGGCTTCAGTGGTCCGAGCCTGAACATCGACACGGCCTGTTCCAGCAGCGCGGCGGCCATGAACGTGGCCTGCACATCGCTGTGGGCACACGACTGCGACACGGCCATTGTGGGCGGGTTGTCGTGCATGACCAACTCGGACATTTTCGCTGGTCTGAGTCGAGGCCAGTTTCTCTCCAAGACGGGCAACTGCCAGACGTTTGACAACGGGGCCGACGGCTACTGTCGCGGAGACGGCTGTGCCTCGGTCATTGTGAAGCGACTGGAGGACGCCGAGGCGGACGGAGACAACGTGCTGGCGGTCGTGCTGGGAACAGCCACGAACCACTCGGCCGACGCGATCTCGATCACGCACCCCCACGGGCCAACACAGTCGGTGCTCTCGTCGGCGATCTTGGACGACGCCGGGGTCGACCCGCTGGACGTCGACTACGTCGAGATGCACGGCACGGGCACACAGGCGGGCGACGGGACAGAGATGCTCTCGGTCACCAACGTGTTTGCCCCAGCCGGACGTCGTCGACCAGCCGACCGGCCGCTGTACCTGGGTGCAGTCAAGGCCAACGTGGGTCACGGCGAGGCAGCCTCGGGCGTGACGGCGCTGATCAAGGTGCTGATGATGATGCAGAAGAGCCTGATCCCACCACACGTCGGGATCAAGAAGGAGATCAACAAGGGCTTCCCCAAGGACCTGGGCGAGCGCAACGTCAACATTGCCTTTCACATGACGCCCTTTAAGCGCCACGATGGCCGTCCGCGCCGGATCTTTGTGAACAACTTCAGCGCGGCCGGCGGCAACACCGGGCTGCTGCTCGAGGACGGCCCAGTCCGGGCCACGGCCCAGGCAGATCCACGCACGAGCCAGGTGGTGGCGGTGACGGGCAAGTCCAAGGCGTCGATGCTGCGCAACGCCGAGCGGCTGGTGGCCTGGATGGCCGAGCACGCGGACACGCCGCTGTCAGACGTGGCCTACACGACGACAGCACGACGGATCCAGCACTACTGGCGGATGAACGTGGTGGCCAGCGACCTGGCGGGCGCCCAGAGCGCGCTCCAGGCCCGTCTGCAAGACACGTTTGCGCCAGTGTCGCCGGAGCCGCCCAAGGTGGCCTTCCTCTTCACCGGCCAGGGCTCGCAGTACGCCGGGCTGGGCAAGGACCTGTACGCGCACCACGCGGTCTTCCGGTCGAGCATCGACGAATTTGAGCAGATGGCCAAGGTGCACGGGTTCCCGTCCTTTTTGCCGCTGATCGACGGCAGCGAGCCGGACGTGCAGACACTCAGTCCGGTGGTGGTGCAGCTGGGCCTGGCCTGCTTTGAGATGGCGGTGGCACGGCTCTGGATCTCATGGGGCGTGCGTCCGGCGGCGGTGCTGGGCCACAGCCTGGGCGAGTACGCGGCGCTGCACATTGCCGGCGTGCTCTCGGCCAGCGACGCCATCTACCTCGTGGGTGTGCGGGCACAACTGCTGGTGCAGGCCTGCACGGCGGGCACGCACGCGATGCTAGCGGTGCAGGGCTCCGTGTCAGTGGTCAAGGACGCGCTCGGCGAGCTGGCAGAGACGGTCAACGTGGCATGCATCAACGGGCCACGCGAGACGGTGCTGAGCGGCACGGCAGCCGAGGTGGTCGAGCTGGCAAGAGTGCTGGGCGATCACGGATTCAAGTGCACACAGCTCCAGGTGCCGTTTGCCTTCCACTCGGCGCAGGTGGACGCGATCCTGGACGACTTTGCGCGTCTGGCTGGCGGCGTGTGCTTCCAGACGCCGACGGTGCCCATCATCTCGCCGCTGCTGGGGACGTTGATCACGACGAACAAGGTCGACGGGACTTACCTGCGCGACCACGCGCGCGAGGCGGTCAACTTCCTGGGCGGACTCGTGGCGGCACAGCAGGCCGGCACGATCGACGAGAAGACGGTCTGGCTCGAGGTTGGGCCGCACCCTGTCTGCGCCAACATGGTCAAGGCGGCCTTTGGGGCGACGACGATTGCGGTGCCGACCGTTCGACGGGCAGAGGCGGCCGACAAGACACTGAGCACGACGCTGAGCACGCTGCACGCGGCCGGACTCAACGTGGACTGGAACGAGCTGCACCGCGACTTTGCAGCGTCGACCCGGCTGCTGGATCTGCCGACATACGCATTCGACGAGAAGAACTACTGGCTGCAGTACTCGGGCGACTGGAGCCTAACAAAGAACCGCGGCGCGGCCGCGCTGCAAAAGGCGGTGGCAACGATCGAGCCAGCCAAGCCGAAGCTGTCGACGACGAGCGTGCAGACAGTGGTGCGCGAAGAGGTCGAGGGCGACCGGGTGAAGGTCGAGGCCGAGTCAGACCTGCTACGCGAAGACCTGCGACCGGCCCTGATGGGCCACCTGGTCAACGGGGCGCCGCTGTGTCCATCGACGCTGTACGCAGACATGGCGCTGACCGTGGGCGACTACGCGTATCGGCTGGCACGGCCAGACGTGGACGAGGCCACCATGGCCCAGGTCGGGATCAACGTGGCCCAGGTGGAGGTGACCAAGACGCTGATCCTGAACGAGTCGGGCAGCCGGCACATACTGTACATTGCGGCCAGCGGCAACATTGCGGACGGCTACATGGACCTGTCATTCAGCGCGGGCGAGGGGGCCCAACGGACGGTGCACGGGACCTGTCGAGTGCTATACGACGACAAGGCGCGGTGGAGCGACGAGTTTGAGCGAGTCAGCTACCTGATCCACGGACGGGTCGACGCGCTGCACGCAGGCGAGCGACAGGGGACGGCGTCCAAGGTCAGCCGCGGCATGGCCTACAAGCTCTTCACGGCGCTGGTGGACTACGCGCCCTACTACCGCGGCATGGATGAGGTGATCATCGACAGTGCGCAGTGCGAGGCCACGGCCAAGGTCCGGTTCCAGACGGCCGGCATGGCAGACAACTTCTTTTTCAACCCGTACTGGATCGACAGCATGTGCCACATCTCGGGCTTCATTGTCAATGCCACGGACGCGATCGACTCGCGCAACCAGGTCTTCATCTCGCACGGCTGGGGCTCGCTGCGCTTTATCGAGAAGCCGGACGCGAGCAAGACGTACCGCAGCTACATCCGCATGCAACCGGTCAAGGGCAGCACCATGTACGCCGGCGATGCCTACGTGTTTGACGGCGACCGCATCATTGGTGTGGCCGGCGACGTCAAGTTTGCTGCGGTGCCGCGAAAGGTGTTGAATTTGGTGTTGCCGCCTCGAGGATCGGCTGCTTCTGGCGCTGCTGCTGCAGTGTCTACAGGCAAGGCAGCGGCCAAGACGCCAGCCAAGACGCCAGCCAAGGACAAAAAAGTGGTGACACACGCCAACATTGGCAAGGTCAACCAGAAGCTCAAGTCGATCACGAGCAAGGTGATGGACATCCTGGCGACCGAAGTGGGCGTGTCGCACGACGAGCTGGACGACAACATTGCGTTTGCCGACCTGGGCGTCGACTCGCTGATGGCCCTGACGGTCAGCGGACGGATCCGCGAAGAGCTCGACCTGGACCTGCACTCCAACGCGTTTGTCGACCAGCCGACGATTGGAAGCTTCAAGGGCTACCTGGCGCAGTTTGAGACTGGGCGCCAGCGCAACCTGTCGACCGAGGACTCGGGCCTCTCGAGCGACGACTCGGAGGTGGACGAGCTCAAGTCGGACTCGGACGTGACCACGCCCATGGATGACAGCGAGAACGGCTCCGTCAAGGGCGCTGAGGTCGATAGCGTGTCCGGTCTGCAGCAGGCCGTGCGCGAGACCATCTCGGAGGAGATGGGCGTCGAGGTCGACGAGATCCTGGCAGCACCTGACCTGGCCAACCTGGGGATGGACTCGCTGATGAGCCTGCAGATCCTGGGGTCACTGCGTGAAAAGACGGGCCTGGACATTGCGTCGGACCTGTTTGTGTCGAACCCGTCGCTCAAGGACGTGGAACGGGCCCTTGGGATTGCGGACAAGCCGTCGACACAGGCGAACAAGGCGTCGTCCACAATGTCGTCCGATAAGACGGTGTCGTTTAGCCGGGACGTGATCCGGCTGGAGCCCGCAGACGCGTTCGAGAAGCTGCCGCCGCCGACATCCATTGTCGACCACGACCCACACCGCAAGGCGACGTCGGTGCTGTTGCAGGGGCGCCAGCGGACGGCAACACACAACCTGTTCATCGTGCCAGACGGCAGCGGCAGCGCGACGTCCTACACGGAGATTGACGAGATTGGGCGCGACTGGGCCGTCTGGGGCCTGTTCTCGCCGTACATGAAGACGCCAGAGGAGTACAAGTGCGGCGTGTACGGGATGGCGGCCAAGTTCATCGCCGAGATCCGACGACGCCAGCCAGCCGGACCCTACAGCCTGGCGGGCTGGTCGGCCGGCGGTGTGATCGCCTACGAGATCGCCCTGCAGCTGGTGCGGGCCGGCGACGTGGTGGCACACCTCATCTTTATCGACGCGCCCTGTCCCGTGACGATCGAACCACTGCCCAAGGGTCTGCACGCCTGGTTTGCCAGCATCGGTCTGTTGGGCGACGGCGATCCGGACAAGGTGCCGGCCTGGCTGTTGCCGCACTTTGCCGCCTCTGTCACGGCCCTGTCCAACTACACGGCCGAGCCCATGCCCCGGGACCGGTGTCCGCAGGTCCTGCTGATCTGGTGTGAAGACGGCGTGTGCCACCTGCCGACAGACCCGCGCCCTGAGCCGTATCCGGAGGGTCATGCGCTCTTTTTGCTCGACAACCGCTCCGACTTTGGCCCCAACCGGTGGGACGAGTTTGTGGACGTCGACAAGCTGACCATCCGGCACATGCCGGGGAACCACTTCTCGATGATGCACGGAGATCTGGTGAGTGGAGTGTGTGTGGCTTTCCCGTGTTCCAGTGACTAACAAGGCAGGCGAAACAACTCGGACAGTTTATGCGTGAAGGGCTGAAGGGATAGTTGTGCTGTTTGTTGTTGTTTGGTTTGTTTGTTTGTTTGTTTGTTATGTTATTTTTGTTTTTGTTGTTTTTGTTGTTTTGTTGTTTTTATTATTTTTGTTCTGTCTGTTTTCTCTGTTTTTCTGTTTGTTATTTCTGTGATTTCTGTTTGTTTTCTTGTTCTACGTCAGATTGGAAAAGACAGAAATTCAGTGTATTTTATGCCTTGATACGGCCACTGAGCCGCTATAGAATGCCACGAGTGTTTATATCTCTCTTACTCTGTAGCGATGACATTGTTTGAACGACCCACGGCTCTCCAGCCATCTATCCACCAACCCATCCGGGGGCTGATCACAGCCCCAATACGATGTGGTTGCACTGTAATACCTGTTCGTAGGACAACGCCTTTTCTCGATTTGTGGTTCGTTTTGACCGTGTTGGGAGAGTTGAACCACGTCCGATTTCAGTCCCAGTCTCTGCCATAGGTCCGTAGGGATAAGGGCCAACGTGACCGCTGGATACGCGTCTGATTTTCACGCTCTCCCTTTTTTCTCTGCTAATAAGTACGTTTGCCGTCTGCGAGTACAGAGTCAACAGTTGAAAAGGAGAGACATACATGACAGAAACACGGAAAAGCAATGGCGAAGACGAGCTCGACAGCTACATGCAATGGCCAACAAATCCGGACCGGAAATCGATCCCTGCCTCGTTGCATGGGCCACTGTGGGCCAACAGCATGACACGCCGGTGGGATAGCCATAGAGACCGTCCACAGGGGCGGTGTAGCTGTTGTACTACCCTCTCCACAAAAGACAGACCAACACGCCTTTTTCTGGCGGCGGCGGCGTGCGAGGCAGCCGTAGAGCCAGCTGCCCTGTCCGTTCAGCTCCACGGCCAGTCTCGTCAGGTGTAGGACCGGATCGCCGGCTTGCTTACGCTTTCTCTCGAAGCGGTGACGGACAGACTACGAAGGGGGGAGCATCCACGTGCAGACAGGCTCGTATTAGCGCCTGGGTCGGGATGCAGACAAGATGGGCACAAGAGCCCAACGATCGGAGGAAAGACGGGAAAGGAAAGACGGTCTTTGGGTGATGGATGGCAGGTGAGGAAAGGAGGGTGTTTTCAAAGAGGAAGAGAAGGGGGGAGGGAGAGAGGGGGAAGAGAGGAGGAAGGGGGAAAGACAGGTGGAAGAGAGGAGGATGAAGAGTGGCAAGGCAAAGAAACGAAAGAAACGAAAGAAACGAAAAAAGGAAAGAAGGAAAGAAAGGAAATAAAAAATGGAAAACAGACTGTCACCACCAACAGCCGGTTTGGGCTTGTTTGGGTCGACTGCGAGGAAGAGGCGATTCGGAAACCACAGACACTGTTTGCAGGGGCTCCACGCCCAGCTTGCTCTGCCATCCAGGCGGCTGCTTCAAGACCGGCCCATGTAATTCGCCTCGACGGCATCGTCTGCTGCATTGGATTTTCCTGTCTTGCCACGGGCTCGGATGTGACCAGGACTTGGTGGGCAGCCATGCTTCCTTGAACGATGGCCGAGAGGCAAGCCCCTTGCCATGGGCGCAGCTTGCTGCGTTGGCGTACAATGTCTGCGTTCGTATACGAGTTCCTGCACGTTTGTGTACCAGTGACGGACACGTTCCGACGGCCTGTTCCACGGAAAGAACCTGGCCAGCCACGGCCGTATGTATCCAGAGCGAGGCTGGACTTTTCTGCGCAGAGACAGGCTGGCGAGCTGTCACTTCTGGCTTGCTTTGCTCTGTCTTGTCTCAGCTGGCAGATGCGATACATCCTATGAAGCTGCCTCGTTTGGGAACCGGCTGCATCGAAGAGGCGAGTCCAAGACTTCTTGGACTATCGGTAGAGGAGGTTGTGGTCCATTTCGATGCTGTCTTCCTCTTTCTTGTCTTGTCTTTTCTTTCCTGTCTTTTTTTATTTCTCTTCCTCTCTTCCTCTCCTTCCTTTTCCCTGTCTTTCGTTTTCCTTCTCTTTCCTTTTTCTCTCTTCCACACTTCCTCTCCTCTCTTCCTCCCCTCTCCTCTCCTCCTCTTTCCTTCTTCCCCATCCTGCAGTCTCGACCATACGTGCCATTGTCTCGTTTGACGAGACGCAGGTGGCCAATCTCCATTACCAGTTCAAGCACCCGTAAGGCTCTTTTGCCGCTGATGAAACCTATCCTTGTGACGACGTAGATCATCGCCTACCTGTCCAAAGCAGACAGTGTCAAGCGTGAGCTCTCTGGGGAATGCCCGGCACTCGGCCCACCCATACCTGCCACCCACCCCTCGAGGCGGTGGATGATGCCGTTCTTCTGGATGCAATGGGCCCAAGCGGCATGTAACAGACAACCCCTGCTGCCGTGCATCTTCGTCCAGGGCCAGCCAGGGCCGCCCGTGGCGTTGGGATACCCCCCATCGTCCCACGCCGATGTCGCCAGCGGCTTCCTGTTCCCTCTTGTCGTATGCAGCCATACCCGAAGGCGTTCTTCTTGCACGAAGCGGCCTTTTCGACCAGCTGACTGGTCATGTGAGAAGCTACGCGCTTTCCCTGTGTTCGTTTGTTCGTGCTGCGCACCTGCCCGGACCAGCAGGTGGTCGTCTCTGGTCGGTCGTACCTGCCATGCAAGACCGTCGACCCTTTTCTTCACGTGCAAGAAATACTGGAGGGAGAGGCAAAGTGCAGGAGCCAGATCCTCTTGTCGCAGCCATCTCCCGATTTCTTCTTTTCCTTCTTCCTGGCTGCCCTGCTCACCGCGTTTTTCTCCTGCGCCTTCTCGACGTGAGAGGGGGGGGCTTTTTTTGTTGATCTGTCTCTGTGTTAAACTCATGCAGCCACAACTGGCTTCTTCCACTTTTCTGCTTTCTTTTTCTGTCGTCGATCGCCTTGTCACACCTGATCAGGGGTTCACTTCCGGCTCTTCTTCTCGTCCCTCGATTAGCCGTTCAGTTCTGACAGAACTCGCCACGCATAGGACCTAGGCAAGCGGTGACTAGTATGCAATACGAGGTGAGACACTTGTTGTGCTGGCAATCTCCTGCTGTTTCTGGTGCACGAAGCAGGGGGGCTTTCACAACAAGTATTGCCACTTTGGAGAAAAGCCAAGTGTGTTTTTCGTTGCCAGCCCCCTCCACACCAATTCTGCATCAAGACCCTGGCAATTTACAACTACAGACCTGGAGAACAGGCCCATGACGAAGACGTCTCCAAGTTCAGCCCGCCCAGGCCTGGCTGGGCCCTAGCAACAAGGGGTCATCGGGAGTGATCAGCACGATCTACCCTTGGGCGGCGGAAACACAGTCTCGGTATCTTTCAGTGGGATCGTCCTGGATGGCGCCCATCCTGCTCTGATTCGTCCTGGAAAATGTCCATGCCCAGACCGCCAGGCCTGACAGCTGGTCTTGCTTCTGGGGAAGCCGGAAAAACGCAACACAGCTGCAGTCTGGGTTCGATATGGCCCTGTTCTTCTCCTGCACGACACTTTAGGAGCTTGCTGAAATGTCTGTAGCAAGTCTGCAGCTGCTAGCTCGTATCTGCACAGGGTGCTTGCAGCAGCCGCCATCTCGGCCATTTCGCTCGACCTCTCGACCTCTCGACTTCCCAACTTCCCAACTTGACCCCCACCCCGCTTCGCTATCTCGCTCGCTCTGAGAGCTGGACTGGACAGGAAGCAGGGAGGGCGCTCTGCATGAGCACCTCCAGCACCTTCTGTAGCGTTGCCAGGTGGCACAGGCAGAGTGGAGTGGAGGAGCGGGAGCGAGGCATACATAGTATTGGAGGCTGTGGTTGGGTAGGGCCCCCGCTCCCCCTCCGTCAAAATGTTGAGCGGAGGGTGGGAGAATGTGCTGCTGACGGGATGTGCTTGCTTCTGCCGCCAAGCTGATATAAGGTCCGCTTTAGGCAAAAGAGATGGAGCTCAACGGCAGAGATTGCCCGGCCACCAGCTGGAACGCCAGCGAAATGCTTCCCTGTGCACACCGATAACAGCCCTCTGCAGATGGCGACACTGCATCTGATTCGCCACTAGGGCAGCCGACAACTTTCCGAGGACGCAGAGAACAGAAAGGGCCGGGCTTGCAGCTGTTGCAGATGATACCGTGCCCTTCGGTTCCGTCATTACGACGAGGCAGCCGCGACGCGATCGCGCCGCGCCTTGGCTGTTGTCACCCAGCTGGGGCCATGCCAGAAGCCCGAGAAAGTCGGATCACTGTCAGCACATGACATGCCGGAGGCAAGGAGGAATCCCTCGAGCCGGCAGGCAGGAACAGCTGGGCAGCCGAACAGCAGAACGGCAGAACGGCAGCAGGCAGGAGAAGAGGAGCAAAACAGGGGCAATTGCCATTGTCTCAAACCACAGGACCAAGACGAGAAAGATGAAAACGGACAAGTGGCACAAGAGACGCATTAGCACTTTTGCTCTTTTCTCTTTCGGCCAGCCAGCTTGAGAAGGAAGGCCTCCATCGATCTGCACAGGTGCCCTTTCGAGTATGTCCCCCCGCCCGTGCATGCGAAGGGCACTCTACCACCCACATTTATGGCGTCTGCGTACGTGGAGTGGGTCTGGTTCGGAAGACCCTTGTTCCCGGATGCCGTGGAGAATGAGTAAGAAACCGGGGGGCAGAGAAGATGGGACAGGGAACTAGGATGTTGACGGCTAGGAGGGGGGGCTGAGACCCGCCGTTTTTTCGTTTCGGTTCCCTGGCTTGCATGTCTGCATCTATGTTCTCTCTGCTGTCTTCTCGTTGTCTTCGACACACCCCTACCAGCCTCCACTAGAACCGACTGCTGGCTGTTCGGATTGGATGTGGCCTGTGTTCTAGCGGCGTTCATGTGCACGAGGCTTGATGCAGTCCGACTTGGGCTTCCACACTCTCTGCTTGAGACGACACAGAATGAGCAGGGAAAAAGAAAAAGAAAAAAGAAAAAGAAAAAAAAAGGAAAGAAAAGAAAAGAAAAGAAAAGAAAACAGGTTGCGCAGCATTCGCAAGCCGCAAGCTTTGTGCTGTCACTCTCACCCGCCTCTCTCCTCTGCTCTGCGAGCACACCAACCAGCACACACCACCCAGCACAGCTTCATGCCTCAACGGGCTGTCTCAGAAATACACATGCACTCTCTTACACACACTTACACACGCTCGTCCATTCGCACCCCCCTCCCCAATCTCCCTGTTCTACCTTTTCGTGGGCCACAACCAGCCTCCAACAAATGTCGAGTCTGAATCAGGTTTTAGCGTGGTGCCATCTCCGTTCTTTTTAGCCGGCTTCTCCCTGTGCCTTACTCTTCTTTCTGAGCTCCTAAGCCTTATTGTTCCTATTTCTTAGCCTCCTCCCCTCACCTCGTTCCATATAAGCAGGCTCCCGTATCGTCTCGACTCTCACTCTTCCTTCCTCTGCCTCTTGACGTCCATCTCCTACCCCTCCCTCTTTGACCCCCCGCTCTCGCTTCTCAGGTGCTGTGCTCTTCGGAAGCTCGCAGCATACTGCACAGCTCGTTTTGATATAGCTTGTTATTGCTGTCTGGCTTGCAGCCCGGACGCTGCTCTTCTTATCACCCTACCCTGGTCGTCTCTCCCGTCTCCTTGGCCCAACCCACCCCCGTCAGCTTCCGTCTATCTTTGAGACTCTCGTTACCAGTTTGCTTCCCGGTCTGGAATGCGGATTGAAAGCTCGGCCCATATTTACCGCCCGTCCTTGCTCTGTGGTCTGATGAGACCGCTTGTTCCCGCTGCTCGTCCCGCTCACCTCCGCAGATGAGCTGTCACTCAGACTGAACCCTTTCTCGTCATCTCTCTCAAGTCGCAGAAAATACCTGCTCCTTCCCTCTCATCATTGGCAAGAATCGTTGTTTTCGTCTTTTGGAAATGGCAACTGCATCGAAGCCTCGCCAGCCGCGATTACGTGCATCCTGTGACGGCTGCTTTCTGGCCAAAGTCAAATGCTCCAAGGCCCGGCCGATCTGCACCCGCTGCCTGGCTTGTGGTATTGAATGCAGATACTCACCGTCCAGCCGGGCTGGGAAGCCAAAGTCTGACCACAACAGCAACAGCAGTACCAACAACAGCAATCCAGCCCATCACCAGCACGGCTCGCCCGTTTCCAATATGGCTGCCAGTACAGCGGCTGCCGTTGCTGTCGGACTGTCGCCCATCTCCGATGAGAAGGGCTTCCTCTATGGCCCGACAGCTGTGCCGGTAGTTGGGGCCCAGGGCAGCTACGGACTCGAAACCGGCTGGCAGACGCCCTGCAGCATGGACAGCAACGGCGGCCTGACTCGCAACCACTCCATCTCGTCCGAGCTCGGTATTATGGGCATCGACGACCAGACACAACACAGCCATATTTCCGGACTTGCCGGGCCTGGTGGCGATCTCTACGCAAGTAATCTTCCGTGGACGTCGCCCGCCGATCTGTCCGCTTCTCAGTTTTCGGAAGCAAGTCTGGGGATGCATCTGGGTGCCCACAGCCGGTCCCAGTCTTTCGACTTCTCCATGCCGGCAACTCCAGGAACTGGCGTGGGCTGGATCGACTCTCCCATTATGGACATGTACGGCTACGGTCAGAATCCCATGCACACGCCGGCTAGCATGGATTCGTCGAACAATTACTTCCCCAGTCCAGCTACAACCCCCAGCCTGCGGCAAAGCCCGCCTGCTGGCCACGAGTCTGTGCCGATGATGGCTAGCCACGGCAGCAGTGGAGGTGTGCGTCACCGTCACCGCAGCAGAAGTGACTGCTCCTGCTTTTCTACCTGCCTGAACTCGCTGCAGGCCCTGCACAACGCCTCCAGCCCGACGGCACCGGCTTTTGACGTTGTTCTGAAGCTGAACAGCAAGGCTGTCGAGGGCTGTTCTGCCATGCTTGGGTGTCCACGTTGCATGAATCGGTCAGGGACGCATACTGCTGCCATGCTGCTGGCCACGGTTATCGGAAAGATCACGTCCTTTTACAAGTACGCTTCACAAGCATACTTCAACCACAGTTCTGACGGCATGGGATCAGCCATGTATGGCATGGGTGGAGGACCCGGCGAGGCCGACTGCAGCAGCGGCTATTCGAGTTCTTCGTCACCACCGTCAGCGACAACAGCGACAACAGCCGCGTCAACGGTTGCAATGGCTACGGGTCTCGGCGTCAGCCTGGGTGCATATCAGCTACAGGGTGAGGATGGTCGCTGGCTACAACTGCAGATTCTGAATCGGGAGCTCCACAAGTTGGAGGATGTCTACACGCGTTTTCGACAGGTATGCGGCGACCTGTCGGAAGACGTGGAGATGTCTAAGGCCATGATCGGTTACTTGGGCCAGACACTTGGTTCGACACTGGACTTGGTCAACCACCGGAAGGGAGACCTCCGTTATGCATGACCGGGACGAAACTATGAGTTGGCACATCCTCTTTCGCTGCTCTGCCTACCCGATGTTTCATGTCTCATGGGTGATCTCTTGTCCTCTCGGAGCTATTGCTTACGTTTTTGCCCTTTGCCCTTTTCCCTCTTGCCCTTTCCATTGTTCACTTTTCGAGTTCATTTCTCATGTTCCGTTATCTGTGTCAAAATCTCTCTCCCTCTCTCTCTTTTCGCATAGGAACAAGGCGCTGGCGTTTTGTGCATAGCCTCTTTTTTGCGCTCGGTGCCCAGCAACACTGTCTCTATGGATTCATTCGATTTGCTTTTTGGGGTGTTTTTATACGTATTCCCGCTTGGAAAAGTCCAAGCCCCTGGACAATGGGGGATACAGGATATGGTGGTAAATTTCCATTGGATATGGGCGTGATGGACGGGATGTTCTCGCTAACGAGATAACTGCTTACGAATTATGCCAAAATATGCGACGGACCTGCTGATTTTATCTTGTTCGTATCATTCTTAGTTAGATTGACGCAATTCCGTGTACCTTTTCGTCTCTCATTTGTCCCTGATGCCAGCTGAGGTCACGAAGCCCCACCCAACAGGCCACACGGAAGAGAAGGCACGAGTAATACGGCTTAAACGGTATTCTCGTTGGAGCAAAACCGGTTGTTGATCTTCAACGGGTCCGCCAGATTTGGCGACACACACCCTCCATCTTGTGGAGAAATAACGGTGGAGATGTCCGGTTGGGGTGGGCATGAGACGACTTCCATGCCAAAAGGAACAGGAGCAAATAGGAGGGCTGATGGTGTGCTGGAACCGAGCTGTGCGAGTCGTAGCACACGCGGGACGAAACTCAGCGGAGCCGGAGGTTTGAGCCAATTCGAGCTTCAGGTGCGTACGACGACAGAGAACGAGTACTCGTACACGAGCTTGCCTCTGTAGTCGTATACATCGTTCATGCGTCTTGGCGGGACCCGACCCCGCCGGCTTACAGCTGCAACTCGCAGCGGCCCAGAGTCTGGATATGGATGGGCAGCAGCCGCGTTGTGTGTCATTTTGGGCAGGGTCTCGGCCAGCTGAAGATCGGGCTATTGGACGGGGGATGGAGTGGGGAAAGAAGAGCAGATACGGAGTCGAGAGCACCGGTCAACGTGGGCGCAAAGGCAAGCGAGATAGCGGCCCCGTTTCGGACCACAAGCCCAATATGCACATCTCCGAGCCAAGCCAGCTGCAAAGGGATTCCGCGGCCGGGGCATCTTGGTGTGTTGATGTCCTTCTGGCCTATCGCACGGGGCATGTTCAGGACCGGTTGCCGCTGATAAGAAGGAGTAGAAGGAACGAGGAGATGGGGGGGGGGGGCACAAGGGCTTCCTGCTGCCTGCCTCGTATTGCCTCCCAACACGGCTAGTCCTGGAGGGCGAAAGATGCCTGTGCCTTTGGCTGTGACTGCGGTCAGCATCATGATATCCCAGGTTATGTCTGGCAGGCGGACAGGCAAGACGGCTGGTCCTTGGCAGAGCCAGAGATGGTGGGCTTTGGTAGCAGACCGGCAGACCAGAGGACAGAAGACCAGGAGACCAATGCAGGAAGAACTGGTCCCTGATTTGCTTCTTCCCCGCTTGCTTGCTTTTTCTTCGATTGCATTGCTTCTTTGGAAACGGTTTAGTGGGGGCGGCGATGTGGGAGCAGCGGACTTCGCAATCAGCTTCTGTTTGAACTTGCTCTTCCGAATTTGCCTCCTCTCCAGGCTGAGGGTGGGCCCAGCTGCTATAGGTGCAATCGTCTGGACCACAGCCAATCAAATACAGGGTTCCGTGGTCTAGTTGGTTACGACGTCTGCTTCACAAGCGATCTTGAGATCGCAGAAGGTCCTGGGTTCGAGCCCCAGCGGAGCCATTCATTTTTGTGGTTTTCGCCACCATTTTTCGTTTCGTAAGAGGCAGCAAAGCGGCCTGCAGTCCGAGTCCGGGCGGCCAAGCATGATCTCGTTCGGGTCGCCACATGTTTTTTTTATTCATGTCGATGGCGTTTTCGTCGAATGCCGTGTTCTCGTCTGGCGTCTGCCGAGACACCCCGAGGCAGCAAGCAGACGGCATCACGGTTGGCCCAAGCTTCACACCACCTCCGCAGCCAGATGACTGAAACATCGCCAGTCCCACTGCGGCATGCAGAGGCAGGTCTTCCCTAGCGCCCGCTTCACACCCCTTGTGGAAGACGGAAGGCCTGCTGATGCCCAGCCACGAGTTGGCCTAGAGACTGCTGCCATCGTCACCGGTCCATCAGCTGCTCAGCTGCTTAGCTGGCTTGCTCTGTTTCGGCCTGTCACAGGCCGTAGGACGGATCACGAGAAGGGAAGAGCATGGCAGCACTTCAGACACGCTGTAGGCCTCTCCCCTGTTCTGTGTCACCCCCACACGACTACGCCTCCGTCCCACATCGTGCAACGTGACCAGTCTTCAAATCCTCCGCGGACAGCATGGCTCTCGCGTCGACTCTCGGCCTCACTCCCTTTTGTGTTCCCTTGATTATCTGGAGGACCGGCCTTTCTGTTTTATCAGAATGTATGCGGGAAGATCATCATGGGTGTCACGGCACGAGAAGAGCCTGCTGCATACTAGGTCGCATCGATTCGTCACGCGTCCTCGTTCTCGTTGGACGGAAGCTGTGCTACGAAGAGCAATCGTTCCTTGCTTCGGTCATGTGGCCTCGTTCTCCCAAAGCAGAAGGTACGCCATTCCGTACGCTTAGTCATGTCACAGAATCGAGCAGTATTGGGAGGATGATTCTATTCCCATTCTGGCCTACATTGTCCGTTTTTCCCGCATCTTGGAGCTTCCCTTTGCCCACACGTGTGCGCGCTCTGCCTAGACGGCGGAGCCGCCGGACAGCTTGATGACCTGGCCTGGAAGCGGGATCGTTAGCAAGGAGCAAGGGCGCGAGGGGAAACCGAGGGAGAAGCGAACCGTTGATCCACTCGCCCTCCTCGCTGACGAGCAGGGAGACGGCGCGGCCAATGTCACTGGGGAGGCCGATGCGATGGAGGGGGCAGGCCTTGGCGATGCCGGCCTGGATGGTGTCCTGGGACATGCCCTGGTAGCCGCCGGGGACGTAGTGCCAGGCGTTCTCGTCAAACATGTCCGTCTTGATGCCGCCAGGCGCGATGCAGTTGACGGTGACCTTTTTCTCGCCGCAGTCGACGGCAAAGGCGCGGGTGAAGCCCTCGACGGCGGCCTTGGAGCCGGCATAGAGCGCGTGGTTGGGGATGCCGGTCAGGCTGGCGGCCACGGACGAAGTCAGGATGATGCGGCCGCCCGGACGGACGTGTTTGAGGCCCTGCTGGGCGACAAAGAACTGGCCGCGGCAGTTGAGATCAAAGACACGGTCAAAGAGCGCCTGCGTGACGTCCAGCTCGGGCGACCAGACCTCCATACCGGCATTGGACACGACCACGTCGAGCCCGCCAAAGTACGCCACCGCCCGGTCAAACAGGCTGGCCACCTCGGCCGGGCTGCTGATGTCGGCCTGCAGCGCCACCGCCTTGGATCCGAGGGCTGCCAGCTCTGCCACTACTGCCTCGGCCGACGCGCTGCTGCGCCCGTAGTTGACCACCACGTTGGCCCCGCGTCGGCCCAGCTCCAGCGCGATGCCCCGGCCGATGCCCCGGCCAGATCCCGTGATCAGAGCCACCTTGCCGCTCAGTGGCCGTGCCGGATCACGTGGCGAGACGGCGGCCGTGTCGATGCTCGTGACCGGTGCATCGGCCAGAGGAGCGACGTCGTGAGTGGCGGCCGGAGACATGGTGGGTGAATGGCTGAAGTATGATGCGAAGAGGAAGAGGTAGAGGTAAGAAACAGGGGAATGCTATGCTGCTGTTGCTGTTGCTGTTTCTGTTGCTGTTCTCCTCTTGCTTTCTCTTGCTTCTTCTGTTCGTGCCTACCTCCAATCCGCTACTTATACAGATGGTCCATCCTGCTTCATCGCAGGAGATCCGTCAAACAGCGCGGCTCTGCGTTGGGGAAACCAGCGGAGAGCAGCCCGGCCCCCCAGCCCGTCCGTCTGCCAGCAGGTCGCGCGCCGAGCAAAGAGCCGAAGCAGCGTCTCTGGACGGCCGTAAGAACTGACGGCTGTAAACTCCGGACAGCACGGCTGGCCTCTTCGAGAGCAACGTACCTCACACGACGGCAGTCCGACAACAGTCTTCTTCGTCGTAGCAGCACCTCAGCCCAGCCTTCCACCACACGTCTCTACCCGTGAGCCACCGCACGCTGTTGGAGGAGCCCGATGGCCACCCAGGCGGATCCTCGTGTGCCTCTTGGCCTCGACCCCAACGGAGGTCCGACGAAGCGGCGTCGCCCAAACGGGCACGCCTCTCTTCCGCTGGCCCGCGCCTGCTTACTGGCCCTCCTCGCACGTCCTCGCACGTCTCCCTCTCCTCCGGCCGCTGTCGACACCATGCAAAGCTAGCTTGTTAGTGCGCCTTACCGCCGCACCGCGTGCGCACTATCTAAGTTCTAGGCGGTACCAAAGAGGCAGTTTCACAAACGATGCCGGTGTCCAGCGTCATCACTCGTCCATCGTAACGGATGCAGCAGCCTTTCCTGACTACACCCACTCCCATCCCAGACTGCTTCTATAACCACATTGTCCGTCAGATGAACAAGAAAAGACTGCTTGAAGTTCTTCCAACCCTGTTTCCCTGCCCTTGCAGCAGGAATGTACTCTCAACGATGGCACCGGATAGTTTAGACGACAGAAACAGAAACGTAAGCATTAGCCCACGAAGGGCGGGAATTATCTCAAGCACGCAAACCCAGTGACAACGCCTATCGGAAAGCAAAATGATCCTGCTAGAACCTCCCATCCCGGAACCGGTCCGTTGGCACTCTGCCTCGGTTCCTGAGCCCTGTAGCTTGCGAGAAAAAGAAAACGTTGAAGAGATAAAAAGACATGTCCACGAGACTACATGCCCGTCTCGCCGGCCCAGTTCGTTGCCAGAGTCATCAGCTTGCGACGGATGCCGTCTCCAATCCGCGTGCTCCTGGCCTCGTTGATCCGCGTCACGCCGTATGTGAGAATCTCCGTTGGCTTGTCCAGGGTAAAGTGCGATCCGTCAAATCGAGTGAGAACCGCAGTCCCGTCGCCCTGCCAGAGATACGTGATCACTGCCTGGTCCTCCGGAGTCACCTGGTCAATGGCCACAAGCGAGGCACACGTGCTGTGCACGCTGCTGCTGCGGCTGCTGCTGCTGCTTCGACCCAGGCCTGGAGACGAGCCTGCTTGCACGGGCGAAGAGGCTGAGGCCACCGATCCGGGGCCGCTGCCAGCACCAGCATTCGCGCCCGATCCTGTGCCAACACCGGCCGATGTCACAGCAGAGACGGCAGGCGTGGCCGCCGCCACAGACGGCAGAGACATGCCCGCACCGGCCTCACGCTGCTGCTTAAAGTTGGGGTCCAGCCGACAGACGCTGTCGGCCCAGAGGATGAGAACGGCCCGGTAGAGAGCAGTGCTCCACCAGCTGGGACGGCAGTCGGGGTTCATCTGACGCAGCAGCCGCAGGACCTGGCCACAATGGAAGACGGCCTCCTCGCGCTGCAAGATGCACAGCTTGTGACGGAGGGCCAGGTCCCAGCAAGGCGTGTTGCCCAGGCCGTCGCGCCGGGCCAGACGCTCGACCTCGGGGAAGTTGGACACGGCGTTGAGCGAGATGAGATGGTAGAGCACCAGGTTGCAGCGCGTGACCCCACAGCCGGGGTTGGCCTTGTAGTACGCCATCGACAGCTCGTACCACTGCTGCAGCTGCGCCTGCACCTCCTCCAACCGCTGCAGCGTCGACGCCTTGGTGACCGTCCGGTTGCTCGTCCGTCGCGCCGGCGTCACGTCCGACAGACACGACAGCATCGTGCGCAGGTGGCAGAGCAACGTTTGCAGTGGGTGCAGCAGCAGACGCAGCAGCTGCGGAGTCAGGCTGCTCTTGCGCCGCGCCAAGTTGTCGTGCAAAAAGTCCTGGAAGATGTCGCACAATGACGGCGTCAGTGCCGGCGACACTAGCATCGGCGATCCACCACGGCCGTGGACATGTGTCCGCACGGCTGTGCAGCCGTAGATACTCTGGGCCGTCACCAGCCAGCGATCGGCCGTCGGCGCCAACCAGAGAAGATCGGGGCTCGGCAGCGGACACTGTAGGTCGCTGATCGACAGCACCGGCGCCGTGTCGTGGAAGAGGCTCAGCTCCTGGTCCACCATCACCCAGTTGTACACCAGCCTGCAGAACCGGTTAGCAGGACGTCTGGAACCCACATACGGACGACTTGCCTGTTCTGGGCCTCACGGTGCAGCCATGAGCGCCACTGCAGCTCCGTGTTGGTCTGACTGCCAAAGTTGGGCACCATCGACGGCTGTGGCTCCAGCATGCCGGCGTGTTTCAACATCTGCACGTGCGAAGATCGCGTCAGCACTCCGCTCTCGTCCTTTCCTTCCACGCTGCACTGACCGAGAGATACATGCTGCGCTGGCCCATGGCAATGTCCATGTGCCACTTGTCCCCGCCCCAGGCACCGAGCAGGGTGAAGAGCAGGGCGCAGCGGAGAGCCAGCGGATCGGCCGACAGCTCCACATTCTTCTCGATAATGTCGAAGAGCGAGATCCGGCAGGTCTCTGAGAGCCCAGCCGACAGGTAGCGCGCCTCGGCCATTGGCACCGACGCTGCGCCCTGGGCAATCATCAGCAGCACCAGCAGCGTCGACGCCTGGTTGTTGTCCAGCATCTCGTTGGGATCGACGATTCCGCCGACCACCAGCGGGTAGTAGATCGCCAGGCTGTGCACGTAGTTGCGCAGAAAGTACTCGAGGATGCGCGACGGCGGCAGCACCAAAAAGTTAAAGTCCACCGTCGGGCTCGAAGCCCCAGCTGAGCCACTCTTGGGGTACAGCCCTGACCGGTGGATGTCGAGCGCCTTGTGCAGGAAGCTCTGCGTGATGGCCAGCATCTTTTCGCGCGATCGTGACGTGAGCGGCACCACCTGCGCCGCATCGGCTGACTCTGACTGGTTGTCCAGGTAGTGCTCCAGCTGGCCCCAGGTGCCCTCTTGCTTGGACTTGTGCTCCAGACACTCCAGATGCACAATCGCCGTCCGTGGACACGATCCCGAGAAGATGGGCGGATTGCAGCGCGCCAGCGGCCACGCTGCCTCCGAGGCCACCACCACTTCAAACTCGGGAATCCCTCCGTCGGCTGCTGGCACCATGGCAGCCATGTCGACCACTGTGCTGGGCTTGAACACACTACCCCTGTTGTCGTGCACGTGTCCGCCGCTGCCACCGTCGCCGGCCGAGAAGATGCTGGTGCAGCGTGTGTGCACCGAGTTGCGCGACGACGATACCGTCATGGGCTCGGAGCTGGACGATATGTCGCTGAGCTCTGTGGCGGCTGTGAACGGTGGCACGAGAGCAGAAGGCGCCAACTCGCCAGGCCGCCCGAGCTGCATTGGGTGAGAGTACATGTCCAAGTCCATGTGGTAGTCGGTCCAGATCAGGTCCTGAAAGCTCGTCTCCGGTCCGATGAACTCGCCTGTCGTGGCGCCGAAGCCCATGAACTCGTCCAGCGTCTCGATGCGCCCGTGTGGCGAGGAAAAGTCCTCCGGGCTAACTTGGCCGTGAGTGTGTGATGGCGATTTCTTCTGTGGCGGGTATGCGTGATTATGCAGCTGCTGCTGCTGCAGCGGAGACGGCTGGAGCCCGCTGCCGTCGGGGAGGCACATGTCGACACCAGTGGCGCCCCCGACCATCATGTGGTCCAGGCCGAGTGGTGACCGCATGGGCGAGTCTGCCTTTGGAACGGCCACGTGCGGATCCAGTTCGATAAAGGCCGGCGTCAACGGTGGTCCTTGCTGGGGTGGTGAAGGCACCATCTGGGCAGTGAAGGCCGCTGCTGCTGCCGCGTTGGCCTGGGCTGCACGCACCGCCGCCTTGGACGATCTCCGCGCGAACCGAGCAGCACAGGGGAGATTCTTTTCGGCACACCGAGAACAGGGCACTCGCTTGTCACATCCAGTCTTGGCATTCGCGCAGTTCTGGCAGGCAATGGGCGTGCGGCCAGCCACAGTAGGAACACCACCTGGCAGCGGCTCCATCGGATCCCGGGCTTCATGGTAGGTCGAGTGGTGTCTCTGTAGAAGATCTCTGGTACAATGTCAATGTCGTGCATTCTTCTGAGCACTCTTCCGCTCCCGACATACCTTCGGGCAAATGACAGCTGGCAGGCACTGCAGCGATGAGGCTTCACATTTGTGTCTGTCGAGGTGTTAGAAACGGACAGGACGACGGGAGCCTGAAGAGCGTACGGCTGGGTATGTGTCTCTCAAGATGCTCTTTGCGGGTGAACCCCTTCCCGCAATATGCGCAAAACACCATGTTGACTCGTTTCTCCAGTTTGACGGCTAGTGAGGGCTGCCTTGTAACAGGCAGACGAGAGAGCAGGGTTTCAACAAGGCTGTACTTTAACGTAAGTCCTCCCAGCTGTGGGAGAGACGATGGCACGAAGACCGTTTACGAACAACGTAGAGAAGACGTACAGTGAGTCAAGGAAGCTCGAAGTCTAGCCGGTGGTATGATGAGGGAAGAGAAGAGCGAGGAGGGGAGGATAAAAGAGGACGAGAATGGCAATAAGAAGGATGAGGATTATGCCAGAGAACAGGAACGAGAACAGAAACGTAGGTGTGTATATATTGGAAGGAGAGACCTAGGAAAGCCAGCACAGAATGCACAGGACTCTAGTGACATGCAGAGAGCTGGTAAGAGAAAGATGAGAAAGTGTGAGAGAGACAGAGATCGGCTTCTGCAGATGGTTTTCAGGTATTAGCGGCCGGTTGACATCTCATATACTCGGGAATTATTATTAAACAGAGGGGAAAAAGAAAGTCAGAGAGCGAGAGAGAGCGCGCGAGAGAGAGAAAAGAGACACGAAGATAACAAAAGACATACAAGTGGCAGCACATAAACAGATAATTCGCATATATTAGACACAAGCACATGCTGTATATGAGGTTCACCGTCAGGTCGAGGCGGTGCCATGGTCAGAGTGAGCTAAGCCCAGGGGGGCCAAGGGTAGAGGACGGCCGCGGAACATAGAACAGGGGGACAGGGGTACGGTCAACGTAGCGGCTGTGTCCAAGACATGAATCTTCCCGGCCAGGTTGTTGTTGTCAATGTTCAGCCGCCACTGGACTAGACTGGGCCGAGGGGCTTTTTTTCTTATTTTTCTTGAGATTTCGTATCATGGAGGCGGAGGGGGGTGGGGGAGGGGGGTGGGGGAGGGGGGGGTGCAAGAGGAGAAGGGGGGGAGGTTAGATCCTCGTGTAAGCCACTTTAGCTAGCCAAATCGTCGATGAGTCCAGAGTAAGTATCGAGTTCTGTCCAACTAGCATGTGTAAAAGTACTGTGAACTTGCAGTGTCGGTTCTGCTTCTTGTAAGTGTTTTGAGCATTGAGAGCATCATTGGTGCCATGAAACGATGGGCCAGACAGAATAGAAGAGCTGCGTGGACATGTATATACGGGCCGGCCGGTAGCGTCTGGCCAATACCGGGAGAAGATAGCTGGCTCCAGCCTGGGTGTCTCTTGCGGTGGCAAACCGAAAGGGAGGGGTAGGGGAAAAGAAAAAAAAGCATCGGTGGAAGGTCATTGGCAAATGGCAGGACAGTGACAACTAGCCAAACAAGGACACATCCAGCGAGGACAACAGACGGTAGCAACAGGCGAGACGAAGAGGATGGGAGTACCGTACAGGGGAGGCAGAGCTCGTATATCTCGAATACCGAGAGCGCACAGAGGGAATGGGAGAATGCAGGCCGACACAAAGCAGGAGGCTGCCATAAGCTCTTCTCGTCATGAACATTGTTTTGTCACCGACTCCACCCACACTCGAACGTTTTATACGTCTGTATACGAGAACCCGCATGCATGGAACGAGCACAAGGCCGTCTGGAGCCAGAACCAAGCGTTTCTTATGCCCATCTCAAGACGGCCAGACAATGACGGGGGGACGGGAGAGCCGGAATTAGACTGGAGACGGATAAAGTTGCACAGGCGCGACGACAAGACCACAGGGAAGTATCGACGAGAAGGCAACGAGTGGTCCTGGGAGAGAGGGGAGAGGGGGAGGAGAGGAAGCGGAGACAGCCCCGAGAGACAGCCAGAGGTGGGGATTTCTGCGAGAAACAGAGGCGTCTCGTTTCTGCTCGTTTCTGCACGCTGTCCAGCTCGTGTCGCAGCCGTTGTGGCTGTTGGCGGTAGCCGTCGCGTTCAGCGGTCGGGACGTATATCGCGAGAGAAGAGCTGCAGGCGTTCGAGGGTCCAGGACGCTTCCGGAAAGGGAGAGCGGATCCTAGAAGCGGACGCTGTCAAAATCGAAACAGCGTGGGAGGGAGGGGGCAGAGGGCCAAACAGCCGAGCAGACCAAGACATGGACAGGGAGACAGGGGGGATGGGACGCGTTGTACCTCGCAACTCGCCGAGTACTCACAGTCGTTTTTGACAAAGCCAAGCGACGAGAGACTATCGATCCACCGCTCCACGGAGATAAAACGAACAAACGAGAGGCAGTAGGGCAGTATCCGCGGGCGCTGATTGGCTGCGGGCTATTTGCCAAAAAGACATGGAACTAAGTTGACGCACGTTTCGGTATTCAAAGGAAGTCGCGACCCCCATCCCACCTCAGCCTGCCACCTGCTCCTGCTGCAACGATCGCCTTGCCGTTGATACGCGCGCACCCCCCTCCCTCGCTCCTTCCCCCCCACACACACTGGTAAGGCAAATAAGCTCTTTCTCCTGATTTCGCGGTACTTCCTTTCGCCCCAGGCTTGCCTCGTCCTGGATGTCCTTTCTGCTTGGCTGTGTGTAAGACGCGTACTACAGCCCATTGGCCGTTTTATGTGGCTTAGTGCATATGCATACTGAGGACGGAGCAGTGCGTACGAAAATGGCGCCTCGTATTAGGCATACGGCTCCAGGAGGGAGGGCTGGCTGTCGGAAAGCAGCCAGCTTCCGTTGTCTGACGTGGTGGTGTCTTGCGATTGCATGGCCCGTATGCAGATACCAGTACAACACATACTCGCATACTCGCCTACGAACGCCTGGTCGCCGACCTGTGAAGCCGTCCAGGCCGCAGAGAGCTAGGCAAACGAGGCAAACCAATACGAGAGAAGAAAAGAAAACAAAAGAAACAAAGAAGAAGGGCGAAGCTCCAGCCTGTCGCGGGTAAGTCGAGACGGATGGCCCATACGACGTATCCTACGAAGGAGGAACTGCTGGGCGCCTGCAAGAAAAAAAGAAACTTGACAAGCGACTTCACAGTATCGCAGGTCGAAAAGCCATCTCTACCCACAGTGGCTCTGTTCGGCCGTTGAGGCGCTTGTGCCCCATATTTAGAGTAACGGTCGATCTCACTGCTGTCCCTGCATGCGTTTTTTCTTTTTCTCTTCCCTCGGCGCCCCTGTCCCTTCTGCTCGTGCCCTGGCCGTTTCACTGCCCATCGTATCTTGCCATGTATTGGTACGCGTGCTTTCCCATGTTCTATTCTTGGACATGCTGTATTTGGATCGAGCTCCCCGTCTGCCAATGCCGGGGATCCTGGCCGTGAGGATCGGCCGATCCGCCGACTCGGGCGAAGATGAGCCAACGCTATGGCGTACTACGAGCACATATATGAGGAGCGGCAACAGCGGCGTACTCAGCAAGGAGCATCGTCGGGGGACAGCAGTAGCGCTGTCAACAATATACCTTGGAAAGAAGAAAGCAGAGAAGGAGAAAAAGGGCCGTGCAGTGAGACCTGCGTCTGGAATCTGCGTCTCCCCTGGTCTGCACTGTCCCAACGAGAAGCTGCGATGCCACCCTGCCCCCTTACCGCTTCCCCTGTGTGCCTCTTTCTATAGGGTATTGCGTCACTTTGGGTCGTCCCCATATACGAGCATACGACGGATAGCCTGCGATCGGGGGCGAGGGCGCTCTCCCAAGACCCCAAGCCGAATAGAACGCAAGTCTGGACGTGCTAGTCGAGGAGCTGGAAGAGATCATTGCGGGGAGAAACAGGGTTCTGCGCCGAGTAGGTGGAGCAAGATGCTGAGTGTAAGATATGTAAGATCGTATGTTGATATTTCTCCGGCCATGTAAGATACGGATGCAGGCTATTCAAGTTGTCCCGGCTGCTCTGTCTCTGCCAGTACCAGAGACGGAACTGATTCATACCGAGTACATGGCAGATGGGCCGGTTCTTCTTATTTCTGACAGCGGCCCCGGGGACGGTTTTTGCCCAGCAATTCCACTCCTTGGCTGTCCTGACGCAGACATGTCTGACCATCCGTCCCCATGCCGGAGAGGGATGCAGCGCATCCAGGAAAAGAAAGGAGGGGGGGCGTCTGGCCTTGACAGAGAGAGGGAACAATAGCCGCACAAAGTCCTCGACATGGTGTGCAAATTAGACAGGGACCACCTTTTAGATTTTCTTTTGCCTCATGGCGCGGTCGGTGCTATTCCTGTCGGCCACCCAGCCACCAACCGCGCTTACCTGTGAGATGCCTTGGGAGGAGGCAGAGGAACAGAGGAGCGAGGAGCAGGAGAGACAAGGTGGGCAAGGTGGGCACGGAAGCATGGCAGTGGGCCAATTACGAGGTTTACGGTGTCCCGTCCATTGTAAGCCGCAGATGTCATCTGGGGCCTGTCGACACAGCTGTCTCAGAAGCGGCCCTCACCATATGGAGGGGTCGACATGATGTGCAGATGGCAGTGGAGTGTAAGAAGTGTCTTTTTGCACGGAAGTTGGAGACGTAGAGTGTGCTAAAAAAGGCATGAACTAGCTAGAGGTCTCCCTACGCTCGCTAGGCCCAATGCGGCAGCGGTATTTGCTCTGACGGGTCCAAAACAATTTCAAAAATCCCCCCCCAAAACCCATGAAGCTACCAGTCAGGTGCAGTGATACAGCTCTGCGCATATTGCAGCGAGCGGTGTAGATTGGAAGTGTATAAGCTACTTGTACGTCGTAAGATTTCTGCCAGTGTACAAACCGCATAGCCGTCCTCAGAAGGCTAATCCTTTCGCTTTGGGGAGAGGAAAGGGCCTTTTGTTTCATTTCCCAGGCCGCCTCCAATTCGATCTGAAACCGAGCTGAGCAATGCTGTCAGCGAAGCACCGGTCTTGTCACAGTGTGCTGTGTGTGATGAGCAGACGCCTTTGCAGCCGTGTTCGTTGTCAGCGCGCGATAAGCAAGACAACAGGCAAAAGGGTAAGGGTGCACAGGCAGGATGAGTCGGCGACCTTTTTCGTCTTTTCCTGTCCTTTCGTCTCGCTCTCGCGCTCTCGATCCGATCCGTACGGTCTCGTATTGGTCTTCTCGTTCTCGGGGCCTTCAGGACTCGGGTTACTCGGCCGTGGAGACGTGACCAGCTGACTATATCGCTATAGTGTCTTGTTGGTCCTTTTTGGGCCCCTGGCAGGGCTCGTCTTCAGGGCTGAGCGGATGGCCGATGTGACCTTTGCAAGAGGCTCCAGCCTCATGCACCCGACGCGCTTTGCCTGGCAGCACGGCCAATCGGAGATTCGCCGCTCTTGCGTGTACGGAGTACTGTCAGAGAGTAGCAAGGCCAATCCTGTCTTTGGGGATCGACGCTGCCGTCAGCTACATGACTCTGTTGGCAGCTCAGCAAAGGAACGGATGCATGACCTGTATGTTCGAGAACGCCACCTACGATGGAACAGTACGTAGAGCTCGGCACCGAGAGCAGGTACCGCTGGCCGGCGATGAAGAACCAGACGTATGCACATGGAGCAGTAGCGGCACAAAGGACCGGGCAGCGGCCTAGCCAGCCAACTTCTTACGAGGACGAGGCGCGAAGAAAGGACACGAGCGGCCTCGTATTGCACAGCTCTGGCCGGTGGCCGGACGCAATATCCCGCATCATACCGTGATAACGAGTGGACGGATCGGCGAGACAGCAGCTTTCTTTGCCTGTCGATAAGTGCCCGTCTCGTATTTGCGCCCCGTCTGCTCCATAGCCTGCCTCCCTCTGCTTTCTTTTTGCCTCCGTCGTCCCTTTCCGTACCTCCCAGAGGCCGACCTTCCCACTGCCGTTTCTTCCTGTTTTGATACCCTTGCACGTGGTTGGAGACACAAGTGCTGCCTCGCGATATTTTATTGCCCGCGCAGTAAGACAGGCCAGAGACGGCGGGATGTGCTCCGTACAAAGGACTGCCGTGGCACAGAACACAGAGCACAGAGCACAGAGCACCAGAAGCCCAAGGCCTGCCATTGGCCTCCCAGCTCTTCCCAATACGATGTAGTACCCGAAGCCACCAAAGTCGTAATCCGTCGACGCATTGCCCTCCCTCTCCCTCTTCCTCCCGCATCTTCTGTTCTGTGCCTTCCAACACCGTCGATGGCGGCCACAGGCAACAGACGCCGACGGCTGACCTGTCGGGCTTGTCAGCCAGAGGAGCACACGCCCTCCCCTTTGTTCCTTGCTGCTGACGAGCATAGACCGGGTGCCTGTGCGTATGGCTGATCGGATGTCCCGGGTGTGGAAAGCCTGCACTTGCGAGCCTACGCATACGGTCGAACGGTGCCGTTCCTGACCGGCCGGCTGCCATACGCATGGAGCTCCATCGAGAGGACCGAAGCCGGCAGCAAGGCACATTAGGCCAGCGTGACACTATAGAGCCAGAACGGTCTCGTCCGCTCGAGCTGCTCGACACGGCGAATACGAGTGCTTCCTGGCCATGGTTCGGTCCCGAACGCTGGAAAGCGCCGACAGGAGGACACTGCAAGTGAATACGAGGGAACGGTGGTAGCAGCCAACAGTACCCCCCTTCATGCACGAGCCTGAGGTAAGATATGAGATGCATGGCCTTGGCCTTGGCTGCTATGTACACATGTACACAAGTACGGCCAGCGATAGAACCAGAAGAAAGAACCTGGAATACGGGACAGCGTCATTGTGGCAGGCCCTGTTTTAACCTTAATTGCTTGATTGGCTTTTGGACGACTAAAAATAGACGAGATACAGACACAGCAGACAACACACAAAAGACAAAAGACAATGGACAGAATAAGCAAAGCCAGCCTTTTCCTGTCCATTACCATGCTGAAGAATGGCTCTTGCTTCCTTCTGGACTCGGCACAGATAGCGGATGCTGCAAGGCCCCGACCGGTGCAGCAGCAGCAGCAATAGCAGCATCAGACGGCCATCCTCTGCCGAGGAGGGATCCTGGAAGGCTGCACAGCGACCTTGGCGCCCCCGGTTGGCGCCGGACACATGTAAGATTGGCTCACACCTTTTCCGAGACTCTAGGCAGCAGACGAGGCCCGACCGTGTGCATGGATTCTTTGTCGATACCGAGTTGTATTGACCGAGACGTGCATGGAAGCGGGCGCCACATTCCTGCAGCTTCTCGTCACTAGGTGCGATAGCGGGCATCGACTGCTGCTGTTGAAAACCGCCAGCCTGCCATTGGCCCATTGCTTTCCCCTCCTTCGGTGCCGCATGGGCACGTAGGCCGTCAGCTTTGCCTCGTAGGTCCCAACACGTTTCCCACTGCGGGCCAACGCCAGAAGGCAGCAGTCGGTGAGCGCCCGTTTCCGCCTCTGTGCCCAGTCGTGGCCCAGGCGATAACTACGGCCAGCGCTGTAGCACTCACTACTCTCTCGTACTCTCCCTCCGACCACGCCCTCTGCTACCCTGCCCTGGAAGCCGGAGCGGACAGCCCTGTGGACGTGGGAGAGAAACAGAATGTCCCCAACATGAGCTTCGTTGTCTCTGGCCTGAGACCGAGCAAATATATGCAGCCAGGATCGGTTTTCTCTTTGTACTCGGCCGGGGACGTTTCACCTACGTCGTATGCTCTGTTTTGGCCATGAACTTGTCCCAGTGGGAAGCCTCAGTGCGAAAAGTGACGAGTCTCGTTTCTCGAGACGGCCATAGCATGCGCCCGTTCGCTGCCTGTCTGTTGCTGTGCTGCTCGACGAGGGATCCGTGGCCGTTGGTGAATGACCACGTCCGCTTTGGTCCCCTCCCTTGTCTTTGTTGTCTACCCGGTTATCCTCTTGCGCCGAGATATTGGCTGCTTTAATGATCCCAGTCAGGCGTTGGACCCGTCGGATCCCCAAACTGGCCCATGCAAGTCTCGAATTTTATCACTGCCATTGCTGCCACCAGGAGCACATATCGCTCGTCCTCGGAACAGAAGTGTGGAGGAAGCTCGGAGGCTTAATTTCGTGCTTGACGACCACCATCGATGCTCAACCTTGCCTGCATTCTAGCTGCGGCACAACCGCACGGAGACAGTCCCTCGGTATCGTCGACCTTGCTCTTCTGTACATGTCTAGCCGCGCGTCTCGGGTGCATTAGGTTGAGACTTGGCCTCTTCCAGCATTCCACATGGCTCTGTATGGCACATGCATTGGATGTGCATATACGGAATGTCAGAATGTCATTCTTGTACACAACTGACCAGCATGTTTCTACAAGTTTGCCAAGAAAGAGCCGTTTTATGGATCTGTCCGGGGTCGGCGATGAACTAGTTGGAGAAGTCCAGCGAGATGTCCATCTTTTCCACTAGTCTTGGCCGTCCTACGTGATGCTTTGGTTTGATATCAAGTAGGTCATTTTGCTTACAAGAGATCAGCATATTCCTTCTACTGCAGGATGACATACCAGAGTACGATGAGAAGCGAGCTTCGTGAAACGATTGAAGGGATTGCGTGATAAGAAAATGGCCGCTGACACAAAATCCGTGGTTATGGGAATACTTTGTCTTGTAGGATGGCGCACGGCTACAATGAAGAACAGCTACAAGGCGCTCTGTACAAAGAATTTATTCAATCTTCCAACAGGCTGGCGTCAACGAGACACAAACGAATCATCGTGCTACTTTGCAACATTATTTCGAGTCTATGGGTAGGTTTAGGGTATGTCGTTTGACAAAACTAAGGGTATAAACCGTAGTAGACTCTTTCTCGTTCATTAACCAACCCCGAATAAGATATATTGCTTACACGAGTATCTTAAAGGCTATTACGGGTTTCATCTCGTGACTAGAACATAATATTGAACACGCTTACTGTGATGTGAGACGAAACTCGGGCCAAAAAGAAATATAATAACCGGACGACGATTTTTTCAGCAAGGATGATTAGGCATCACCGAAACTTCAATCAGCAGTGGAGACAAATGAAGGCATTGAAGAGCCCAGGGCCCCCAATACGTGCAGCTTGTCCCATCTGCATGCGGTGGAGGAGAGGGTGGCAAGTCACAGCAGAAGAGGTTTTAGATGGGGTAGACAATGGCCACATATTCCAAGACAAATCGTTCACTTCAGAACAGAGCCAGCTTCGGCTGCTACGTCTTGAGTTCCTGTCCCGCATGTCTTTTGCATCTCATGCCTTGTATCTTCGTATCTTCTAATACGCTTCTCGGATAAAGGGCCGCACTTCTCCATCAAGCAGTTCTTTCGGCACCGACGCTTGTCGGTTGAATTAGATCGTGTAGTATCGATCCACAGGCCGAAATAAACAACGGCCTAGATACTTAGCATCACCGAAGGATGTCAACGGAGCATGTAAAGCGGCTTGACGTTCTCCTTCCTTTCCCAGGTGGAATGACGCAGTCCAGCAGGCTAGGCCAAGACTAAAATCCTGTTTGGTTCGAATAGGACGCGTCCCTTCCGTCTAGATCCTCTCGACTGCATCTCGGATCTTGCCTGTGGTGTGATGCAGCGTTCTGGACAGCGTCTTGTCCCTCTCCCACTTGTCCTTACCGGTGTCTGACCCACTCGTCCTCGTCTTGACGTCGCGCCCTGTTTCGGAACCGAAGGCCGCTCTCCAAGCCAGTCCGCCGAGCTTTGGTACTGCAGACATTCAAGAACACTATGGTCGACTCAAAATCTTGACATGAGGAACTTACAAGCGCGCCAACTGATGCAGGACTCGACTAGTCCCACATCCGAAGGACCATGTTTTTTTTTCACCATTGCATTGCGTTTGTTAGGGGGGACTCATGACAATCATTACCTTCCTTGTGCCCGGCATATGCAATGGACCTATTTTGTCCGGGCACATGGCCGTGTCCAACCCTTCTCTGAGGATACTCGTCATCGCGTATGCGGATGAGAGGGGGCGATGGGTATAAGAATATCCCATCCTGTTCTCTCACTTTCCAGCACTGGCTGTCTTTCCATCTTGGTGTCAACCTATGAACAACTACGAACCCCAAAAACACCACTGCCGTGATTGCTTCTGGAACGTGACGTGTGTGGGATATCACGGGGGATCCTTGATTAGGGGGGATCGCAAGAGAGCTGGGTTGAGAGCTCCAAATGAAGAGAAAACTGCCTGGATTACTGAACACGCCTGCAAACGGATTGTAAACGATACACGATAAACAAGACATCTCAACACGCCGCTAGTGTGCAAGGATGACTCTGTCATATTCGAGCAGGTAGAGAAGATCGTTCATCGATCCTGTGTCAGCATGACGATGACAACTGCCTTTTTTTGACAACGCAAGAAACAAGAAAGCATTCTGTTTCGAATGCCCAGAAGACGATGCGCTAAGTGACACCGTCAGTCATCCACTGCTGGCGGTTGCAAGGCTACTCCACTTCTCGAAGACTTGTCTGTCGTTGATGTCGAGAGTGTGTATGAGGGGTGTCCATAAGAGCAGAATATTGTTCTCCCTAACACGATTTAACAAACCAGACTCTACCCATGACACCTTCTGCCATGGCAGCCGATTCCTCCAAATTCCAATCGACATAAGGTGTTCTGATCCTGGAAATCCTATCTTACGACGTAGGCAATGTATGACACGCCATTGGTCTGCCTCATTTCTTACGTTTGATATCTGAAACAAGCCATCTTCACGGCTACGACTACAAAAGGGCCCACTCAGCCTTACACTTTCTGACGTGCAGCCCAGCATTGCCACAATCCTTTCATATGCCGGCATCTCGCCATCTCGACGAATCTGTCTTATTTTAGCACGGTACTTTCCGCTTGAACTCAAGAAAAGCAGAGATAGAAAGAAAGCAAGTGGTGGTCAGACGGGACAGTCAGCATCTACAGTATACTGGGGCCAGGCCAGAATGCTCTGATTCGTGAGCAAGATAATCATGAAGTAAGCCGGGACACTGGCTTAGCGATCAAGTAGCGCCATTCCAGCAAACTCTAGACAGACCCCCTTTCTTGAACGGCGCCTTATCGCTTTGGTCGATCACATCTATTCCAAAACTTGCGGCCGGTCGGCTGTGTCCTTTTTGTCTACTTCCCTCAGCCGTTCAACGAGCTTTTCTCGGAGGAAGTCGCTCAGCCCAAGTCTACACAGCAGTTAGCTTTTCGCTGATGTTTTTCACACGCGGCCGGGTGTTGCCTACATTCCCTCATTCGTGACAATCCGGTACGTGCCGGAAGACTGGAAGCTGTCGAGCAGGCTCCCAGTGCGGTCGACTTCGACGCTTCCGAGGATATCCTCGGGCCTGCCAGAGTTGTTAGCCCTCCTGTCCGATGCACTTGGTATTCGGTGGCGCACGATCGTACCATGCTATTCTCCCATAGTCGGGGGGGTTCCTCAACTAGACGGTCCATCAGTGGCATGTTCTTCTCATCCGGCCCACATGTGCTACTGTCTTCACTCACATCGCTCAGATGGACCCAGCCACCCAATCCTCCGCCTCCAGCGCCTCCTTGGTGGCTACAGACGTCAGCCGGGCATGATCCCCAACCCTAGCACATTGTATGTGGGAATGCACGTACGATGCTCCTTTTGTAGCAGCACTGCCAGTGCCGGCGCCGAAGATGGAGCCGCCCGTGGCGGCAAAGGCCAGTGCCTGCGACTTCAAGCCGTCGTCGTGGCGTGCATGTTCACGGAGGCTTTCATTCAGGATCGCTAAGAACCGGGGATTGGCTGTGAACGACCGGGGCGTTGGCGGCAGCTCCGTGGTTGTGCCGATGGACGCTGCTGTCGAGGGCGGGCTCACGTCGAGATAGCTGAGCAGGTACGACGGCGGTAGTGTTGCCAAACGGAAGGCTTTCTAGATACAAGCAAGCATCGGTCAACAGGCCTGTAGAAGGGCGTAGGCGAGTTTGCTCCGGGTCGACTCACAATGTGGGGATTTGTCGACAGCACAGAGATTGGCCGTACCGACGCTGAACTGCCGACAGCCCGCACTAGCCGTGGTCTGGGGACGAGCCGGAAGACAGACGTGGGAGCCATTCAATAGCAGTGGCCTCGAAGCTGTTCTGAATGTCGTCACCCACGTTTGCGTCCATAGTGGAGCTCAAACTTAGTGGGGGGAGCCGATAGGACGAGCGGTGTGGCAGGCGGCAACAGGTGGCAAAAGCACTAAACGCGCTGTGACACGGTTTCTGCCAGGCAGATGGCGTTTCCGGATTGTCGACGCGTCTGCCTTTCGCGATGATCCAAAGCACCCCGGCACAACGACCTCCGACCTGACCGTGATCTCGTGGCAGCGCTGTATTCCGCTCGATTGACCAAGCCCGCAGCGATCATCACCAGCACCAGCACCATCGCCACCATGACGGCCGACGCCGCGTCTGCAGCCAAGCTCAGCCCGCGCAAGCAGCGGCAGAGCAAACCGCTGGCGGACACGTTCTTTGGGGCCAGGGGCATAGCCAGCACGCCCTCAGCGGCGGCACCGCCGTCGTCGCAACTGCTGTCGTCGTCGCCTGCCTTTGCCACGCCCCTGCACCCGATCCGGCCCTTCCACCCACACGGCGGGGCGACAACGACGGGGCCAGCAGCCAAGCCCACGATTCTGCCGATCCTCCTGCCACCGGCGACGCTGCGGCCGCTGGCGTTCCGCACGTTTACCAAGAAGCACAGCCTGACGCTGACGTCATCGGCGCTGCAGGAGCTGGCGGCGTTTATCGGGCGGCACTGCGGGTCCGGATGGCGCGAGGAGGGCCTGGCTGAGCGGGTGCTGGAGGAGACGGCCAAGGGCTGGAAGAACCGCAACTGCGGCTTCATCGTGGACGGGGCCAGCAACGAGCTCAAGGACATGCTCACGTCGCTGGAGGGCAACATGCGCGGCGGCCGGGTGGTGCATGGCGGCTCGGGCGACACGGGTAGCAGCAGCAGGAGTAACAACAACAACAAGAACAACAACAGCAGCAGCAGTGACGTGGCCCTTGGTGGGATCATGCGGCAGGACAGTCTGCGGCTGGACGCATCGCACGAGTCGGAGATCACCAGCACGCGGTTGGGACTGCGACCGGCCATGCACGCAGGACGGCCGACGCTGCTGGCACGCGAAGACAGCCAGGCGAGCACGGGCTTGGATGGCAGCATGGATGTGGACGACGACGGCGTGGACGACGACGGTCTGGCCGATCCGCGACGGTGGTTGCAGGTGATTGGGGCCTTTGACCAGCCGCGGATGCTGTATAACACGACGAAGAAGCACTTTGAGAGGTAAGGGAGAGAGAGAGGGAGAGAGGGAGAGAGAGAGAGAGAGAGAGAGAGAGAGAGAGAGAAAGAGAGAGAGAACATGTGCTGACTGCTCGCAGAGACACATCCAAACCGTCGCTATTACCCAACATCAGCCAGAAGACGAGCGTGTTCCGCAATCGGTTCAACGTGATCCACCAGCGGCTGCTGCGCAACGACATGTTCCAGAGCTCAGCGGTGGCCGAGGCGCGGGCGGTGGCCACGCTGCAGTCGGCCTCGTTGTCGTCGGCCTCGCTATCGCAGACGCACCGGATCACGCCGGTGGCCAACCTGCTGGGCCGTCACGGGACGCACCACATGTTGCTGGGGATGCTGGTGGTGTTGCCGACGGGCAAGCTGTCGATCTGCGACCTGTCGGCGTCGATCACGCTGGACCTGAGCAACACAGTAGCGATCCCGGCGGACTCGGCCTGGTTCGCGCCCGGGATGATCGTGCTGGTGGACGGAGTGTACGAAGAGGAAGAGGAGGCGGCCGGCCGGGGGCTGAACGGGGCGACAGGCGTGGGCGGCACGATCGGCGGCCGGTTCCAGGCCTTTTTCATGGGTCAGCCACCGAGCGAGAAGCGACGGGTATCGCTGGGGATCAGTGGACCGGACGGTGGCCAGGACCACACGATCGGAGGGGGCTTTGGCTGGATCGACTTTCTAGGCGTTGGCAGCCAGCGGGCCGTCGGCGCACGGATGCGCAAGCTGGAGCAGCGGCTACTACAGCGGCAACGGCAGGGGGAGAGGGTGGAGGAAGCGCGAATGGAGATGGAGGTGGAGATGGGAACGCAGACGGAAAGGCAGACACAGTCATCGACACAAACACAGCCACAAGCACAGCCACAAGCACAAACACAGCCACAAACACAACAGCCACCAGGAGGACGACACCGAGTAGTGATCCTGGGCGAAGTGCACCTGGACCAGCCGCCGGCGCTGCAGGCACTCAAGACGATCCTCGGGCTGTATGCATCAGAGCCGGAAGGATCGACGCCGGTGGCATTTGTGCTGGCCGGCAGCTTCACGGAGCACGCAGTTATGGCCCGCGGCGGCAGCGGCGGCAGCATCGAATACAAGGAGTACTTTGACGCGCTCGCGTCAACGCTGGCCGACTACCCGCGCCTGCTGCAGTCGGCCACGTTTGTCTTTGTGCCGGGCGACAACGACGGCTGGGTGTCGTCGTTTGGCGCCGGCGCCGCCGTGCCGCTGCCCCGGAAGCCGGTGCCAGATTTGTTCACGTCTCGCGTGCGGCGCGCCTTTGCGGCCGCCAACGCTGACGCCGGTCTGGTCGATAGCCGTGGCGGCTCGGCCGTCTGGACCACCAACCCAAGCCGGCTATCACTCTTTGGGCCCAGCCACGAGATCGTGCTCTTCCGGGACGACATTTCGAGCCGGCTGCGACGCACGGCCGTCCGGCTGGCGTCCAAGGCGAACGAGATGGATGTGGATAGGGAGGGTGGCGATGGCGATGTTGGTGATGTTGGCAATGTCAACAGAGTGGGCAGTGTGGACAACATCACCACCTCTCTCCCTCATGACCTCCATACCGCCCGCAAACTCGTCAAGACCGTGCTCGATCAGGGCTATCTGGCCCCCTTCCGACAGCCGATCCGGCCGGTGCACTGGGACTTTGCCGGCGCCCTGCACCTCTACCCCCTGCCGACGGCCATGGTGCTGGTCGACACAACGGCACCGCCTTTCTGCGTCACCTACGAGGGCTGCCACGTCATGAACCCCGGCAGCCTGCTGGTGGCCGGTCGTCGCGGTACTGCCCGCTGGGTCGAGTACGAGATCGGCCGCGTCGGCACATTACGGGAGTGTTCTTTCTGAGGTGTGTTTTGCTTTTGTCCAGGCTTGCTGCATGCGCATAGAAACGGTTGGCCTAAAGGATGAAGATGAAGAGATGAGAGATGAAAACTGAGAGATGAAAGCTGAAGAGATGAGAGCTAAATGAACCAAGAATCGCCTAAATGCCATCCTGCAACTTCACTCCCCTCCACCATCCCCCATCCCTTCAACCCCTTTACTCCGTAGAAGCACAAATGGACACATAATCCAGCCATCACGACGTGTGGCTGACGGTGGCTTAGGCCCGTCAGCTTACTCCGTGCGCTTCTGGCAGGAGCAGCCCACTTACGACTGGGTCTCCCCCTGGCCCAACTGTCTGCCCCGCAGTTTTAATAGAACAGCAAAGGCAAAAGCAGAGTACAAAAAAGGGCCATCATCTCCAAACAAGAAGCCATTGGATCGCGGTCGACTTGTCTTCCAACCGGCCCTCTGTCACCACGCGCAGCCGCCACCGTGTCCGGGCATCGCCGGGTTGATCCTGTTTGCCTCCTTTCGGTCGACGCGATTGTGGCAGTCTCCTCGACCTTTTTGCTTCCGTCTGTTTCCGTCAGCTCATCCGAACCCCCCGAATCCCCCGAATCCCCCGAATCCCAGCTACACAACGCGTCGCAGCCGCAGCAGCATGGCCACGAAGTAGCCGGCTTGCTCGTCGCCGTCCTTTCTGTCTCCCCGACCGTCCCAACCGGTTCCGCTCTCTTCCGATCTGCGCTGCGCGTCGCGTCCCCGACGTCATGGCCGGAATCGAGCAGCTCGAGATACACAGCAAGGTAAACCAGACGAACCGGCACCTCACCAGCGACCGTCTAACGCGTACAGTCCTACATTGTACGATGGGCCAAGGTCGCCGAAGGCCACACCATCTCGTGGAGCGTGCAGCCACATAAGAAGTCCATGTACGTGGAAGATCTTGGCCCTCTCTCTCCTCCTCTAACCAGACAGAAACTTTGGCATCGTCAAGCACCCAGGCACCGGTGGCACCAACCTGACCACCTTCCAGTCCGACCTCGACGATGGCAGCAGCATCCTGGCCGACGGCACGTCCGAGGCCAAGGCCGGCCTCTTCGCCAAGAACGGCTCAGCCCCGGAACAACTGCGCAAGAAGGGCTTCAAGCTGATCCAGTGGCACGGCAAATGCGACGCCGACAAGGTCTCTGTCGGCACGTACGACGTGCAGCCGGGCGAGGGCGGCATGTTCGGCCTCGTCTTTGACAACACCTTTTCCAAGCAGACGTCCAAGAACGCCACCTTTGTCCTGCTGACCTACCCATCCGACACGCCGCCACAGGTCAGCCAGCGCCTGCCCAACCTGCAGGCTCCAGCCCACGCCACCGGCAGCGGCACGAGTCTGGCCCGCACGCTCAACCCCCAGCTGACCGCGGCCGCGTCCGAGTCGGTCGACAGCCTGGGCAGCCACAATGCGCCGGCCAGCATCAGCATCGGAGCCGCAAGCACGGCCGGCAACGTCGCCCAGCCGGTCGTCATGACGGCGGCGGCCCTCAGCCAGGCCTCGCCGGCAAACTACCACGTCGGCTCGCTGATGAAGCGGCGTCGGAAGAAGGGCCAGGGCTATGCGCGACGCTTCTTCTCGCTCGACTACGCTACCTGCACGCTCTCGTACTACTACAACCGCAACTCGTCGGCCCTGCGTGGAGCCATCCCGCTGAGCCTGGCGGCCATCGCGGCAGACGAGCGACGACGCGAGATCACCATCGACTCGGGCGCCGAGGTGTGGCACCTCAAGGCGTCCAACGTCAAGGAGTTCACCGACTGGGGCCACGCACTGGAGCGGGCCAGCCGCATCGCCCGCGGCCTAGACCACGGCCGGACGGGCGATTCCCACAAGCAGCCGACGGGCGCACAGTCGGCCGGCACAGCACCACAGTACCTGCTGCAGGAAGACGACCGCGAGTGGCAGCAGGTGGAGGCGCTGGTCAGCCGCGTCGTGGGCACACGGGATGCCCTCCGGCGTCTCGTCAAGAACACGGCTGCACAGCAGCACCTGAACCAGATGCACGCAGCGTCGACGATCCAGCACCTGTCGCCGGTGGCGGCCGCGCCCGAAGAAGCAGACGAGAACGTGCCGTCGCCGCCGGGGCCGCAGCAAGTCGACCGCAAATCCTTTTGGAGACGCAAGTCCTCGGCAGCCACGACGCCGATGAACCCGCAGAGCTTTCAGCCGCCGGTGCCGGCGCTTCCGTCGGCGCTGAACATTCCGGCATCGTCGGGCGCGTCGATCATAACGACGGCCAGCGGCAAGATAGCCGGAGGACACGGCGGCCCCAGAGGCCGTTCAGGCAGCTCAGGGACCAACGCTGAAGAGAACTCGATGCCCGGACATTGCCAGGCGCTTCTGGAAGATCTCGACGCGGTAGTGTCAGAGTTTACGAAGCTGCTGGCAACCAGCAAGCAGCGGCGGACGGCAGCGGTTGTGGCCGCAAACACGACAACGTTGACCGTGGCCAGCATGCCGCGCAGGAGTATGGACTCGACGACGTCGGACGAGTTCTTTGACGCGGCCGAGGGCGAGACAACGCGACCACAGGTGCTGCGGATAGACGCGCACAGCGAGGCGGAAGACACGCCAGGCACCGACGGCGAGGAGGCGTCGCTGCACGACGAGTCATCGGTGTCGTCGGTAGAAGGAGAGGAGGAATACGAGGGCGCAGGGACGGGCGGCGACGACGACGACGGCAACGCGGAGAGCCTATTCCCGGCGAAGCCCAAGTCGCTGACGCCACTGCCGGTGACGGAAGCAGTGAAGCGGCGGACGACGATCCCACGGTCGACAGTGCTGCCGCCCAGCCTGATCGCGTTTGTGCGCAAGAACGTGGGCAAGGACCTGTCGACGATCTCGATGCCGGCGTCGGCCAACGAGCCGCTGTCGATGCTACAGCGGGTGGCCGAGCAGCTAGAGTACGCGCAGCTGCTGGACGCGGCGGCGACAAAGAAGCGAGCAGACGAGCGACTGCTGTACGTGGCAGCGTTTGCAGTGTCGCAGTTTTCGGGGGGGCGGGTGAAGGAACGGTCGATCCGCAAGCCGTGGAACCCGCTGCTGGGCGAGACATTTGAGCTGGTGCGAACGGAGACAGACGTGCCAGGAGGCCTGCGGCTGCTGGTGGAAAAGGTGAGCCACCGGCCGGTGCGGCTGGTGATGCAGGCGGACGCGGCGACGTGGTCGTTTGCACAGGCGCCAGCACCGTCGCAAAAGTTCTGGGGCAAGAGCGCGGAGATTGTAACAGAAGGCCGAGTGCGGGTGGTACTGCGGCTGGCAGACGGCACAGACGAGAAGTACTCGTGGACGCTGGCGACGGTCTTTTTGCGCAACGTTGTCGTGGGCGAAAAGTACGTGGAGCCAGTCGGGACGATGCACGTGGTCAACGACAGCACCGGCGCCAAGGCAGCCGTCGAGTTCCGGTCCAAGGGCATGTTTGGCGGACGCGGCGAAGACGTACAGATCGACGCGCTCGACAGTGCCGGCACACGCACGGGACTCTCGCTGGCCGGCACCTGGACACAGTCGCTGCGGCTGGTCGAGCAGGGCAGCAATGGCGCCGAGATTTGGCGTGTGGGCCCGCTGGTCGACGATGCCGCCCACGTCTACGGGCTCACGCGCTTTGCCGCCACGCTCAACGAGATCACGGCTCTCGAACATGGCCACATGGCCCCGACCGATACCCGGCTCCGGCCAGACCAGCGACTCGCCGAGGACGGCCAGCTCGATGAGGCCGAGGCCTGGAAGACCCGTCTCGAAGAGGCCCAGCGCGTGCGGCGCCGCCAGGCTGAGGAGCGCGGCGAGGAACACCGTCCCCGCTGGTTCGTCAAAGTCGCCACGGGCCCCGACGGCGACGAGGTCTGGCGCCTCAAGGGCGGCAAGGACGGCTACTGGGAGGAACGTGCGCGCGGCGTCTGGACCGGCGTCGACGACCTCTTTACGGGCTGAACGGCGGATGGGGTGGATGTGGTCGTGTCATGTCGTGGTGGACGTCTTTGATGTTCTGTGTTCTTGTATCCACTGCCTATTTCTCGCTTAGTCACCCATTGCTTATCTTTTTTGGCTCGGCGTCCTGACGGGAATACCAAGTGTCTTGATCTCCTACTGCTGTTCCCCCGTACAATCTCATGGCCGCAGAATCGACTGCATCGGCACGTCCCAGTACCAGCCAGCAACCAACATGGCGCCTACGCTCATGGAGCAGGCCATTAAGAAATTGACGTCGTTGTTGTCCAACAGATCCCATCCATTCTCGACCACCCGACTGGGCTTGTAGTTGCCAAAGCTGGGCCGCCGGTGCTTGACGTGCACGTCGTATCGTTGGGGGATGGGCACCTCGGCGGCGGCGACCTCGTCAAAGACAGACGGGTCCGCCGCTGCGGCATCGACATCGCTGAGAGGACCATGCATGTGCATGTGTGGCTGTTCCTGCACGAGCACACGCAGGCCGCCGCTGCCCTCGACGATCTTGCCGGACCGCACGTCGCGCACGGATCGCTGCAACAGGCCGCCGAGCACGGAGTCGAGCAGGCTGCCGAGAAGGCCCCAGACAGTCAGGCCACACATGAGCAGCCGACGCTCTGAGACGGTCCAGATGGCGGCGTCTGCGGAGGCGGCTGTGGCTGCCATGCCGCCCAGCAGGATGGGATGCGTGTCAGGCCCGCAGACGGGCAGGAACAGCGTAGCCGTCGTCACGATGATGACTGATCCGAGCAGCCCCGCGGCCAGGCCGCCGAGCGTGACGCCGCCGTTGGTGCCACGCGGCACAGGACGCAGGCGCAGCGATGTGATCAGCCGTGGCGTCGCGCCCGAGAGGATGCCTAGCTCGCTCGAAAACGTGTCCGCGGCCACACAGGCGTAGTTGGCAATGATGCCAATCACCAGCAGGTCGCCGCCCCACGCGAAGCAGAGCGAGCCCAGCTCCGTGTGGCCAAGACGGTCTGCTGGGTCGCCGTCGCGCAGCGCCACAATCGCCGTCTTCCGCTGGTGCAGTTGGTAGGCGTGCAGGAGCGACAGCACCGACGCCACGAGCGAGTTGGCCAACACTGCCTTGTCAGTGTCGCTTCCGTCACAGCCACCCCTCCGCCCGCCTCACCTTGCACGTGTGTCCGAGGCCCCTCGCCGCCACCACCGGCCAAAGGTCCGTCGGCCGGCACCGTTAGCTGGGCCTTGACCTTTTCCTTGACCTGTGCCCGTCAGCCGCTGCCCCGGTCCACAAAGAGGGCCGCGTCTCGCCCGTTGCTCACATGTGTCGCCCTCGTGCCGGCCAGGAAGAAGACGCCCAGCAGCACAAACGGCAGGTTCCATGGATGCACGGCGTGCGCAAAGGCCGTCAACAGGGCCGCCACAATCCCCGCCGGCGTCAGGCTCTTCTTGCTGTAGCTGCGATACAGCAGCGCCAGCGTGGCCGGCACCGCGATGATGGGCTTCATTTCACTTGCTTTGCTGCTATTTTTTCGGCTGTTTGTGTGCGTTGGTTAGGTTGGGGCGAATCCAGTCGGCTGACAATCCTCTATCTTGGCAAGGTGGCCATTATAACGCCTTCTGTAAAGGGAAGGAGCTGGGGTAAGCACGGGAAGAGGGAAGCTACGGAGTACTCCGTACGACTGTATGAGATTGCAGAGGGGCAAGCATCTTTCGCAGTCAGCCACAGAGCCCCACTCTCTACCCTCACTATCACCCTCACCATACGCCCCAAGCTCAGCTGCGTGTACACAGCATCTTACCATTCATCTGCGACTACGTATCGTCACTACTCTGTACACCAGTAAACCAAGCGTTGTGTCGCTCCTGTTGCCTTGACCTAATCTCTTCATTCTTTTCCCTCTTGCCCAAGTGCGTGCCGCTTGCTGCTTTCAGACGCGTCGCAGACCTGTAATTTAGCGCGTCATCGCGACCACCTCCGAATTCCACCCCAATCATTCAGCCTCTCCAAGGCCAATCGACGCACAACACGTCACCTTTCCATCAGCCGCCTGTCCCTACCACGGTTTTAGTCTCCCCCATATCGCCTGACAGATCCCTTCTCCCTTACAACCATGGGTAAGAACGATCGGAAGCGCTCCCTCGAAGAGAGCGGCGATGGCGATGCCAAACTCGCGAAAAAGGCCACTAGCGCCGACGTCGCTTCAGCGAAAGCTGCCCGGACATCAGGCGGCGCATCCGGCGAGCCGCACCGGGGCCAGGACGCTGAGGGCAATACCTATTGGGAGGTGTGTATCAGAGATACTCTGTGGCTTACACCCGGCTGACGAGCTGTTCAGCTCTCCAAGACGAGACGGGTAGGGATCTCGCAGTTCAAAAACAACACCCTGGTTAATATCCGGGAATACTACGAGTCCGCTGGCCAAATGCGCCCTGGCAAGAAGGTGAGGCAGCCTGTTCAGTGCTCGCTGGTCGCGCATACTGACGCGCAGGACGGACAAACAGGGAATCTCCTTGACCCTCGACCAGTTCAAGATGTTCGTGAAAGCAGTCCCGCACATCAAGGCCGAGCTGCAGAAAGATGGCATTGATACGGGCGACGTGGAGGACGTGCCGGAGGAGGGAGATGCGGCTGTCGCAGGTCCGTCTGCGACGAAGAAGTCAAAGAAGGCTTCTGAAAAAGCAAATATCGACGCCACGTCGGACGAAGACTCCAACTAAGTCGAAGAGGGTCCGACGGACATTGGCTGGGATCTATCTACGGAAGAGCCATAGTGGATGAGAAAGAGGAGGAGCATATGACGCAATACCCATCGTTCTATTCAAGAAGTCTATCTTATTACCACTTCGGACCGCATGCACTTCTCTTGACACGGCCCACTACATAAAGGCGAGACGGCGAGACGAGGCACACGACCTCTTTTTCCATTTCCATCTCCAATTCCGCGCCGAAAAAGCGCATCGCCCTGCGTCCTGCCAGGCCCAGTCATGCTGCAATGACCGCGAGTAGAGCCGAAGCGAGGCTATTCTCTCTCCCGACCGCGCTTATGCCGTGGCCTTACGTCAGTAACCAAAGCTAGGCCGGAGAAAGTGTGGAGGGGTGGAAATACGACCTAACGCTGCGGCATCGTCGGCTCTATTGGACAGGAGCGACGCAACGACCGACGTCTTTTGGAGTATAAAACCATGATGCAGCCTTCCTCGCGGCAGGCCTTGTCCGTGCAGAATCAGCACGCTTCCACCCCTTTCCCCTCCTCTGCCCGCTTCCCACTCTCGCAGCCACATACATTGCCAAAATGAAGGCCAACGTTGCCACTCTGTTCCCCAACGAGAAGGTGGCCACAAAGGTCATCGAGTATGCCGCGGCCAAGTCCGACGTCCTGCCCGAGCCGCTGCTCAAGTACCATGCCTACATCTTGCGGCTCGAGCAGTCTGAGTTGACCATCTCCACGTTCCAGGCCCAGGCACTCAGCTTCCTGGCCAAAACGGCCGGAACGAAACGCGGTACGCTTCCGCCGTCTGTGCACTGACCGGGCAGCACAGGAATGGTGCTGACAACTCGCCCTGCAGTCTTGGAAATTGGCGTCTTCCGCGGCTTTTCCTCCATGGTCTGGTACGACGATAGACGACGTTCCCGCGACACCACCATGTGCTGACTCATCGCAGGTCCAACGCAGTCGGTCCTAGCGGAACGGTCACTGGCCTGGAAATGAACGAGAAATTCGCTGAATATGCCAGGCTAGGCTTTGCCGACGTTGGCGTGAAAAATGCAGAGATCATTGTCGGCGATGCCCTGGACACGTAGGTAGCCCCGCCTCCCCTCCTCTGCTCGTCTGCGTCAAGGATGCTGAGATCGAGGCCAGACTCGCGTCTCTGGACCCAGATGAGCCGTACGATCTCATCTTCATCGATGCACAAAAGACGGGCTACCCCGCCTACCTCCAGAAGATCCTGGACAAGTCCGCACCGGGAGCGCCACGCCGTCTGCTGCGCAAGGGCGGCCTCATCGTGGCCGACAATGCGCTGCGGCGCGGCCTCGTCGCCGACTACAGCGCAGAGAACCCGGCTGCCGTGAAGGCGGCGCATTTAATTGCCGCGTCGGTCGACGGCAAGAGCGACAATGTCGACGCACTGAAGGCGTTAGACACATTCAACACCGCGATGCGGGAGAACAGCCGGATCGATTCGCTGTTGGTCCCGCTCTTTGACGGCATAGCCCTGGGCCGTCTGGAAGACTAAGCTCGGTCTGACGATGCTCTACCCCGCGTGAACTTGCCCGCTTTTCCGGATGCTTGATTCGGTAGAGCAAGAGGCTATTATGGACAGAGAGGGGCTACTCATCAGTATGCCCGCTGTATTGAAGCCATTGCGGCCGTACTCGTTGTGCATCGTGCGCCGTCCACTTATGTAACCCGAGAAGTCGGCTGTTGGAATGCCCGAAGCTGTTTTCTGGCTGACGAATATGTCGCTGCCATTTCGCCGTATTTGGAATGGGCGAATGCTGTCCTCTGCACAAATGTTCACATCGTTTGTAGACACCTGCGTTGACCAATATATTAAACGCCACACAGCATAGGCGCACCCTTGCGTTGATTGTTATAGGACGTCCTTCGGTGGCCACCCGGAATACACCATAAGGGGAGAGAGAGGGGTAAATACGTGAACAGAAAGGCGAAGATGGGTTAAAGTACGGCAAGAGTTGCCGACTAGGCACCTTCCTTTTGGCGCCACTTTGGCCAAGTGGGCCGTTATCATGTTATTATAGCACAAAGTAGGGAGTACACGCATAAGCAAAGATATCACCAGCCCCTTAAGGCGGTCTACGACGCGTTTGTCCAGCAAAGCAACGCATGGCGGCGCTTGTGTGACGGGATCCTGTTAGAGCTGACAGTTATTTCCGCCGTCCGTCTTCGTGGCGGCCGGTGGCAAGAGACATGGGCGCATATTCTGTCAGCTGAAGACGAACGGGCTTAAACTGTCTCCAGCGGTAGACAAAGCCATCCAGTACGGAGTACTCCGTACGGAGTACTGAAACCCGAATGTTCTCCTGCTGATCTGCCGCATAATACTCTACGTCGTACTATGAAGGAAGAACCCTCTCATGGCGTTCCATTGCAGCAGCAGGATCAGCATTCGTCGTATATTAATAACAAGCGCTACCGGCGAAGTGCTGCCGTCACACCCGGGCCAGCTTCAGACGGTGCATCAGCATCGTGGAATGTGGAGGCGGTCAACCTGTGACACTATCTTACAAGGCAACCCGGTGAACAGACACGGCAAGGAGAAAGCCTTGCCTTCGGAGTAACCAACGTGTACTCCGTACAGGCATCTTACAAGCATCCAGTTCCTGAAGAGGAAAGTGGTGGGGCTGTGCTTGTAAACAACATCTACGGTGTGTGGAAGGTGCTGCGGAACCTCCTGGTTTCGGACAGTAGCAATATCTTACGGGGTCGCCGTTCCGGCTCTATTCAGCATGCACATGGGTGGCCTTTCATATTCGCACACAGCACACGCGTGCAGGCACAGCTGCTCCGAGCACGAGCGCTGGCCGTGCAGCTGAGTACCACGGCACATGAAAGCACAGGTGCATAAAATACTGGGATACATAGTACGAGTACGACGAGTTGAGCGGGCCAAATCAGACTTGCCTTCTAAAAAAGGGTTCCTCGCCAGGTCTATGGCCCCATTTGCCTCCGGAACTCCACCGCCGAGGATACGGTACGGGAGCATCGTTGGACTGTCGCATAGTCTCGATACAACCACAAGAGTTGCATTTGTTTGGAGTGTGGAGAAGACGACACAGACCCTGGATGGGGCCCTTGTACGAGTAAGATACGAGCACGATACATCCCACTATCCTATGTTCTACATATAAATGCTCCGAAAATACATTGCAGAGGTACCTTGCCTCCTTGCCTCCCCAAAAATTAGCCCCTCATCCCATCCGGAAGGAATTTGGATCAACGTTTGGACGAACGAAAAGGGGGGACACGTGAACCTCCCGAATAAGTCATCCTCACGGGACTGAGCGCAACAAGTATTGAGTCACTGTTCGTGTCTTTACTACTATGTAGTATCTGACATGGAATGCCTACGATGTACGGTTTTATCCGTGCTCGTATCTCCGCAATTGAGTAATTATAAAACGCCATTTCCAGGCACTCAACCCGTTTTATTTTTCAACGTCTTGCTAGCGACTCCTACTCTAGGGAAATGGGCAAATTATTAGCACGTGGAAATATGAACACTGGCAATCAGGAACTGGCATATTTTCAAACTCAATTGCAAGGTGGTCCACAATAAACTTTTGCCTTGCGTACGGAGTAGCCAGTGACAGTATTAATGCGGCAAAAGCATATATTCTATCGTGTACGAGTACTTCGTAATCTGTACTCCATACTGCTAGGAAAAATCCTGTAAAAGGTGGGGGCCGTTTCGGACAGACCAGCCGAGGTGACTGAAGACACTACTTAGATATTCAACTACGATGATGTAAGAACAACGGCAGGAGCACGATACTGTCTACTCTGTATACATCTTACGGGCCTACGGAGTAGTAGATGGGTGCGTTAAAGGGAAGTGGAAATATGGCCTTGTTTCGCCACGCGGAGGGACACATTTATATGATAGACATGTCTGGATCGCTCGAGATAAGGACGATGCTAAAGAAGTCAGAGGCCATCAAAACCGCCAGCACCACTTTAGGAAGAGCACTACGAAATTAGCGCTCACGGCCGTGTATAACGGTAGGAAGACCACAGAGCGTGACTTGCTAGAAGCAATACTAATTCAGTAGTGTGCCAATGGCCAGAGGCCATACTTTGACTCGGCCGGGTCGGCATTCCAGCGTAGTAATTAGCGTCTGTCGGGCTGGTTTTGTTCGGTGCTGCCTTCTGATGCCATATCTGGAGAGGCTTGACCTTTCAGGGCAGGACGTCGTGTTCCCTTCTGGATCCGGCTCTCACTGGTATGTACTATGTAGCACCCGAGGGGCCTTGGATAAGAGCCTCGACATTGACTCTCTTCGGCTCTGTCGAGCCGGGTCTGAGGTCGTCAGGCGAATTTGATTGCATCGCATCGCCCTTCCCCTCTCGCATCCACCTCTCTGCACAGACATAATCGTCCCCACTGCGAAATTACCATGCACAGCATGACGAGTCCCTTGCCGAGTGCTCGGCCAGTAGAGAACCCAGTAGAGAACTGACAGGTCGAGTCCGTCACCCATTTTCGGCACTGCCGCTACCAGGGCCACTGAAGAGGGCTCTCGCACGTGTGTTTCGTGTGTTTCGTCTAATCCTAAGCACGGCACTATGTACGAGCCGGCAGATATATAATGCCAGGGCGTACATGGTGTCTGGGAGTGCACGATGCTACGCGTGATGCTACGTATGTCCAGCCATGACGAAACCCTCAGCTCGTGCAAGACAGAGGCTACATTCGACGTACGATGCATAGTATTATCAGCTGCCCCCAAATTGTTCACGCTTCGCTATCTTCCCGTTTAGGTGCTTCCCCTGCCTTAGCGGCTTGGATATCTCCCCTTCGCTATTTATGGGGCCGATAGCCTCTGTGATAGGTCGTCTGTCCACTATAGCCCCGACGGCTTTTTCCCTCTGCACTTCTCCTTGCACTAGCGTCCCCGTACTTTCATGCCTAGCATTTTGGACAAAGCCAGGGACCAGCGCTAGCCTAATACACAAGTTCCCTCCGTAACCCATGGGCAGGTTTGACAGGCTCCCTCGCTCCTTCCCTCCACGTTCGTTGGATCAACTGCCCCATTAGTATCCCACCCCCCCTTTTTTCCCATCACCATAATAGCATCGCCTGGCAAGCCCTTTTGACCAACCTCCTCCCCGGCGTCGATCGCCGTTGCAGGATTATTGTATGTTTTCAAGCCACTTGCGAGTACGAGCGCATGCGAAGCAGGGAGCCTTTTTCCCGCGGCCTACTCCGTACAAGCTCCTATACCACTCGTACTCCGTAAGTTAAGCCAGCAAACTAGGATTATTGCTCTACCTCTTCCTTTACCTACGGTTTCTCTCTCTCGCCCCCTTCGACACACTTTTCGTTCCCCTACCAGACGCAACTTTCCCAGCATTCGTTTCATCTTTCACGACTCAGCTCGTGTTCGCTTTTTCTCTCTCCCCTTTCTATCCCGTCCCTCGGTCCTTTTTTCGTTCTCGGTGTGATCGTTTTTTTTCAATCCACTTGCCGATCAAAGTCAAGATCGTCACGTCAGCTATCATTTCAGCTGTATCTACGAGTACGACTACGAGTACTCTACATACAGACAGTCACTTTCCTTTATTCCGACCGCCTCGCCTCACACCGGGAGCCCTGTTTTGATACACCATAGCAAACGCTCTGCAGCGACAAGCCACAATACGTCGATTTGAACTTTCTCTCTCTATTTGAATATATATGTAATGTGAGTCAATGTCTTGGAGGGATCAACAGTTTGCCGCTTGCCGGCCAGCTCACCGTCTTGACCCGCGACCCTTTTGCGCATTATTCCTACACCCCCTCTCATCTTTCCCAATGCCCTTCCGGCAGCCCGATCAGCCATTCCATAGGCCAATCTTTGGGCTTGCCGTGACCTCGGCCACCTGCAACCTGTCGACAAATCGGAGGCGTAAATAGTATCATAGATGGCAACTTTGGCAGCAGAGACATACATCAAGCGCGCAAAACATTTCCGAGATGCAACATCTACCGGGCCTTTTCTTATTATTGCCCCAAAGCCACGCACCGAAACCGAGTTCAAACGAGAGACGGTGGCAACTTGTCGGATGGTAGATGCATGCATGGATGCACGTTCAGGCATAGGCATACGACTTCCCACATCGACTGCAGTTCACTGACCGCCCTGCTCTGTCGCATTGCAGCTTAGCCCCTCTGAGCGCATTTCCCCTTACCAATTCTCTCATACTCTTCTCTTTCATTGCCTCGTTCTTTCACCTTCCGTTTACATCCGCTGCTTTCCACCAAGCTTCATTCTTTGTCCTTGCAAGAATACGTCCTGTTGAGCTGTCCGACCCTGGTGGATCATAGACGCTTCTTTCCCCATCATTCTCTCGGCCTCGCTGTTTCACCTATTTCTGCCTTTAAGAAGTGCCACTAATTGCATGCAGCCTCTCCCGTTCTACACCCTCACGATTCCCCACCAAGCCGGCGGGAAAAGAAGGAAAGAGGAGAAGAGAGGTAAACGAAGATACGACAGAGCCTTTTCTTGTGTGTCCAATACCCTGCACGTGCACCCAATTTCCCACTGCCGTCCTTCCAGGAAGCGCCATTATTTGTCTGCATTCGTGCGACCCTACTTCTCGCATTTGTTGCCTTTCCATCCAATCCATCATCTCCGAGCCGCAAGCCACCTCCGGCCTATTGCAGATCACAACACGCCGTCCTACCCCTACCATCGTCTCGCTGGGCGAACGTGGCTGACCAACTTGCAGTGCGGAGCCAAATTCTGGCTTTCTTTCTAGCAGGGAACTGGGAGGGCAGAGCAGGCGATCCATCGGCAGAAATTGAAAAAGTCAACACCAATTGACCGAAGCGGCAACACCAGGACAAGCAGCCACGCGGCTGACAGGGCGAGCACAGCTCCACAGCTATCCCCCGACTCACGCACCCTTTTATTACCCTTCATTACCCCTGTGGGACAAAAATATAAAGCGAAATGGCCCATCTTTTCAATGAAGCGGGCGCGCCCCGATCTGCCTCCGGTCTCGCCTCTCCTCACAACAGAATCCGGTCACGAGCCCATAGCATCTCGAGTGACCGACCGTCTACCGCTGGCTACGGCTTGATGTCGCCGCCAATATCTGTCTCTCCGGAGGCAGCGTTCATTGCTGCCTCGGCTGCCTCCCAGATTGTCACAAACGACCACGACAGCCATGCCAACACTTGGTATGATGAACATGGCATCGAGCCATCGGGGGAGGCGGCCATCGTCTCTAATGCAGCACTGCAACTCGTCAACAACTTTCTTGACCAACTTCTCTTCGGCTTCCTCTCTCTTTCCCGTTCGACGTCTCTCGCAGCTTTACGCCCAGCCGTCACCGAAGTTCTCAAACCAAAGCTTGCAAAAGATGCCATCAACCAGGCAGACGAGGAACTGCGAGAGTATCTCGGGGGTGGGGACGACGACGATATGCTCCAGTCACAGCAGCCCACATCGCCGAGAAATTGGGATGTAGAGCTTGTCTGGAAACGCACACGTCTTCGATGCATGGTGTATTCGTCGCTGGGCGACTTGGAGGAGGAGGATGAGGACTTTTACATGGAGCAGGAGCACCTCGAAGCTGCCCACGACCCCGCTAGTGAGGCTGTGTCTCCAGCGGTTTCAATATTTCTGACATCGATTCTCGAATTCATGGCTGAACAGGCATTGATCTCGGCCAGTCAAGCTGCTTTCCATCGCATGCGCTTTATATATGAGAAGGACCGCAGAGACCCTGCCTCACCGAGACCAGCACCGATCGTCAGTCGAATTACAGTCGAGGAGGTTGACATGGAGCGCGTCGCATTTGATCGTACCATTGGACGGCTGTGGCGATCATGGAAGAAGAGAGTAAGGTCTCCCACCATCGATGCTCACCACACCCTCCCGGGACCATGCTCGGACGATACTGGCCGCCCGAGTTTACATCTGAGGCAGTACAGCCAAAGCACTATGGAAGGTGTCAATGCTAAGCTAGCTTCTGAGCTGGTTGAGGCCGAAAACAACAGACCAAAGAATGAGCTAGGACAGTTGGCCATGGAAGGCGCCGACAAAGCAGGGCAGATACAAGAGCAAGAAGAACACCCGTCACAGCTCACCGTCACCGAGACACCACAATCAGAAAGGGCCACAGCTTATTTGACGCACGAAGAATGGCTGAGCGCAGCCATTTCGGTCCCCCTACCGAGCAACGAGGGGGATATTGCCGAGATTCTCATCCCTGGGTTTACCCGCTATGACGACGAAGAGGGGTCTGTGGACCGTGATGACGGAGTCGACGTTCGCGCTAATAAGAAGTGGAGAGGACTGAACGAAAAGAGACGACGGCCACAGAGCCTCATGATCCCACCAAGTGCTCTTACGGCCGGGCTGCCCACTCCTACTAGGTCCGAACCGCGCACGCCCGAATTGCCTTCTCGGAAGCGAGCGAACTCACTGCCGACGCCTACAACGTCACCATTTTCATCCCCGCGGACGAAGCGGGTCAAGGCTGCCGAGGGCGATTTCCTAGTTGCTACGGAGGAAGCTACTCAGATCCCAGAAGAGGCAAACGCAGAGGATGAGAAATACCACATAGCACCTGATAGCAAGCAGAAGCGCAACAGACTGGTGCCTCCTCTTGTCACTACAATAATTGGGGCGGCTATAACCACAACGTCTGCAAGAGCGGTTCCTATTGCCGATCTGACTGAGGATCAGTCGGATAATGGCGACGAAAATGACGAGGAGTTTGATGAGTTTACAGAGGAGCCTGAGATTCTCACATCTTCCCGCATTTCTATTTCCGGCCGCAGCAATTCCCCAACCACGTCTGACCAAGGACGACCACTGTCCATCTGTCCGGTGTTTCCCCCTGGCTCGCCGAGCCCGCATTCGCCACGGGTCATCGATGTAACTGGTCCCCGCAGCCCAATCTCGAGATCGAGGACTAGCTCGATTGACGCACAAGATCCGACGCTGTTTTTGCCACGCGCCAGTGATCTTTCCCGCGCCAGCAGCATCTCAACACAGCCTATTGCCGAAGAGGATCACAGTCCCTCAGAGCTAACAGCTGCGTTGAGGGTGTCTTATATCGGCTTGAAAACGCCGAGGGCCTACAAGAGCGAGTCGATATCTGAAGCTGAAGAAGACGTTGCAGAGACAGCAAAAAGCACCCGCAATATCGAGGCTGTTTCAGCGCCTGCTGCGATATCGAAGCCAATACAGACAGTAGAACCCCAGTCGCATATGACCGAACCGGTCAAGGACTCTGCTGTCTCAGTTGATGCTTACTCGTCCCCGATTTCGTCACCTCTACATCCATCGCCGCCTTTACTGAGGTCTGATTCTAAGACCAAGGTTACTATCCTGGGCCCCACTACATTGTCTGGCAGCTTCTACATCGACGACACAACACGAGTCGATGTGACAGAGCAGCGACGAGAGGAATCGAAAGTAACCCCGACTTCGCTTCCCAAAGGCAGCTCGAAACGTGAGGCGTTCAACACTTCTTCCATGACAGCAACTACAGCATCTGTTGTGGCCACAGCCGCTGTCAGTACTGGCAGTTTTGTCCAACGCTCTAGGTCCCTACGAGAAACACGTTCTCCTTTTGGTGCTTCAGAGCGCGCCTTGTCCATCATCAGCCAAGAACCGGACGTGCAGACAGAAGCAAGGATCGATACATACGCTCAACCCCAAGCAGTCACGAAGACTCAATCTCCAATGCACGGCCAGTCATCAGCACAGGCCCCATCAGGCGATGCTCAGCCGAGTCACGCAGCGGAATCTTCGGTGTCGTCGATCGGAAGTAAATTGAAGCCAGTGCGAACGTCTGAAGAAAACACGGTCATACGGTCAGAGGATGTTGCTCGCAACTTCGAACAGCTCATCCAAAGCGACCAGACTATCCAGTACACCCTTACACCCGAGAACATGCGTAATATAGATGTAAGCTTCTGCCAATTTTCTGGATTCGGACTTGACTGCTACAGATGTGCTAACCATACACAACACCATAGGCAACAAGGTCCTCGTATGAAGGAAGCATCCTAGCGAAGAGCAGGAGAAGCGAGGATACTCGGCTAGCTGGCGACCGATCGCGGTCATCGTCGTTAGCCACCAACAAGCAGGCTGATATCAGACGGTCGCCGTCTATTGCTTCGCGGACAACTGCAAACGAAAATGGTTCAGCAGAGACGACACAGAACCAAAGGCCGAATGGCCCAGTGCCACGCCTACCACATCACATTTCGGCGTCGCTGTCGTCGGCATCGTTGAAATCCCGAACCAATGCGCCACAGGCCCGAGATGCCAGGATTCCTCAAGAGTCACTCGCGGATTTTGCCGAGTTCATCCGGGCTACGGGACCGTCGGTTGATGAAGAGCGCAGTGCAGCACTGCGCAAGAACAGTGGTGGGCCACTGGCCAGTGCTCCACGCAATGTCAGCAGCCCAGCAACGATGATCAAGAGTAGCCTCGGCAGGAAATTGTCGGCGGCTGGAAACAGCCGCTCACGTTTCCAGGCGCGCGGGGCGACGGTAGACTACAAGGACGACAACTCGGATCTGATCGACTTCATTCGCCGCGGACCTCCAGAGACGGCGGAAAACCCTCGGATTCCTCGGACGGTGGCTCCATTCCGGACTCTGATGGATTCGGATGAGATGACAGGCGCGGCCGGTGGTCGGGCGGTCGATGCCACGATCTCCAGTCTCCGCTACAGTGCATCCACGAATGTGACGGAAAGCTCGGTGAACTCGTCGACCGGCCTTCTCAGGAACAAGGCTTCGCCACCTGGCGGTGCGGTCAGCAATCACACATTTGACGCGCCGGATGCAATGCCGAAACGGAAGACACGCCGTGTCAAGGACCCCTATGCGATTGATCTGAGCGACGAGGATGAAGAAGAACTGTATGCCAATGTTGGGCGCGGGCCCAAGCCGGTGGCGAAGGAAGAGAGTCTGCTGGACTTCTTGAACAGCGTTCCGCCGCCACCAGAGCCACAGCGACGACCGTTTGACATCTCACAGACACGATCACAGAAACAGCCGCGGAAGAAGGCGAGCACATCGAGCCTGATGTCACGATTTGTCTGGGGCAGCAGCCACAGCCACAGTCACAGCGGAAGCACTGGCGGCCGCGGGCTGTTCTCCAGCAGCGGTGGTGAGGGGAGTTCGTTTATGAGCAGCAAATCGGAGGCGCGATCGTTGAGCAGTCGTGCCGGGTCGGCCATTATGGGCCGTGGACACGTTCCGATCCAGGCGCACATTCCGGAGACCGTGGACAAGTACGGCACAACGACGGTGGTGTCGAGCACTATCAAGGGTGTGAGCACCAGCATCAACAGCAACAACGGTACTGCTGGAAGCCCTGGACGGGTGCTAAGAAAGAAGTATGAGCCGCGGGAGGCGCAGAATGTGCCATCTGCTACGCAAGACCTGGCCGAGTTTTTCCGCAACTCCGGGCCAGCGCAGCCGCAACGAGGGTAAAGGAGGTGTGTCTCTAGGATGTTGTTCTGTCCTGTACGTTGAAGGCTATGATTCTGTTTACATTCTCGGCATGATTTCTGGTTTGCTTTTGCGGCCATCTAGCGCAAATGTGCGCAAGACGGAAAGATGATTTGCATGTCTGGGCAAATGCCGATGTGATTTCTTACTTTTCTTTGTGTGCTCTGGATGCGGGGTGTTCATTGCTATTGTCTCGCGGGCGCTGATTCGAGCATCTTACGCCGTGGAAAGACATGGGCCGTTTCTCTTCTTGTATTGTCCCATCCTATACCTTTTTGTTTTTTTCTATGTACAGATTCCCTTTACCGGGAGATATTTTGGAATGAAAGTCAGAGCGATTCGAGGAAAGCATTGGTGATGAGAAAGTTGTCGAGCCACAGATGTTACGTACAATACTTGGTTTAATGTTCGTCTGACGTCATATGACATGCGGACATGGAGAGGAAGCCAACGAGAAGGGGCAGCAGGGTTGGCCAGACAGATGATGCGAGGACGGTCATTTGTGGCCCTGCTGCTGCAGGCAGGCTTGGATCGGGAAAAGGGCGTCGTGATCGAACACTAGAGGCCAGGCCCCAGCAGGTTGGTCCAAGCCGGGATCACCAGATGCAGGTTGGGAGGAAGCGCGGACGGACAAGGCCAAACGCATGTTGCTCAGTTGATCGCCTTTGGCCAGGCTGATAGGCCGTGCCGGTGCTGCACGATCGTCACACGGCTGTTGTGCTGTTGCTTCGCTTGCTGTTGCTTCGTCCTGTTGCACTGCAGCGGCGACTGATTCTGGGAATAAATACGCAGCCTGCCAGCTTGCCCTCCCGGTCGGAGCAGCGGTCCAGCGGTCCAACCGGTCTGTTTTCATCACATACCATACCACAGCACGATTGCAGCATGTTGTTGGCCGACCTACTCAGCATGGCTCTGCGCCTGGCAGAGGTGAGTGCTTCTCCCAACGTTGGACGGACAGACGCTCAGGACGACCTCTAGCTGGTGTTTGCGGCCATTGTGGCCGGGCTCACGGGCAGCTACCTGCACGCGCTGCGCGGCGCGTCGTCGTGGCACCTGCGGCGGTTCATCTACGCCGAGGTGGTGGCCGGGCTCTCGATCCTGCTGTCGCTGGTGTGGCTCTGGCCGTTTGCAGGCAGCTTCCTCCACTGGCCGGTCGATCTCGTCCTGGCGCTGGCCTGGTTTGCCGCCTTCGGGCTGCTGGTCAACTGGCTGCACGGCTCCTGCGGCTCCGTCTTTGACTGGCGCGGCATTGCGCTGCGTGGCAGTGCCGCTTGTCCTAAGTGGAGGGCCGACATTGCCTTTAGCTTCCTGTCGGCCATCGTCTGGCTCGTGTCGGCGCTGCTGGGCATCTACTGGGTGCACCGCCGCCGCACCGCGCCCGTCGAGGCGCAGCAGCGCCGTGGACGTTGGTACCGTGCGCGTGTATGAGGCGTGAAGGAAGGGGGAGATGGACTGTTGTGTGATGCAATGGTGTGGTTGTGCTTGGATGATTACTAAGCGGAGCAGTGTATCTGTGTACGGCATACAGTGTCGCGATGTACTTTCCTTTTTGGTCAGTTTCGTAGTTGTACCCCTCATCTCGGCCACGTGACCAGTATTACGACACACAATGACTAGGCGCCAACTGTTTTGATCGTAATTGTCCTTTGTCGGCATTCCGTCATGCTCGATGGAGGAGCTGCAGCGATGTCCGCAATGCGGTCATGTCCCCCGGTAGGTTTTGCCACCAGCGGCGTCCTGGATTCAGCTTGGCTAACACGGGGTGAGGTGGAGAAGATCGGCGCCAACAAGTCCTCCATGCGAATCAGTTCTCGAGCTCGATCACGCCTATGAGGACCTGGTTCTAGACAGCCGACGACTTCCAAGTATTTGCCATCATGACGGCATCTTTGCAAGCGCACGTAGACGGTCGATGACGACAAGAGCCAGCCGGGAAGGACGTGTCGTCGGGCTTTGAGCGGAGAGCAAGACGACGTCAAGACAGACTCGCGGCATGACGACATGGTCTTGTCAGAGCATCCGGTATATAAGTGCGGATGGGCTTTCTGTCATGGCTGGCTTGGTTTTCCATCAGCATCAACCATTGGAAGCACCGATCTACCCACAAGCACATTCATCACCAACATTCCCACGTACATCATGTCGTCCCTCGTCAACAAGATCAAGGAGGTTGTCAACCCGGACAAGAACAGTGATAGCACCTCGGGCAGCCACGGCTCCGGCCACCACCACGACAACGTCTCGTCGCAGCCGCGCACGGATGCCAGCGGCGGTGCGTATGACACCACCGGCAGCCAGGCTGGTGTAGGCAGTGCCCAGGGCGGCCGCCAGACGACCGGCCAGATGGGAAGCCAGACCGGCCAGACGATGGGCGGCCAGACCGGACGCACCACTGGCCAGGCCAGCCGCACCAGCCAGATCCAGGCCGACCAGACGGCCGGCGGCCTCGACGGCAGCGACAGTTATACCTATGGCGGTGCCGACGTCTCGAGCGGCGGTGTTGGCAATTTGTCGGGTGGCGGCCTTGGCAGCGGAGGTGCCGCCGGCGGACGCACGGCCGGCCAGGCTGGATCCGGAATGACGGGTGGCCGCACAGCTCAGGACCCCTCTTTTGCCAGCGGTGGTCTCCAAGACGATGCGTATGGCACCACGGGTGGCCGTACAGCAGCAGGCGGCCGGACGGTAGCGGGCACTACGGGTGGTCGCACGGTGCAGGATCCTTCGCTGGCCAGCGGCGGTCTCCAGGACGACACGTATGGAAGCAGCAACGTGGGCGGCCTGCAGGATGACACGTACGGCAGCAGCAACACCGGTGGTATTGGCACGCGCGCCAAGAAGACGGCCCAGCAGACGGCTCAGCAGTACGGCGACAAGCTGACTGGTAGCGGCATGTCTGGCGCCACGACCGGTCGCACGGCTGGCGGTCGTGGCGGCGCCGGCAACATGGACGGCAACGATCCGAGCTACTAGTATGTCTCTGTGGGTGAGTGTGTCCTTGTGCATTCAATGCATTCCGTCACGGCACCACAGCCGGCTGACGCGCACAGCAACTCGTCCCGCACCGGTGCCGCTTCGATCGACCCTACAGACGCCGCCCATGTGCCCCCCTCCGTGCTGAGGAAGCATGTGGGCGAGCCGTCGATTGCGCACGGCGATCATGGCCACGACCGGGCGCGACGCAACAGCTCGAACACGCATCAGGAGTCGTTCCGGGGGATCTGAAGTCGTCTTGCAACCCAGAAAATCAAACGAAATAGCGCGCCATGCGAGTGCTCTGTACATTATCATAGACGATAATTTAGCTCTTCAAAGTGACGTCAATGAGGCTCTAGTACCGTAACCAGTAGTCACGTGCACCGGCAATAAAGCTCTTATCTTATCGACCCCGCGATCGTAAAAGCGCGGCCCAGCCTTGACCGAACAGGCGGCTGCTCATTCCTCTCTCCTTTCCACCATGCAATCGACATGACTGGACGGCACGGCGACACTCTGGCCCCCCAACGTCCAATCGCGATTCTGGCCGTGCCATGGGACGTCACGCAACAGGGTCGCACGCGTAGGTAGGACGACAATACGCGCCGGCGGAGTCTCTTGTCCGACACCGGAACAGCCACACCGTCACATCGACAGCAAGAGAGCAAGAGAGCAAGAGTGCGGCATCCTTGCGGCATTTTCCCCCACAACACACAACGAACCGATGGCCGGGAGCACGAGGAGTAGTCAGCACGCGTCGACCAGCGCGCACGGCGCTGCGCTGCCGCGGATTCTCTGGAGACGACGCGTGCCGCTGCTGATTGCGCACGCGTCATTGGGCGGGTTTTCATCGTCCTCGCCATCTTCGTCTCCGTCTTCCTCGTCGCCCTCGCCACCCTCGCCACCCCCCCTCGTCTTCGCTGCCTCGGTCCCTCGCTTTGGCTACCTCGCCCAACTGCTGCCACGACTGTCGGCCTTTTTTGGACGGCCCTGCTCCAGCTTCCAGTTCGAGGACGTGCCGCTGCGCAACCTGCCACTCGGCCTGCTGATGGATCTCTACCTGCCGCCGCCGTCGACGACGGACCGGTCGGTCGCCGCGCTCGAACCCACCACGCACACCGACGGCCAACGCCGGCTGCCCTGGCGGCTGGTCGTCGCCGACGGCGAGGCCTGGCACCTCGGCGACACCTTTCTCAACGGGGCCAAGGAGGCTGACTACGTCCGGTACGGCAGCGCGAAACAAATCATGAGCCTCAGCAAGGCCAACACGGAGGCCCTCTGGGAGGCCGTCCAGGACAGTGCGTTGGGTTTTTTTTCCCGTCATTCTTTCCTTCTTTCCTTCTTTCCTTCTTTCCTTCTTTCCTTCTTTCCTCCTTTCTTCCTTTCTTTTCTTCTTTTCTTCTTTCTTTCTTTCTTCCTCACTCTTCTCCTCACTCTTCTCCCCCCTCTTCCCCCTCCTCCCTCTTCTCCCCCCTCTTCCCCCTCCTCCCTCTTCTTCTCCTCTAACAAACAGATGACTATGCTACCTTCTCCCGCGTCAACAGCCTGCTGCTCAACGCACCCGCTCCCCTGAAACACATCCCTCTACGCATCTTCATCCCCTCAGCCGCACCTCCGAAGCCGTTGACCCTGCCGCTCCCATCGGCCGCTGTCGAAACGCCTCCCTTTATCCCCGGATCCTACAAAATCATGCAACCCCTGGTGACGCCTCGCCTCAGCAACCGTACGTCCCCGCCTCCTCCTCTCGACGCCTGCCTCTTCGCCTCACTGACCCCAACAGGACAACCCCAAACCCTCGGCGCTGCCCTGCGCAGCCTCCTTCCGCTGCTCTTTCCCAGCAGCCGTGATCCCGTTCTGGCCAACGTCGTCCTGCACGGCGCTTCCGTGCCGTTCCACACCCCTCTCGAAGAGCTGATGCGCGAGGCCGCTTATCCCGACGGCTGGCTGGCCCTCGTCGTCGTGCTCTTGTAGACACGCGCACACCTTTTTCCACCGACACCATCTCTCCTGGCTGGTCCAGCTCCAAGTCACGGCTGCAGTCTTTTGTTACGGCTGAGCATAAACTGCTTCATATTGGAAAATAATAACCGAGTCGCTTTCCATCGGACTCTCACCAAGTGCGCAGCAAAGGCTCTTATGCTCGCTTCAAGTAGGCTATGCCAAAACGGTAAAGCAAATGGGCCATCATCCCAGTAAAACACACACTCGTACAGTTGCTTGCCAGCCAAACCAGCCGCCCCCAGACAGATAGCCCCCCCAAAATCAGGAAGCCGCCACCATAGAAAGACATGGCCAAGATACAGAATATACCCAAAATGCTGCCAAAATGTAAAATATAACACGTAGAATATACGCCGAGCCAGGGGAAGCGAGAACGAAGCAAAATAAGAGAAGAAGCCTGGACCGTAATCCAAGACGAGATATTAGAAACTAAGATCGAAAATCGAAAATCGCTTTGTACGCAAGTCCTCAACAGGGCGGACAAGACCTCCGGGTAGGACATGTCTCCCCATGAGGCAGTGCTTTGCATGTCGCTTCGAGCGCCGCTGCAGCAAATAAAGACAGCGACCACAACGTTGCTTGGAAAGATATGCGCATATGGGGGTATTTTTATTTGTAACAAGATGGGAAGGAAACGTTCATATGACTTCTGCCAGCAGCAGCACCGTTGACGGCTGCTTTCATTCGCTGCCTCTGAACTGCCTGTGCTGCTCATAGGAAGGCAGGTGATGCGGGAAGCCCGACTCGCTCGGTGTGCTCGGTCCCTTGACCAACGGCGTGGCCACTTGTGGCGGATAGAGCGAGCCCTGCACCGGGCTCTGCATCGGTGGAGGCGCATGCATCAGGCCAGGGCCCGGAGGCGAAGGACCTTGCGTGGACGGTGCAAACAGCGGCGGCGTGTTGCCGGGAGACATCTGCATCGGCGAGCCCTGGATGCGAGGCAGCTGTGGCTGGCCATATAGTACTTGTGGTGGCTGCGGGCTCTGTCCTCCCGGGAAGCTGCCTGTTGACGTTGAGGACGACTGGCTATGAGGCATCGGGATATGTTGTTGTTGTTGTTGTTGTTGTTGTTGTTGTTGTTGTTGTTGTTGTTGTTGTTGTTGTTGTTGTTGTTCTTGCTGCTGCTGCTGCTGCGATGCATATGGGTAATCGGCCCTCATAGCCTGTATCGACGGCGGAAGGGATGCCGGCACGGTCGACGGGGACGGGTTGGACGAGAACGACGTCGCAAACGGCGGTGGTGCCGGTGTGGCCGGAGAGGTCCTGGTTTCGGCCCGTGGGTGTCGCTGGGGATGGAGCTGGCGGTCCTGCAGCAGACCCTTGAGGATGCGCATGTCGTATGCGAGCGCGCTCTTGGGCTGTGCAATCACCTCAAAAAAGTCAATCGTCTTGACGAAGAGATCGTTGAGGATCTCCTCTTCGATGAACTGGCCGAGAACCGGGTCCCTTTGGACTGAGTCCAGCACAAGGAGGTTTCCCCATTGCCTGTTAAAGTCAGTCATCACACTCAACTTGGCCTTTCGTCTTTGGCTCTCGCCTTCACTCACGCATGCGCCGTTCCAAACACGTTGGTCACCACGTAACGCTTGTCCGGAAGCCCGTGAAACGCCCGCGTGCTCTCCACCAACGCCTGCACACCCCGTCGCGCCAGCTGGATGTTCTCCGTTGTCAGCGGGCTGTCTATCGGCTGTCTTTCCAGTGCTGCGCTGTCCCCATTCTGCGCCCGTATCCGCAGCGCGTAGTTGTAGTCGAGAATTCGCCGAATAAAGAACCGGTGGATGATCACCTGCGCGCCCCAGTACTTTGCTCGCAGCCGTGCTGCCAGGATCTCGTTGGCCGGCGGGTCCTCGTCTTGGAATTTGAACTGCGATGGCACCCACAACGACTTCTCCAGAGCCTCGGTGAAGATGATGACCTGGCTTTTGTTGATCAGATTCGGGTCCTGCCGTCCGTCATACAGGTTCTTGTGGATGTCGTTCAGCTGGTTTCGCAGAAAGAGCTGCGCCATGTAGCTCTCCAGCACATATGGCTCGAAGCCATCGGACGAAGAGCTGTCCGGGAACGGATACGGCATCTGCTGTTCGTACGCTAGGATGCCGGATTGAGGAAGCGGCAGTTCCGCCAAAAGGTCGCTACCTTTATGTTAGATACTGTCGCCAGGCACAGGGGAACCGGGAAGCAAACCTTTCGAGTTGCAGGCAGGTCCAGAACGCGAACAGCATCTGGTTCTCCCTCCGGTGGATCGTTTTCGGCACCGTGACCTTCATCTGTCCAAACTTGTGAAACAGTCTGCAGCGAGTGGCTGTGCGTTAGCGTACGGCTGCTATTGTCAACACTTTCCACCCAAACATCACTCACGGTCGGAGAAGAATCTGCAGCTGCCGGCCGGCAAACACAACAAACTCCAGGCTTTGCATCGGCCGGCCCAGCTGGCTGTAGTACAAGCACATCATAATATATACCCACACAAGCTTCAGCTGCGGCCGCCCGCCAACATGGCTACCAACCCGATCACAGGCCTCGACAAAGTAGTCGAACCCCGGGATGTTGTCCACGTTGCGCTTCATCGAGTACGGTCGCGACGCCGGGTACTGCTGGCCACCTTGCAAGGACGAGCGGCGACTGGGCACGTTGCGGCCGCTGCCCTGCTGTGCCGACATCGGAGAGTCGTGCACCAGAGACGGCGAGTACCCGTTCTGTGGCTGTGGCGACTGCGACGACACAGCCTCGTCGTCATTGTCCGGAACGACATCTGGAAGCTTCGCATGTTTGTGGAGACAGACTTTGCCCAGCGCCAGTACCATGAGAACGACCATGCTTTCGACGTCCTGAAATCGTGGCCCTGATCTCGGCGGCGTCTGTCGCTGGGGAACGGCTCCCTCGCCGGACGACACCGGAGACCGCTTCCGCTTTAGGTTGCCTTCCACCACCGGCGAGCTGGATCCGCCTGCGAATTCCGCCACAGGAGCCCGCGGCTTAGCCGCCTGCGAGCCCGACGACCTGGCTACATTCTGCAGGAACATCGTCGTCATCACACGCAGGTCCCGGGACGGGATCAGGGGGTGTATGTTCTGCATGTTCTTCTCGTAGCTGCGGACATAGTCCCACACCTTGTCCGGGCTCAGATCGAGCTCGATCGCCACTCGCGTTGGCGGGCTTTTCACCGCTTCCACTGGACTAGGCGAGTTGAGGCCTCCAGGTGGGTTCCACGGCTCGCGTGCCGGATCAGACTCCTGTCCAGTATTGAACGTGTCCGGGTTTTGCGGGCTGCTCCTGTTGCTGCTTGGCAAGTCCGGCGCTGCCGCCGCAGCAGCAAGAAGGGCCTGCGAACCCTCAATGTGCAGTACGTCATTCGGATCCATGCTCAGCTCGCCGCGGCCTTTATCGCCCGCAGAGTCCTCGCCACGCCCGTAAAAGGAGATGGCGCCTCTTCGCTGCTCCTGGCGCACCGGAAACTCGGACGGAAAGCGGATGCCAGCCGCCTCCAGGTGGCTCTCTACCCTTTCGCAGATGGTGGGCCAGGTGAGAAGCAGACTGGCCAAGGTCGTGTGATATGCAGGAATGGCCGGTTCTCCGGGTGGCACGGCAGGGCCAGGGACCACATCCATGTGGTCCTCGTTTTGCAGCTGCTCCGATATTCTCTGTGCCTCTTCTGGAGCCAGCCCCATGTTTGTCGACCAGTGTGTAGGTTGCTTCGGCGAAGATTCGTTCTTATTGTCAGCATCAGAACGTGGCGAGTTCTCCAAAGATGCCGTATTCAACGGCGCCCCGTTTGGGCTAATACGATCTGAGCCCATCATGCCTAGCTTGATCGTGTTTTGCACCTCCATCAGCATTTGCTGGACACTGCTGACAATCGCCTTGCACTCTCCGCGGACTTCTCGTATCTCGCCTCGGAGTGTGTGGTCCAGGCTGTTGATGGCTTCCATAATGTCGATGGTCACCTTGTCTTGCCTAAAGGATACAACCTGTTACAAAACAACGCTCGTACTGGTTCTGCGCATAGACTGACACTTACTGTTTCGGGATCGGATCTCGGTATTTGCACTCAATGTTCTTCTCCCTGCAGTTCTTGCAAGGCTTGGTCTCGTCACACTTGGCCTTTAACAACCGGCAGCTATCACACGCCTGCGAAGCGCGCTGGGCCTTCTTCTTCCCTGTTCCCGAGTAGGGGACAGGATAGGACTGGTCCGGGCCCTGTGAGGATACCGAATGGCCAAACATAGGAGGTTCAAATTGGCCCAGAGCTGTGGGAGTCGGTGGGTAGCTGCTTTGTGGCCGGTACATGCTTGATGCCGAGGGCCCCCCCGGTGGTGGTGGCAGCGGAGGTGGCGGAGCCTGGGACTGAGCTGACGGCACCGCAGAATGGGCATGCGGGTGCGACGGATGAAGGGGCGGCGGTTGGTGGCTGTGGCTCGGGCTCTGGACCGGCTGGTGGTTTGACAGCTGGTGTGGCAGAGGCGGCTGTGCCTGAGAGAGCTGGTGCGGGCTCGAGGTTGAGGGGCGGGCAATGCTATCAAAGCCCATCTGTCGCCGGCTGTCGTCAATATGATGCTGTGGGTGCTGTGGATGCTGTGGATGCTGAGGATGTTGAGAATGCTGTGGATGCTGAGGATGCTGCGGATGCTGAGGGTGCTGAGGGTGCTGAGGGTGCTGAGAATGCTGAGGGTGCTGAGAATGCTGAGGGTGTTGAGAATGCTGAGGGTGTTGAGAATGCTGAGGGTGTTGAGAATGCTGAGGGTGTAGCAAAGTCGGCGGTGGTGGCGGCTGCTGTTGTTGTTGCTGTTGAGGCGCATGAACAGAGCCAGAGTCAAGCCGGCGCATCTGCGAGAGGCCGTCTTCGCTCAACGGCGGCTCACGGCCATAGGAAGTGCTGTAGGGAGGAGACAGGCGGGCGGGCGAAGGGGCCCGGTGGCGGTACTCCTGTCTGTAGTCTAGTCGCTGGTCCTGGTGGTATTCAGGCCGATGATCCTGTCGGTACTCCGAGCGGTGGTCGGGACGGTAGTCCTGTCGGTGGTCCTGCATAGATGCGTGCTGGTCTGGGTCATGATATCGGCGGTCGTCGGCGTAGTGCGGCTGGTGGGGAGGAGGAGGCGGATGAGTGGCGCGCGACTGGTGTGGCTGCGGCGTCGACTGCGGCGGGGGTAGGTGAGGGTAAGAGTGAGCAGCACCAGGTGTCGGAGGAGCAGGAGAGGAGACGGGAGGGGGGTCAGAGGAACGAGAGAAGGGATGGGAGGGTTGATATGGACCCGACGGCGTGGGGTGCAGTGCCTGAGGCGAGGCAGTACCGGGATTAGGGTTGGGGAAAGAAGCGTGGTGGAGGTGAGCGGCGGCAGGTGTTCCTGTGGACCATGATCCAGTCGAGAGACGGGGCTTCTTGCTCTCTGGGCCTTGGTCCATGTCTGCGACAGTGCTCGGGCGAGAGCAAGGCAGGGGACATTAATTCCACGGCAGAGGAGTGGATGAGGAGAGGCACATCAGGCGCGAAGGGGCGCGGGGGGCGAAGGGCCTGCGCGAAGAAGAGGCGAAGCGCGTGCGGTCTTCCCGATGGTCCTGGACAGCAGCAGACTCAAGGGAAGGTGAGCGACTTCCGGGGAAGCCCAGTCGTCCAGTAACGGAACGGGATGAGAAGAGTAGAGAGGGCCCAGTGGGGCCTAGTGTCATTGGCCTTTCCTGTTTGTTTTTTTCTGTCTGGGAGCGAGGAGGGAGCAGGCAGTGCTCGTTGCCGTCAAGCAGTGTAACCCAGACAGCTTCAAGTTGAAGCTGGGGGTGCGAGGTCCAGGGGGGGAGGGGTGTGTCCAGGGAAGAACGGGGGTATGGGAAGGGTGGCGAAGACGTTTGGAACCCGACAGCCAATGCAGAGCATGAGCACTCAGGACTGATCGAGCTTTTTCGAAAGGGGGTGTGCGAGTAGGCCGGTCAGAGAGAAAGCGAGGGAGAGAGAGAGAGAAGGGGAGAGAGAGGGGGGGAGAATTGACGAAGCGGAAACGGAGGTGCCAGAAACGCGGTCACCCACCGTTGGGAGTCGATAAGCGCGCTAACAGCTGTCTGAGTCCGCCTAGATGGTTAGATCCAGATGCCCGTCGTAGTGATGACGGGGGTGGATGGGAGACAGGTGGGAAGCAGAGGCGATGGGCGTCAGCAGCTGGAAGCTCGGGTCATGAAAAGAACGAGGTGGGAAGCAAGGGACAGTAGCTGGTCCCAAGAGGGGGGGTAAAGGTGTGAAGGATTAAGGCCCAGGGGACAAGCCCAGGCCAGCCAGACGGGTAAACGAGACGGTAGAGAGGGAGAGAGATCGACCAGGAGAAGGCGGGCGACGAAAGGCTGGCGGATTCGAGGCTCGGCTCAGCGGGTTCTTTCCAGGACGGTGCGATACGAGTACGTGTTCATATGACACTGCGTAGCCGCATCGCAGTTGCTCACCGTTGAAAAGTGGGCAAAAAGAAGGAAAGGAAAAAAGGCAGAAAAAAGGGAAGCCGGCAATGACAATCAACGGTCAGTGTTTTTCTGGTTTTATTTTTATTTTTTTCGTTTGCGAATCTGGGTCAGGGTGGAGTGGAGAGTGCCAAGCAGCCGGGGGTCATTGGTAGTTAAACCAGGCGACGGGTTGAGAGGGGCCCAATAGAGACGGAGGAGCAATCCCTGCTGTGGTGGTGGTGCTGTCGTGGGAACCAGAGGAGACAATTGAGTACAAAGTACGAGAAGCTGCTCGTATCTTGGCTTTGGCCTTTAGGATGGCTTGGCGCGGTTAGGGGGCAGCATAGTCGAACAGGGCGACGGGTCCAAGGTGGGGAAGGGTAGAAGCTTTTGATTTTGGGGCTTGCTATCATGGCCAATGTTGTATTGCACGTATCGTTTGCAGCCAGCGGGTGTCTTGTGCATCTCTGTCGAGGCTCGGGCGAGCAGGTGGACCGGCCGTCCTGAGGCTTGTCGTGCCTGACTCTGGCCAGGTGTGACGACGGGATATTTGTGTGCTATATCCCGGTCGGACAGCTCCTAGAGACAAGACAGACGTTAGTCAGAGAGCTCCCCCACAGATGCAGGCTGGCAGGACAGCTGCCGCCACGGTCACAGTGTGTACGATGTATCTTACTCGTACTCCAGATGGGGTCGCGGCTTATGTTATCGCAAGTATCGTACATGAATCTCTGCCCAGAGCCGACCGCAATCGCCCTGTGGTGATCTGCGTCGTACAGCAACTAGGCCAGCGCTTTTCAGATTTAGGGAGGCCGGCAACGAGACGACATATATAGCCTGTGGCAGACGACTGCTCGTGCCGCGGGCAACAAACAGTTGCGAGTCTTTTTTGTCGCTCTGCCGTTTCTCGACTCTGGCTTTTTTTCCTCTTTTCCGCTTTTTTCGATTTTTCTTTTTTGATGTCGTTTGGGGCTTGCACAAATGGAGATGTGAATGCAGATGCGTTGTAGACGACGATACTATCGCAATGGTGGCGTGCAAGGTAAAATGAAACGAGGCGGGGACTGCACACCAGAAGGTGGGGCCCTTGTGGTTGTGTGGTTGAAGGGAGGGATGCGGACATGTCGGTCGGGTCGCGGTTTCCTGTGCGCCGCGGTGCGGCTATTCTCGTTGGCCGGTTTCCAAGACGTTCTCTCGCCGCACCTCGCGGCCGCCTGTGCACATAAGACATAGTACACAGCGCGAGCACGAGCACCTCTCCCCTTTTCCTTTCTCCTTTCTCTGCCAGGCTCGCCCGGCACGCGTGCCTAGACCAGCGGCGGCGACTGTTCGGGTGGTGGCAGCAGCCACCCAACTGTCTCTACTTCCGTAGGCAAGCGCAACGTAGCGCCAACGCTAGCAGGTAGCGCTACAGGCGACTAGAGGCGCTACCATGTGCCCCGTACATACTAAGATACATAGCATATAATGTGACGAATGGGCGGTCTGTGGCACCCTGGAGACCCAAGGTGCCCTGTACTCTGGGCACTGCTCTGGCTCGCAGCGCTGCTTCCCAGCTGCTCGTCCATATCGTATCTGTGGTCTGCACTTCGCGCCGTCATCTACGATACGTCGTATGTACATAGGTAGGCATTCTCTCCGTCCGCCTGCGAATGCGAAACGACTCGCATGTATACGAGTACGCACACGCACGCACAGATGCAGGACACTGGACGGCAGGCAGCATGCTCTCACGACTGGTGCTACTCTCGTCCCGAATACGGAGTATTACCAATAATCAGGCAAGCCCAATCGACCAGGCCAGAAAGCATCGCGCGCCGCATGCGCGCCTGGAGGGTGTGAACAGAATGCTCTCCTGTCTGCGAGTACGAGCGCTCCGTGCTCCGTACTCGTACACGTATCCTCCCTCCCTTCCTGCTCTCCTTTCATCTCCCGCCGTCCTCTGCTGCCCTCGTCCTCGCCTCTCCGCGAGTCGCCCATCACTTCTCACCTGCAGCGGAAACGGGCGTTTGCAGCTGCAGGTCTCCGTGCCGTACATAGAGTGCGATACGTCGTAGCCAGACGAAAGGCTTGCTCGATACGAAAACCGTATTACCATGGACGAGCAGATGGTCATGCCGTCCCTTACCTGGCCTATAGTACGGCTCCGGTATAATGCACACCTGCGCCTCTTAAGGGCAGGGATCGCTACATAGTCCTATGTAGCACATCATTCCCCTGTAACCTCGCTGTGGAAAACGGGTTTGGCCAGGCCTGCATTGTCGCCCGCTGGCGACATCAGTAAAACGTTGGCAGGCTAGCTGGCAGGGTTTACTAATTACCGAGAAACGAGGCCCGTCGATCCTGTTTGAAGATCGCGTCCCTGCGCCCGGAATCTCCCAACTTGGGACATCGCTGGTTGAGGGCACAAAACGCATTGTCCAGGGCGCTTATCCTGCATGCACGTATGCATAGCCTGAGCCACTCTGCGTATGCACATATGCAGTTCCTGCACGTCTGACGTCTTGTATCACAGCCAAATGCCCCTCTCACGTGCTGCAGCTCGATCGATGTATCTTACGAGCACGCGACATGCTGAACGAAGTCTCACCTTGTAAGATATCTTACATTTACGGAGTATACGGGATAAGTAAAGGAAAACAAGTACGAGTACTCGTAGTGTGCCCTTATTGGCGCCACCTGATCTCTACATAGTACATAGTAGCTGAACAAAGTTCTCCGCCATGCGACGACACCACACGCTCTGGTAGCCAAATCTGCGGGAGCAAAAGCGGCTTGGGCTGCCGAGCACGATGCGTGGTGAGACTCAGCGCATCCCCTGGTGGCTGCCCTCGCCACCAGGCAAGCAACCAGTATCTTACGAGTACGGTATCTTCAGATACACAGTAGACGGCACATCGATCGACCTGGAACCGGACGACTTCCAGCCAGTGTCCGACGAGAACGGTCGTGGCCGTGGTCATGGCCGCCGTCGGGCACGGACACGGGCACGGGGAGACCGAGCAATGTAACCTCGCTGTGGCAACTCTTGTCTGCTGGGGTCGCCCAGCATCGTGAAAGAGCGGCGTACATACATAGTAGTAGAAGGCGCCCAGCGGCTTAGTGTCTGCCGTAGTGCCTTGAGCCGTCGGTGAGCTTATGCCCTTAGCCCTTACTTAGAGCCAACGTCGAGCACGAGGACACCCTTGTTTTCGGCCTGGCCCTGACCATACTCTGTACGAGCGTTGGCAAGTATCTTGCTCCGTCGCTCGTCTATCCCAACCCGTTTCGGCAGTGCTAAATTTTACATTTCGGTGCACCTGAACAGGACAGCAGCTCGACGAATGACCAGTCATTTTTTGCCCGGGAGAAAAGACCTGCTAGGAGCTTTTTGTCTTCTGACCTCCCCTGCCATGTGTCCAATCAGGCCCAGGGTCCCGAACCCAGGACCGTGGTGAGCGAGCCCCTTTCATGTTTCCGCCGTCTCCTTAGCGAGGTTGTCTGCTTACTATTTTTATTACAACGGACGACGCCAAATTCGCCTGGTCGTACTCCGTCGCCTCTAGCCACAGATCGCAGATGGGCACGGAGCAGCTCAACCAGCTTTGTACGTCGTATGCACGGCGTTTTCTCCGCTCTTGATAAGATAGGCCGGTGCACATATGTACGAGGACGATACAGCCACACTGTGCGGTGACAATTGTGACGTTTCTCTACCCAAAATCACCACGCACACCGCCTGGACTACAGTCCCATCTGGCCCTAGGCTTGACGGAGTAATTTGCGCGAGCAACTGTTTGACGGGCTGGCCCGCTTGGTCCGAACTTCTGTCTTGCTTGCCTTCATCGTCGAGTTGGACAATGTACAGACATTGGCTGTATGTACATATGTACATACAGCCCTTGCTTTCTTTTTTCTGCTCTCTTGCCCTCATCCTCCGGGGCCCATTTGCCATCGAGCTGGAAATTCTGCTACACTGTACAGAGCGGTAATCCTTTTCCTAAGACGCTCCTGCGTCCGGCATGAATGACGCCACGAAGGAAACACGGAACGAAGGGAAAAGCCGAAAAAGGAAAGAAAGTGAGAAAAAGAAAAGAGAAATGTGGACTCGGCTGTGCCACTTCATCCATCCATCCCACTGTGACCCTCCTTGTCATCCTATCAGGCCCCCCTCCGTCCTTTCTGCACTTTTTCTTGGAAATTGCACGTCAATTGTGGTCACTGTCCGCCCACTTGGTAACATCACAGGCATGCATCTTACGAGCATGCATCCGCTGCAATGCCCTCAGGCTAATGCAATGGAAAATATAAAAATGGTCTCGAAAGATTCCAAAGCACGGCGACGGGGTTCGAGTCGTTTCGAAGAAACGGAAGCGTGCTATGGCCAAGAGCCTTGGCCATGGGAGCCTTGTGCGCCTTGCATCCGTCATGCGAAGCAAATCTTGGTCCAGCCACAGCGTCGCACTCCGTAATATGCTCGTATTCCCGATGTGCATTAACGTCTGTGACAGGTCACCTCTCTTCTCACCAGTTCAACATCAGACATGCTTGGTCAGGGCTTGGTCATCTGTAGACTGGCCGGTCAGGCTCCGTCGAGATGGTTGTCATTGCGAATCCCTGCCGCACGGTATGCGCATGTTATGTGTACGAGTATGCGTAGATCGCCTCATCCGCACTGGTTCTCGGTCCGCCAGGAATTCGGCCAGTGCATCGGTGGCCTGCTTCCGATACATAGTTGTCTGAGCAGGGGAGGCGGTGGGCCTAGGACGTAAGAGCACGTTTACGGAGTACATGTGATACTTGGGGAACGCCGCCGACGACGACAGGTTGACTGGCCCCTCACCGACGCTCAGCTCTGCTCACCTTCCCTTCCTATGGGTATGCATAAGAGAACGCCGTCCAAAGCGGCTCTGCTCGCTTTCTGCTCTGCATGCAGTATTGCGCCCGCGGGTTTGCAATGCTGGGTCTGCAGGGTGAGTGCCTGTATCGTACTATGTATGTACCTGTAGGGCTGCCTGATAAGCTTCTGCGTCCTCGTGGTCTCAGACACTCGTACACCACGAGGCCAGGCAACAGCGGAGTCTCGCCGTCCTCGTGGACATGGGCTCGCTGGCGTCATACGTCCATCGCACACGCATCCCGATTGTCGTCCAGCAGCACGTCGCCCTTTGTCGCCATAACGGACTCGACCCGCGCTGGCTCTGTCGGCCGTCTGCAGCAAAGCCTGTCGTCGGGAGCCGGCATGTCCGGCATCAGGCTCACTCCGTCCTCGTAACGCGTTACGGCCAGCAGAACGAACGATGGTGGCTCTGCACCAACCTCGGCTATCTGGTTGCTGGCTGTCTCGCCCGTTGCGGAGTCTCCCACACTCTATAGAGAGCATGTACGAGTACATCTCTACAAGCACAGCGGTCTCCGCTCCCAAGACACCTACACCTCCCAAGACACCGACTGTTGGAGCCCGGCACTAGTCGGCTCGCCACGCACCTTCATACCGGCACTAATGCGACACGTAAGATATCCTCTCTCGCAAGACCTGCCCTTCTTCCAATCGGTTGTCCTGGCAGGGGCAGTGCACTAGACGTAAATACCGTCAGAGTGGACAGGGCCGATCGGAAGGCATACGCGTTTGTATCGGCCTCGACTGCCTGTCGCAAACTGCCGGCACTCGTGTTCTTTCCATCCTTCCGACGACCCGGGAAAATTAAACAACAGCTTCAAGACACGCGTACGCGTACTATACTTGCTTATACGGCGGGCTTCCCACCGCTACAGTACGACCACTTGCCTGGTCCGAATATCCGTACGGCTTAATTTCGTCCTTTGTAATATTCGATCGCCAATGTAACATGACCAAAGCCAGTCGGTCATTGGCCATCTGAGACCTTATCTGGAACAGGTTGGCATGGTATCATGCTATGAGCTCTGGGGCTCTGGATAGGGTTTGTGGTAACGCCTCCTCCGTCCTTGTCTCATTACCTTAGTCCCATTTGCTTCCTTTGCCTCCTTCGCTTCTCCACAGATGCACTTTTTCAACCTCGTATTCCTTCTGCCATTGCCGAGTGGCCATAGCGAACTCGTACGGAGTAGTGAAATACATATCCCATTTTTATTCCTTTTTTCCACTGCTGCATTATTGCCTGCCCCTCTGATACGATGTCTACTACGACGTATGTACGACGTGCTCCGTATATCGTGCGAATTTCCCAAAGACGCGATACCGCATCTTGCTATGTAATCCGACGTCTTCCGTACCACCCTCGCTCTGTCTTGGGCCTCCCGGCCTTCAGAATCAGGAACCCCCACCAGACCAGGTGCTGTTCCACTTTGTCCTCATTCATCATCGCTGCCAAGTATTTGGCGCCTGCCAGACAGCTTTCGACGTTTCAGCCGCTGCTTCTTTTGCGCATGTTGTCTCTCCTCCTCTTCCGAATCTTCGCTTTCCGGGTCTTCTGAATCAACTGATCCTCCTGTCGTATGCACCGGCTCCGCCTCTTTACCCCTGCCTCCCCCTTCTGTCTCCTCATCCTCGTCGTCGTCGTCCGCTTCCTCGTCTGCTTCCGTGAAGATGAGATCGCCACGCGCTCCCAAGGCGTGTCGGCCGGCCTCTTCCAGCAAAATGCCAAAGGCAATCAAGGCCGTCTCATCCATGCTACGCTCGTCTAGTAGCCTGGCATTGACAATGCCGGTCGGCGTCCGGTCGAGCCTTTGCTCTGCTCGTATTGCCAGTGCCTCGTAGAAACGGCTCGTGTATGTGTGCACCTCCTCCAGTAGCTCGCTGTTCGGTAATAAGCCCTCGCCGGAATCCGGTAGGTCCTCATTCGCAAAATATATGTCTTTTTCGTAATAGCGTGTTGGTGCATCGGGGTGTTGAAACAGCACGTCTTCTGGAGCAAGAACGAAATCGCGTGTGTTTGTAGTCGGCACATGCTTCTTGAACAGAGTATATTTCCCTGTAAACATGATCGGTATGTCAGGTCATTATGTAGAGTGTTTGCCCATGCTTACCAGCGACTGCATCGTAGACTGTGGCGTGTCTAGACTTCTTCGGTTTTCGCATAGGCACAGCCAAGTCTGACAGTGCAGACGGCTCGAGAGGCTCGCTTTTGACGCGAAAATCGGCGTCATTGCTGTCTCTGCTTATGTCTCGAGAAGACATCGCGTACGAAGATCTGGATACGTTGGCGCTGTGGCCGTTAACTCGGGTGAATGTCGGCCGAAAAGCGCGTAGATCGTTGTGTATTGGTCGTGGTCGACCCTACGACGCCCATCGTCGCGTTCACATGTCACTGTGCGACGTTTTTTTGAGCTACAGCCTTCCTTCACCTGAGGTCGTGGATGAAGTTTGAGAGCCAGGCACGCTAACAATAGCGGGTCCTCTGTCGGACCGTTGCCAGCTGCTGATATCAGTTGCATCTCCCACATCAAGAAAGAGGGCAAAGGGCGCCGATTTCATTGCCACTGAACTCCCAGTATACGCTCTCATACTTTAAATGCATGAATCAACTCCTCTTTGAAAGATCTGCCGGCAACCTCGGCCAAAATGCCTTTGTCCGCCTCCAGTACACTCAATTGCTGTACGCATTCCGGCCAGCTTCCCGGCTGCGCTTCAACGGCGGCGAACAAGGCACGAACATAGTGGCCGAGGGTGCCGAATCATCCATTCTTGATAGCTGGGCTCACCAATCTGGAGTGAATGCCCTGGCCTTGGAGCGATTTGACGGCCGAATGTAGGCCACCGCGTGCTACACCTTTTCTCTTGTCTTTAGTCAAGTCACAAGTAAAATGCTGAGCGCCTAGATTGGTATCGGGTGGTGCAGATGCCACCATCCGTATATGGGACCTCGAGCAGCGTGATCAGGCAGCACCTGAATACGAATATCGACCTGTTGCCCAGATTTCTCGAGCTGGCAACAGCCAGCAAGACACATCACTGCGACGACAGCAGCCGACCGTTTCAAGCGGTCCGTTATCCAGAAACGCCTCTGGCGACGGACATCGTTACGGTGTGACACATCTGTCGTTCTACCCTTTCGATTCGGCCGCTTTCTTGTCATCATCCTACGACCAGACCCTCAAACTGTGGGCGACTGATTCCGCCTGTCTCTCGGGATCTTTCGATATCAGCTCTAAAATATACAGTCATGCCATATCTCCTATAGCTGATCACCTGCTTGTGGCCTGCGCGACCCAGCATCCGGCTGTACGGCTTGTGGACCTCCGGTCTGGCGCAGCCGTCCAATCTCTCGTGGCTCCGGGCCAAGTCGCCGGTGCTGTGTTGTCTGTGGCCTGGTCTCCACGCCACGAACACGTTCTTGCGAGCGGCGCTGTCGATGGCAGCGTACGAATTTGGGACATCCGCCGTGCAAGTAGCTTGGTAGCACTTCTGGATCAGGAAGATAGCCTCGGTTTGCCGTCCAGGACTGAGAACAACGACGAGGACCGCGTGCCCATGGCTTCAACTCCGTACGAGCGAGGCATACGTTTATCGGCCAAGGCCCACACCGGTCCCGTGAACGGGCTGGCCTGGACTGGCGATGGTGCCTACATTGTCTCTGCTGGTCATGACAGACGCATACGTGTCTGGGATGCTGCCACTGGCGCCAACACGCTCGTGAATTTCGGACCATCTGTTCGCAACGGTGGCTTGACGAGCATGTCGATGGTGGTGTCTCCGACAGGCCTGACGCCGCCAAAGAAGGAGCTGCTCTTCTGGCCTAACGAGTCTGAGATCCTCGTTTTCGGCTTACACGACGGTAGTATTGTCACGCGGTTACGCGGAATGGGTCCGTCTCAGTTTGCTGTGCGGTTGGCATCGGACTCCAGCCAAGCTTTCAACAATTCACCCCCCTCTGGAGTGCATGACCGGTCATCTGCCCGGAAGAACAGAGTCACTAGCCTTGTGTGGCAAGGAGCGGGGGGTTCGGGCAGTGAGACTGGTGGCGTAGAAATGGGTGGTCATGGTTCCATGGGCGGTATCTACAGCGGACATTCGGATGGCCAGATACGTGCGTGGATGCCTCAGCCAGCCGTTGATTATGGAGGAGGTGACGACGAAATTGGTGGTGATAGCGACGATGCAACGCCCTCGGCCGTCGAGCAGCGTGACCGAAAACGCAGAGCGTTGGACCAAACTTTCCGCAGTCTCATGGGCACACAAATATCATTTCGGTGATGTGACTGCTCTCTCGGTCATTAGTACAGCCGTCCGACAAACATCTGGTGTCGGTCGAATTCGAAGAAAGCGTCCTTTGGGTTGCAACGTCTACTCGTATGTGTATCTTACAACTGCAATATAAGAAACAACGCATAGCATCCACTACGACCATACAACGCACTACATACACCCCCCCTCTGTATTCTCTGACCAGAGCTTGAGAACGGAAGCATGCATGTTCTCGTTGCTTTGATTATCCGAAGCCCTTTGCATATTTGTATACGCTACCAGTAATAAGCGATTCTGGGGTACGAACTGCAGGACAGTGCGGCTTGGCCACAACTCTAAACATAGACATATAAGCATTGTCTTTCTGCAAAATAGTATCTTACTCCGTACACTGGTGATATAGGTTCGTTACGGGACATCCTTGTTCGATGTTCATGTCGGTACGCGTACGTAAGGAGTACGAGTACAGTACGGGACCGCGTAGATTATTGATACCCTATCTGCGAGATCAAGCTCTTAACACACAAAATTACGTAGTAACCAAACGTGAAAACCTGATTTTAGCCAGGCAAGCGACCTTTGCCCCTTGTCTGTCTCCTCATGTTCGTCCGGGACCCACAGTCATATCGTAGTTTTTGTAGAATACTACAAAGAGGACATTTGTCGTATCGTGTTATTTGGCGCTGCGGAGTATGCCAATACTTCAGGATCCCATAGACAGTATTCGGTAACGTAGCATGGTTCATTACCAAGCTACCACGGTACTACCGGTTAGTAAAATGATGCTGCGGGTCGTTTGTGGCTGGTTTTGAAAGACTCCATCATCTGCAGATACATCACAATCTCGCCAGAAAAGGTTTGTCATTTCGACTACATTCATCGACAGATCGACATGATGTTTAGATCAAACTAAAGAAACCCATGCTAGCCTTTAAGGAGGTCAGTATTTCGTGAAGCCGACCTTGCTTGCTAATAAACACTCGCATTTAGGCTAAGAAGCTGCATGCCTTTTGAAGCTGTGGATTGTGTTGTAGGGTACATGTACATGAAATTTAGTGGGGGTTTTATGTGCCGAGTACTCTGTGAGGCAGAAAGAATGAATAATATTAATACTAAAGAGAAGTATCAACATGATGTTCGTGTTGCATAACTTAATAAAATAAAAATGTAAAAAACTAGAATGAGAAATAAAAAACAAAGACATGGTAAGCGACACGACCCGGAAGAAATAAAAACACAGTTCATTATTTGCAAAAGCAGCTCACATACCCGACAAACAGGTCAACTCCATTTGAAGGCGAGGCTGTAGAGCGCCATGCCGTCTAATTCAGGTATCTTTGAGTTTAGCCGCAGCCTTCAGTGGAGATGTGGGGCACAAAGGCGCAAAGTGGCGGCTACCTGCTTAGTCTTGTCGCATTCTGACATGAAATCCGAGGTTCCAAAATAAAGAACCATCAACACGGTCAAATCGCCTGATATAAAGACAACCTATACGGCTCCATACACGTATGCAGAAAGACCTCGAATACAAGCACGAACAGAGATTTTAGCGATACATTGAAAAGAGCTGTATCCGGGTTTGTTGCTACGGCACTATCCTGCGAGGAGGAATCCTCCCGAGAACAATGCCAGTTGCTTTGAGGCTACCAGCCCTGTCTTGTACTGCCTGAGGCTGCCCAAGGCGGTTCTACCAGCTCGAATCGACATCCTTGGGGTGATATAACTGGATAATTGCTGGCCAAGCTTTTATCATTCTCTTCGACAACCGTCCTCCGTTTCATTGCAGACTCTCTCAGCAGTCAACCCGACGCGACGTCTCGTCATAAAGGGGCCGTCCACCCAGAACCGCCACTATGGCTACCCCAACAGCGATGAAGCACGCACCTTCACAGCAGGGTAGGACCCCGTCGCAGTCCCATGGCGCGGCTGCCACACCTCCGGTCTCGACTCCCTTCAGCACATCCCACGCGCATGCAGCCTTCTCTCCGCTCGGTCCCCGCTCTTCGCCACAGCAGTTTAAGAAATCGCCAGGAAACTCGGCAACGCTCATGGGGCATTCCGTGAGCAGCACGGGAATACCCAGTGGGGCTGGAGGAGGCGGTGGCAGCAGCGTGCCTGTGACCTACGACAGCCCGGCAGCAGCCGCTATGGGGGCCCTGGGCATTAATGGTGGCTTAGACCTCGGCGCACTTGATCACGTCAGTGTCAATGGGCTTGGAGGCCTTGGGTCGATTGGACGCAGCGATGAGGAGGAGCGGGAGAAGCGGCTACAAACGGTGTTGCATATACTAAAGGTACGTTGGAAATGGTGGCAGGTGAAGCCGGCTCTGACTGACAGGTAACAGCGTAGCTCTGGTCGGGTCAGCGAGGCCGGTCTCGAGCGCCTCGCAAAATCCATGGGGCTGGAGTGCTTGTGGGAAGAAGGCATGGGCGGAAACAAGGCGCGGACACTCATCATTGCCGGTTCTGCCCTGGCCTTGGAAATTGTCGTCCTCAACAACATTGTCGAGTCCGTTTCTGTCACGTTTCCGGAGTCGCAAAATATCATTCTGCGGCACGTTGAGCGAGCCAACCAGATCCTGTTTGATGACCTGAAGCTCCTCCCTGGCGAAAGCCCCCTGACAAAGAAGCTGGACGCATTTTCTGCCCACATAGAGAAGCTGGCCACACTGGACAAGCTCAGTGCGGAACCGGGACTGAACTTGTACGAGGCCGTTGCCGGTGTCTATGAGACGCTGGACCGGCTCTTCAGGTGGGATCTACAGAAGCTGATCGAAGACCCGGCTCAGAGCGGCAAGCCAGAGGATGCTTTGGCACTGACGGTACAGTGCTCGAGACATGGCCGGCCCACGATGCACGAGGATGGGCGCCTGGGCTTGAGCCTGTTGTACTGGAAGGAGATGCGGCTGGTGCGGCCAAGACAGCCCGACACGGCCGCGTATGCCGAGACGAAGGAGAAGACGTGGGCCATCCTGGTGGGATGCTCGGCCATGGGCGCACAGGTGTTCCAGCCAGTCCGCGTGTCGGACAAGTGGCTGTCGGACACGATTGAAAAAGACGGGGGCATGCTGGTTGGCGAAGACGGCACGCAGCCCATGTTGGACTGGCTGGAGCCGGAGAACACGATTCTCTCGTCGGCACAGGCGGGCGGCGAGTCTGACGAGAAGGTAAGCGGCGTTGCTGGGGCGAGGCTTCCCGGGGTTGTGTTCCATGCCATCTTCGACCCGCCGGTGGCAGTTCCGTACAGCGTGTGGCATCACATCAGCGAGACGGCCGGGATGGTGTTGGAGCCGGAGACGCTCGCCACGTTTGACGCACTCAGCTTTCCGGTGGAGCCAGGAAGCCAGCACGACCCGAGCGAGCTGCGGACGATCAGCTGCACCAAGGACGTCTACTACGTGCCCAAGGGCGGCCACGGCGATGCCACTGCGGCAGCCGGCAGCAGAAAGCACCACCACACGCTGTTCGTGTACAAGCCGGTCTACGGCCGGTCGGTGACGGAGTTGCCATTCTCGCATCCGAGCCAGCTGACCGACATGCTGCCAAAGCTGCGGCAGTACGCCTTTCTGTCGACGGTGCTCGAGAAGACGTTTGGCACCAAGATGGCCAGCATAGTGCACGAGCCACCGAAACCGAAGGAGAGCGGCGGCAGCGACAGCAAGGACAGCAAGACTGTGGTGACGTCGACGATCGAAGACGAGTTTACGGCCTTTACGACGGGCGGCGACGAGACGGGCAAGGCGGATCGACGCCCGGGAGAGAGCCTTTCGGCGGCGACTGGATCGGGTGACGTGACGTTTGTGGACGTGGTCCTGACAGCCCACCCGGTCCCCCGGCTGCAGGTGGTGTTTCCCTTCCGGGATGGTACGGCTGACATTATGCTGGAGATTGGGCTGAATGCACAGGTGCGGGTTGTCTCGCAGAACATCTTTGCAGACGAATCGGACGGCAGCGATAGCGGAAATGGCAGTGTCGGCCGACCCAAGGGCAAGGGTCGACGGCTGGACCCCCAGGACCTGGGGCGCATGCTAGAGGTCTGTGAGGACCTGGGCGTCTGGTGCGAGTGGATAAGGACCCGGTGTGTGTGATGCAGTGCGGGAGGAGAGCGATGCGATGTTGACTGACACATCTGCCTATTTTGCAAGAGACAGCCGTCTGGAAGCCGTTCTTGCTCACAGTCTAGCTAGTAAATAGGCTTGTCTTGGCTCTTCAGGCAGTCGTAAACAGGTTGCTCTCATTTGGATGGCATTGCTATGTATTTTCCATCTTGCATGCATGGAAGCCTTCTAGTCGCCCGGATCGTTGCGCTACTATGTATATATACGACAAATAGACCCCTGCTCGCGACCTGCAAGTGGCATTGTTATTCGTACAAATTGTCTGCAATCGTATGGCTGTGGAGAATGCAGCAGCGATGGCGTCCAGTCAGCATAAACGGTAATCTTACCAGCGCGCTGATAACGCGCCTCCCTCTCCCAGACGCAGGTACTCCCGTGTTGACCTGCATTGTACAGACCCGGAGTCTGTGGGATCCGTTGTTTATTTTGATATTTCCCGAATGGGACGTGTTTATGGCAAGGAGCGACAAAAGAACAAACGATCCCACAGCGGCTAGAGGGTGCAGCCGACGAGGCGCATTCCAACCATGTCTTGTGCTGCAGCGCGGTTGTGACAGTCATGTTTCGGTTAGGGGATTCCCCTTCAGTTGGGCCAGGGCCACATTGTGGCCCAGCACGAAACACAACAGCGATCAAGCGCCTCGGGGTCGGACAGGGTCAGGGGCAGCAGCGGTTCCCCCCTTTTCCTCCAGATCCACCCAGGCGATCGCACAGAGCCCTTTTGCCGTCTGATGTTTCCTTCTTGGTCTTGGCCTGGGACATGATTGGACACCAGCCACACGAGCCGACGTGTACAAATACAAACAGCACAGACGGACAGTAGGACAGCGGGACAGCAAGACAGCAAGACAACAGGACAACAGGACAGCAAGACAGCAGGACAGCACGACAGCACGACAGCACGACAGACGGCAAGACAGCACGGCCACGAGGCCTCGCCAGCCAGCCGAGCAGCTGGAATGCGGGCTGCGAGCGATGCCTCCTTTGAAACACCGGCTGGGGGCAATGGTGCCCTTTCCGCATGCCTCAACATCCCTCTGCATTCCTCAGCAGGAACTCGAGCAGCTGCGAGCACACCCCATCTTGCACGCGTCTTGTTTTGATGATTGGGGGAAACGAGCGCTAATAAGCGGCCGTTCCAAAAACAGTGGACCGCCCTGAACGGTTTAAAGCGGAGCGGAAGGTGCCATCCCCAGACGCGTCGGACACGCCTATTTTCCTAATAGAGTAGCTAGTAAACAATACGCGTGACGACACACACTCCAGTATTTTGCTTCCTGGCGCCTCTTACCCTGCACGACCCAAATTAGCCCTCCCACGTTGCTTATCCTTCTCCCCCTCCCCTTTTCACCCGCCCCCAAGGCCATAATCCGCCATTTTCCCACATTTCCCGTCCTATTTTGTGCGCCAAGCAAGTTGAAGCATACAACTCTGTCCGTCCTTGTGTTTTCCCATTTTCGCATTCTCGTCTGCTCCCAAGTGCTGGCACGCTGCTCTCCTGCTTCCAATTCTGCAACCTCTGGAAAACTCTGCTGTCCAGCAGTCCGCCATCTCATCAATCCGCCACTCTTCGCGATCGTCACTTGTCTGCGCTGTATTATTTTTGGCGCGCGCGTTCTGATAGTATCGATACTCTCGCATTGCAGAGTGAACATTGTCTGCATCGCCACTTTCTGCCTGCTTTCCGTGTCGCAAAGTCAATCGCGTTCGCCTGGCTTGCCTCTTCTGCTCTGCCGTTTCGCAAATCGTCAGACCACAGCCATCAGCAGGATGATCTAAGACGTCACCGGCACTGTTCTCTGCGCTCTGTCCATGCGGTCTTGCTCCTGCTACGCCTTCACCTACCTGGACCACAGCCCGGCACCCACCACTTCTCTCTCTCTCTCTCTCTGGACCTCGAAATTCAGAGCGGGCTAGGGCTTGAATCGATCCGAGTGCCCACAGGAATTGCCCCTCTTACGGCGCATTTTGGGCGCATACCCAACGGCACGGAAGAATAGGCTATGCTGTTGCCTAACCGCCACCACTGATCACCACAACATCAACACGACTTGTTTCTGGTTGTCAGATATCCTGCACAGGCGCAGTTCCTGTTCGTCTAGACCGCAAATCCATCACAGGAAGGGTCTGCACCGGACCTGACCTGACGCTCACCAAACGTACTCAAAAGGACCCAACACTCATGGCTTTCTCGAACAGCAGTGGAGGGACGCTCACACTCCCTTCGCCGACGTCGGTTCACCAGGTCGACCCGATCTCGGTACGGTCACTTCGACGCTCTCTGTCGAGATCACCGACGAAGTTCCATCTGGCCCGGACGAGCTCTCAGGCATCGCATGCCTCCGACAGCTCTGCCAGCTCTTTTCAGATCCCATCGCCTGACTCGCCTTGTCCACAGCCGCAGCTGTCTTACGCCAGCAACGCTCTTTCGACCGCGGCATCGTCGACTTCGTCTATATCAAGTACCAGCACGAACTCTCTCCTCATTGGAGAGGCAGTACCACAGTCGACGTCTCTTTTTTCCACGCCGCTTCGCTCCGGAGTCAGGCTTTCCTTGCGCTCAACCCGGCCTAAGACAGCGACGTCAAAGCCCGTTACACGGTTACGGGCTTCACCAAAGAGTCCGCTAAAGCGCGCTCTGAGCGTGAACGCCGATGTGGGGAACGCAACCACGACGCCAATCTCCACCAGCGCCCCGTTAATGGCCATGACGGAGCCGGTCCTTGGCAAGGAGAACAACAAGTTCAGCAACTTTCTGCAGTCGTTTGGCTCTGCCGCACGTAGCGCCAGTGACAAGTCGTCGCGTCACAGCATGCATCTCGACCTGTCAGGCGACTCCCGGCCTGAAGCATCTGTCTATGTGAGCCCCCGGAAACGAAGCGATGCGACCGCGGACTTTGATCAGGCAAGCTTTGGCAGCCCGGTCGCAAAACGTCGCAGCCTGCACGGTTTTTCTGGTGTTGGTGGCGATCTAAACGCTTTCGATTTCGCATCGCCCAACCCGATACAGACCCCACGAACGTCTTTCGAGGCTCAGACATCATTCGAGATTCACGATGACATCGACCAGCCTGAATCTACAACCCCATCCCCCACGCCTCCTGTCGAGCTGGTCTTTTCAACAACACCTGCAACCTCATCAAAGAGAGCATCGACACTACGGAAATCAACTCTTCAGCAGCGCCACGACCCTCGCTCCTCTTGGGGCCGTCGACAGGGCGAGAAGTACCTGGCCCAGCAGCTGCAGCAGCAGCAACAACTGCAAGAACAACAACAGCAGCAGCTGCAGCAGCAGCTGGATCAGCCACAAGAGGATGAGCCGGACACGTCGAGACGGTCATCGGGCGAATGGCTCTTTTCGGCTTCCCACATCCGCAACAAGCCCCGTGCGTCACTGGATCAGCTTTTGAAGCCGGAGCCGCGGGAGAGCCCGTTCAAAATCAAGAGTGCATTGCCAAATCCCTCGCAGCACGTCATGGACCGTACCATGGGAGCGACAGGCGTTCCTGCTGGGCCTAGGCCTCACCCGCTATCCCGCACCTTGACTACCTCATCATCCAACTCGAGCTTACCGGACGACTCGCCAACACATTTTCCAGTCCAGCCCCCTCCCGAACGGACTCGGCCCACGTCCATCTTCACTCGATCTCTGCCTTTGAACGCTCACAGGCCACGACAGGAATCAGTGTCCACCCCACAATACAAATTGGCACGCCCGCTGCAGTCTGTATTCGCCTCCGCAGGGCTGGTTTCGAAGATGAACCGCAATGCGGAAGACGACGCCCCCCAGCCCTTGGGTGGTCGGCCAATGATCATGCCAGATACCCCGTGCAAGAAGCAGGTATATCCTTCCAACACGTACCCTCCATCATCTGGCAGCGGAAGCCGCAAACGGCAGAGTCAGCGCCGGTTTTTCTTTTCAGCATCGACCGGAGCATCGACCGATACACCATTCAGCTCGACAAAGCCACGGGAAGCCTCGGCAGACGACACAAACGAAACCGTTGTCAACTTCTTCAAGCTCAGAGCCAGCCATGCTCGCAGGGGCAGTATCCTCAGTATCGACGGCGATGTTAGCGACAGCCAGGGAGCTGCCGACGCCTTCGACCTACCGCCAACCCCAACGAAGTCTGTCCTTACCAAGAACATCTTTGGCAGCGCAAGCAAGGACCGCGATCGGCCGTTTGCCAGTCGCAGTCTCAATTCGTCGATTTTTACACCTGTCGGTCATGACCCGATCAGCATTGCGGCTCGGCAAACCTCGACTCCTCGTGGTGAGTTCTTGTGTAGTGCGGTTGACTGTTTATTCCAGTGATCGTGTACTGACCCGAATTTGTTACTTTAGAGAGCCCATGCAGCAGCTTCAGCTCCGGGAGAATGTCGCCTAAGACGCCGCGTGAGAGCAGCATCTTCCACAACCCGGATTTCGCTAGCAACATGGCGCCTCCGGACGCGAGCCGTCTATCGATCTCGAATACGGCCAAAGACACGTTTCACAACGCGTCTACGTCTTCCCGGCTGAGCCCGGTGACGTTCCCGCCGGCAACACCTACCGCCGACCGAGAAGCTTTTGCACACTTTGTGGACCGCCGTGTTAGCATCACTCCTGTTCACGGCCACGGTTCGGCGCCGAATGATGCAGATGCCGTGCTCACCCATATGTTTGGCAAGGTGGACTTGGTTGGCAAAGGGGAATTCTCCCAGGTTTTCCGAGTGACCTCGCGCCAAGACTCGGACAACACACCAATGGACTACTTCCATGCAACCCCTACGAAGCGGGCAAGCACAAACATGCATAGCGCCTCGCTGTCGGCGGCTAAAGTCTTTGCGGTAAAGAAGATACGGCTTCCGTTTTTTGGACAGAAAGAACGCCAAGCAAAGCTGCGTGAAGTGGCCGCGCTCGAGGCTGTTCGCGACCAGGAAAACGTTCTCCAAATCCTCGACCACTGGGAACAGAACGGCCACCTCTACATTCAGACCGAATTTTGCGAAGAGGGCGGCATGGACAAGTTCCTGAAAAAGGTCGGCGAGAACGGCCGTCTGGATGACTTCCGTATCTGGAAGATTCTGTTGGAGATTTCTCAGGTATGTAGGCAGTGCTCAGCTAAGCGACTCATGACCATTTCTAACAAAAAGCAGGGGCTGCGATACGTCCACGACGCTGGCTACATCCATCTTGACCTGAAGCCGGCCAACATACTCGTTACATACGAAGGGCACTTGAAGATTGGTGACTTTGGCCTGGCTACAGAGTGGCCTGCGCCGAAGGGCATCGAGGGCGAAGGAGACCGCGAGTACATTGGACCGGAGATTCTGCAAGGCAAATATGACAAGCCGTCCGACATTTTCTCTCTGGGCTTGATCGTGCTGGAGATTGCTTGCAACGTCTTCCTTCCGGACAACGGTCCTGTCTGGGTAGCTCTGAGAGAAGGGGACATGTCGGTGGTTCCAAGCCTCACAGCGGGTGAGGCTAATGCCCTGGCCCGAGACTCGGCTGGCATGCCGATCATCGAGGACGACGGTCTCGCGCAGGATGTGTTCAATTTGAGGGACAGCCTTGACCTCGCGTCAGCGGACGAGTCTGCTTCTCGGCCATTTGATTTCGGCCGGTCGAGATTTGCATCTGGCAGTATCTTTAGCCGTCTGCCGCCCAAGGCCATCGGAGCTGAGCACCCTCCGGAGTTTATGGTGGACCAGTGCAGCTCTGGCTCGCTGGACGCCGTTGTGTCCTGGCTTATCAACCCAGACCCGGCAAGCCGGCCAACGGTGCACCAGATCTTGGAGATCGACTCGCTTCGCTGGGTCTACGCGCGACGACGGGCACCGGCCACGATTTTCGAGGGAAATTGGGGCCCCGAGGAAGACGAGACGAGTGCAGCACCGATCGGGGCAGATATCGAGATGATGGACGTTTGAACGAGCCAGCAACGGGCCATCGCGCCGGAGGACGGAGAGAAGGAGAAGCAACGCATCAGTTTCAACGGAGTCGGTCAAGTTTCTGTTACTCGCTTTCTTTTTGGGCATGAAACTCACATCCATTTGCGGTCTTTTCCCTTTTTGTTTTGGAACAGCATTTTCGACAGCATTTGCACCAGACCGGCAGGATGGATATCGGTGCACATTTGGAGTGGGAACATTTTTCGAGGCATTTCGCTTAGGAAGCTTAAGGGGTCTGCTTTTCTACCTTAGTTTTTTCTTTCTCACACTCTTTTTTTTCCTTTTTCCTCTTTCCTTTTCCCTGTTTTATTTCCCCCCTCTCCCCCCTCACCCCGTCTGCATCATGTATGTTTGTCATTGGATTTTGGGTTCTCGGAGTTTCATATTCTCGGCACATGTTCGCCCCTGTTGACACCCAAGTGGGTGTAGGGTGGAAGAGATATTTGTTTATACGCCGTCTACGGGCGAGGAGATGGTTGATTTACGCAGGAAACAGCCCTGCATGATACGGCTTTGCATAGCTGGGCTTGGTGTTTCTTTGATTGACAGACGGGAAGACGGGAGGTTTCGTCCTCCTGCGTGTGGAGGGTGGAGGAGGACTGACGATGCAATGGCTATGACGCAATGCTTATATACATACTAGATAGAAGGTCGAATGCTAAGCAAATTGGCTGCCAAAAAGAACCGGACAATACGTGATTTTCAGGAAAGACCACCGTTCTTTCTGCATGGGGTAAGAAACGCCAAACGCCCAAGACGCGCCGTGCCGGTCGTGCCTGCCCTCCAGCCATGGACTGGCCTCTATTGCCTGCTTGTTATTCTGCCCATTTGCCCATTTGCCTTTTGCACTCTGCAGCTCAATGCTCTATCGCTTCTGCTGATGCCTTTTTCCCTGCGGCACCACATACACGTCGTTGAAGTTCATGGCGACGCCGAGGAAACGCAGGTCGGCGTCCTTTTGGTAGCCGAGGTCGGCCAGCAGGTAGACGACGCGCTTGCGGAACGTCTTGGACAGCGACAGCAGCCGTTGCTGCAGGGCGGGCAGCTCGGACTCGACGGCCGGTGTCGGCGGCACAGGCGGCGTTGGGTCGTCCCAGTCGTCGCCGTGGTGGGCGGCGTGGCTGCGCGCGGTCGCCGGCGTCCGGTGGTGGCGAAGCACGTCGGCCTCCTGGCGGCGGGTAAAGTCGGAGACTGCCCAGCTGTAGAGGCCATCGACGGCATCGCGAAAGGCCAGCATCGTGCGCAGCAGCTCCTTGAGCTGCGAGGGAAAGCCGTTGGCATCCTCAGCGGATACGTCGGCGGCCGCAGGCGGAAGAGCAGACGAACCAGGCTCACCAGCACTAGCAGCACCAGCAGCACTAGCCATGGCGGCCTGCTGCTGTTGCTGCTGCTTCATCTCCACATAGGCACGACGCCGCACGCCCAGCAGGCCCTTGTGGGTGATAGAAGTCAGGTAGGCGGTGTGGGCCGTGATCAGGTCGTCCAGGGTGCAGTCGTCGCGGCGGATGGCGGCCTGCAGGGCCTCCCAGCTGGCCTCGATGACCTCGAACAGGATATAGTACTGCAGCTGACCGACCAGGTGGACCATCTCGGCCAGGGTGCCGCGCGTGGTCTTCCAGGTCTGGTGAATGGCCTCGTCGTCGGTCTGCAGCACGCCACGCGCCCCGGTCATGCACTTGTGCCAGGTGGACGCCAGGGCAAACTCGACGCGCTTGACGTGCCACAGAAAGTTGAAGACCTTGAGGTACTGCTTGCTGGCCCACTCGGTGACGACACAGTCGACCGGGGCGCCGATCTTGTACTCGAGGGTGAAGCAGTCCCAGCCGGTGTCGCCGTGCGACTGCTGCAGCATGCGGGCATCCAGGCGGCGCAGGATCTCGACCGGCTCGAAGCGCGCGTTAGAGCCCTGGATGGCGTGGTCCAGCTGCGACGTCAACGTGTGGCGGTACTGGGCCGTAGCCGGACGGTCGAGGTTGGGCGCCAGCGACTCCATCAGCAGCGCCACAAAGTCGCCCTGGCCCAGCAGCACATACTTTTTCAGGGCGGCCAGGTGGTCGAACAGCCGAAACTTATCGGTCAGCAGCTGCATCAGCCGCCGCATCGTCGTCTTGTACGCCTCGTCGATCCAGGCCTCCAGCGTGGCCGTGTCGCCGTACCGCAGCTCCTTGGACGTGCCCTTGCTGTAGTCGTCGACCCACGGGGCGTCGCCGCAGCTGTGCCGCAAAAAGTTGAGTGACTTGCCGATCAGAAAAACCTTTTCAGCAAACTCGGCTGCCATTATGGACGGGATCATGGCCGCGTCGATCTCATACTTGTCGTTCCACACCGAGCTGTGGCCCTTGGCGCGTGCTGCCTCCTGTCGCTTCGTGTCTTCGGCCCCGGTTCCCTGCTCACGCACAAAGAACTCGCGATACGGATCGGCCAGCTCGCCGTCATAGATCCACCGCCGCAGGATGCCATAGAATGGCCGCGCCACCGGCCCCAGCAGCCGTTCAGCAAACGCACCCACGGTTGGGTCGCCGTGCGACGTCGAGAACCGGTGGATCAGCGAGATCAGCTGTCCGCCTCGCTTGCTCCCCGACTCTTCGGCAATCAGCGACATCAGCCGCAGCCCCATTGTCGCCTCCCGTGTCCACACGACACACCGCTTGAGCGTCACTCCAGCCCGTCCGATTCCACTGCGCGGAGCTGCCGTGTCCAACGTGGCCAGTGCCCGTCGGATCTGGCTCTCCAGCGTGGCCACGAGGCCCAGATACGCCCGCAGCTCGCTGCTGATGGCTGCGCGCAGGCTCTGTCCCAGCAGTCCCTTGGCCGGTGACCGCACAAACTCATCCAGCCCGCGGTACAGCAGCGCCGGCTCGGCCAGTGTATACAACAGTGATACGATCGGCACTGGGAGAGTCGCCGGGAGCACCAGCACCGCCACCTCTTTGCTGTTCTCTCTGCGACCCTCCCGGTGGACCTCCTTGAAGACCATGGTGGCCGAGTCCAGGCCCTGCAACGTGAACGGCAGGTCGCGCAGCAGCGTGGTCTCGCTCGGTTCTGTTGTCGCCGGGCTGTCAGCAAGCAGCGTCGACTTGAGCGCAACGTCCCGTGAGGCTGGGCCGGGCGTGACAGCTGGGTCGATCTCGGCCGCAGCTGCTGCCTCTTCTGGGCCTCGCCGTGCCTTGTCGGGCGGGAAGCGCTTGAGACCGCCTCGCGCAAAGGCATCGTCAAACACGTCCTCCTCCAATCGAGGGCCGAGCGTGGACAGTGGCCGTGCTGCTCGCGAGTGTGACCGTGACTGCGTTCGTGGTTGCGATGGTGTTTGTTGCTGTTGTTGTTGCTGTGTTGAAGGTAGGGGGCTTCGAGCTGCCCTCTCGGTAGAACTCTCGGCAGCCTGCTCTTCGTTTAGGCGCAGAAGTGGTCGCATCGGATCGCTCGTTCCGGTCGAGTCGGCCAGCTGATACAGCATGTACAGGATGGCCCACTTCTGGTTGAGCACGGGCAGCGCCAGCAGGCGCGAGTAGAGTTGCGAGAACCGCCACGCGTCGTTGGGCCGGTCGACCGTCAGCTTCTTGCGGATCAGGTCCATCGTGTGGTTGACATCCGTGGCGAGATCAGAAGACATGGACCTGCCGTCGTCAGTGCGGGCCTGCAACAGAGAGAGGGAGGTGCTTACGTCTCCAGAGTGGATCGCACAAGGCGGAAGCAGTGCTCCTGCCGCCTCTGTGCCGCGGCCTCGTCGTCGTTGGGATCCTCGGGCACAAAGTGGTGGATGAGGCCGTTGATTGCGGTGTTGATGCGCTCAGAGAGCACTGCTGGTTTGCGGGCCGTCGATGCGGCCACGGCCGCTGGCGGTGCTGTTTTCCTCGACTTGCGCTCCATCTTGACGACGGTGTGGCATTGGCTTGGACGTCGGGAAGCCGGGCCACGCTGTCGTGATGCTTCGACGGAAGATTGTCGTGGACTTGGGCCTGGTTGGCTTGATTTTTGTACTTGCTGTATTGACGCGACAAACGGCAGGAACGCGACCGGGCCCATGGAGGGGTGAGCCAGAACCAGCAACAGCAAAGTACGACGTAAACACTAGGCTAACGCTCGCTCCTGCCCGCTGACGGCCAGCGTTCCCAGGCCAGAAGTACTACGAGGCGCACTAAACTGCCCCTGAACTCGCCTCACCATCTTCTAGAGGCGGAAAAAATCGACTTCATCTCCTCACCCCAACGACGACCAGCGCCCAGCGTCCATCGACCTCACCGCTCGCACCATGCAATCTCCATCGGTTTAGCATCGGATTCCGGCTCCCACATGCCCGCTATCACGCTGCAGCTGCTCATGATTGATCCATTCCCGTTGCGCAGTGCTCCTCCATCGCACGCGACAAGCCGCCTCCCCCGAGCCTCTTCCGGCTTCCGGCCGCCTTCTTCTCCGTCACCTCCGATAGCCCCGGCCTGCACCTTTTCCCTGTTCTGCGGCCCCCAGCCGCGCCTCAACCGACGGCCACGATGCCCGACATCAACCCGGCGGACCTTAGCCGCCCCTCGGTCAACCTCACGACCCCCATTCTCGCTAACAAATCCATCACTGTCTCGGCCTCGTCCTTGAAGCCCAAGACCAGCCAGATCATCCCGCCGCGCATCGAGCTCGAAGCCGCCTACACGGCCCTCAAGGCCGCCGTCGGCGCCGACCACTGGAAGGCCTACAAAGACGCCACCACCCAGTTCCTCATCGGTATGCGTGTCCGGCCAATGGCTGCTGGCCTGTCTTGTCCGCTCGCGTTGTCTGATCCCTGCGACTAACCAGCTACCGCTCCCTCTGCTCTCCTACAGGTCGCCTCAACCAGGCCGAATACGCGGCCACCATCGACCCGATCCTCACATCGCCCAATGGAGACAAGGAGCATCTTCACAACCAGCTGATCGCCGCCATCTACGGCAATGTCACGCGCGAAATGCCCGACATGGGTCTGGCCCCGTGGGTCAGCGCCAACGACAAGCCTTCCGGCGGACTGGGCGGCAAGCCGGCCAGCGGCGACGCCAAGGAGCGCCGCCTGAAGGGCGAGATCATGCTGCTGCCAAACAAGGACCGGAGGCGCATCAAGGATCTGGTGCACAACGACGTATGCTTATGCTTGCGCACCCCACCTCTGGTCGCTCCACTCGTTTGTACCCGGCTGACATGCAGGCCCAGTTCGATCCCTACGATGCTCTATCGAGCGTGTTCACAGACCAGCACCGGTCAAGACCGCTCCGTGTGGTTGCCGACGTGCCCAATAGTGCCAGTGGCGGCATTAACAGGATGAGTACGAAGCCTCCCTGCCCGTCGGTGTGGCATGCAGCCGGCCTTTCTGACACCGGTTGCAGACCTAGACCTCGAGATCAAGAAACGATACGCCCAGCCGCTGGCCGTCGAGTCGGGCGAGTTTCCTGACACGAGCAACATAGAATCGCGCATGTTGCCGTTCTGTTACGAGGCAGGCCTGGTGTCTGGTTATGCCCCGGACGCGGCACAGTTCATGTGCATCGCCACCGAGACCTTTATCAAGGAGGCGCTCTCGGCCATCTTCAGCCGCACGCGCAGCAACGGGCCCGGCGAGCTAGGCAGCGCCGGCTTTGGCGGCAACAACTGGGTGCAGACGCGCAAATACCGGCGGCAGCTAACTCGCGAAGAGGAGAGCGCCATGCGTGGCGAGACCCAGCGGGATAAGATGGGGCTGCTGCCGATCGAGGCCAAGGCGGCCGGCGAGCGTGGACCACTGGGCCTGGCCGAGCTGCGTATTGCCCTGGAGATGGGCGATTGTGGTCTGACACAGTTCCCCGTCATTGGCCACTCACTCATGTACAACTACCACGAGGGCGAGCTGGAGAACTGGAACGATCATACCTGGATCGACGGCCAAGACCGCGAGCCGGCCTCGACGGCCAACGGCGCAACAGGCGCACAGCAGACCTCGAATACCACTGGGCCGCTGGTTACAAGCGCAACAGCAACGACAGCGGCAGCAGCAGCAACATCATCGGGAGTAGTAGATGTTGCCGTTGCCGGCACTGTTGCCGTCGGCGGGTCTGGGGCTGCTACGGTCCCGATCAAGGGCAGCGCTGCTGGAAGCGACGTGCTGATCAAGACTGGCAGCAGCCTGACAAACGGAACCGATTTCACCGACCTCATGGACGTCGACAGCACCGAGATGTGGTGGGAAGGCGCCGACAAGTTTGACGGCGACCTGCTCAACGGCGTGCTCGATTCCTGTCTTGCGGTGGGCTGAGGCTGGACGGCCGAGACGGCTCCAGTATGTGTCGATGATGGATCGGTTGGATAGGTGAAGAGGGTATACGAAAAACGGGATGACGGGGCCATAATGGCGGAACGGCAAGGCGACGGGAGCTGAGGTGTGCGGCGTTCTTTCTTCTGTGCTTTTTTTGTCCCTTTTCTCCTTCTCTTTCAAGAGTACCCCTGAAAAGTGTGACGGTGCGGGAAACGGGAGTTTTTGTTTTCCTTTTCCTCGTTTTTTCCATCTTGGTTTCTGTTGTGCCGTTGGGCGCAGCGCCTGCGTTCTCTTCTCTGGTCCTGCTACGCGCCGTGGTCTACTCATAACAGGAGGCAGCGTTGTTCTTGGATCGCCTTGTCTTTATCTTGCCCCCCCTTCTTTTTTATATTTCCCCCTCTGTTTTTGTTCTCTCCTTTTTCTCTTGGTTCCAGCATCAAGATGGCGTTTCCCTCGGTCGTTTACCGGTGGCAAAGAGGGCCTGGTTTGGCTCGTTCTGTTTCTTGTTTTGCTGTCCAAAAACGCACTTGCTTTCCTCCCTTTCGCGCCTTGTTTTGTAAGATACTCCTTCCTGCTATTTCCTGTCTGGCGGGCCTTCTCCCCATGCCGCGCTGCAGTCTCTTGCGTATACAGATTCGCTGCAGCTGTTGTGTATGTTTGGAGTCTCTCCACCTTGATAATTACACTGTACATTCGAATACGAGAGTGCAAACGAGGCTTACAAATCGTGACCGTGCTTCTTCCGTCGATGCCAGACCAAGGGCCAGTAGTTTTTGCTCGTACTGGCACCCTTGTTTTGAGGTGCGATGCATTTAGGCATTTATGCACTACAGCACATATCTACAAATCGAGGCGGGGCAGCACAACGGGACATCCATCTGCGCCAACGCGTTTTTTGTAGGAGGTCCCGCGTAAGCTCCACCAACACGTAAAACGCGTTTCCACCTCTTAAAACTCCCCACAACTATTACCACAACCTTCTCAGGACTGAGCCACTTTCCACCATCTTTCTTAACTTCCAAGCAGAACTTCTCATGGGGAGGAAGCCCGTTCTCCAGCATACGATTCATACATACTACCGAAACAGAGATATGTTACTGATATAACCGCCAACTTCGTTATAGAACAGCTTCATCGACTTGCACCAGCTGCGAGCACTCCTACTTCCTCTCCAATGGCCACTTTGTCGAGGACGCCGTCGCCGGCAGCGTCTGGCTCTGACTCGGATTCGGTCGTGGCCACACCAATGACGCCCCGCTCCAAGCTCCGGGCTCTCTATGCTACCATTGGCGGCAGTGACAGTGACTCTGAGAAAGAAGCTGGGACCGAGAAGGACAAAAGCACCACGCTCACCCGGAAAGCCAATTCCACGGCTGTCAACCCAAACAAGGCAACATCCCCCGGAGCAGGCACCCCGACGGTGCCTCGCACCCTCACAGAAGCAGATGCCGCTGTGCTGGGCGCATCGTCTCCCGGCGTTCGACGCGCTCTTGGCCGAGTCAGTATAGACAGCGACGATGACGACGAGGGCTCGCCTGTTGGGCCACGGGGTCGCTTTGCAGCTCGCATGCGCGAGGAGCCAGTCAAGCAGCCGGCAGCACCTTTGGTGGACAACGCGCGTGAGCGGGTCAAGCGGATGCTCGAGCAAGCTGCACAGGCCGAGAAGCAGGTGTCGGTCGAGACGGATGGCGACGACAACGGAAACGACGCCGAGGATGAGGACGACGACGATACCAGCGCTGTTGCCCGGCCACGGAAGCTGTTGAACAGAGCAGCACGCCCAAGTGCTTCGCGCGAGGCATCGCCGGCAATGTTCATGACACCGACAAGGCCGGTAGACCGACAAGACTCACCGGACATGTTTGTCACGCCGACAAAGGGGGGTGCTGCTCCCTTTGAGGAGGCCGCCTCTTCGGCAACCCACCCGGGCCGCACTGCCCGCTTCCAAGCTCTTGTGGCGAGGAAGCGTGAAGAGACACACAAACGCGAGGAGGACGAGCAGCGCAAGAGGGCCGTCCGACAGGCAGCGGCCGAGGAGAACGACAATGACGACGACGACCTGCTGATGCGTGACGCCGCGGACACTGCCGTCTCTGACATTATGGACGACGAAGGAGGCCGGAGGCTGACCCAAGATGTCCGGCCGACACGAAAGGCAAGTCGGAAGGCGCTGGAGGAAATGCACCGAGAGACGCAGCGCATGGCCCGCAACCTCCAGCTCGGCCACGAGGCAAAGACGAAGAAGAAGATCACAAAGGCTTCGCTGTTTGAGCGCTTCAACTTCAAGCCAGAAGGCGCCGCTGCCGCTACAGCACCAGTCGCTGCAATTGCTGCAGCCACGCCCATATCCTCCAGCCGGCCAACATCGCCAACGTCTCCCCGAAAGGACCAGGACGCCAACGATACGGACACCCCTCCCAGCTCACCTCCTGTAGCCCTGGACAGCGAACCAATAGCGAAACCGGCCACTGCGCCTGCTGAGACCAGCAAGGGCAAAGGAAAAGCAGTTGCCACAGAAGAGATGACCGAGGCCAAGCCAAAACGGCAGATCCGGGTCAGGCTCCCAATCCATACCCACACCGTCCTGATTGACTCCGACTCCGACGGGCTGGAAATTGTCCAGTCCACGAAGAACAGGCTAGATATTCTTTTCGATACGGCGCCTCTGAAACGGGAAAAAGAGCCTCGGTCTATGTTAGCGCTGCGTCGTCTTGCTCAGATTGGCTCTCCCGACAAGGGCCGGAAGCAGAAAGAGACCAACGACTTGACGTTGGGCGAGTTGCAGCAAGTTCTGCAAGGCCGAGCGCGTCATCAGGCGAAGCTCGAACGTGACGAGCGAATGGAGAAGCTCCGCGCCAAGGGCATTCACATCCAGACCGAAGAGGAGCGCGAAAAAGAGATGACCGAGGTTGACGACATTGTAGCACGTGCCCGTCTGGAGGCAGAAGAGATCATGCAGCGAGAGAAGAAGGCGGCCAAACAGGCCAAGAAGGAAGGGAAAGGAGGTGCCAACGATGACGAAAGCGAAGCCGATCTGCTCGATTGGGACGGCAGCGAAGACGATGAGGATGGCGAGGACTACACCCTCGAGGAGAAAGAAGTCGAACTTTCTGGCTCAGAGGACGAGGAGGAGGAGGATGTCGATGCCATGGACGAGACCGTGGAGGGGATCGTGATTGACGACGCTGCAGCAGAATCGGCGGATGAGGCTGCAGTGAAATTGGAGGAGAGCCGCGATGCGCCCGAAGCCCTTCCCACCCCGATACGTGTTCGTCCAGCAAAGCGACGCAATGCGGTGCTGACTTCGGACGACGAGGATGAGGATGTTGCTTCCTCGCCCGGCCTTCCTGTGTTGAAGGGGGCGAATACCCCAAGGCCCAAGGTCGCGCTTGCCAAATCGCCGTCAGGACCAAACATCAACAGCGACTCGCCTCGCGTGCCAACATCGGTTCTACGGTCCGCGACCAAGAGCTTCATCCCAGGCCTACCTGTAGCTCTTGGCGGGCCTGCCGGTATGGGCCTGACGCAGATATTCGCCGGCACGATGGCAGACGACAGCCAATTCGCGGGTTCTGCAGGTGGCTTTGGCTCCCCGTCACAGTTCATGCCGACGATTGGCAACGTCTTTACAGATCCGAATCTAGACGGAGCCAAAGGCGGCACCGACGACCAGGAATTCGTGCACAGCAGTCAGCCAACCCAGGATTGGGTCAGGCAAGTTCAGGAAGGTGGCTACACAGGTAGCCAGGCCGTCAAACTGGACTTTAGCCAGTCACAGGCCCATGGCCTGGGCAGTCTGCTTTGCGACGTCGACGCGAGCCAATATTCTGGTCTGATGGAGAGTCAGGATCTGCCATCTCAAGAGTACACGCCGCTAAAGGTGCGCTTTATCGAGCACCAAGCACCTACAGCCGAGACGGTGATCATGTCATGGTCAGAGGTGATAGGTTTGGGCGTGCCGCTGTCCCAACTGGAAGCTATCGCTCAATCGCCATCGCCTCCGCGGAGAAAGGGCAAGCTCTTCCGGAAAACAATGGCAACAGCGACCAATGACAACGAGGAAGAGGCAGCAAGCGATATGAATCCTGCAGAAGCTAAGTCGGCATTCAGTATGCTGAAAGACGCCTCAGCAGCCAGGAGGAAGCAAGCGGCAGAAAAGGTCTTTGACCGAAAGAAGAGCAAGGCCAAGGAATTGGTGGAGGAGCAGGCTGAAGAGTCTGAGGACGAGTATGCCGGACTTGGTGGTGCAGATGGCGAGGACAGCGACAACGAGTCACTAGCTTCGGTGAAAGACCTCATCGACGACAACCAGAAAGTGACAGAGGCAGACAGTGCGAAGCTGGCTGCTTTCTATGCGTGAGTTTTGCCCTCTTCCTGGAAGAGCCCCAGCAGGTGATAGGATCTCTAACCTTTCTATCTGGCAGTGACCGGGAGCGTGAGAATGACGAGAAGCAGGTGGAGAAGCTGTTCCGCGATGTCACAACGGGGATGTTGCGGCGTAAACGTGGTGCGGACTACGACTTGTCGGACTCGGATGACGATGGCGAGGCACGTCGACGGATGAAGCGGCGGCAATTTGCACGGATGCAAAAAGCACTGTTTTCCGATGAGCGGATATCCAAGGTGGCGGAGAACCCACGGAACCTGGCGTTCCTGAAGACGATTGAAGACCGTGGCAGCGATGACGAGATGGACTTTATACTGGACAAGACTGCATCGACCGCATCATCCACGACTCCCACGACTGCAGTTGCAGGCGGCTCCAAGGTCGTGATTCCGGGCAGCCAGCCAAGTGTCGAGGCAGAAAGTGTTTCAGAGAGACGAGCAAAGCGGCGACAGCAATCCGGCAGCGGCAAAAAGCCGTCGAATCTGGGAGAGATCCGCGAGTCGCTGTCCAGCCTTCTGGAGGACGAGACGAACATGTCAGTGGTGGCAGACACGGAGTTTGGGTCGGATGAGGAGAAGGATACCAAGGAGAGCCGGCAGGCGGACTCGGGGCAGCGACGGAACAAGGCCAATGTGGTGGACCGCATCAGCCTCCAACGGACCAACAGCGGCACACATGCGACAGTTGGCCGCACTGCTTTTGATGCCGGCCTTGGTGGAGGTCCAATGGGCCCGACAGGCTTCAAAGCACCGGCACTGCTGCGACGGGCAACCACCAACTCGCTGCTGTCTACGACGAGCAGTCGAAGCAGCTGCAGCGGTGGTGGTGATGGAAGTGGAAACGGTGGCGGGTTTGCTGATCAGGGCAAGATCAAGAAGAATGCCAGCAAGCAGTCTGGTATCCACTACTTTGCACGGGAGAACGAGCGGCGGACTGCCATGGCAGAGAGCGACAAGCGGCGACAAGCGAAGAAGGTGCGCAGTGCAGAGGGCCGCAGCTGGATTGTCGGCGGGCTATTCAGTGCCGGCAAGTTTGAATGAGGAAGAATGTAGATGTCTCCGGGTGTCTATTGGTGGTTGTTTGTATATACAGGCATTGGGATGAGCGCAAGACCTGCGCATGATGGGCGTTTGGCATATTGCATTGGGCTTAGGCAGTTTGAGTGTATCCAAATACAGTGGTCTTTACCCTCGATTGAAGATGTTAGAAGTGAGTACGGAGTATGTTGGCTGCCATGAGGGAACAGGGCTAAATCGGTCGAGACCAGATGCTCTTTCCCTGTATTCGTCGCAACTGCCCCGCAGCTAGTCACTTTACGCGAAGCGCGTCTATTTCGCGTGTTTGCCTTCCGACGACATTCAAATTGGAGGCAACCTGCGTTTGGCTGCAAAACCAGCATCGCCAAGCCGCAAATCCGTGTCACGCGGGGTGCATCTGACGGGTTTTGGATAGCCTGGGCGGACCGACCATGCCTCCAGCGGTGCCGCCGTCTTCTCAGCCGCCGGCAGCAGCCACAGTGCGCAGCAGCCAGCCTCGACTGACACCACGATTTGCGCCGTCGTGGACGCAGTCACAGAGCACGCCAGTTCGGCACGACGAGATCGACGAGGCCAGCTCGCCTCTCCGGGCACCGTCTCAGACAACGACGAAGATAGCCGATGGCATAACAGGACGGCCAACACCGAGATGGCAGTCGACACAACGCCCACAGGTGCGGGAGGACATTGAAGACGCAGAAGACAGCGATCTAGATCTGGAAGACGACGGTGACGAGCTCATAGACGGCCTGTATCTTGCTTCCCAAAATGCAAACGGTGAGTCGCACCAGCAGCTGCCATCGCCTGCACGGCCCTTTAAACGGAGGCGTCTGTTTGTACCGCCAGAGAAAGCTGGGCCATTCGCACTGCTCCGTGAGCCAGGAAGAGACAGGAGAAAGGCAAAGAACGTCGGCCGGCGGCAGGGACAGCTGGTGGACGATATCGAAGAGGGCAATGGCGATAGCAGTGATGCCGACGACGACACGTTTGGAAAGTACTACAGGGACCGGCAGATGTCGTATGACGAGATAGGGGAGATTTTGGAGGACGAAGAGCTGCGACACGGCTGGGAGTCGCCAGACGAGAAGGCCGATATCTACGATGCGGAAGAGGAGGACTTTGCGATTCTCAATGCGACGCCGAGCCGGAGAAAAACGTCGGGGCGACACATAAGCCTGGAACCGGAAGCCAGACCTCCGCAACAGCCAAGTGTCCAGAGGGCACGACTGTTCCTCACGATGGAAAAGTCTCGAAAGGGTGTCACCAAGGCCACGAGAGAGGATGCAGTGGATGCGCGAGATGTGGGTACAGAGGACGACGGCGATGACCATGAAGAGGCCCGAGGCTGCGGCGACGACGACGACGATGACGAAGACGCTGGCCGTGCGAGCGCGGATGGGCAGCAGCGGCAAGAGCACCGACACCCGCCGCCAGACTTCTTCTCGCCACAGAAACGGCAGAGGAAGCGTGGCCGACAGGCGATGCAGAAGAGAGGCAGTGCTTCCACAGCCGTGTCCGAAGACGGTCCGTTCGTGGCCGGTGGGCTGGCGGCGGAGCTGCGCAACTGGCTGGTGCAGATCAAGGTGCAGGCCAGGAGCAGCGGGCGGGCGGGAGGCATGGGCAGGCCGCTGCGATACGTTGTCGACGAGGCCAGGCTGTCGTCGGGCATGTGTCTCGTGCTGGGACGGCCGGAGGCGGAAGGGAGGGTTAAGGACCCGTCCAGCACGGCTCTGCGCCTGCTTCTCGCCGGAGACGGACGCTGGGCGATCCCGCGGCCACCGTCCACATCGGCCGGCGAGGCGGCGATGCTGGCGGGCGACAGGATCGTGGAGATGGTGCCGCCCGTCTGGGACGTCGTGATCGGCGGCGAGATCTGGACGGTGGCCAGCAGCTGGGCTGTGGAATGAAGACCTTGTTCGCATACAAGCATACAAGCATACAAGCATACAAGCATACAAGCATATACGATATGCAACAAGGCGACTCAAAAATTCCTGGCGACAACCTCATCCTCGCCACACCATGCGTGCTCCTCTCTTGCGGCGACTGGTGGCATGGAACGCGGCCTCCCCGCGCCGATGGCTGTGTGGCACGACGCCGTCGTCGCTGCCGCTCCACCGGACAGACCGGGAGCCGCTGCGCATCCTCTTCTGCGGTTCCGACGCCTTCAGCTGCGCCTCCCTCGGAGCTCTGCATGACGAGATGCAGCGACACGCCGGGCTCCCGGCGGACCAACGGGCCTCGCTGGCCGGCCGCATTGCCTCGCTCGACGTCGTTGTCCGGCCGGCCAAACGGACCGGACGCGGACTCCAACACGTGGCAGACAGCCCGGTCCGGACAATGGCCACGGCGCTGGGCCTCTGCATCCATGAGCGGGACACCTTTACCGGCTGGCAGGTATGGACAGACCTGGCCTTTCTCTCTGTTTTCCCTTCCGCTCCTGACCGCCATAGCCTCCGTCGGTCAACATGATTATTGCCGTCTCGTTTGGCCTCTTTGTGCCGCCGCGGATCCTCGGTGCAGCCCGCTACGGCGGCCTGAATGTGCATCCGTCACTCCTGCCAGAGTATGTCGATGCGCCTCTCTCTCTCCGCCTCTCGTGCGTCTGTCGTCTTTCCTGTTCCTGACAGCGGACCAATACAACAGCCTGCCGGGCGCTGCGCCCATGGAGCATGCCATCCTGGCCGGCCGCGAACGCACCGGCGTGACCGTGCAGACGCTGGATGACCGGGCCTTTGATGAGGGCCACGTCCTCTTGCAGGGACCCGAAGCGGACGCGGAAGACGCCGCTTTCGGCCTCGCCATCCCGCCGCGCTGCACGGCGGCCGAGTTGCACCGCCGTCTGGCTCCCCTGGGCGCCGACCTCCTCATACAGACGCTACGTCGGGGACTGTATCTACCGGGACGTGTCTCTGCAGCCAGGACCCTGCCGCCTGGCCTCGTCCCCGTCCTCGCATCCAAGCTGTCCAAGGCCGACCAGCAGGTGCCCTGGAGACAGCCCCAGCACGGCCGGGCACCACAAACGCCAACAGCCGCAGCAGACATTGACAGGCGTGCCCGCGCCCTCGGCTCGATTTGGACGCACTTGGCCGTGCCCCGAGGCCGACAAAGCTCGTCGAGATCTGCGCAAAAACGTGCCATTCTCGGAGACGTCGATCTGGTCACGTGTCCTACCCAGATGGCGCACCTCGCAAAAGGCAGTCGCGCCCAAAACAAGGACTCGCCGTGCGCCTTCCAGACCATCACGTTTGTTCAGAAAGACAGCCAACACCAGACTGCAGTCATACTGCCGTTCACTGTATCCACGGACGGCAGCGAAAGCATCATCCTTCCTGTAGGCATATCACCCCAAGCCTCCGACTCTTCCCTCTGCATCCGCATCGGCACCATTAAGATCGAAGGCGACCGTACCAAGCCTGCTGCCCGGGTCATCACCGGGTTCTCTCACAACGGAACACCGCTCGGTCAGGTCGCCTGGGACGTGGTATTTCACAATTAGCCGGCGATCATCAGATATACGCAGCACAGAGTACGACTTTTGGGAACCAAATTGATGACGCTAAAAAGCTATGATACAGTCGTATAGTGTGGGTTCCTTCCATCGTCCACACAACACATTGTCGTGATGTTTTTTTGCGAGCCGCCGTGCAATGTATGCCACCCGCTTTTCTTGCGCCATGATACATTCCGGCCTCCCAAGGCGTAAATAGTTCGTCATCATTAGTGTCCCATCCTGAGCCGTCCCAGACGTAAGAGCGTGATACCCCTCCCCCTATGCTGTCCTGGCAACTAATTGGTGATATAAAGACAGGTTGAAAGAGAAGTGAAAGGAGAGAAAATGGGAGAAAGAAGGGACCGGCGGCATGCAGGACACAATTTACGTGCTCTTGGAATCCTCAGAGCCGGCCGACGAGTTGGTGTCCGTGGCATGCAGCAGCTCCTCCTCGTCCTCATCGCGAGGTCCATGGATGTCCTCTTCAAAAACCGGCTCTGGTTCGTTCATATCGAACTTGGTCTTGAAGTTCTTGATGTCTGTGGTCATGCTGCTGCTGTTGGAGCGGCGACGGGCATTTGTAAAGTTGAAGCTCTCGTCAACAACCTCCTCACCCATGCTGCCCCAGTTGCCCTTTCCACAGCCGTTTTTCTTCGTCTTCTTCGGGTCCGTGTCGGCAAACCCATTCTTGGCAAAGAACTTGGGAAGGTGGTCCTCCGGTCCGTAAGTCTCGGCAAGGGCACCGTGCACACGGTCGTTGAACTTGTGGGAGCGAGTCACTGGAAGACGTTAGCTTTAGGTCGGGCATAGTGGGTGGCATGAGACGACATCCAGGGGATCTGCAGTCACTTACTGATGATGAGTTGATGAGAGTAAGAAGATATGGTAATGAGAGATGATAGAGCTGATGACCAGATGGGTTAGGGGCTGATCGCCTTTTATGGAATTGAGGAAAAGGGGGGCCAGAGCAAGACAAAGAAGAAGGAGCTGCCAGTCCGCTCAGATAAAGACCGTGCAGATTAGCTTACAAGAATGGTCCTGCTACTGGCGGAGGAAGATGGCGATGAGTGTTTGCGTTGCAGCAAAGTATAAAAAGCGAGACGATAAGCTAGGAAGATTCTCTAGATTGAAAAAGGTATATGGAGAAGATATGGGGACAAAGACCGGCGAAGCGTAGAGGGTGGAAGCAAGACGAACCAAGGGAGACGAGTGTGGTCGGGCGATTGGGTGCTGGAAAGTGATTGGAAGACGGGCAGACGGGCAGACTGGCAAACGGCACAGACGCAATGATGGATGGTAGTAGTTGGCGATGATCCGAGAAGATGGTGTGAAGGGGGGAGATGGAAGGGGCAGAAGCGGGAGAGAGGAGAGGACGGGGAGAAGTCGCTTATAACGTGCACGGATGAAGATGGCAGGGCGCTCACGAGGGCAAGATACGAGTACGAGAAGATCTTACGAGGAAAGAGCAAAAGGGGCAGACCTGGACTCTCCTTCCGTTCCGTCTACACCCCCACCGAAAACGGTCAGGCGGGCGGTTTTGCTGTGACGTCTCCCCAATCCCAACGCCTCTGGCGTCCATCGCAGTCGCGTGACCCTGACACAACGGAGCGAGAGGGGCCCGCGAGCCCCGATGCTGGCCGGCAAGGAAGGTGCCACCGCATACATAGTACTGCAGACCTCTGTTGCTTTGGCTTGCCGGCGTCTGTTTGCTCTCGAATGGACGAGAAGGCTCGATCGACGGGGCTGGCCTGCGTCTCCACCCGGCTGGCATGCCAGACCTCTGTCGACACTGTGCGGCAAGCTGCTGTTCCCATCCCGCCTGTTCGCAGTTGGCCCCTCTGTCCCCAGTCCCCCATTGCTTCGACAGCGCGACAGCTCGACAGCTCGACAGCTCAACAGCTTGACCTTTGGATCGCGAAACAGCTCGACAGCACAGAGGCCCAATCGATTTCCCTTTGCTCCTTCTCTGTCTGCTGCTCCCGTGTCACACTGGTGGCATGAGCTCCTTCCAAAACCCGGCCCACTCCACCTCTGGTGCACGCCACGTTCCGGCAAAGACGTCACCACCTCATTCTACCACTCGCTCCTTCCGCGGATCGCTACCCTGGCGAATACCCCGCAAAATCGGCACGCGCTAAGGGGAAGTGGTGTGGATAACGGTATGCCAAGCGTACAGACACTGTGGCGAGGGGGGCACCTCGCCCCGGAACGGCTGGGACAGTGTGTTGCTCCCGCGCAATATCACTGTGTGGACACCGTTGCATCGTCCGAACCGAAAGCCACCATCGAAATCGGTAGAACGCGCGTGAAGAGACGATGCCGGCCCCGAAGAGCGTCTGTCGGCGGCCACGGCTGGGATCTAGCTCGCCGTCAGGAACAGGGACTGTTGAGAACGAGAGATAAGGTGTCATTGCCATTGGCACGAACAAACGCTTGTGCAAGTCGAAAAACCATGAGTCCATGGACCGATGGGCAGGTCATGTGGTGTCCTGGAGCTATCCGCAGGGCCCAGCTCGAAGCTACCGGCAATTGAGAGCCTCCTGCAGCCGCTAAAGCGATGGCGTGACTAGCTGAGCAAGCGCTGGTCGATAGCTTTGGCATGATAGCCGGCATTTGCGACATCGGCCGGGAAACAGCTCTGCTGCCAATGGAACAACGATCGTGGAAGGGACACGGTGGCAGAATCGGAGTCTGCCTTGACTCACTGCCACATTGCTGCCTATTCGGCGACAGCCAGGCTCGGCTTGTCGGACGTTCTTCTCGTCTAGCTTTCTTAGCTCCTGGCATGCCCGTGTCCTAACAGGCATCCTCATTCTGATGAGAGGGTGTGCGTGACTGATGGTAACAGAAGCCGGCTGGATGTCCATGGAATGGGATGCATACGTCCCTCTGATTTGCTACATTATCGTTGTGTAAAGGTGTACAGAAACTATTCCCTACAACAGCCTGACAATAGATACCTGTTTTGGTACTTTCAATTGACCTTGACAAACGGTGGATACACCGGACCAATCCAGATGAGTTGATGCCGGACAGCCGTCCAAGCCAGGAGATCACAGTCAACAGAGCTTGGTCGTCCTATCCCATATGTTCATGCCAATTTCAAAAGCAAGGTAGATATACAGCCTGGAGCACGCACACTGCCCAGCGAAGCCCCAGGATCCAAAGCAGCCTATTTGCTCTTCCCCTCGCCGTCTTCGTGAACAGCTGCCCCTCTTGTTGCCGGGTTCCCGTCTGAGCCTTCGACCTCGTCCTCGCTGTCCGCTCCTATGCTGTATCGCGAGTCCAATGCGGGTGTGGTCACGTGCAGATCGTCCAGCTCGCCCTCGTCAAAGTCGCCGGCCTCCAGATCCCGGTTCGACCGTTTGTTGCGGAAGCTTTCCAGTGCAGTGCCGCCCTGGACGGACATGCTGCGACGCCTGTATGCCGGCATGTGCGTGTCGGACGAGGCAGGGCCGCCGGCCACTCCCCGGTAGCCGGCTCGACGGCGACGGTCACGCCATACAAAGTATCCCCAGGCAGTGGCTGCCGCGGCCACGATGACCAGCACGATCTCGCCGCTCTTGCGGTATGCCGCCCACTTGGCCGCATCAACCTTGGACTTCTCTCCATCCTGACCGGTCGTGCTGCTGCCGTTCCCGGCCGCACCGCCCACAGTGGTCGTCGGCCCAGGCTCGCCGTCGAGGCGCGAGTCCGTCGGCTTTCCGCCAATGTTGCTGATGTCGACTCCCATAAAGCGATCCAGCATGTCCCGTGTGCGCCGCGGATAGTCGAACGGCACCATGTGCGACGAGTTGTAGAACAGCACGTACGTCAGGTTGCGGGCCTCCTGCCAGAAGCCGGCGTCTTTGCCCTCAAAGGTCCACTCGCGCCGCGGCGCCCAGTTGCCTGGCGAGAGCTCAAAGCCCTTGCCGCCGTTCCAGGCCATGTTGGCGATCATCGCCTCCGTGCCCAGGTGGTTGCAGATCAGGTCTTCGGCGCCCGAGAAGAGCACAACCGGCATTTCGGCCAGCAGGCCTGGGAGGATGGCGATGGACGGCTTCGAGACGCGGTCACGAAACTGCGAGCCGACGTTGCCGTTACACTCCTGCCACCCGGTGTTCTTGTTCGGGTTGATGTGTAGGGCAGCGATGACGTCGTTGTTTCGCAGGTAGCTGGTCAGCTTCGGCAGGTCTGGCGGCCAGCTCATGCCGCAGCTGGGGTATGTGTCGCGGAGGCGGACGTCGTACATGTTGATGCAGTCGTTGCTGTCACCCGAGTTTCGGCGCGTGACCCTCAGCAGCTCCTGGAGGATGCTTTCGCACTCCCCAATGTCGACAGGCTGGTCTTCCGGGCCGCCAGCCGCTGCCAGAATCTTGTCGCAGACATGCCGCTGGTTCTCCAACCTGTCGGAATCGCTGCTCCCCTTCGTCACCAGCTTCTTGTCGTATGCGAAGTCGATGTAGGACTCGTACTGCTCGGCAGGTGAGATCCAGCCGTTGCCGATCAGCAGGCCCTTTAGCGCCCAGACGTGCGAAGCCGACGCGTTCTTGTTCCGGTCGACAATGTGCTTGGCAATGTAGGGTATGTACTGGCCGGCAAACGATTCGCCGGCTAGGTAGAGCTGCCATTCGGTCAGTGTCACTGCTGCAAGATCGCATACGCCGCCGCTGCTTTGCCACGCCCAAGACATACATCGTCGTGCTCGTACTCGGGGAAGAGGGCGAACCACTTCTCGAGAAAGACGATGAACTGGTCGGCCATCTCGTCCAGCTCATGGACGTAGCTGTCGGTGTTGACGTAGCTGAAGCCCGTGCCGACGGGATTGTCGACAAACATGACATTGGCAAACTCGTTCCAGGCACCGTCGTTGTACTCCAGCGTATGGTCGTTCTTGAGCCGGTAGGGCCCAATCTCCATCAGCGCACCGTCTTCTGAGCTGCAGCCGGGCCCGCCGTTGAGCCAGATAACGGTACGTTGCCGGTTGGCAATGTGCTTGTTCTGGAAGTGCCAGAAGAACAGGTTTCCGTTGTGCTCTGGCGTGATTTCGATGTGACTGACAGCAACGCACTGGTTAGTTTTGTTGTCTGGCTGTCTGGCTGTCTGGTTACTGGGTCCGGCCCTGGCTGTGCGGTCGCCAGCCTTGGAGTCCACAAGCGAGCCCACCACCTCAGCCTCACTCACCCAGCATGCATCTTCAACAGCGGTCCTTCTGGCTGTCCTGGCAGCGAGTGCACAAAGTAGTCGCCCGCGACAGGGTCAGCACGTGCAGAGCCGGCCCAGATGGACGAAACGGCAGCGACGGCAGCGACGACAGTTGGCCATCGCGGCCATGTTGTTGACCGTGTCATGGCGTCGGAGAAGAAGAGATTTCCGATATGCGATTTGAAATTGAACGTGTCCAAGGAAAAGAGTGCCCCAAGAAGTGGGCAACGTGGACGAAAAAACAGTCTGCCGGCCCCTGATCAAGGCTCGCAATGCGCTGGAAGCGGACAAATCAACAACGATGGTCCATGCGGTGTCCGGGCAGCGTATGTACAAGGGGGAAAAGAAACCGGTTGAGGCCCGCGAGCGAAGGGCTTAGGTGTCCTGTCAGAGGAAAGTGTACATGGGAACGGGGGAGGCTGACGAAACAGGGTCGTAGGTGCGAGCTTTGCTGGCAGTATTCGGCGAACAGCAGTGCGAGGAAGGAGAGAGCAGGGGCATTAAAGTGGGACCCGTTTCCGGATTGGGTGGTGCTTCTGCGGCATCGAGGCAAGTGCAACGCAGCGTGGTGGCTGTAGACGGAAGCGGTGCTGAATAGACCTATAACAGGAGGCGTCGGGGCCTGGCTCGGGTACCTTTCTATTAATATGGTGAGACGAAGCGCATAACGGCACTATAGTTGACCCACCTGGCGTTACATAATCAGAAAATATTTCCCTGTTAACACGCTGTAGATGGAGAAAAGCGTCCATAGTTTTTGGAGCAAGCGATTCGGTGCATTTAGGACTTTTCCATTGACTTCTGCCGTGCTGTGTTTTGTCATTTGCTCTTCTGGGATCCCGGTCTCTTGTCCACTGTGGTCTCTGGTCTCCTGGTTTCCTGATCTCCTGGTCTCCTCTCCGCTCCCCGACGCGCAACTTTTTCGCTCCCACCGCCACAATGTCCAAGACGTACGTCGTCGAGCACCTGGACGAGGGCCTGGGCGCCTGGTCGACGCTCGAGTACGTGACGATTGCACGCGAGACCGGCGCGCTCTGCCTGTCGTCGCTGCCGCCTTCGCTGGTGCTGCCGGCCGAGCTGACGGCCGTGACCGGATTCCGGGCTGAGCAGCGCAGCGTGGAGGAGCTCTACGGTGGCGATGCCGCGCAAAAGGCCCGCGTGTGTCTGCTGGACCCAGCGGCGGCGCAGGAGCTGGCACCAGCAGACGGCGACCTGTTTGACGTTTTTCTGTTTGGCGGGATCCTGGGCGATGATCCGCCGCGGGGTGCGTGGATGGTGTTGGTCACAATGTCTTTGTCTTCCATACTGACTGTTGTAGATCGCACGTCGGAACTGCGCAAGAAGGGCTTCCAAGGCCGGCGACTTGGACCCAAACAGATGACAACCGACACGGCCGTGCGCGTGACTCGGATTGTGACGGAGCAGAAGAGTATGTGTTCTTCTCTTTGCGTTTTTCCTCTTGTTCTCTCTTCTTTCTCTTTCTTTCTCTTTTGTTCTCTTTTGTTTCTCTATTGTTTCTCTTTTCTTCCTCCTTTCTGCTTCCCTCTCTTCTCTTTCTTCTCTCTCTCTCTCCCCTCTCTTCTCTCTTCCCCCTCTTCTAACCCTCCAGTTCCGCTCGACAAAATCTCCTACATCGACTTCCCCGAGCTCCGGTTCGACGAGCACGAGAGCGCACTGATGCCCTTTCGCTACGTCAAGGGCGACAACGACAAGCCCATCATGCCCGAGGTACGTTGTTTCTCAACAGTCCATGGCCATGTGCTCCTGCTAATCGTCTTCCAGGGCATGCCCGAACTGATCAAGAAGGATGCCGACAATGCAATCGACGACCTTTTTTAGAGTTAGCGACTGGTCGGACCCCTCTTTCTCTTCTACTTTCGGATTACCCAAAAATAGTACGCCTCTTGATTCTCTCTCGCGCGCTCGCTTGTCTTATCTCTCGCCGGCTATCGGCCAACCCCGTCGCCCCATATGCCTTATTAGAAGTCGTAAGACCCAGATCGTCTTAGGCCATCGTCAATGCATATAGAACTCAAACTCAAACCCGAACTCGAACTCACTGCTCGCAACTCACAACAACCTCCAACCCCTCCAACCCCTCCAATGGCTCTCTCTCCTCCTCCGCTCGAGATCAGCCCGCCGCTGCTCAACACGGCCAACCCCTGGGCCACCGACCTGGGCCATCTCACGGCGCTCTACGACTGTCCGCACACGGGTGCCGTGACGACGCGGACGTCTCTCGTCGCCGGCTTCGGCCACAACCCCGACGTCCACCAGTTCGCCCTGTTCGACACCACGGCACACGATCCGGCCGCCGCGGCCGCCAAGACGGCCAGCCTCAACAATCTCGGCTACAGCCCGCTGCCGCTCGACGCGTATCTCGCATTTGTCAAGCAGATCGCCGCCCGGCCACAGACGTACAATGTAGCCCGCAAAAAGGGCTTCCTCATCTCGGTCACTGGACAGCCCGACGACGTGGCTGAGTGCTACCGCCGCATCGCCGCCGCCCAGCGCGACCTCCCCGACCCCGACGCCGTCCCGCTCGCCATGGAGGTCAACCTAAGCTGCCCCAACATCCCCAACGCGCCGCCGCCGGCATACGACGGCGCTGCCCTGCTGGCCTACCTCTCCGCCCTCCAGGACGCCATCACCGTTGACCGCCTGCCGCGCATCCCCGTCGGCCTCAAGACCCCGCCCTACACCCATGCAGGCCAGTTTGCCGTCCTCATCGACGCCCTCCGTGCTTCGGCAGCTGCTGCCCGTCCGGCTGGCGTGTGTCCCATCAGCTTCCTGACCGCCACCAACACCCTAGGCTCGTGTCTGCTCCTCACCCAGACTACGCCCGCCCTTCCTGGCACCGGCATCGGCGGCATGGCTGGCGCCCCGCTGCACCCTCTCGCTCTTGGCAACGTCGCCACCCTGCGCCGCCTGCTGGATGCCGAGCCGGCTGCCCTGGGCCATATTCGCATCGTCGGCGCTGGCGGCGTGTCCGACACGGCTGGCTTCGACCGCATGAAGAGTGTCGGCGCCTATGCCGTCGGCGTTGGCACGGCGCTGGGCATTTATGGCGTCGATGTCTTTGGGCAGATTTCGGTGCAAGATAGCAAAAGATGTTAGAATAGCGTGACCAGATAGCGAAAGAGGCAACTGCAGGCCCAGGGAATTTGCTTTAATTGGACCCCTTCCAACAGGTCGCCTTACTAATAAAAGTACCTCGCATCGGCTAGCACCAATCAGGCATGTCCTATGCAGATGCTCCTATTTCCCTATGTTAGTCTGCGCCCTGCGGACTTGATTACCAACTTCAAAGATGTCTTGCCTTCTCACCCTTTCATGGAACTGTCGACCATCAGCTACCTCCTCTAGCCAGCTCTCTCCGTCCGTATTCCTGATCAGACTACTGCCGGCTTTCTTGCTTCTCGGTACTCCTGCTTTCGGTATTTGTCATGGCCACGGCGCCCGAGTTCAGCTCTGCTGACGTCCGCAATGTCCGCGAAAGAGACGCTCTGCTGCCGGCAGTTAGGAGCAGCAGTCTGGCCAACCGTGACCACCGCAACAACGGCAACAACGGCGACCGTGACACCACTTCCGACAATGCGACGCCCACCCATATTAGCCGCAGTCGTGCGGCTGCCATTGCCGTCAACATGAGCGTCCTCCTCTTTCTGCAGGCCAGCAATACGAGCGGCATGACTATGGCCCAGTCGGCCATCGCCGACGACCTCGACGCATATGAGCACGCCATGTGGTTCTCGAGCGCCTACCTCATCTCCGTCGCCTCGTTTGCGCCGCTTGTCGGCCGCCTCGCCACCATCTTCCCTGCCGGCCATCTACTACTCGGCGCTGGCATCTGCTTTGCTGCCGGGGCCCTCGTCACTGCTTACGCCAACGCCCTGTCCGTATTTCTGCTCGGCCGTGTCATCATCGGCATCGGTGGTGCTGGCGTCATGACCCTGTCGCTCATCCTGGTCCTGCAGCTTGCCGATCGCCGTCGTCGGGGCCTCTTTGTCGGCCTGGTCAACGCTGGCTTCACCGTCGGTCTGGCTGCTGGTGCCATCGTGTATGGTGCCCTTCTCCCCGTCATCGGCTGGGTAAGCTCGTTCTGTCCCCTCCTGTTCTCGGCCTCGAACTGACGCCGCCTTGCAGCGGACCCTGTTTCTCGTCCAGGCGCCCATGGCTCTGATCGCTGGTGTCTGGATCTTCTTCAACTTGCCGCATCTTTCCCAGCAGCTCTCCGATGCAAAAGATCGCTCTGTCTGGTATAAGCTGGCCCGGATCGACTATGCCGGCGCCTTCTTCTTGGTCAGCTTCTTTCCCTCTTCCTTTTGTCGCCTGCTGTCCCTCGTCCTGACCGCGCAGACCCTCACCATCGTCCTCCTGCTGTACTCCCTGTCCGGCACCTGGCGCCCGCTGGCGATGCTTGCCTCCGTTGCCAGCCTCGTGTTCTTCGTTGCCATCGAGTACTGGTTTGTGCCAAACGTCTCCGGTGGCGATCCCATCATTCCGCTCGAGCTGCTGCGTTCCCGTGGCGTCCTCTTTTCCTGCCTCGCCCAACTCGGAGTCATGGCTTCTCGCTGGTCTGTTCTGTACTATGCTCCCATTTTTGTCTTGACCGTCCAAGGCCAGACGGCTGCTGTCGCCGGCGCTGCCCTCGTCCCAACAAATGCCGGCTTTGGTGTCGGCGGTCTGCTCGTCGGATGGCTTCATATCCGTCGCGCTGGTGATTTCTGGTTGCCGAGCGTCGTCTCTATATTCTTGTTCTGTTGCTCGCTCGCTGCTGTCGGTCTGCTGAGCCGTGCAGCCGATTCTTTCAGCGCCGGTTGGTATATGCTCTCCCTCTTCGCCAATGGCCTTTGCACCGGCGCATTTCTCAACTATACCCTGGCCCATCTTCTGCACCTGACGCGCCCTTCGACCCATTTCGTTGCCACGAGCTTGTTGGCCACCTTCCGGGGCTTCTCTGGAAGCTTTGGCACCTCCATCGGCGGTGGTTTTTTCATGCGACAATTGGGCGTTCAGTTGGGCACTGGATTCACCGATCTAGATGGCGGTGCCCTGACTGATGCTCACAGCTCCTTGATTTCTCGCCTGATAGGAAGCCCGGCCCTGGTGCATGGTTTGGATGGAAGCGGCCGTCCTGTGCTGACCACTGCCGAACGCCAAGTCGCCGTTGCCAGTTATGCCGTTTCGCTGGGCACTTTATATCACGCCGCTGCAGTCTTTGGCCTACTGATGCTAGTAGTACAGGCATGCACTGGCTGGGCCGAGCCAAAAACACACGTCTCTGCAGAAGCCGGTGGATTTCAACAGGGTGTCGAAGACGACGAGGAAGAAAACGAGGAGGAGATCCTCGAAGCTATTGCTGAGCATAACGGTGCCATGGAAGCCTGAAGTCAGCACATCTTTCAACTTCATTAAAACTCACGTCAAGACTAGATAGACTCTCGCGAATGCCACATAGAAACGGTGTACGTATATATCAAGAATAGATTGTTTCACAGCTCATGATCATGAATATTTTGGTCAACTACTTTTCTCAATTCTCCCCTTTTTGGTTCCTGTCACTTTCAATGGTCGGATGCCCGGATGCCCCATGCACTATTAGTGGTGGTGGTGCTGGCAATGGCGGCGTATGGCCACGGCCCTCTGGCGAAGTCTTGTCTTCCGACGGCTCCGGTTTAGTTGCATCTTGCTGCAGCTGGGGTCCGTCTTCACTGATTTGCTCAGCTCTGTAATTCGGTTGTCGAGATAGTGCTAAAGGTTTTGTTGGTGCTAGTTTGCACAGCTGTCCAGCATCTCTGAAGAAGGTGAGGTATAGCGGGTAGACGAAAGCAAATGCCAAGAGACAAACGACCACAATGAAAGACGTCCGCACGCTGTCTCCTCTGTCGATGATGCCATACATCACAAAAGGCCAGAACAGAGGGCCCGATGCGCCGACTGTCAGCCACGCAGCGGCCCGTTTGGTGCGCGTTCCTTGACCGCGAAGGCCAATGGCAAATATGAGAGGGTAGATAGGCCCTTCAGCGAAGAAAAAAAGTGACACCGGGATGACGATCAGATTCGCATTCGCTGCCGGTCGTAGCACCACGGACAATAAAGCAAACAGAGTCGAGAGCGCCAACGAAACAGTCAGCATCGTCAGAGGTGAAGGCAGCCAGCGGCGTCCAGGGTGCTTCGCTGCCAAATACGAGAGGTAGCCCACGGCAAAGCGCGAGACGGCAAATGCCGTGCGGCTGACCAGTAAGTAGTCGCTAACAGACAGCGCCAGGCCAGCTGGGCTGTCGGTGTTGTCCGCAGGATTGGAACTACTCGTGACCAATCGAGACACAAGGCTTTGAGAATAGTCCTTCAGACCAAATGCGCTGTTGTCATTGGCCGTTTTTCTATCGGATACCCACGATGTGACCAGCCCGTCAAAATTCAGACTCATGCATTCTTGTGATGCCACATACACCCACTGGGCGATAACGGCGGTTACCAAACAGACAGTCCGTAACTGCAGGCCACCAAATATCGTGCGCTTCTTGCCATCGACTGGAAGACGGCCGGCGAGTCTTTCAAGCTCAGCATCGTAGACTTCGGGGAGTGGCATGTAGTAGAAAAGCATGGCCAAGGCAGCACAAAATAGCGTGATAGCCAGATATGTCCACTGCACATCTAGCAAGCTCATTGAGTCGGCTGAACTCTGCGAGCCAACACTGGCGAAAAATACCTTCTGAGCCAAAAGACCACTCACCACGCTGCTGGCACCCTGCAGTCCCTGGGCAAGTAATAGGCGCGTCTCCGAATATTCCATCGGGCCACAAAGGGCCAGAAACGGATTGGCTGCCGTCTCCAGAACGCTCAGGCCAAACCCGACAACAAAGTTGCTGATCAGGAAGCCCGGGAACGAGGTAAGTACGGCGCTTGGCCAGAACATGATCGTTCCTGTGCCGTAGATGCAAAGGCCAACTATAAATGTGGCCTTGAAGCCACCAATCATTTCGTCGTGTGGATTGGCGTGAATGTGCGCCAAGGCGGCAGAAGACAGAGAAGACAAAGCTCGGCCGCCATGCCGCTTCTGCCGGGTCGCGACACTTCGGCGTCTGTGGTGTTCATCATGGCGCAGAACCCATTCGCCGACAAGGAGAGGACCGAAAAGATAGCCACCCCCGAAGTATGCACTGGTCAGGCCCAAAGTTTGTGTCCTGGTCATGTTGGATACGGAAGAAACGGCATTGTTGAGGGTGTTCAGAAGTCCATAAGAAAAGCCCCATAGGAAGAATAGCACAGCAACAACAGTGCAGAACTGCAAGGATTCGGATATTGACGTATCCAACATACTCTTGGGCTTTATTATGTTGACAAAACCAAAGAACAGTGCATTTTCCGCATCTGTTGTTTTGGTGACAAAACTCGTACCAGTTACCAATTGGTCAAAGGCTGTGCCTGGAGACAAATATTGAGAGTCTCTAACGTCATTGGTCAACGTAGGCGGAGGTGCATCTGGGACTGGTTGTGTTAACAGCGTATTCGGAAGGTCGGTCTTGGGTGGCTGGCCAGCAGTCGTCATGCGGTTCGTGCCAAGTGTAGAATCCGAGTTCAAGGTTAGATCCGCATCCCGAGAGAGTCCTGGCCTCACGGCCATGCTGGGGGAGGTTGCTGATAATGGTCCCCTCGGATTGTCAGGGTTAGTTGCATTTGTGGTTTGTGATGGCCGCGTAGACTGCCTTTGAGACGAATCTTCCTGCTGACGGCTGGCAGCATGAGATGGAGTGTCGGGTTCTTCCGCCTCCCTGGTCCCGGAAAAGTATTTCAGAGTACCGTCCGAGTTCATCAGTATTATAGGAAGAATCTTGGCGACGAGCGGCTTTAAAGTAGGGATGCAGGCGCAGGTGATGCCAATGTTGACTTCGACGGCTGACCACATAAGCGAGAATGCCGCATTCCAAGAAAACTCTGTGCTGTCAATGAACAAGGATGCAGGGTTTGAAGAGGTGTCAGTCCCGTTTGATGAGATAGCTTGCTGTAGGTAGTAGATCCGCACAACATCCACAATTGTAACAAAAACGCCGAGCGCGAACGTGAAGACAAGGATGAACTTCTGTCGTGAAGGAAGTCGCATGGCTGTGAGAACTGGCAGCGGCAATGCCAATATTGCCAGATCGGTGAGGATGTTGACAGGAGCAGAACAGATCAATTCTGTGAGCAAAGGAATGCATTTCCCCGAGTTCACCGTAAAGGCGGAAGCAATCGGGCGGCATTGGAAGATGTTGAGGAAAGTGAGCACAAAGCCAGCTACATTGACGATGGCTAAGACGGCGTATGAGCATAGCCGGAGAATCTTCTCTGTGTTTTTGGACAGGCGCAAATAGAAAACCAGGATGGACGTCTTGGTGGCCATAAGAGCCGGATTCTGGAAAGTTAGTGATACAGGTTGGAGGGGGGTGAACGCATTGGACTTCAAAGAGACATACATATAGGATGGAAAACACATATTCACATCTCCGCAAAGCGGCAGTATGCTTCGAGGTAATATCAACGTCGTGACGCCCAAGACCGTTGCGAGTGCCCAAATCGATGGTAAGGCTTAAGCCAAAGGCCAGTAGCCAGGCCAGCGTGATAAAGTAGTCATCCCAGGCGACACGACGAACAATGCCGATGCGGCAAACCAGTCGCGAAAACACAAAAAGTGAGCTCAAAACAAGGGTGGCAGTAGTGACAGCAAAAACTACTGGCCCTCGGTCTGGGATGGACATAGATTGGCTGGTCATGACTTGGCGGCAGTGTCCTCCGAACACGTTAGAAGGCAATAACGCCACGGTGCTTCTCCCAAACGACTCGTAAAAAACCCCTGTTGGACTCAAATAGCGACACAGATCAAGCCATCGTTGTTCCGGGTTGGCGCATGAGCATCATAGAGAGTGTTGGATGCCGTTTTTCGTTTGAAGGCCGAAGGTACCGTGCACCGACATGTGTCAACATTTGTGTGGACAGAAGGGAAAAGTCGAACTGCCTCTCCGGCGCCAGTCGCGTTGCCCTGGTGCAAGTTGTCACAGCGATTTGGGAGAGGCGAGCACGCGTCCTCAAATATGCCGTATTGTAAAAGAAAAACCGGGCGATGATGCTGGTATTTAAGGAGCAAAAAATCCAGAGATGCTCTCTTGTTGATGACGGTCTGCTTGCGATAGTAGGGTGAGAACGAGCTCTCCCGACAATCCCTTTCAGCTCGTAATATTCAGACAACAAAAAGGTGCCAGTCAAAGTGGGGGATATCGACCGGATGGGCCAGGTGACAAGGAAGAGAAGGTCAGGCCTGCTGCCGTGTAAAGAATATGGTCTCAAAACGCAACTGCACAGTTTGTGTCCAGCTAAGCCAAGACGCAAAGCAAGGGACAACCATAATGGATTGCGGGGGTTGCCAAGTCGAGACAAGACGGACGCCAAGAATCCTTTGGCCATGGCCAGATCCAATCTGCGGACCAGAGCACGAGAAGCAGCTGGACACCGCAAATGTGACGGCTACGTCATAACCCCGCGTAGTCGGGCTGCGACATGCATCAAATTCATGTTAGCTTTAGCTGTTGGGTCTTGACGCAAAAGAACCTCCAACTAGTAAGGGATGCACCGAAAGCGGCAAGACAAAGGGTGCAAAATCTGTCGATCCCCGCCTGTCTCTTTAGCCTGGCCGAATTCCATGTCACAGGCCGAATGGTTGCATGCATTCGCCTAGTCCCATCCAAGCTGTCGGGACAGCAGCCACGAGCGGCCGTGAAGAAACTGCCGTGGCGGATGGTTGAAAGCATGATTGACGGGGCAAATTACCAGTGCTGGATTGCTGGATTTAGTGACAGCATATTAGCCGTCTACCTTCTGATCACCTGACGTCGCCCAACGCCCCACTCCTCATTCCCGAAAAAATCGATACCACTTGCATTGCAATCCAGGGATGTCGCGCCGAAATTTTAGATCAGAAATGGGAGAAGGTAGCGTCGTGGGCGGCATGTTTTGGGACAATCAGATCGATCTGCGGATTTGCCAGATGCCGCATTGGTAAGCTTTTGCATGATCGGAAACGATGTCTCACAATAACGGGAACCAGTCAGCTTTGAGCTTGACAGTTTCGTGGAGGAGCTGGCAATAAAACCAAGCGGTTAAAGAGTAAATATAGACGGGCTGTGCGCCGTATCTGTGCTGCTGGGGAGATGCAAAGAGAAGAGAGAGAATGGTGGGAATGGTCTGTTCTCTTTAACTCCCCTTCATATCGCCCCCACGAATATTTAATAAGGAAGGAGCTGCCCACCAAGATTACGTAGACTGCATGCCTTCTACAACTGCTCAGTCTAGTATATCATGAAATCGTCGACAGCTTCGTAGATTTGCATGCCATACATTTTGCGGATACATTTGCACCAATGGTATATATTGACGAATATGAAAGCCCTTCCCGAGAGCCCAAACCACTCATAGAACGAAAGCAACCACAACCATGCTCGCCACATTCCAACTATCATTTCAGTATCAGACGTTGCGCCGAAAATCAATCAGGTATACGCTCAAAAACAGGTGTGTTAAGAGTCTCGATTTCCCAGAGGCTTGTGGATACCCTCTCAACAAGTAAATCGCTACGAGCTGGGTGCGCCTGCCAGGAAAAAGTCCAGCTCATTCCCAGGACCACGTGCATACTCGTTCTCCGCCAGCTGCTCGAGCAGGCTCAGGAACGGATCTTTTTCCTCGCTTGCCGTAACGCTGTCGCCGTTGCTCTGACCCCCGGGACTCTGGAGAGACACGCCAACTGCCTTGATGGCCCCCGTGTCATCCCCTGGCGGCCATAACGATGGGGTGGAGAAGGTGTTCTCCTGAAGCGTACCGAACATGGGGTCGTATCCGCTAAGCCCGCCTCCAGTCCCACCCGCCATGGCCGAGAAGTTGAAATCAGGGCTAAACGGGGTTGCCGAAGATTGTTGTTGTTGCTGAGAAAATCCCGCGACTTTGGCTGTTGGGGGCTGTGGTTCAGTGTGCGAGCGATCGGTAAAATTGTCAGAGTGGGGCAGAACCGGAGCCATAGAGCTGGGAGATGCTAATAAGCCATCAGCAGACGGTGGCAAGAAAGATGAGGCGGCATAGGGTTCTTGATTCAGTCCTGGAATTGATATTCTGCGGGCTACCTGCAGACTACTGCTGTCGTTGGGGTTGGGTGCAGCGATATTCGGCGCTGCAACAGAGTCTGCAAGTTTCCTCTTCAGATTCGGACGGTCGACAACGGCGTTGGAAGAGCTGTTTCTGCCACCATCCACTTTGCCGTTAGCAAGACCCAGCTTCGACATATACAGGTCATGGCTGACATGCTGGTCAGGAGCGTAGTCAACGACGATGTCAGTCAGACTGAGATTTGCAGAGTCAAAATTGGACGACAAACTCGCCGGTCCGGCGATGTTCGAGTAGCGGTCAAAGAAGTCGTCAAGATGGAACACGGACGTATAGCGCATCGGGTTGGTCGCCAAGCTCTTGATGAGCTCCGTGTGGGTGTTGTAGATCGTCTGCAGCGTTTGGCGATGGTGCTGCACGACAGCCCAAGTATACCGCAGCTCATTCAGTTGTTGCATCTCACGAGACAGGAACTCGGCAGAGGAGGCAAACACGCTCATCTCGTTTGAACTGGTGCCTTTGCTGTAGTGGGATCCGTGGATATGTACGGTTCCGGCAGTGCAGATGCAATAGCCGACGAAACCTGGCCACTCCACATCGGGCATTTGCTTTCCGAGTTCTACCAGCTCGGCAACGGCATTGGCATGCAAGAAACACATGTTTGTGGCCTCGATCTGCCATGACTGATGCTGGCCAGTCCCTGCCAGCTCGGCCAGATCGACGGGCAAGAAGGGCCGGTATATGAGACAGTGGATGAGATGGTAGACGAGTTTGCTGAGGACAAGAGCCGTCGAGTCGGACTGACTGAAGAGCGATGCAACGCTGGAAAAGATGTCTTGTGTGCCCGAGGCCCAAACGTCCAGGTCGTGGCGAATCTTGGAAAGATTCGAGAGCGAATGCCAAGGAAAGTGAGAATCGCCCTTCACTCCGCCAGCAGCCATGTACTGGTTTGTGATGCCCAAAATGCGCGTGATATCAATCAATATTCCGCTGCTCCCTTGTGACTTTTTACCTCCACCGCCGCCTTGGAGGTATTGCAAGTTTGAATCGCTCTGGAAGAAGTCACCTTCGATCGGCATAGTGTTCAGAGATGGAGACCAGCAAGGCAGTCGGAGAAGAATGTTTCGGTCGCCAATGAGTGAGGGCCGCCTTGAGCCACATGCCATGAAGCGGTCGAGAAGGTAGCTGGTCCAAAACAGCCTCCTCCGCATCTCACGTTCGGCGGGCATGATCCTTATGTGGATGTCCATCTCGCGGTGAAGTTCCAGCGCCAAGGCCATGCCGATCGCGCTAGCTAGGATGTGTTAGTTTCTTGCAACGAAGGCAAAGCCACGGTCCAACGTACTCAGCAGCATGTACGCCTTTTTTCCTTTGCCGGAAGCATTGAATGATAAGGTAAGCAGTAGGAGGGCTTGAAGGCCGTCTACGGTAGGCTCGTCCATTTCTATTTCGGCTCGCGCGCGCTGTGCATAGGCCTCACCCATGCTGACAGCTGCCTGGTAGCCATTTGGATGTGGTGTAGATCTGGGAGCATTAGCAAAAGCAGCAGCAGGCAGTAGGGATACGACGCATACCGAGATGCTAAGCCACAGACAGCATTCAGCAGGTAAGAGGGTATCTGGTTAAGCTGTAACCGTTGGCGAAACGATGATTCATCAAGGATCTGAAAGGGCTTTGCATGAAAACGCCTGAAATACGTTTCGAGCAGCGCTTCCGTCAGCACCGCCGTATTTGTGTCTCGACTAGATTGTGGTAACGGGTCCCATTCTGAGCCTTCGGCGTCGTTGGCGGAACTGTTGCCAGCACCCCGCGAGAGAGTCTTGCGCTTTTTCGAATCTACTCTTGGCCCAGTACCAGACACGTCGGCGTGAATCATCTCCGGAACGTCGCCGATGGAGGAAGAAACTGGCGCGGCGCTCTCAGCGGTTGGCGATAGTCCATTTCCAGATCCGCTTTTGCTAGCTCCGCTACTGCCAGACTCGTCCTCGATGCTGTGATCTTCCTTTTTCTGGTCCTTTAATTGCTGTTCCAGCCCATCAACCCGTTTCAACAAGGCCTCCAACACGTCTGTCTTTGGTCCTCTCTTCTTTGGGACAGCATCTACGGCAACCAGTCCGATATAGGCCCCCGATCAGCCAGAGTTTTTTTGGCCAGAGGAAAGCAGAGAACATACCATAAATGCATGGACATTGGAAAACCTGGCACGCCTCGCAGGCTGGGCGTAGCCGGTTACACTTGATCTGACCACCAGAGATGTCAATTGGGGCCCATGGTGTTCCACATATGAGCGAAACGTACCTTGCGCTTGCGGCAGGATTTGCAGTTCATTGACTCCCGCGGCTCGGTTGTCAAGCGGCGCGTGGGCAGCCTTTCGATACCGACCTGGGGCCGGGACATGGCGGCGGGTTGGGAACTCATTGGCAGAAGATTTGCTACCGACTGGTGGTCCAGAACAGAGACGGACATGCCTGAGATCAGGGGAAGATCTCCGCTTGTCTCGGCATTCGTCCGGTCGTGTGATTGTTGAGTTGAGCTGCGAGGCAATTTACAATCACGAGCCAGTCGGCGTTGACAATTGCAATACGACGCGAATCACGCCCCGTTACAGTCGGTGAGTCTGAGGCCCCGCCTACTGCTGTCGGCAACTCCAAGAAAGGCGTCGTCTTGATAGAGCGCTGCGCTCTGCACGGCGCTGCTGGGACGAAAAAAAGAGGGTGACAGGGCTCGAACAAGGCCGGGAACTGGGCCGAGTAAGCAGACCAGTTTGTTAGCGCACGGTCGACTATTCTCTGTGAATCGCCATAGCTGACTGCAGAGCAGAAATCTTATTGGGGCCCGGATAGAATGTGGATGAGGGAAGTGGGCTGAAATCGCTGAGAGCTCAGGTGCGTTTACGGTAGTCGTGCTGGTGGCAGGTAGCCAATATGATCGAGTCCATCGAAGGCGGAGCTTTAGAGGTTGAGACTAACAGACGAACGGCAAGAGAGAACCCCCAAATAATATGGCGGGAAGATGAAGAGAACTTGGATTGTGCGATTTTGCCTAGTCACGCACATGGGGCCAAAGAGCGTTGCTTTGTGGAGGCGGAGATGCAGCAGAGCCGGGGTAGGAGGAAGCCAGGGTGGAGGTGGCCGTAAGATGGTAGGGGTGAAAGCCAGACGGCCTGGAGAAGTAGACAGAAAGGGGAAAGGGGAGGGGGCGTGTTTGAACAGGCGAGAGGGTGAACGCTGCGATTCGTGACGAAGTACAGATATGGACAGACGAGGAAGAAGAGACGAGGGGAAGAAACGGCACAGCACTCGTACCATTGGAATTGGAGCTGTCAGCTCTCTGGCTAAAAGAAGAAGATGGAGTGCGGGAACGTGAGATTCGAAGCGGAGTACGGAGTACGGAGAGTTCGTACTGACCATCGAGAAAAGAGGGAAAAGGAAGGGTGGACAGAGAGGGAAGTCAGGTGCCGTCTGTAAGGAGGACTGCAGTAAAACGGAGCGCTAGTCGAGAAGGGTCGCTAGATAATTAGCGCCTCCGCATCGGTGCTGAACCGGCTCGAGTTGATGCGGCCGTGGTTCGTCCTCGTGAGCTCTAGACTGCCTCATCGCTGTTTTTTTTCGCCAGCAGAGTCGTGTCTTGTCTATGCCAAGACGTGGACCGGTGTAGGGAAGAGCGCAGCCCCGGAAACAACGGCCAAAAGGCATGTCCCGGAATACCACAAGCTAGAGTAATAATCGTCTGCTGTGTTGTTCGATTTCGATGTTGACTTTTCCTCGTGTCCCTTTCGGCGGCAAAACTTGCACTTTTTGTCGCTTATTTGTTAAGCCATGTCAGCGATCAATTTCCCTATGGCTTGATATGTCTTACTCGCTCGGTCTGGCAGCTTGTTGCAGGTTGATTCTTGCGGCGCGCCCAAACCTGGGTTGTATCGCTTTGGCAGCCTTCATTTTGCCTGTATCAATTTATGACACCCATGAGGGGAAACTGCTACTGTGTAATAGGGCACTAGCCTTGTTCTTTCCTAAAGTGTACCGTATTGTTTTTTTTACGGGCAAAATTAGGACACACCTTTCTTTATTATGAACCGATCATGACGAGTTATGTATCTATATCATCTGACGAGTGACATACTCGCATCCATACGACGATGTAAAGTAACGATCGCGTTCAGGCCACCATCAATCATCCTGCCAGGCCCACCGAGACGGCTGCAATTAGCCCTACGCCTTGAGATCACGCTCATTGGCGTATTCGCCTTCAACAAGCAGCAAAGGCGTGTCTCATCTCATCGTTGTAAGACTTGCTACTAGACAGGTATAAACGAGGATATTTCTATTTCACGTAGGTTGCTCGTGGCGTTTCTGGCTGCTCCGATGTGGTACAGACAGCTTGTACATAGCTAAAGAGAGAGCAGAAGGCAGCAGTTTTGCAATCGCAGCCAGAGGCATAGCCTTCTTTATCTCTTTCGTCCCCGAATGGTCCGTATAAGCCTCCTGGACTTGTAATTTCTCGCAAACAGGATATGCATGTCCTGTCACATTCGTCCAGTGTGTGCTGTGCTACACTGCGGGAATGCCGTGTAAGTGATTGGCTACCCAAGGCTGCAGCTGCATCAACGTGCCTTTTCAGGCCAGGCACTCTCCTCTTTTATTGTTTGAAGCTCAACGCCCCATCTCATGTACTGCGAGAAGAAACGGACCGAGGAAGGAAGTGAAATGAGTTGGGGAGCTTTCATACGGCCCGCTTATGTGGACAACCGACACCCGTGGGCTATTAGACAGAACACAGTCCGACTTGCATACATGAGGGCGGGTCTCTCTTGTTGTACATCCTCCCCGCCTGCCGTCTCAGCCGTGCGTCCTCTGGCTGCCGTATAGATATGCAGGGCTGTGGAGGCTGCGAGAAGTCGAGCTGCCGTGCAACATGACCCTGCATCACGTAGGTACAATCGCGCAGGAATGAAAATGAATATCACAAGGGCGTGTTTAAGATGTGACAAAGATTTGTGTTTAGTACATTGTCTGTCCTACCAGGCAATTTGAATAGCTCGCAAAGCGTTCATCGGCATCTGGATACAAACGTGCACGTGAGAGAGCGATCGTGTCTACAAGGAGGTACATAATCTCTACATATACGATCCTCTCAGCTGTCGACGAGGCATTCCCTAAGCCGTAGAATGAAGGGTATCTTCTGCGGCCTTGTACATGAGCTGTTGCCTTTGTGTTTTGCAGAGAGGAGTATGAATAGCATCTTACCTGCACATCGAGAAAGTAGGGCAGTAGAGATGGTTTCTAAGTGCTACATAAGGACGTAATATCCCGACAGCGGTAACTACATAGTACTACGTACGGCTGAGCTTCTGGTTTGACACGTCTGCTGCCTGCACCTTATCGCTGGTTTCTAATAGACTCCATTCACTTTCCCGGTCTGTTATGTGAAGCTGAGGCCTAACAACCACCTCCTTGGACTAAGTACACAGTCGCTGCTAGTATGCACTTGGTTTTCGAAATACTATTTATATAAATCCACCAGTCAGCGGGCTTGTTGCATCGGGCAACAGCCCCAAGTAGGAATAGTAGCACGCTATTATCGTCGTATCGAGAGTAGCGTAAGACACATGAAGATCATGAGTTGATACTACGAGTACAAGTACGGCCAGCGGACCTTACCCCACAGCCGAATATGCCTGTCTGATGTCGGAGCCCGCTTGGTTCAGTGAAATATTGCGGCTGTGGCCAAAGTTGCTGCTGTTGCTGCTGCATCTGATATGTGAGCTTTTAGTATTCTCGGATTTAGGCACTAAAATAAGCCCAGGCGTGCAGCCCGACGTACAATTTTGAGGTCGGCCGCTGCCAAGGGCGCGAGGATTGTGTCAAATAGAGAGTCATTAATATAATGTATCCCACTGGTTCGAGTCCGAGACAGCCCACTATCTGTAGCACATTCCCTTAAATTTCGCACTGCCTCGGAACCATAGATGTCGTACACAACTGAAACCCACAAAGTCAAAGAATATATCCCGAACAATCATAAGGACCGCGAAGGTCAACTTTGCATATGCAAGATGCAGACAATGTCCAAGGTATATTGTGTGGCAACGTATCGGATAAACGCAAAAGTATCACACTCTGAAACTTCAAACGCATGCTAGGAACGCCGGAAATGCATTGTCGATGGGCAATGTCGGTAGTAATAAGAGGGTTGTACCAGGCCGGGGGTCCATATGAGAATCCGCATTTTCATGTAAATCTTGGGAACGATGGTTCGTGATGCTCTTTGTCTCCAAACTCAACCCAGAATTTTCATAAAATCCAAGCAATCGAGTCCATGGAAACACCATGAACAAGCCGGTCAGAAGGGGCTTCGGCCGCCAGCTAGCTGGACAAAGTTGTAAGGAACATTCTGTCCAACAAGCAGCTTCAAAGTCTCGACGGTGGTGAAGGCTGCAGTGTCAGCAGAGCCATAGACAGCAAACCCACTTTGCTCGGCAACAACGCCCGGGTCCCCTTTTCGCCGAGCCACAGAACCGTCGGCAGCAAGGTCCAAAAACACCTTTCGTGTGTTGCTTCGGTGGCTGGTTGTGTTGGCAGTATCAGGCGCTTGGCCTGTATTCGAGCCGAAAAACCGCAATAAAAGTCCCACCAAAATGCCTTTCTCGGGGCCGAGAGCGCTGATGACAACAAACGGTGATGCAGAATCATCATGAGCACCTACAGTGCGGGCGCGCTGCAAACTCTCTAGAGAATTAAAGGGCTCTATTGTAAGATCACTGGCCAGTGCTGCTGGTGTCTTGAAGCCGACGGTGTAGATTTTGCTGATACGGAGGGCTTTGAGGGCGAACATCGCGCTTGCGGCATCGTCAGACGCCGACGCGAGAACAACAGCTGTGCGGTCAAAGTATGCAGACGGCGCAAGGTCCCGAGTCAGGGTCCTGAGAATCCCGCGCCACGATGCGTTGTCGAAGATGAGGTCAGTGCTCGGGGGTAAATATCCCTTGCCACCACCAAACCCAGCGCCAGTGCCGAGTGGGTCGTTCTGGTAATGATATGGGCTCGATGGCTCAGAGGCCTCGGCAGAATTTGGCGAAGAAGGTGCTGGCTGCACTATGATCGTATCGACGATGCCAATGGCACGGGCGGACTCGGTGAGAACAGGACCCATACCATCGTCGAGTGAGGCAAAGAAGGTGCTTTTAGATATAAGACTGGAACACGATACAGGTGGGTTCAGGTAAGCACCGCCAAAATGCTTCTGATTGCACCAGCCCTCGATGCTGGTGGTGGTTTTAGGTTGCCGCTCTACGACGGCGAAGTTATGTGGCAAGCCTAGCTCGTTGAAGCACTTTTCATAGAACGGAGCTTGCGGTGTCCCAATCCGGCTTGACGAAGTGACGATGCCGTATATATTTTTCTTGGGCAGCTGACCTAGCAGGGACAATGCAACGTTGAGCTCAGCAGCACTCATCTGACCAGGCGCGGCAATCACAGGAAGCAGAGGGTGCGTGATGGGTGTGAAGACGTGATTTTGCGTCCGCGAGAACTGGCCCAGCTCGCCCATGTTCATGGCAGAAAGTGGAGGAGAGTCGGGATACTCGGCGCGCATTTTGGATCGAAAATACTCGAGCTCAAAGTTTTCGTTTCGGTCACTGATGGTAGCGATCATCTTGATAATGTCGGAATAGTGGCAGGACTTGGCAAATATGGCTTGGGCTTGGGCTGATGACCACTTGAAGAAGCCCGAAAAGTCATGGAAGGCACCCAGAATGCGACTGTTCCCCCGGTGCTCGTAGATCGACTTGCGAATTCTCTCAGGAAGCCACAACTCGACGTCGATATACTCGACACCCCATTGGATGGCTCGGGTGAGATACTCGTAGAATAACCCTGGATCCTCCATTGGAAAGCGGCCGTTTTCCCGAGTACAGCGGGTGGTGAAAATGATGGGAAGCTCAGTATGTTGGCGAAGCAGCATGACCTGCTCACCTACGTAGCTGAGACTGGGTACTGGCGCAAAACGGCCATCGCCCATGGGTTCCTTGAGGAGATCGACACGAATTTCGACCGCATCGCACCCGACTGTCAAAATGTCGATATTTGGTAAGGCTGCGCGGACATCGGGGAAAGTGGTGGAAATGAAGAAAGTACGCGTCAGGGCCATGAGAGTTTCGTGGTGGTTGATCTGGCCGAGGGTAAAAGAAATGAAGCGGGAGAGATCTCGTCGAAATAGGGGAGTATTGGTGTAAAGAAATTCGTAGTCGCACTCAGAAGACAGCAGGATGTCCGGGGGCATGCCTATGCTAACTGGATGTGCGTTGATCGCGACAACAACGTCTCGTTGTCTTGAAGCAATGTCGGCCTTGGCATTCTCAGCCAAGATACCGATAACCCGCCCCCGGTCTTCGAATGCTATCGATGCGAAGCTTGGACGGGTACAATATGGCTTGCCCAGGACCTCAGCAAAAACCGACCCAATTCCCGACTGGTCACGGCCGTAGATGATGACGACTATGCGCGTGTCCCCGTTCTGTGGCCCGCTTCCAAACTTGCCGCTGATAGCATGGTCCAGAGTGGGTGTTGATGCGGAGGAGGCTGTTTGTGCCGAGATCGCCGTAGCTGCAGGAGCGGCTGCAGCTGCAGTTTGGTCAATATCCATAGCATCGTTGTGGACAGATAAGACTGTCTTTGGAGTTGACATTTGCTGTACGGCTGCCATATTTGCTATCTGCTGCTCTAGGGAGCAAGAGAAGGACAAAAAGAAGCTGCAAGTCCCAGGATCCCCGGATGCTCTTGTTGATACCTGCCGTGTAGCCAACCACTAACACGGGCCAGGATTGTTTATATTCGGGTGCCAAATCGTCGCCACACAACTTGTTGTCCGGCTGGGGCTTCACTAGTAATAGGCAAATAAAGAGATGTGCGAGTCACGGTCGGCCAGGTCGTCAATCGTGCCGGGACCGGGTCAGTAGTTCAGAATCGGAGAGAGGGTGCGGAGAGGCGGGGACAGCCAGAAAGAGAAAAGGAAAGGGACGTGCAGAGATACAAGTACAAATTCAAGAGAGAAGGAGAGGTGAGCCAGTATAAAACTGGCGCAAAGACAAGAGGAAAGCGGGTCGACGGTATTATGTTTTAACAAAAATGGGACTGGTCTGGTAAGATTAGGTAGATCTTCCGTATCGTAACCACTTGGCTCCAGCAATCTTGAGGATGAGGACCGTCACTGGTGCGGGACGATAGCACCTCAGCCAAGAGACGACATAGGACGTGACAAAGATGGATTAGGAAGGCAAGGGGGGTCCCTTGAGGGGGCCCGAGAGAGGGAGTGCTGAAGAAGGTAATTGGAGGATCTTTCAGGAAGTTAGACGAGCAAAGAGCCGGAGAATTTCCAAAGGTCCACACAGGATGGACGGCGACGGCACAGTCCAGCCCAGTGGAGCGTTCGCAGTGATCCTCAGTGACCGGATTGAGGGGGCTGCTCGCTGCCGTGGATCTTTGTTGCTTGAGCGTCGAGCCCGGAAATAGCAGGCGGCCAACCTCAGTGATAAGGCAGACACACGCTCCGGCGGACGAAGATGGTAGCTGTGGTGTTGTGGATCGTGGCGAAACAGACATAAAACGACGAGGTGGGATGTAGACACAAGGCCCTGGTGATTTTCTCGCAGAGGTAACAGAGCCTCTTGGGTCCAGAGTGGGCAGTTGCAGGAGGCAAGCACGTCGCCTCGTCTAGGTCATAGCGGGGGGGCAATTGCGATGGCCAGGACGGGAAGGAGAGACAATCGGCTGAGGAAGGCGGCGATGAGGTTGGAGACGGGGAAAAGGAACGACGTTTGCTAAGTGCCTTCTTGTTTTAGTCTTTCCGGGGAATTGGGCCTAGACGGGAGAGTATTAGCAATTGCGCTCACGAATATCAGAGAGCGTTTTGCTGGGACCAGCGCACTCGTATGGGCCGATCGGAGGCGCCAGGGCGGAAGGAGGTGAGACGACCAGCCTAAATATTTCGCCGATTATGACCAAGTCTCTCTGGCCATTTTTCCCTTTCCGTCCTCCTCTCAATGCCCAACATCCCTAGCTGGTGGCGCCAAGAGCGATCAGCCAGTGTGTGGAAGTGGCAACAGCGGAGACGCTGCCCAATCCCGACCAATGGCAAAAGGTCCTGTCAAAGGCCTCACAAAATCCGCCAGCCAGCGTTATACGATGCTGCAATCTACTTGTATAACAGCTGAAAAGAGGCAGTCGTCCACTTGCTATCGGGGCTTTCGAACCGTTCCACCACATACGCCTAGATCCGTTTCCCTGCTGCTCCTCTCACTGGCATATTCTCTCGAACTCCGACGCCAAGGTGAAGAATGGCTAGTGTCGCAATGGGACGGAGATATCCGGTATCAACTTCGTATTTGCGACCCATCCTCTCAGTCAGTGCAGGCCCAACGAGCGTCGAAGTACAGCTAGAGCAATGACACGGCAGGCCCAGCCCTCAAATTGGAACAGCTGGCTGTCAGGCGACGGGCCGGCGCACGAGATATGCAGCGATACCCAGCCATTGATCGTATTTTACGGCTGGGCGAGAAGGCTGCTTGGGCATACGGAACACCAGGAGCAAGTCCGGTTGCATTCGAGTGTCACAACATAAAACGCCGTTTGGTAAGATACAGCAGGGGCGGCCCTACAGTTTCCATCTCCAGAGGGCAAGAAAGAGACGGAACAACCGGAAGGACGAGCAGCGCCATGCAGGACTGAAAGCCTAAGCATTACCAGGCAAGACAGGAGGGGAGAGGGGGCGTCGTGAACTACGAGGCTGGGGCCCCACACGCTAACGGCCAAGAGTCATAGTTCCTCATTGGTGAAGGACGAAATTTCTCCGCCAATGAGACAGGCCGCCAGATGACGTAGGAAGCCTCACCATTGGAGCAGCCGTGCTGACGATGGCGGACTGGCAAGACGCCCAATTTTGCACGGAAGAATGAAGATGTATGGCATGTTCGACTGGGGCCGTGGAGGCTGTGGGCTGACCAGAAGCACGACACGGGAAAGGCCGCGAGCAGCCCAATACGGCAAGGTGAAGGCCCGACATATGTCCTCATCTCTTGTGAGGAACACTGCACGGCAGTGTTGCTGCGCTATACTACACGAGCATGACTGCACCGAATCTTGCTTCACACCATGTCACAAGGTCCATTCATAGATTTGGGCGATTGGCCCAAGGCAGGTAAGATACCACTGCATACGTATTGACAGATCGGCGATAGGCATTAATAACAGGCTTTTGTCCGCTGCTCGCATATACAGCATCTTAAACCCGTTTGCATGATGGAGGAACAACGGTTATGTAATCAGGAAACGACTGAAGGACACAACAACAGGACAAGTATATAAGGACGAGCTGCTTCCTGGAGTCGACCGAGCAGCGACAAAAACAAGAGCCCACTTCACTAACGCATCCCTCCACAATACAATGAGCGTCTTTCCCAACGCACCGGAGCCGGCGACGGAACTTGGACGGCTGCGAGTGCTGTCGTCGACGTCAGGCCTGCGAGTGTCGCCTCTAGCCCTGGGCGCCATGTCAGTCGGCTCGGCCTGGTCGTCGGTCATGGGCAGCATGGACAAGGAAACATCCTTCCAGCTGCTGGACGCGTTTGTGGCGGCCGGTGGCAACTTTATCGACACGGCCAACAACTACCAGGACGAGGAGTCAGAGAAGTGGCTGGGCGAGTGGATGGCAGCCCACCAGAACCGCGAGAGCCTGGTGCTGGCGACCAAATTCACGTCCGACTACCGGTCGCATGCAGCCGGTCCCGGCAACGTGCCCAACAGCCAGGGCAATCACCGACGCAGCATCCGGCAGAGCGTCAAGGCGTCGCTGCGCAAGCTGGGCACCGACTACATCGACATCCTGTACCTGCACTGGTGGGACTACACCACATCGATCCCCGAGATTATGGACACGCTGCACGCCCTCGTCCTCGACGGCTCCGTCCTCTACCTAGGCATCTCCGACACGCCTGCCTGGGTCGTTTCGGCGGCCAACACGTACGCCGAAGCCCACGGCCGCACGCCCTTTAGCATCTACCAGGGTCGCTGGAATCTGATCGTGCGCGACCTCGAGCGCGACATTGTGCCCATGTGCCGTCACTTTGGCATGGCCATTGCTCCGTGGGACGTCCTCGGCGGCGGCAAGTTCCAGACCCGCAAGGCCCTGGCCGAACGCAGCGCCCGGGGCGAGAAGCTGCGCAGTCTCGTGGGCGGTGAGCAGACGGCCGACGAGGCCGCCATCAGCCTCGCGCTCGAAAAGGTCGCCGCCGAACACGGCATCGAGTCCATCACCACGATTGCCCTCGCCTACATCCGCGCCAAGGCTCCTCGTGTCTTCCCCATTGTCGGTGGCCGCAAGATCGAGCACCTCCACGACAACATCAAGGCTCTGTCCATTAGGCTCACCGATGCCCAGATCGCACTCCTCGAGGACGTCAAGCCCTTTGCCGTCGGCTTTCCCAACGACTTTATTGGCGCCGACCCCTTTGTCACGGGCAAGCCCAATTTCCGCCTGGAGCGCAGCGCCCGTCTGGACTTTTCTGACCCGCTGGTGCGCCGGTAATTGAGTCCGCCTGGAGAGAAATCGAGTTGTGTCTATATAACAAACGTTTGCTACAAATCAGAATACCGTTACTCGAGACTGTTCCTCTATATGCCGAGATTCTTGCACGTCTGAGCACGCCTCACTCCCTCTTGTAAGCCAGCTTCCCACCAACCCAAGTCTCCCAGACCTTTACATCGCGAAAGTCCTCCAGGTCGAAGTTGCCGATCGGTTTATCCAGCACGACCCAGTCGGCAAAGGCGCCCACCTGGATGACGCCGGCCAGGCCTTCGAGAAAGGCCCCGTACGCCGGACCCTGCGTGAAACCTGCCAGCGCCTCGTCCAGCGTCAGGGCTTCGTCGGGGTACCAGGGGTCGGTCGTCCCGTCCGCGTTCTTCCCCGTGTGCGGACTGCGCCGGGCGACGGCAGCGTAGATGCCCTGGAACGGGTCTGGTGGCTCAATGGGAAAATCGCTGCCTAGGATGGGCCGGTTGCGCAGCAGCGTCTTCATCCGGTACGCCTCCTCGCGCGTCCGCTTGGCGCCCAGTCGTAGCTCGGCGTACTTCATGTCTGATGTGGCGTGTGTCGGCTGGATCGACGGGATGAGCGCGAGCGCGTGCAGCCGGGCCTGGTCGTGCGGGTGGATGATCTGCGCGTGTTCGATGCGGAAGCGGTGCTCGTGCTGGCACTCAGCCGGCGGCCGGGAAGGACAGAGATCGACCAGCGCCGTTTCAAATGCGTCGATGGCGTAGCGGTTCGCCAGATCGCCAATGGCGTGGATGTTCACCTGGAAGCCTGCCTCCGACCAGTCCCGCGTCAGCGACAGGAGCGTCGAGCCGTTCACCAGCAGCGAGCCCGACATGTCCGGCCGGTCGCTATAGGGCTCGATCATGGCGCTGCCCCAGCTTCCCAGCGCCCCGTCTGCCATGCATCGTCGGTCAGTACAAGGACAAGGCCGCTCCATCGGAGCCGTGGACGTACCGGCAAACAGCTTGACGCCGTGGATAGTCAGGAACTCGCTCTCCGTCTGTTGCAGTCCGGCCGCGTCGTCGGGGCAGAACGTGTTGCGCTCCTTGCACTCGATCATGGCGTTCACGCGGATCGTCCAGCCCTCCGTGCCGGCCAGCTCCCGGTACAGCTGCAGATCCTCGGGGACCACACCCGCGTCGTGCATGCCAACGAGGCCGAGGGAGCTCAGCTTCTGCATCGCCGTCCTGATGTATGTGGCCTTGACGTCTCGGCCTGGTCGCGGCCAGAGAGACAGGATCAGGTCCATGGCGTTGTCGCAGAATACGCCCATGCCAGGATCGCGTATGATCTCGCCACCGGGAACATCGGGAACCTCAGCGGGCAGGAAATCGAGGACGGCCTGGGACACCCAGATGCAGTGGCCGTCAATACGGTCGAGCATCACGTAGAGCCCCTTTAGCTTGTCGTCGCTTTCGAGAAGTGCCTGACAAAAGGCCCCTGGTCAGCGAGCAGACAGGCGAAAAGAGGCAGAGAGGACGGCCCAGACTAGAGACTTACAGCCGTGGGCATGCCACCCATGGCCATCTGGTCCCACCCAAAACCTCGTAGCCATTGGTCCTTGGAGCCTATGCCCGGATGCGTGCCAATGTAATCTAGGAGGCGCTCTCTGATGTCCTTGGCTGCCGTGGACCCGAACAGGTCGACTGACTGGAGAAACTCCCCATATTGGATCAGATGTCCATGGCCGTCCCAGAGACCTGGAATGACATATCCCGAGAGGCTCGGGCTGTTCAGCTCGTTCTCTGGAGTGAAGACCTCTGTAAAGTGCCCGTCCACGACACGGAAGCACTGCGCCGATGGCTGGTCGTCGGCCAACGTCTTAATTCCCTCGTAGCAGTACGTCTGCGGTGCGCTGGACGCTGACTGCAAAGACGACGCAAAAATGGATCCGCCACGGAGGTAGGTCACAGCCAATGCGACCGCTGCAGCAGCTACCGGCAGCGCAAGACTCCATAAGGACCGCGGCATCTCGCGCGGCTGACGAGCCGCTGATCCCATGGTGAGCGTGCGTTAAGCAGTGGGATGTATATTCTGAACCTCAGATCTTCACATCCATAGAATTGGCGCGTCTTTCTCTCCTCGAATTGCTGGGTTTCAAAGAATACGCTATTGAGTGAAAAATAGAGGGCATACCTGCCATTTGGAAGCGAATCAAGTGGAGTCAGCCCGGGAAGGCGCGAAGGACGCTGTCGACCGGTGCTGATAAGATAACTGTTCTTCACAGAGAAGAAAAAATAAAGTATGCGAGACTGGACAGCCGTAAACTCGTCATTATAACGCATCCGCTCCTACACTAAATATACCATGTGCTCTGCTATCTATGCTGGGGTACTATGCTATTCAAATTCCAAAATCGAAGCAGCGTGAAAAACAAAGCAGACAAGAAAAAGGTTAAAACCGCGGGCAAGATCCGGTGTGCCCACACAGTCTAATATCCAAGAGAAACGAACCTCTAGCAAATTACCAGCAGAAAGATAGCCTTCTCTCTGTACCGCCTAGTCCATCTATACCGTGTCTCATACCCGGACGGTGTTTCCCATCACAAACAGCAGCACGACGCCGTTGAGAACACAGATAGCGCCAAACGTCGTCCAGACCAGCATGCTTGTTGCAAGCGGCGTTCGCTCGTTCTTTGCTATGACCATGCCCAGTGCTGCGCAAGCGAAGCCCAGGCTGGCCACGACGCCCATAATCACGCCGGCGTCGACCTCGACGCGCAGCCGGTGGCGACCCGTGCTGATCAAGATTCCGGTCACGGCCAGCAGCACAGCAGCAGCAGCAAAGCAGCCGAATGCGCCGCGGATCAGAATCGTCTCACGATAGCGGGCCACGCGCTGGTCGGCGATGGACGGCAACGTTGCGTAGTAGGTCTCGTATCCCTGAGGGAACTCGTGTTCGCTAGCAAACATGTCGTCTTCGACGCCTTCTTCCCCGGCGCTGTCTCCGTCTTCGCCGTCGTCGTCGCCGTAATGGCTAACGTCGACGTAATGCCTCGGGCTCATAGGGGCCACCCCGGCACGGGCGAGCAACTTGCCATTCTGTCGTCGCAACTGTCTTTGCGATGCCGACTCGTCGGCATACAGGATGCTGCCGGCTCCGTAGTTGACGCCGCTGTGAGATAGCAGTGGCGAGTGCTCGCCACTGTTGACCGGAAGATGCGCATCCGCAGCACCCCGGGCGTTCATCCATTTCTTTGCCTTCTCGATGGGCACCGTGAAAAAGGAAACGAGCGTTGCCACGCCCGGGAACTCCGACTCTTCGTCGGGGTGCAGATATATGGCGTAGCCACCACTTCCGGCTCCACCAACTTCGCCCGACTCGCTCCCATCATCGTACTCGTTCCAGTAATGCGTCTGCACAGGAGCAGCGGTGAGGGCACTTGGACCGCGTGGTATATTTATTTGCTCGGACCCGACCGACGAAGAAAGCGCCTGCAGCGTGGAGGAGGAAGACGAATGGACCTGGCCGCTGCCGCGCCGATGTTGTCCGCTCGGTGTAGACGGTCGGCTGTTGGATGCGGGTGAGGAGGTCAGGGGAGTGGTGGCTCGGATGGTGGTGAGAAGTTCATCGCATTGGCTCTGGAGGTGGGAGAAGTCTCGCTTGGTGAAGCTCTTGGGATTGGAAAGGACGTTCTCGCGGAAGCGGGAGCCGAGAGAGCTAGAACCAGTCCATTTCTGGCATGATTAGGACGATGCAAAATGCAAACATGAAGAGAAGCTGTGTCGGCATAGACGAGTAGCTTACCTTGTACTTCTTCAGAATCTTGCGAAAGGCGACAACCTGGGCATTCGAGAACCGGGCCAGGTCCCGGGTCTCGTCGCTTAGCTGCGCTGCGGTGCGTTCGTACTTTGCAAGGCGGCGCTGACGCTTGAAAGTTGTGGCGCCGCGGGCCGACGAGTTGCAGCAAAGGATCAGCCGGCTTATCTGGTCAGTCAGGTACCCTGCGCATGGTTAGCAAAGTACGAAGAGAGGAAAGAGGGGGCAATGAGCGCGTACGTAGTCGTCGGTTGATCTCATCTGCTTTTGTGGTGACAAAGAGGCCGACACGGTCATGTTGGCGATATAGTTCGTCGTAAAAGTCGATTTCAAAGCGTTGGAGAGAAGTGTCCTGCTGTCCGGGAATGGTGATGGCGGTGGCCTGGTCGCGTGTAGTATGGATCTTAATAAACTCCTTGAGCGTGTTGTAGTCGATGTTGTGGAGGCTCCATTCCGGCACAGATTCGGTCTCCAGCTGTTGGCCGTACTTCATGGTCAGACAAAGGGGTGCAGGCGTTGCTGCTGTTGTTTCTACCGGAGTCGTGAAGAGCTGTTGGGGTCGAGGTCAATTAGGACAAAAAAACGTATGCCCGATCGATCCGCCGTTTGGGGGAGTCGGTGAGAAGGATGCGATAGGATCGCGATGAGGACGGAAGAGGCGGTCGATAATAGATACCGAGACGCAGGGGCCAATGACAGACGGGCGCCCCTTTACAGCCAGCGAAAGCTGTGTAGTATGGCGCAAAGCGAATGCGAAGCTGTGCGTGCCTCGCGGAGAGAAGGAGAAGTTAAAGTTCGGGCTGGAGAGACACAGGTATCATGACCGCACGGATTCGTGCCAATGCTGCTGAACACGAACAGGAAGTTCGGGGAACGAAGAAGGGACTGGGGGATTAAAAAAGAGGGGGGTCTTAGGTTGCGGCAGCTGAAGCACAGTGGAAAGGCACGCCAAGTGGGCCTCGTCTACGACCTGGGCTGGCCGGTCTCCACCAGCACATGTACGAGTACGGGTAGCCTGGCTTGGCGCTCCAACAGTGCAAAATGCTTTCAGGCACCTGGCTTGGCCTGGATCGGTGTTCTTGTCCCGGGGCTCATTGCTGGTAGCACGGCCCACTCGAGGAGTTCGCTCCGCTCCAAGGAGGCCTGCAATGGAAGATACTTTCGTCGGCATCGCAGAACCAGTCTGCACGGCTATGGGTACTACCGGCGACGTCATTACCGTTACTCATCGCGAATAATTGTCCGCAATGGTGTCGTTTACTCCATCCTCGTCCAGTATGCGCCTATATATCCGGCCTAGTCCCATTAGCAAAAGATTCTCTTGTTTGCCACCTTTGTAACCCCTGCCGTGGAAAATTTTCTGATTTCCTACGGACGGTATTGCGTCTTTTGTTGGCCAAGCCTAGGAACTTTCAATCTCAAATGATCTTATCTCGATCCCGCCTGCGTGTCGTACGCGTATGTACGTAACGCACAGAGTCACATGGTAAGATATCTTACTATATTGCATGTAAGTGCTGTGTACTCAATGGATCCTGATACGATCACGGCCGAAAGGCTGTACGGAATGTGATGTGTCTCTGCCAGGGTCAGACACTTCCGTTCTGCCGTGTGTACCAGCGCTGTACTATTCTGTAGAATTCGCAATGGAATGCATTCATGGGGACCCCGAGGCACCTTTACGTACAGAATACTCCCCAGATCACTTAGACCGAATGCGGTTGGCTGCTGAAGCATTTTTTGGGCTGCATAATATCCACCTGCCAAAAACAGGTCCGACCTTTCTACTCAAAAACTCTGCGTACGGTATTGAAGGGCCTTTATCTCCACCAACTCGCAGATCTGCAAACGGCTGTATTAGTACTCCGTACCCTACCAAGCATTGTAAGATCATTCGCACAGTTTCCCCGCCCAGAGAATGAATGCATTGTGAGGAATTTTATCGCGGCCCGTGATCCTGTTGGAAGTTGCGCTGAGCACGATGTAGATCGTGAGCACGAGATTCCATTTAGCGGAAGAGAGCAGACAATTCAATCGTACTTTAGCCATTCGCACCGACTTCTATTATCCCAAGTCTACAAGATAACATATCTCTATGATGTGCATGTTAGCAGAACAAAAACTGTTCAGATAGTGGTTACGGGACGTTTACCGCCTTCTGTTTTTGGACTTTCAGCCACAATTGGTGGTGGGGCAGATTATGGCAGCTTTTGGCGAAATTTCACCGCCTTTGATTTTTTTCGTATGCAGTTCCAAAAAAAGTAGTCCAATCTGAGAACTCTTTCTGTGGTGCACGGAATGGTTGAACCGCTTCGTTCAGGCGCAGAGCACCCGTATTATACCTATTTCGGGAACTCCCTGAGCTACATGACACAGCCAAGAGCGTACATTTGAAATATCGCTAGCTCGAAAGATGGCAGAGTCCAGCACGTCGTCACTGACATCAACTTCACATACCCTTACGATCGGGCCCTCAATGGCGTCAGGATCGTGCCCAAACCTTAGCGACATCTCCTCCGCAATTGCATTTCGCAATGCAATCCGGAGATCTAACCGGCAGGCTTTCTTGAAGCCCGCAGTGGCCCTGCCGACGGCTTCTACGCAATTTGCGCAGGTTGCTTTGGGCTCGTTTGCTAGCCAAGTCAGCGACGAACAGCAAGAGCGGTTACGACTACGACACGCCGCAAATGCAGCTCTGAAAAAGCGCAAACGGAGTGGAAAGGACACAGCGGCAGACAAGGATGTCGCTCTGGCAAACGTGGCGGGTCCTGTCGGGCCTATTCTGAAGGTCCGGAGGGTGTATGTTGATGGGTTTGAGGTGCCCCAGATCTGGCAGCAGTCGAACCGGATCCTCTCGGCCAGTCTTTCTCAGGCTAAGCATGAGCTGGAGCGGCTCGAGAAAGAGGATGCCGAGAAAGCCAATGCAAACGGCGTCTCGCCGGACTCGGAGGCTGAAAGCAATGCAAGTGACTCCGATGGGGAGCCGGTTGTAGACGGCCAGTCTGTAGAGGATGAGCTGGAAGAAGACGAAGATGAAGACGATGAGGTGGATGAGGCCGAAGACGAGGAAGATATAGAAACTGGTTTTGACGAGGAGGGAGACGAAGAGGACGAAGAGGAGGAAGACTTCAACCAAAAACCTCTTGTTGAGGATAAAGACGGCCTCAACGACGGGTTCTTTGACATTGACGAGTTCAACAAAAAGTCGCAGTACTTCGAGGATCAGGACGCCAGAGCAAACCCAAACACGGACCAGGTGAGCGAAGATGAAGAGATCGACTGGCATGGCGATCCGTTTGCTGCGCCTGAAAAGAAGCGGAAGTCTACAAAGGGAAGCGACAAGGCACGACAGAAGGCTGGGCGGGACCAGCTGGACTCTGACGAGGACTTTGACGAGGACGAAGAGGACGAAGAGGGACCGATTTTTGGCGACATGGATCTGGACGCGCCGTCTGGCGAGAGCGACGCGGAGCTGGACGACGAGGAGGGCGGGCTGGAGAGCGGGATGAACATGGACCTGGGCGGGGAAGAGATCTACTACAAGGATTTTTTTGCACCGCCACCAAAGAAGCGTCAGGAGGGAGAGCCATGGCAGCGTCCGACACCATACAAGCCGGACGAGAAGGACGTGCGGCGGGCGATGGCGGACGTGAAGCGCGACCTGTTTGAGCAGATCTCGGAAGCGTCGGGGTCAGACGAAGAGGACGCGCTGTCGGACGTGTCGGACAGCAACCCACGGGCACGACGGTCGACACACGAGCGGCGACAGGCCAAGATCCTGACGGAGATCCGACGGCTGGAGGCGGAGGCGGTGCGACAGAAGGACTGGACGCTGTCGGGCGAGGCGTCTGCGGGTGCACGGCCGATGAACTCGCTGCTGGAGGAAGACCTGGAGTTTGAGCACATTGGCAAGCCGGTGCCGGTGATCACGCAGGAGGTGACGGAGGACATTGAGGAGCTGACGAAGCGGCGGATCCTGAGCCAGGAGTTCGACGAGGTGCGGCGACGCTACGCGACCGGGCTGGACGGCGGCGATGCGGCGCGACGGGGGCTGGTGGAGATTGACGACCAGCAGAGCAAGAAGAGCCTGGCGGTGCTGTACGAGGAGGAGCACCAGAAGAGCGCAAACCCGGACACGTACGTGAGCCAGTCGGACGAGCAGCTGGCGGCAGAGGAGCAAGAGGTGGACCGGATGTGGAAGGAGCTGAGCGCGAAGCTGGACGCACTGAGCAGCTGGCACTACAAGCCGCGGCCAGCGGCACCGACACTGACGGTGGTGGCCGACGTGGGGACCGTGGCGATGGAAGACGCGCAGCCGGCGACGGCACAGGGCGTGAGCGGCGGCGAGAGCATGCTGGCGCCGCAGGAGGTGTACAAGCCGGGGGCGGCCGGGGCTCGGGGCCGGAACGGCGGGCAGGGCGGCGACGACGACAAGGACGTGGTGACGGTGGCCAAGACCGGTTTGCCGCTGGCCCGGGGCGAGATGTCGCGCGAGGACAAGGCCCGGCGGCGGCGGCGGAACAAGGAGCGGATCCGGAAGAGCGGCTCTGGTGCGGGTGGCGCGGCCGTGGTGGCGGCATCGGAGGCGGCGAACAAGGGCACAGTTCATGCGGTCACGAAGACGAAGTCGCAGAAGCGCCAGGACACCATGGCGACGCTCAAGAAGGCGGGCGTGCGGGTGATTGGGAGGCGCGGCGAGATTGAGGATCTGGACGGCAACAAGCCCAAGGCGGCGCGGACGATGTCGAGTGGCAACTTCAAGTTGTAGGGGACGCTGGAGAGAACTGGAGGTTGAATGGAAGCTGGAGGGAGAAGTCCCAACAGAAGAATCGAACTGGTATTCTTTTTATTGCATACACTGTTATTGCATACTGTTATTGCATAGTACGAGGTTCCACCAATAGGGGCAAAGCAACCACCAATAGGAGCAAAGCAAATGTATTAGCAGTACCAAGTAGATATGTCGTGAAAAGCGCCTCGCATCCAGAATCCGTCTCATTCGCCCCGAGAAATCATAACAGCATACGATGTGCACCACAGGAGAGACCTAAACGCCACACCCGCCTCTTTTGTTTTCCAGCCGCTCTCCGTCCGGTCAGTTCTCGAGCCAGTCGAGGAACTCGGGCGTGAAGTAGCTGACCAGGATGGTGGCGCCGGCGCGCAGGATGCTCTCGTGCGACTCGACGGCGGCGCTCTTGAGGTCGAAGACGCCGGCCTTGGCGGCGGCGTGGAGCATGGCGAACTCGCCGCTGACCTGGTAGGCGGCAATGGGCAGGTCGCGGCCGAGGTCCTTGGCGTCGCTGATGATGTCGAGGTACTGGCCGGCGGGCTTGACCATGATCACGTCGGCGCCCTCGTTGATGTCGCGCACAATGGCACGACGGGCGAGGCCACGGCCACCGGGCGGCAGCTGGTAGCACTTGCGGTCGCCAAAGGACGGCGACGAGCCGGCGGCATCGCGAAAGGGGCCGTACAGACAGCCGGAGAACTTGGCGGCATAGGACATGAGCAGCACCTGGTGGGCAAGACCCTCCTCGATCAGCTTGAGCTTGATGGCCCGGATGCGGCCGTCGTTCATGTCGGACGGGGCCACACAGTGAGCGCCGGCGTGGGCATAGGCCATGGCCACGTCCGAGATGCGGTCGACCGACATGGCGTTGTTGAGGCTGCCGTCGTCGCGCAGGATGCCGCAGTGGCCGTGCGACGTGTACTCGCACAGGCACACGTCGGCCACGACGTACAGGTGCGGGAAGCGCTGGCGCAACAGCCGGATGCTGCGCACGACTGGGCCCTGTGGGTCGTCGGCCGCCGTGCCCAGCTGGTCCTTGGAGCCCGGCTGCAGCGGCACGCCAAAGAGGATCACTGACCGCAGGCCCTTGTGCACGAGCGGCTCGAGAAAGGCCACGAGCTTGTTGAGGCCGCGGCGGTACTGGTTCGGCAGCGACAGGATTGGTGACTCCTCGTCGTCCAGGTCCGAGACAAAGAGGGGGTAGATGAACATGGACTGCGACGTTAGCGATTTCTGGACGCGAGACGAAACGAGAGACGAAACGAGACACACCTTGGTCAACTGCCGCTCGGCCTGCCAGGACCGGGCCAACGGGTGGCTGTAGCCGCCGTGCAGCTGGCTGGAGATCTCGCCCGCTATGCTGACGCTCGTGGCCGCTGTGCTGGCATAGGACATGGCTCTAGACACGTGCGATGTATGGGATGCTGTGTCGTCGATGGTCGAAGCTGCCGAGGCGCCGGCTCGTGTCCGCCGTGACGACGGCGGTGCGTCTCGCAGAGCGAGGTCTTGGACGAGGCTGGAGAACGACATGGTCGAGAGGAGGATGAGGTCGAGCGCGGTTCTAAAGTGTGGTTCACAGAACAAGGTAGGAGTCCGCGATGGACAGAGACGAGGCAGGCGACAGGAATTGGCCAACGGCGAGAGCGGCACTTATAAGAGAAGGACTGCGAGATAGGAGCACAACACGGGAAGAGGAAAAAACTGCAAAGGCGGAGAACAAAGGCCGAAGTGGCGAGAGGCCAGCAGCGTTTATCTCACGGACCGCCAATTGGCCCTCCTGACTGGTGAAACGCTCCTGCTGTCTCTCTGGGGTGTCGGTTTTTTTCGGAGAGGTGGGGTATGTTAGTCATCTGGCGGCGGTGGAAGGAGCGAATCGGGTGCGTGTTGTTGGAGATAGCACATTTGTTTTTGGCGGGCAGCCCGACGCCGCGTGCTTCCAGCTGTTGACCCTACAAGGCAACCACAACTCGATGTTAAGGTTAGGGTGAATGTCTGTAAGCATTGGCAGTCTCTCGTCAGCGGAAAGACAGCCCTGTTCCGGGCGATGCTGTAAGACCGTACCGGCACGCAGGTTGAGACTACGGAGTACGTAATTCAAGGTAAGCAAGCGGCCCCACAATTGATGGATTGTCGGGTCTGGCTACAAACCAGAGGTAGATATGCTGTAATACGTACGGAGTACGGAGTACGATTACGGAGTAGACGAACAACGAATCGGCCTAGTAAATTGTGTCCCAGCCGTCGGCTTGGGTCCCAACCGTCGGCTTGGGAAACGGTTGTCAAACAGGATGTGCATGAAACAAGCTTTGGCCAGACAGTGAACGCCTGTGATACTATGTACAGTTTGCGCCACACGTTTGAATCCTTGTAGTGCACGGATAAGATATAGTGTTTATAGGTAAGATACGATGCTCCTCAGGGTGCGGTCGTCAGGTTCGTCTGGATCGTGGCCAGGTCGGCGTCCGAGAAACCGAGGCTCTTGGCGTAGCCGACGAACCCGTTGGGCCCGTACTGTTCGTCGAGGGCGTCCAGAAAGGCCCGGAGGCAGCGGACGCGCAGATTCAGGAGGTTGTGGAAGCCGGGCGGCGGCGGTGCCGTGAGGTCGACGTCGTCGGCGGCCACCTGAGTGTTGGCCAGGACGCCGGCGCCCGAGCGAGCAAACCGCTCGAGCTGCTCGCGCACGGGCTCGTTGCCGAGGCGGGAGAGCACGTAGTCGAGCGCGACCGTCTCGGCCGGCTCACCAGCTAGCGTCTGCAGCAGGGCGGCCGTGAGGCCGGTACGGTCACGGCCAGCCGTGCAGTGAAACAGAAACGGTTCGTCCGGCCGGTCACGCACGTGTTCGAGGATCGCCCGGAACGACGGGCTGTACGCATCCAGCACGTCCAGGTACATGGCCACGTAGCCAGCCTCGCCGTAGCCCTCGGCAAACGGCGCCAGCGTCACGTGTGGCGTCGCCTTGGACGGCCGCTCCCACACGAGCGTCACGGCCGTCGAGAGTACCGGGTCTGGCGCCGTTGCGTGCTCGCTCTGCGACCGCAGATCAAACACCCGCCGCACCCCCAGCGCCACGATCGTCGCCTTGCCCCCGTCCGTCAGCCGGTGCAGACCGCCGCTCCGAAAGGCAAAGCCCGGCCGCAGCCGCGGACTCGTGTGCGCCGCGCTGCGTGGCACCCGCCCAATGTCGCGCGCGTTGAACGTGCCCTCAATCTCAATGAACGGCGTGTTCGACAACACCGGCGCCAATTGCGCCGCCGTAAACTTGATCGACACGTCCTGCTCGCACAGCGCGAGCAGCGCAGACGCCGACAGCGCGGCCATGGCTGCGAATGGATGACACGTGGAAAGACGGCGGACAATCGGCGGAAAAACAACCGACGGCGGATGAATCAAGGCTGGTGCGAACGAAAGACAAGATGGCGAGACAAAGCGTAGCGAGAGATGCTTCAATGGAAACGTTGACGCTGCCCAGCTTCTCAATCGACAACCCAACCAACCCAACCAACCCAACCGGTCTCCGCTCCAGTTTTGCCTCGGCGTGGCTTCCCTGGCTTCTCAGCACTGCGGCGGCATCGCACATTGTAAGGTAGCAGAAACCCCGCCACACCGCCTCAATCCCCTGCATACAAAGTAGTATTGTGCTGTAATTGCATGCTAATTGTTCTAAAGGGTATGCAATACCGAGTAAGAATCACAAAATAGGAAACCACGTTCCGGCTCCAGCCCGTGTCGCCTCGCCTGCCTCTTTGACCTCCCTGTATTATATCCACAGCCAAGGTGGAATCCAGGCTGTTCAGGGACGTCTATCCAGTGCAGAAATGTGACCATACCGGCAGATGGGAATCCGGGTCCATGATACATCCGGCGGTGGCCTAGACGGCACAGAGGGGCAAGCCTCTCCGTGCCCCAGTCCGGCCAAATGGCACAATAATATGCCATGCATAAGATCCACTCGTTGAACTCCCTCGTTCTTGGCGCCATGAGTTCTCGCGCCGCGCAGTAGAGACGGCAAGCAGCATGGACATGGCCTCGACGGTGCAACGCGCGTGTGTCCTGCCGCGCTCAAAGCAGCTCATAGTCGTCCAGCTCGTCCCGATACTGCATGATGTGGCGCTTGATCTTGCTGCCGACGGTCCAGGTGACAAAGTCCTCGAGGTTGCGCGTCACCAAAAAGGCCGGGTCCGTCACCGTCTCTGTGCCCACACGCACGTGGCCCTGCTCGATCATAGCGGTCGCCGCCTGGATCGTGTCGGCCATGTGCAGCCGCGTCATGACGATGGGCAGCCGCCGACGGGCAAAGGCCGACACGGTCGCGTGGTGCTCCACGCCCGAGAACTTGTCCTTGTTGGACAGGATGCCCATGTCGAAGAGCTTCTCGATCAGTAGATCCTCGTGCCGCTTGCGCACCGCGTTGTCGGGCGGCAGCAGGCTGATCCGGTGCGCCAGCTGGCGAATCGAACCGCAAACCCGGTTGTACGAATGGTAATCCTCCGGCTTCTGGATCATGTAGCGACGGACCACGGCAGATGCCCGGTGGTCATTGTCCTGCTTCCAGGTCGTGAAGTCGACCTTGCCTGTGGAGGTCAGCGCGGCACTTGACAAAAAATCGAAAAGCGCAGGGCAGTCTTACGCAAGAGCTTCTGCTCGTGATGTTTCAGCTTCCGAACCATGGTGTCTGCGTGCTGTCTTCCTTGCAATCAAGTTCAGTCGTGATTTTTTTGCAAGACAGCCTTGAACTAGCAAAAAAATCGGGCTGCTCCATTTTCCGATAAGATAAGCCCGTAGAGTAGGCTGCTGACTCATCAATACAACCAATATATGCACCAGCGCTAGGCTGTCTTCACTTCCTTCCCCAGACAATCACGTCTTGCCACTACGAAACGGCCTTCTTCCAGTGATTCCCGTGCAGCGTCCCGGAAGACCGAGCGATTGAAAGCCCCCGCAAACAGCCTCTCTGCGATCATGGCCACACCGTCCTTCTACGAGCTCTACCGCCGGAGCAGGTAATTCGCTCCTTGGCCCTTGCGCGTTTGCGCCTTTGATGCGCATCTAACCATGGCACAGCATCGGATATGCCCTGACCGATACGCTCGACGAGCTCATCCGCGAGAACCGCATCGATCCGCAGCTGGCCATGAAAGTGCTCCAAAACTTTGATCGTGCCATCGCCGAGACGCTCCAGGAGAAGGTCAAGGCTCGGCTGTCCTTCAAGGTGAGCGGCGTCGTAAAGAAAGGGGTCAGGGCCTCCATGCGCTGATCACAAACAGGGCTCTCTGGACACCTACCGCTTCTGTGACGAGGTCTGGACATTCCTCATACGCAACGTGCAGTTCAAAATGGAAGGCGGAGGGGCACCGGTCGTCGTAGACAAGGTCAAGATTGTCAGCTGCAACGCGAAGCCAGCTGTTCCGTAAGGTGGAAAGGGCTTCTGGCAGGATATCCGCCGTCGAAACTGGGCCGAACAACAACAAAAAATGCACATTGGAATGGAGTTTAGGCGTTGGCTTTCCCCCTTTCAGCTGCCCTGTTTTCGTCTATCACATTACTGAATTAAAATCCCACGACAGCACAAGGATGGTGGGAATAGGGGTTTACTGGAGCGCGTCGCTCCCACTGCGGTCTCAAGCAGCTGCGCATACGTTAGGCTAATCAAGCGGCCTGCATCCTCGATGGTGGACTCTGACTGTAACATGTATTATTTCTGATATCGCTCTCACTCGCCCAGGGAGATCTCGTCAAGCTTGTCTATCTCAAGACTGATCGCCTGTGGCACTCCATACGCAGTCTGTCTGTCCCGGGGCATGTCCTGGAGCATGTCCCGAAGGATGTCGTCCATGGGCCGTCCGCGAGCCCTGCTGGCCTCGGCGACCTCCCAGATGCGCGGGTCTTCTTCGTCGATGCACCGCTTTGCCAGGGCTGCCGCGGCCTTGCGGCTGATCCATGGCCGTGAGCGAAGCCTGGCTTCGGTAGCGTCGAGTTCGCTCCCACTGCCTACAAGGTCCAACACGTATTTCAGGGCCAAATCCAGCGATCCGTTCTCGGCGTTTTCGTACACCAGCAGGTTGATGATTCCGGCGTCCGGCTGCAGCGAGAGGCCGCGCATCTCGCAGAACAGAAAATTGAGATGCTGCACGTCCGAGCAGCCGCGGAAGAGCAGGTGGAAGGTACTGCGGTCCGGGCCGGCAGGACAGAGCTGGCGGACATGGCGGTACAGATCCAGCGCAGCCTCGATGCTGTTGTTGTCGGCAGCGGCCTGCTTGTCCTGGCTGGCGGCTCGGCCGCGATGCAGCATCGCCTCGAGGACGACATTCAAGGCCGCAATGGGCACGCTGCCGTACTGGGTCTTGAGGTCGAAGAGCGAGGCCACGGCACCGTCCAGGGCCGGCTGTGCGGGAGAGGCATCCCTGGTGAGGCCGAGGTAGATGGACCGAGTGCTGCCCTCGTCGGGGACGATGCCGGCATGGTGCATGATGCACAGGGCCTGCAGAGCGAGACGGGTGCTGCCGGCCGCCGCATAGCAATCCAGCATGGCCTCGAAATGGGGAAGGCCCAGCTTGGTGCCGCGGGCCGACAGCATCTGCATGACCTCTGAGGCCAGGGCGGAATCCCGGTGCTGGGCGGCCGTGTTGAGCACCTCCAGCCCCATGGCATCGGACGGTGTCAACCGGCCGGGTCGCACGGCTCGGCGCCAGACGTAGCAGAGGCCGTCGTAGTGGCCCTGTCGACAGCACGCGTCCAGCAGAAAGTACCAAACGTTCAGCGACACGCTGTCGTCCTCCTTGAGCAGTCGGTGGTTGACAATCGTCAGCGCGTCGTCCAGAAAGCCCTCCTGGCCGAGGACGTAGATGTACAGGTCCAGGAGCCACGACGGCACGGCGATGCCGCCGCTTCCGGCATCGGTCATGGCTTCCAGCTGGTCGAGGGCCCGCTCAAACTGGCCGTCCCGCAGCAGACCGAGCGCCACGTTCTGCACGCCCTCGGGCGAGAGGTCGATCCACCGGTCCTTCATCTCCTGCAGGACCGCGTTTCGCAGCATGTAGTCGGGGTGTACGGCGAGGACCTGCGGTGGTGGTTAGAGAAGCAGAGAAGCAGGACGAGAAGGAAAACATACCGACAAGGCACCGTGATACAAACTGGGCGTGCCCTCGATCCGGGCCTCCTTTAAGGCGCGCAGTACGTCGCGCACCGCCTCGGCCGACCCAGTCGTGTGGCAGTTGGCCCGCACCAGGGCTTCGTAGAGCACGGCCGTCGGCACCTCGTCGCGCTCTTCGAGCAGGAAGCGCACAAACGCCTGTATCCGGTCAAAGGCGGCCGGTGCATGTTGCAGCTGCCGGAGAGCAGCATAGATGGCCGGCGTGGGCGCCGACTGCAGCTCGCGGCGGAACGGCGGCCGCGCCCCCAAAAGCGAGCGCACCCACGGCAGCTGGTCGGCCCTATTGTTGTCTGCCTCCCGGTCGGGGCTGGCCTGGGCATTCCCATGCGGAGAGACGAGACGGAGCCGTCCAACGCGCGCGTGGGCATCCGTATGCACCGGCCGGACGGCACCGCCCAGACGGTAGCACCGTAGAAACAGGACTGTGTCATGGACGTGCGCCGGCCGTTCTGCCAGCGTCCGTGCTCCTCGACGGCGCGGGCGTGCTGAAGGTGCATGGATGACCCGGAGGAGGGAAGCATTGTCGACTGCGGGACAGAGACATCGCCACAGGCCGTCCACGACAATGCGGTTGCCAGACATGGGAAACAGGATCCGGTGCGTATGCTCTAGAGCTCCCTTCTACCGTCGTTTGGCGTACATCGGGGCGTCCGTACTCGCTTGGCTCAATCTCAGTCGGAGGTGCAGCTGAGAAGCTTTGCGGCCGACAAAAAAAATATTGCTGTAGAGAGAGTCACGTGCCTGACGCCGATATCGAACTGGCAGCTTACACTTCAGACTGGCGGCCATCATTGCATGGTTCCAGTCAATTTCAAGAACATGTTGGCTTTTGGGATGCGTTTCTTTATTGTGCTTTCTTTATGGTCATGAGGTCCGGTTGCAGCTGGCTTTATCCGTATGTAGCCAAGAGAGATGGGAGGACGAGCCCTTTCCAGCATCTGCCCAGAAACCGTTCCCGCCGTATTTTCCCTGAACCAAGTACAACAACGGATGGCGTGGTGGGATTATGCCGTTCTGATACTTCTGAAAGAACGGCAGAAGCGTTATGTCAGGCCGACAACACAGCTGCAACAACTCCGGCAGCTCGGCCTACGACACTGCGCAGAAGTCACACACGCTCCCGCCAGCCAAGCCCCGTTCTCCCACCAGGGTGTCTGTCGGTCCCATGCACGATTATTCTATTGTGCCCGCCCTCTGGCCCGTCCACCCCGAGAGCTTCCGCGGCCACCGCGGTCGGTCCTATCGCCACGGTCGCCACGGCTCCCACCACCCCGCCCGTTTCCGTCCCCACGGAAACCTCCGCCCGGTCCTCCGCGACTTCCACGAAACCCAGACTGCTGGCCGTGGTAGTGGTGGTGTTGTTGTTGTTGCTGCTGCTGTTGCTGCTGCTGCTGCTCCTTGACAGCATCAATGATCTCGTCGGGAACGCGAAGATATTTGATCTGGCCACATGTCAGTCCACCGATGATTGACCACGGCACATAAAGCCCAGTGCAAACGCTCCACACTGACGTTGTTGCCCTTCACGTAAACTTCTGGTATGCGCATAAAGCTGTCGCCATCCTAGGTCGACATGTCAGCAGGCTGCCTCTCGCCCGTGCCCCCCCTCGTCACAGGACGTACGGGACTCGTCTGCACAACTCCCTTCAAGGTGAGGTTCATCCACGTGTCGCACTGCACCAGGTGGCCGTTGAGGGTCTCGCCGTTCTTCAGCTCGACCAGCATAGGATGGCCCTGGGCAGCGCTAAGCAGGCCGAGGGGTAACTGACAAACGCAGGTGTCAGCGTGCGGAGAGAGAGGCCATGGGTGTGCAAGAAATACATACCATTGCCGCGGTAGAAGCCTTTGCAGAAACGGCTTGTTGTCGCGGGATGTCAAAGCCTAGACGCCGTCCGTGGTGAATACTGCCCAAGTTGAATTTCGCGACTTGCGCCAGAAGGCAGATTTTGTGGCGGTGATCTTGTGGCGTTGGCTGACTACGTATTGAGACAGCTTTTGAACCCCACCTACCGATTTGGGAGCTGCGGGCGTATATTTACACTTTTATTGGAGGGACGCTCTGCACAAAGGGCAGAGTCTGAATGAAGGACAACCATCGATAGAACCAGTGATGAACATATAGCATACAAAGAAACAACAGGTCCCCTAGAGGCGTGAAGCCTGCCCTGCCTCTAGAGAACAAACTAGATTGTATAGAGGTATTCACCATATAGACAGATAAGAAACAGTGGCCATTCGTGGGCTGCGAGGCAAAAGCCTCTTTGTGTTCCTGTTTACGATTGGGCGGCCTCACGGCTCTTCCGGTAGGTAGCCTGTGTCAAGACATAGTTAGTCATCGAGACGATGCGATAGGGCGAGGGCGGCAGAGAACTCTCACCTCCTGCTCGACCTGAAGGCCTTCAATGGTGGGTGCCAGCTCGCTCAGAGTCTCGTATGCCTTCTTGTAGAACTCGGCCTGAGCAGCGATCAGCTCCGACAGGTTGCGTAGCGGCTCGGGCGTGTCCAGGACCTGCAGACGTCAGCGGGGTGAAAAGAGGGTCGGGGACTGCATCTACGACGCACGTTCTTCATGACGCCAAAGGCCTCTTCGGTCTGCGTGACAAACTCGTCCTCGGCCTTCTCAATCTCCTCCTGGGCCTCGGGGCTCAGCTCCTGCTCATCATGCACCGGCTCGCCGCGCTGCGCCGTCGGGAGCTTCCAGGTGGTGCCCTTGGCGTGGGCCTTGACGGCGTCCAGCGACAGGCGGGACTTTTCCACGTTCTTCCGGGCGCGCGAGGCAAACTGGAGGTTCGTGTTGAGTGTCGTGTTCCAGCCGGCAATGAACTGGCTCTGGATCTGGGCGTCCTGGGCCAGGCGCGCCTCGCCGACACGCTCCATGGCCAGGGCATACTTCTCGAGCGCCGTGGCCAGGGGGTCCTCGCTGGGGCCGGTGTGCTGCTGGTACAACGTCTGGCTGCTGGCCAGGGAGGCGCGCGCGATGGCGTGCGCAAAAGTCTTGGGCTGCGGCTTGGCCGTCGTCGGGGCGGTCAGGGCGGCCTGGGCCTCGGCCGGCGACGAGGCAGACGACAGCAGGCTAACCTTCTCGCTGACTGTGCGGCCGAGGTCCTGGAAGGTCTCCTTGATGTTTGGCGGGTAGTCGTAGGGCTCATGGCTGTACTGGGACCTGCAGGCGGGGAAGACAGCGCGGTCAGCAACCGGAGACGAGGGAGAGGCAAGGTGGTGCGCTCACGTCACGGCCAGCATCTTCTGGTGCACCTGCTTTAGGGCGTCCACGCGCTTCTCCAGATCGATGTAGTCGGGCGGCATCTGCGTCTGTTTCGCTTGCAAGCCAAACGTCAGCCCGTGTTCCTGTCTCTCACAACCGCTGCTTTGCGCACCTTATCGTCGGCTTGGCCCAGCTGCTCCTTGGTGTACTGGAACGTCCGGGAGGCGAAGGGGGTGATCTGGGCCCCCAGGTTGCTATTGAGATACGACGCATCGTGTCAGAAATCGGGCGCAGACAGATTCATGGTAGAAAGAACGGTGACGAAACAGCAAGACAGGGAGCACGACGCGAGGAGAAACGGCGGTCCTTACGAAAAGCTCTTGCCAATGTTCTTGAAGTCCATGGTCGCGGTTTTGGAGTGAATCGAGGGGAAAATGCAGTAGATTGTGGCTGCGGATGTGCAGATTGGGGTTCGATGGGATTTCCTGTTCGGTTGGTTGCAAGAGTCCAGGAAACGGATGATGAGGAAACCTGCTGCAGCTGTTTTCTGCGAATTCGTACGCTATACGAGTAGTCGTACCTCTAGCCACAGTTGTGTCTTTCCTTATTAAGATCGTTGTCAGGGAAGCGAGTTGCGCCTATCATTTAGGGGGGGTCACACTGAGCATGCCAGTCCCAAACCGGATTAGAAGGGTCGCTTGCCCTCGAAGATACGAAGTACTCCCGTACGGAAGTGCTAGACACACGTGACATCATTTTTCTACGGGCAGTCTAGTCCAATATGTGTTTCTTGCCGGCCCACGAAGGCTCAATGTTGCGGCAGACGGACTGGTAATCCCAGATGCCCTTCTCGCCCACGTTCTCCCAAGGGTTTGTCCAGAACATGGTCCAGTTGACGCCGTCGAGCTTCCAGCTGCCGCGCGACCGCTCAAAGTACCACCGGTTGACCGGGTTGTCCTTGCGACTACGCCAGCAAACACCCTCAGGCAGGCAATCCCGCACCATGGACGTGAACACAATGTCAGCCACGCCGCCGGCACCCTGGCTTTTCTTCAGGACGGCAAACTTGTCCAGGTACGGCACCAGCCGGCCTGTCCGGAAGGCCGTCTCCTCGTCGAGGCCGGCTGGCCGCTCCCACGTGAGGATGGCGCCACCTTCGTACTCGCCCGCAATGATGACGCCGGCCAGAGAGTTTTCCACGCGCCGGACATAGTGCTCCACGTCGAGTTCGCGGTCGAACGAGTCGTTGATGAGGTGCACCAAGCGCGGCAGATCGATGCATGTGTCCGTGAGCCGGAGACGGGGTCCGCCCGGAACCGGAGGTGTCCAGGGCGTTTTGCGCGGGTCCGGAAAGACGGTCAAGGGCATTCCACGCTTGACCAGCGTCGTCTGGGCCATGCGTGGCAATGTGTCGTCGCCGACGGCTCCGCTGGCGAGCCTCTTTATCTTGGGCTTGATTCGTCCCAGGGGAAGAGACGACGAGAAGACAGGCCGGTCGGTGAGCAGATTGTGAATGAGCGGGTTTTGGCTGCGACGGGTTCCCACACTGCCGACGTAGCCAAAGACATCGGCGTCATCAGCTGAATCCCGTTCGGGCGAGACGAGGTTGGCGGCCTCGGCTGGTGTGGTCAACAGCGCAGACGCAGACGAAGGCAGAAGTGCCAGCGCCTGTCTGGCAATGTCCAGGTTGGCCTTATGCCGGCTAGCGACGTCTTTGGGCGACACTGTTGCTTCCAGAGAGACACGGCCAGTCGACTTGGGCACCCTCAGCTTCATTCTGTCGAGGACCAGTTTGGCCTGCTGGTACTCTTCCTCGAGGTTGAGAAAGAGGTGAGCGCCGTTCGGCCGCCGTTCTGAAGGCGTTCCGCCGATAGGATCAATCACGATAATCCGGTCGACGACCGCTGCGGTCCGAGGCACGGTGCTTTGAGGTTGAGGCTGACCGCTGTGTACTTGGCTTTCATCAGCGGCAGTGTCTGGCTGCGGTTGAATCCCGGAGAAGAATTTGGCCAGTGCGAGGACGATGTCGTCGGCGGCCACAGGGCTAGCCGCGCACTGCTTTGTAGAGAAGGCATAAGGGGGAATGACGACAATGTCTCCGTTCCGCAGCGGTCGCATCAGGGACTCCGCTCTGTCGATAAAAACCTGTCCGGACACAAAGGGAGAGCCTTTGAGTTTCTGATGCTGCGTCTCCACAATTCTGTCATCGACAGACACGGACGAGTCGACCAAGGATGTGACCGGATCGCCGTACTGGTCAATGGCAGCAGCAACACGCAGTGTCTCGTGGGTTACGTAGTCAAGCCATCCGTGTTGGGCATGGCCATCGACCGTGGTCCGACCGATTACTATGACGCTGATGAGGCCCAGAGCCCGCAGCTGGACAAACGTCTTGGCCAGTTCTCCGAGAGTGGCATCGTCGAGGCTGTCGGGGTCCTGCAGCTTGACGATGGCCACGTGGGGTCGGTCGGCCGCGACTGGCAGAAGGACCTTTCTCTTTTCCGGTCCTTGGACAAACCGCGGGCTGCTACTGACGGCGCGAATACTGTCGGCAGCGTAGTACGAGCCGTCAGTTTCTGCGATCTCGGGAACGTGTGTCTGGCTCGGAGCTTCAGCCTGGGTCTGTTGCCGAAGCTGCGGGGCCTTGGCCACATTGTCACCACCAAAGGTTTGAAGATATTTCTTGGCGTCCCGTTTTGTCGGCGATGAGGAGAGCACGGACACCAGAAAGTCCTATGAGAGAGATCAGCAAGTTATGCCGAGGCTACAAGTCAGATTTGTTGTCTCTTACCCGTTCTTGCAACCGCTTTTGCCGCTCGCTGTGCGAGATGGACTTGTAAAACGTCGTTGGGTCGATGGACTTGCCGCCAGCATCGGCAGGTTCCGCGACATTTCGGTTGCTGCTGGGTTTTTTTGGTGGAGAGTCTGAAGCTGCCTTGGAGCTTGCGGCGGAAGTGCTGAGCTTGCATGTCCTTTTGGTCCGAGTCTGTAGCCGAGGTCAGATCCGTGGCTTCTTGGCGGTGCAGTGAAAACGAACCTGAGCAGAAACGACCTGTTTCCACACTGGACTTCGCAAGACCATGGCTTGGGTGTCGAACTCAGAAAAGCATTGTAACAGTCAAATCGGCTCTGCGACACGGAGCGAGATGCATGCAGATGGACGGTAGTATTCGGGGTGTAATAGATCTTCTACAGCCAGTAAAAATTTCCATCGCTTGCAGGTCCCCTGACGATAAGACGTGAGGTCCGCTTTCGCAGTTCTTTACTGTTGTCACGTGTTGGTACAAGCCCCGCTATGTTGCTAGATCATTGTCTTCGTAGTAGGCCGGCGTTGGGTGACTAAGCAGTTTCACCACGCGGCGAGATCGTGATAAGTGAAATCCGGTTGTTTAAAGAGCTTGAGCGTTTCGATCACCGAGATCAAGACGTGTTGTCCTTGTGTGGTCCGAATGCATTCTTGTCTACGCAAAAATGGCCCTCAAAGTGTTTTTCATCGGTCTCGGCAACATGGGCTGGGTAAGCACGAAGCAGTCTTGCGTTGATGTGATTCGTTTCTGGCCCGGCTGATGACTGTTTGTTTGCTTGAAGGGCATGGCGAAGAATATTATTGTAAAGGGAGATCTCGACAGTCCACTAGCGGTCTACAACCGGTCTGCAGACCGGGCTGTCGCCTTCAGCAAAGCCGTGCCAGCAGACAAGGTTGTCATAGCAGCGAGCATTGCCGAGGGCGTGGCTGCAGCGGACGTGGTCTTCACCATGTTGGCAGACGACAAGGCGGTGGAGGCCGTGTTTGTGCAGGCGCTGATGCCATCGGCACTACCGCAGGGCAAGCTCTTCATCGACAGCTCGACTGTGCATCCGGACACGTCCAAGAAGCTGGCAGCAGCGGTGGAGGCTCAGGGAGCGGCGTTTGTGGCAGCGCCCGTGTTTGGTGCCCCAGCCATGGCCGAGCAGGGTCAGTTGGTCGGCGTGCTGTCGGGTGCCAGTGCAGCGATCGATCGAGCGCGGCCGTACTTTGAGGGCGTGACGGCGCGGGCAGAGATCCTGATGCGCGACGTACCGGTCGGCCAGGCGCCGCTACTCAAGCTGATCGGCAACACGTTCATCATGAACATGGTCGAGCAGCTGGCCGAGGGCCACGTGCTGGCCGAGAAGGCGGGCATGGACAACAGCCACCTGCAGCATCTGGTGGCGCTGCTCTTTCCCGGGATGTATCCGACATACTCGAACCGCATGCTCTCAGGTCAGTACTACACGCTCGACCGGCCGCTGTTCGCCGTCGACCTCGCGCGCAAGGACCTCGGACACACCCTGGCCATCGCCAAGGACTGCGGCGCTCCTGTGCCCAACACGGAGACGATAAACGCGCATCTGGTCAAGGTCAAGGAGCACGACGGCGAGACGGGCGATATGGCGGCCATCTATGGCGTGCTGCGGCAGGAGGCCGGGCTGCCGTACGGGAACCAGAAGTAGGGGTGGAAGCAGACATTGAGAGGGCAGCGGGCTGCAAACAGCCGGTCGACTCTGGAGGCAGATGTTGTTAGATGAGTACTCGCTAAACTGGCATTGTCCAATGAGTAAGTACAGAGTACTTCGTGCCTGGAAGCTGCTAGCGACCCACCCCCCACCACAGCTCCTTCCCCGAAACCCCGTTAGCGCGCATTGATGACCGCATAATAAAAGCCCAGCGTTCCAACTCACGCGATTATGGTCTCCGGCACAGACGTCATCACAGCATGTCCTTGTTCCTTGCACACGTGCACAATGAGACAGCGAGTCGCAGCGGCCGCAGCAGCGGCGGGATGGGGCCTACGGAGCCCTACTCAACGCCATCGAAACCTCTTCACGTGGGCTGCATCACGCCAGAAGCAGAACAAGAAGCGGAATAGTAGCGCGACGACAGGCGTGGCTGTGGCTGTCACTAGCGGACTGGTCGTCTGGATGGTGTATCCGCGTCAGCGAAACAAAGCAGAAGCTGACGACGCACAGCGCAAGGCTGCAGAGGCAGAAGCGGCAGCGCAGACGAGCAAGAGTACCGACAACAGGCCGGCGGCATGGACGGCCTTTGCAGGCGCGGTAGAGCGGTTCTCCAATGTGGCAGACATCGAGTGGAGCAACATGTCGGACCGGATAGCAGACCTGATCCTGCCAGACTGGTCAAAGCTGGTGCCAGGCTTTGTGCGGAAGCTGCAGCGCGAAATGTCGGTGGCACCGGGTTCGCTGGCGGACGAGATCTGGCGCGAGGCACACGACCCGGTGGTCAACCCCGAGGTGCAGTTTGCGGCGCGTGTGCGGGTGTCGGAGGACCTGTGCAGCGAGGAGAAGGTGTTCCGCAAGCACCGCAAGCTGGTGACGGCGGCGGCACTGGAGCGCTACCTGAATCTGGCCGAGGGCGAGGTCGATCCGGACGACGTGCCGGTGATTGCGATCTGCGGCTCGGGCGGCGGGCTGCGGGCACTGGTAGCCGGCACGGGCTCGATGCTGGCGACGGCGGAAGACGGTCTGTTCGACTGCGTGACATACATGGGCGGTGTCAGCGGCTCGTGCTGGCTGCAGGCGCTCTTCTTCTCGACCTTTGCGGGCCAGCGCTTCGACCGCATTGCCGAGCACCTCAAGGCACGACTCGGAGTCCACATTGCCTATCCGCCTGATGCGTTGGCGTTGCTGACGACGGCACCGACGAACAAGTATCTCCTCAGCGGCACGGTCGAGAAGCTCAAGGGCGATCCGGGAGCCAACTTTGGGCTGGTCGACGTGTACGGCATCCTGCTGGCGGCCCGGCTACTCGTGCCCAAGGGCGAGCTGGGCATCAGCGAGACGGACTTTAAGATTTCCAACCAGCGCCAACATCTCGGCCGCGGCCAGAACCCCATGCCCATTTACACGGCCGTGCGACACGAGATCCCGGCCCTGAACGCTGCCCAGGACCGGTCGAGCACGGAGGCCGAGCGAGAGGCGGCCAAAGAGCAGGCCAAGACGCAGGCCTGGTTCCAGTGGTTCGAGGTCACCCCGTTCGAGTTCTTTTGCGAGGAGTTCGCGGCCGGCATTCCGACCTGGGCGATGGGGCGCAAGTTCCGGGCAGGCGAGGATGTACCGCCAGACGACGGCAGCTATCACCTGCCGGAGACGCGGCTGCCGTTGATGCTCGGCATCTTTGGCAGCGCCTTTTGTGCCACGCTCAGCCACTACTACAACGAGGTGCGGCCGGTGGTGCAGAGCCTGACCGGGCTCAAGACGCTGGACGAGCTGATCCGGGGCCGCAACGAGGACCTCAGCAAGGTGCACCCCATCGAGCCAGCGACACTACCAAATCCAGTGTACGGAATGGCCGCCCATGCGCTTCCAACCACAGTGCCGGCCGGCCTGTTGGGCCGCGAATACATCCAGCTGATGGATGCGGGCATGTCCAACAACCTGCCGCTATACCCGTTTATGCGGCCGGGGCGTGGCGTCGAGGTGGTCGTGGTGTTTGACGCGTCGGCCGACATTAAGAAGGACAACTGGCTGAACGTGGCGGATGGATATGCGCGGCGACGCGGCATCAAGGGCTGGCCGGTGGGCGTGGGCTGGCCACAGTCGACAGACACGCCGGCCGTGACGGCCGAGCAGCTGCACGAGGCGCAGGAAGACAGCGTGGCATCAACAGAAGGCGGCGATAGGCGGCTGGCCGAGGCTGAGGCCCAGGCCACTTCGGACGGTGACAAGGAGCCCAAGACGGAGAAGCAGCGGGCGCGGGCTGCCGCCAAGGAGCTCGGCTACTGCACCGTCTGGGTCGGCTCGACGCAGGAGAAGAAGACGGACATCGAAGGTGAAAAAGACGCAACAGTCTCGCCAGCCGACGTCATAGAAGAAGCGACGCGCTGGCGACTCAAAGAGCCGGATGCCGGACTGACGCTGGTGTATCTACCGTACCTGGCCAACGAGAAGCGAGTGCCCGGGGTCGATCCGGCGACGAGCGAGTTTATGAGCACGTGGAATTTTATCTACACGCCCGAACAGGTCGATGCGGCCGTGGCGCTGGCTCGAGCCAATTTCCGCGAGGGCGCCGAGCAGATCCGCAACACGATACGAGCAGTGTACGAGCGCAAGAAGCACCTGCGGCTGCAGGCTCTGGTGCAAGACAGGAGGAAGCGGCTCCGGCGACTGGTCGGGCTGAACTCGAACAACCACTTCAGTTAGTAAGGATGTTGTTGTAGGAAAGGTGTTATATGATGTGTCAAGGGAAGGTACTCTATATATGCGGAGACACGGAATGTCGGTTGCACCTTCTGTGCTATCTATACAAACAAGCAATACACGTGACAATGAATACGGAAGTCTTTTTTGTCTTCTAAGATGGATAGGACACGATATAATCATACAAGTCGTCGTCGTCCGGCCTACAGGATCTCGCCAATGTCAATGTAGGCAGGCTCCCAGGGGGCGGCGCCCTGGACAAGCATATCGCTGGGGACGCGGACATGCTCGCCGGGGCTGTAGAGGTACCAGGCCTTGAGGCTGTTCATGGCGGCCTTGGCGCGGGCGTGATCGAGGCTGGCAGCGGCGCCCTCGCCGAGCTTGTCGTTGCCGCTGTAGATGCCGACGACGAAGACGGGTGTGCGCGAGTGGCGACCAGTCTCGGCCTCAAGCCGGGCGACGGGCGGCTCAAAGTTCTCGCGAGCGCAGAGATAGGCGAGTTCGCGGGTCGGCAGCTTGAAGCGGAAGAGCCGTTCGAGGTCGAGCTGCCGCGACAGCACGTGTGCCTGCACAAACGCGCGCACAGCCTCGCGGCCGCCATGGGCATACACGGCGCCAGCCACGGCGCGCACAAAGCCAGCGTGGGCGTCATCGGCGATGCGCGTCTTGGCAGCCGCGTCCATGGAGCCGCCGAGGTCGAGGGCGCCGTTCTGGTCCTCGCCTGGCTGGTCTGACTGGCCTGGCTCGCCGGACGCGCCGGCGCGGTCGTCCTCGGTGGCCAGCATGTCGCCAAAGTCGTCGTCCAGCACGACACGGCTGCTGATGCCGTGGCGCCACCGGTACTTTTTCAGGTTCTTGGCCTCGGCGCGCTGGTAGCCCCAGCGCCGGATGATTTGGCGGTCGGCGACGAGCGAGTACTGCAGCAGGCCGGGATCGACCTCAGCGCCCGGTGCGGCGGCAGCCTCGACGCCCCACTGCCGGGCGATGTCGGCCAGCGCCTGCGGGCCCGCAAACGCCTTCATGGCCGCGTACAAGATGACCATGGGCAGACGCGGGTAGCGGCACACGAGCCACTCGCTGACGTGGTAGTGGATCAGCGTCGAGCCCAGGTACGCCAGGCTGGCGTTGTTGAAGCGCGGGCTCGCGTCCGCCGAAGCGTCCACGAGCGCCCGTGCCAGCGTCTCGAGCGGCAGCCGCTGCGACAGCCCCAGCCGTGCGTGCAGGGCGGCCAGCTTGGCCGAGCCCCGTGCCCGCTCCGGTGCCGGCGACGGATACGCTGGTGATAGCGCCGCCTCGGGGACGATCTCGGGGAACCGTGGGTCTGTGCTGGGGCCCAGGCCCGGCGCCATGTTCGTAGAGGCCGGCGACAGCAGCAGAGACGAAGAGGCGAGGGGAAAACCCGCTGCTGTCGATGTCGAAACCGCGTCATGCATGCCGTAGGGCCGGCTGCCCGCCACCGCCGTTGACTGGCTGCGGCGCGGGACCGCGGCCGACGCACATCGCCCAGCCAGCCGGAAGGACGACATCGCCACGCTGTCGGTCGAAGACGGCCGCATCGATGCCGCGGCCTGCGGCCGTCCCGCCGCCAGGGCCAGCCATTGGCCGGCTATTCTTTGCACCCGTACCCTCTTCATGGCGCATGCAATCTTGTGCGTCCACGGCTGAGGCGGTTCGCAGCGGAGGTTGGTTGATGGCTGTGTTGTTTCGCTCGTGCTGAGCCGCTTCTTGGAAGTTTTTCACAATCCAGAAAAATGCTTCCTTGCAACCAGTGACGTTGGGCCAATCAGATGGCCCGTTCGCCAACTCGTAGTGGACCCGGCCTGACGTCTACTGCTACTCATCCAGCCAGAATGTCTAGCGCACGTGCGCTTTCACGGCAGAGCCGTTGCTTCAGATCTGAAAGTGCCAGAGGGCTGCAAGTTTGCTTACAGATTGGGTTCTCAGCAACTTCCTTCACTACAGATGGTATCAGGAAACACAGAACCCTGTCTGTCTTGTGTTCTGGTTGACCATACTGCAAACCGTACTGTCGTAACAGTCGTTAGCATTCAGTCCGCCGTAATTGGTCAATGAGTGTCAAGCACAGAACAGCCAAGCCAATCGCATGCTCTCATCGTCTCGCCAAGACCCACCTCAGCCTAGCGCTGGTAAACCTGAGGCATCCGCCAATTTTATCCCGAGAAACAACGAAGCGATCCGACGACCTCCTACGATCACAGCTACATCACTACACTCTCCAGCCCCTTTGCCTCGGTTTCCCTGATTCACAATGGTACGATGCCGTGTCTCGTGACTCTCCCGCCGCCGCGCATGATCCGAACATCTGCTAACTGTCTCCTTTCTAGGGTGGTGGTCCGAAAATCCCGTAAGCCATTTTTCTTTTCTTCCCTTTGGCGCAGCGACTACAGACTGCCCGTCCATCATGGACTGCGATGGGACTCGGTCCCGGCGACCGGACGACGCACGACACGGTCTGCTCGCGAGCCCACGGCTGACCACGATCTAGGTACCCGAAGCATGTCTGGTCGCCTTCTGGCGGCTGGTACGCACAGCCGGCCAACTGGAAGCGCAACACGGCCATTGCTGGCGTGGCCGTGCTCGCCATCACGGCGGTCGTGTGGAAGATTGACGGCGAGCTGGAGTACCGGAGCAAGATGCCCGAGCCTGGACGGTTCTTCCCCAGCAGATAGTATGTTTCGCGCGTTGCGGCCACGTTTCCCTCTTGCTAATGATGTCCAGTTGGAGCAAGCAGATCATCGAGTACGAGAAGGAGCAAAAGGCACTGCAACAGCAGAGCAAGTGATGATGGCCCGTGGGAGGCTGTGTACATTGTCACGACGGAAGGCTAGAACAGTACGGAGCAAGAAAGAAAAGAACCCATTCCGAAACAGAGGCACTGCTAGCAAAGGCTGCGCGTAGTATGTGGGAAAGCCGTGCCGGTGCCCACCAGCGACCAGTGGCCTGTCTCGTCTATTTTTATCAAAAGGGAAGAGATAAAACGGCCGAGCAGAGAGAGGCCGAGCGAGCGCTGGACGCGCTGAGCACGGGCTCCCTCCCTGTCGAGTCCCAAGCGGACCAGAACGAACTCGTAAGAAGACAGCCCCCCCTGGCTGCTTTGTACACGCGCTCGGTACCAGCCAAAAAGCGAGAATTAGGACAGTGCTTCCAGCGTCTGTCAACGTTGGCAGGGGGGTCCTCCCTGAACGATGGGTTGATGTCCACCCCGACGTCACGCCGTTGGGGCGTACGATCGTCTGCACACAGGCAGGCGGACTGGCCAAGTCGAAAATCAAATCGAGAGCCCGACCGTCTGGGCTAGTCGACCCGACATGTTCTGCGGCTGGTTGGACCAGTGAGTGTGCTGCATCCAGACGGTCATATCCGTGGCAGCCGGGTGTTGACTATCCAACGTCGAGGACGACCGTACGCTCGTCAGAGCGATGGTGACAGGTCCCTGGGTCCACGGTCCACAGCGTGCACGCACGCACAGCGCCAACAGCGCCAACAGCGCCAAGGTCGCCAAGGTCGCCAAAATCGTCAGAAAAGGCGCTGGCCGGCCGGGGTTCGCCCTGTTCGGAGCCATTGCCGCCAGAGCTGGCGCAAAGCCCATCCGGACGAGTCTCTGAGCACGGAGTGTGCGGCGGAGGCAGTGCGCCTGGGCCGCCATTCCCCCTCGCCGTTTTTGGCCTTTTCGTTCTTCCTTTTTCCTCTTTCTTTTTTTCCTTTTTTTTCCTTTATTTTATTTCGCAGAAGTACGAGATGTCTCTGCGCGATGCTGATTGGCTGGCAGCCAGCTGAACGTGCAGAGAAGCAGAGTTGTGTTCTGATCCCGTGACCTGTTCTACTTGTGCGGCCGTGTGATTGGCCATGACAGAACAGGGGTGCCTTGCACGACTAAAAATGGTCTTCCCACTCGCCAATATTATTAGTTCAGCCGAGTAGTCATCTTATTCATCATCCGGCGTCTAAAGCGCTCGTAAGACAAATAGGACGGCAGTACGAGGCCTGTCGCAAGATACGAAGGCCAGCTGGACGGGAGCTAAAAAAGGGCCAGGCGAAGAAGAAACGAACGCAGCCCGTAATCGGTCTGTTTGCGAGGAGGAAACGCCAAAAAAATGACGACAAGGGGCTATAAATAGCCGTCCGCCAGGCCTTTTACGAGCATTTTTAACGTTTTGCTCTAACGCTTTTCAGCGGTTCGCGGCCTTCTCTGCCTTCCATCCCCCCATCTCAACCTCGTTTCTCCAGCCCTCGGATTTTCTATACGACCCTACGCTACCCTCTTTGGGCCGTGCTTGTCGATAGGTGTGTTTTTTAAGTTGATAAACCCATGTGCTGCGACCTAATAGTCCGCCTCTCGGACCGCCCCTATCGTATCCCTCGGGCCCCCCTGTGTCTTCGCCATGCCACCCGACCAGATGGTACTGCGGACTCGTATCCTTCTATCCATCAGCTCTCCGGAAGGGGCAGCATCTCCGCACGCCGGTGCCTCGCGCTCACCGACGCTCGTCGAGATGGCTGGGGAGAAAGGGGGGAGGGCAGGACCGATCACAAAAGATAGGCAGGCCGGCCGTCTCACGTGCTTGGCAACAGCTCTGGCTTTGTCCAGGCCTTCTCACGCCTTCTCACGCCGTCTCCAGGCCTCCTCACTCGTCGTATCCCGAACAGTGCCGGCTGTTTATACGACGTACACCATCGATGCTGGACTCCACCCCTTCTTACCTCTTTGGTCAGCCCTGTCCTCTTGGCCGGCCGTTTCGTTTCGTCGAGCCGTGGCCCCAGCCTCACAGCCAGCCCTGGGGCTCGTATACGTACATAGTACTGGGTAGCATGGCCCATGGCCAACCGCATGCGGAGTCGTCCTGGCCGGACTTCTTCCAGACAGCACCGCCACCCTGACGCCGTTGTGGCATGGCCCGGGGTCTGTGGGTGTGCCGACAGGGGGGTCGGAGCCGATCAGATGGGGAACAGGAGCTCAAGCGAGAGGCTGGGACGTTCTCCTTTCGTACAGGCGTCGCTCTCTGCTCGTTGCCCGAGGCTCGTTCGTCGTTCCACCGTGACGGGTATCTCTCAGCGCATCGTGCCGGCTGCAGCGATGGCTGCATGGCTTGACGGCTGCATGACCGCATGGCTGCATGGCTTGATGGCTTGGACGGCGCGACGGCCCCCATCGGCTGTCGGAGAGCCGCTGTCTCCCCACGCCTGGCTCTGCTCGGCGGGCATCGCCTTGCAGGACTAGTGCCAGCGGGCGAGCTATCACGGGAGGCGGTCTATTTCTTCGCCCTGCCCTCTGCCTCTTCTCTCCCCCCTCCCCCACGTCTTTTCTTTTTCTTTTCTGTTTTTTTTTTCCCTTCCCCCCTTTCCTTTTTTTGTCCTCCTCCCCATGCGCTCCTGGTCGTCCCACTCCCAGTCCCTCCCTCGGTTTTTGCTGCGGCTCGCCTCTTCGTATTCTGGCAGCCAGTCGCTAGGTCGCCGTGGCCCATGCCCACCTTGCATGATGATCAACTGGCCCGCATTGACTCTCCCGTACACACGGCCCTACACCTCGCGGCTGATCAGCCCTACTATTTGATGCTGGCAGTCCTCTCCCTTTCCGCGCCCCAATCAGAATCGAATGATACAGCACTATCCAGGGCCTTGCTGTGGCCCTCCAACTCGAGCCTCCCGTGCAAAAAGCCTAAGCCTGGTCGTCGTCCTGCCCTCGTCGCCCTACATATAGTCCCTCTTCCCTACCCACTTTCGTTGCCCTCCACTCACCGTCACTCGTTCTCCAATGTGTTGACGCGCCTGAACAGCCTCTTGTCCGATCGCTCATGGCAGCCAACGACCGGACGACCTAGGATGCTAGCACAACAAGGACGCCGGTAGCATGCTATTCTGAGCTCCTCACACTCGCTAACACACTCACACTCGCTTACCCATTCACTCGTTGACACGGCCCGTACCAGAGGCCCTCCTCATTCGCTTACACCCCCCCGACTGGCAAGCATCCTCTCGTTATAGCTGCTGTCGATCATATCTGGACAATGGCCCCTCAGACTGTAAGTGAAACGGCATCTCTCTCTTTCTCTCTCTCTCTCTCTCTCTCTTCATCACCGTCCACTCTCCCCCTCCACCGCCCCTGCTCATGTCCATTTGACCAGGACGAAGCGAATCTCGCGCGGATCCGCGACAACCAACGTCGTTCCCGTGCCCGCCGCAAAGAATACCAGCAAGAGCTCGAGCAACGCGTGCGCACGTACGAAGAACAGGGCATCGAGGCCTCCACCGAAGTGCAGCAGGCCGCCCGCCATGTGTCGGAAGAAAACCGCCGGCTACGGACCCTGCTCCACCACCACGGCGTCCCCAACAGCGAGATCGAGGCCTACCTTCTGAGCGGCAAGGTGTCTGCCCTGGGCACCGCACATCCAGCCGCCGCCGGCATACCGCCTCCCAGCGCCTCGGCAGAGGGACCACGCGTCCAGGCGCTGGAGCAGGTTCTGATGCCGCGCAGGCCCCTCCATTTCGGCACCACATCGCCGGGCACCAGCAGTCCGGCCGGCGAGGGAAGAGAAGCGTCTGTCCCTCCACTGTCGTCCTCGTCGTCCTCGTCCACCTTTGTCGCGGCTGCACGCACCGGTGGCAGCAGCAGTGTCGGCAGCGGTCGCCAGAGCTACCAGAGCACCGGCACCGACACGGTCAAGAGCCCGGTCACAGCACGACCGCAGCAGACTGCCGCGTCCGAGGGCGACTATACCAGCAGCTATCGAGGCGACTTCCTCTCCACGGGGCCGTACAGCTTGGCTGCCGGCCGTACGGCGACTACGGCCGCGGCCGGTATGTCCTTCTATGGCCTCGATGGCACCAGTACCGAAGACCTGCAGTACTCCGGCTCGCCTGCCTTCTTCGACTACAGCGTCTCGCCCCAGTATCTCGGCCCTTCCACCTACGATCAGCAACATCAGCAACATCAGCAGCAGCAGCATCAGCAACAACACCCATCACACCAACCACACCAACAACAACACCATCAACAACAACCGCAACATCGCCCAGGCGGAGACCACGAGAGCGGGATGGGCGCGACTTCCGCCCCCCAGACACACTCGTTTTACGGCGGCGTCCAGGATGCTGCGACGGGAGAGACATATATGCGGTCCTGCCCAGCGTGCATGTCCGGGCTGGGCTGTCAGGTCCACGGCACGTACTATGGCGGCATAGGAGGGGAATAGGCCATGAATCGTGCAGGCACGTTTTATTCGGCTGGGCCGACGTGAAGAAAGAATATATCGGAACAGGTAATAATGGGAACAGCACTCTTCGTTGCTTAGTCATCATGGGAAACAGGCGCACGCAGGAAACAACCATAGAAACAAGCAAAATCAGCCGATTTGAGCAAGGCTATAGTGGGTTCCCTTGTCCGTGTCAACGCCGTGTCCATCCAGTAGGCCCAGTGGCTGAGGGAAGCGCAGACCCAAAGCAAGGAAAACAATGCAAGATAATAATAGCAAGCCGTACAGGGACGTTTCCCCGTCTTTGTGAAACAGAAGCGGAGCCCTGGCAAGAACACCATGCAGATCCGATCCGCGCATCCGTGCATCCATGGATGCCAACCGACGCAGCACCCCTGCCGACCCCTGGCATGCAGCAGCCGTGTTCCGATCAGAGAAAGTAGTCGGCCACAGGCTTCTTAGCCGGCATGCCGCGGGAGTCCTGGGGTGCAGCAGCAAAGACCCGGTAGCGACGGCCGGGGCCGCTGTCCAGCCAGGGCTGTGCCTCCTCGAGCGAGGTACGCTGGGCGCCCTGCGGACTGCGGTTGGCGTCTCCGTTGCTGCGCGAGAAACTGCCAAAGCCGGCCGTGTCTTCGGGCAGCTCCAGCAGCGCCGCAATGTTGCCGCAACGGTAGCAGTAGTTGGGGGCTGACCAGACTGTCACTATGGTCGCGTCAAACATTTCCTTGAAACCCTCCATGACGAGCTGGTGGGCGCGAGCAACCAGGCTGAGATCGTTGCGGTAGTTGAACGCCTTGACAATGTTAGCGCCAAAGAGAAAGCCGGCGCCACGCGGCGAGAGGCCCCAGCCGTCGATATCGTCGGGGTCCGACCAGAGCAGATCGCACATGGCGCCCTCGTGCGGCACCTCCTGCTTGCGGTCGAGCAGCCGGATCTTGTCGACCGTATCGATCAGGGGGCTGAGTCCGCCGTGCACACAGAGCACTGCGCCTGCCGGATTGCCTGTCGACCCGCTGCTCGAGCCCGAGGCCCCAGAGCCGGGCGGACCCGTCAGGCCGCCGTCTCCGGCTCCGGTCCCGCTGCTGTTGCTTCTGCTGCCGCTGGCATTGCCGCTGCCAAGTCCGTGTCCGAGCCCGAACCCGTTGCTGTTGCTGTTGCTGCTGTGGCCGTAGCCGTTGCTGTGGCTGCCACCACCCATCGAGATGTCCCCGTCGGCCAACGAGAACAGGCCGTTCTGGCCCGACGACGCCAACTGCCGCCGCAGCTGCTGGTGCGCTGTCAGCCCGGAGCCGCGACCACCAGGGCCGCTGCGTGGCCGCCGCGTGAACCGGCTGACAGCGTCGCCGTCCGAGTTGCAGACCTCAATCTCGACCTGCTGGTTGACGTAGTCCTGCGGGTCGACCGACTTGTTGGGCGGGCCCAGCATGTTAGACGTGCCCAGCACGATGGCGCCCAGCGCCAGGTAGTCGAACACGTCGCAGCAGTATCGCCATACGTTGGCGCTTCCGTATTTACGCAGACACTCGTCGTAGAAGCCGTACACCGTCGTTATCTGCCGCGACTCGTGGTTTCCGCGTATCAACGTCATCCGGTCTGGATACCGGACCTTGAGACAGAGCAGGAGCAGAAACGTCTCGATCGAGTAGAAGCCGCGGTCGACAAAGTCGCCTGTATAAATGCACCCATGCCGTGTCAGCTACGGCTACCCTGAAGCCTCCACGCGCAATCATTCGTACCCATGAAGAGGTAGTTCGTGTCGGGTACGTCGCCTCCGACTCGAAAAAGCTCCATCAGATCGTGGAACTGGCCGTGGATGTCGCCGCATATCTGCACATGGTCAGCGTCCGGTCGGAGAAGCAACGCGATCCTGGGCTGAACAGCCATACCGTCACCGGTGCCGTCACTGTCACCACATTGCCTTCCTCAATCAGCAGCTCGCGCGCTTTGTGGCAGAGCTCTCGCACCTGCTCCTCCGGTATGGGGCGGCACGCCCGCAGCTGGGCAATTGCCCTATGCACGTAGACCGGTCAGCAATAGGCGAAAGAACTGCCGTCGCAAGAGGTCTTACTGGTCGAGGTCACTCATGCTTGACGAAAGTCGACGCGCGTACGACTGGACTGTTTTGGTCGCGCAGAAGACACATCCACGTGGTCGTCAGACAAGAAGCGATCAAATCCGATGTTTATCCCTTCCAAACTACCTCGTGTGTGGTTGAAGATGAAGAAACAGCTATCGCGTGCCCAGACAACTGCGCCACATGTGTCTGCATTAGAACGTGGCTGATATAGTGGGGCCATTCAGAGTATCGCCAACAGCCAACCGCATGACAGATAAATTCTCGTATGTTTTTTTGGCCCGCCATCCCGACAGCTCCATCCCCATACTCTCACCACCGCGCCACCAAGCATGATGAGGCCGTTGTTCTGTATGTGGGCGAGCACTCAATTGGACGGTCCGATGACGATGGCTAACAGTTGTTGGCTCAATCCAGAAGTAGGGCGTGTTCTCCATCCATTCTCGCATCTGCAGCTTTCCAACGCCTCCAACTTTCCTCTCCGTTGCGCTCATGGCGCCTCCACATCTTCACCCGCGGTCTCGCATGACTTCCTCGCTCTTTGCGACAACGGTCTTTGCCAGCTTCTTTGTCGTCGCCCTGCCACACATCCTGCCCTGTCCGGCCCCAAGAGTGGCCTTGGCCGACGGCCAGATGGCAGAAGACGGATCCGTGAGGCGACGGAGGCGGCGGAGACTACGAGAGGATGCGCCTGGCGGAGCCGTGGCCACCACCGAGGTCCATACGGGAGTAGACGGCATGGCCCGGTTTGCAGGCATGGAAAGCAACCTCGGAGCCGGCGGACAGCGGAGGGCCGAACGCGAATGTCCGATACCAAAGCCGGGAGGCGTCGTTGGCGAGCTGCTGGGCTTCGGTCGCAGCGAGAAACAGCAAGAAAACGCCACGGCGCAGCCTCTCCAGATGCGAGAGACAGCCGCGGCGCCGTCAATTCCGAGGTAGCCACGGACGTCTGGGGAGACGTTGGAACGGGGCAACACGGGCTGCATAGCAGAAAAGGCCGACAGCGGCCGATTCTTGGCGTTGGGGTTATATCCAGATGGCGATTTTTGAGGGCGCGGTATTTATCTCCGCAATATGAAATGATGTCTCTTGCTCGGAAGTGCCGGTGTAGTGAGACCGTCCAGAGACGGTTGATTTGCCCGACTTGAAGCATAATTGTGCGCGATTTTATGCTTGAAAGAGAGCTGACATCTCGGAAGAACACGAAACTCGAAAACAAATCAAGCCGATGCTTGAAGTGGCATTTGTCGGATCGCTCAATTCTGATACCAAATATGAGGCAGGGGTTTCTCGGATGGACTCTCAGACAGCTAAAAGTAAACACAGCGGCCAACAGTTCAGCACAGGGGAGCCGGCATACTGGGTGAGCTGTTGCATCTGCTCTGCTACACAGCTGTTCAACTCTCTTTCAGTCCAACGGACGGGTATTCCGTGTTCCAGGCTTCTACGACGTATCTACGCTCAGACGATCTACATTTTGAAGCATACAAAAAGCTTGGCAACATCGGATGTAATTCTCTTCCGGTATACCACCCCTTTGCTTTTTTTCGTACTCGAGAATCTACACGCCAATCTGTATAGCTTAGACACTTCAAGACATGGCCTTTTCTTCCGATAAAGCGCGGCTCCGAGTGAAGCACGAGATACATTTGGCACTGCTAAAGCACGAGAAGCGGGATATCCGCTCCCTGGAATCGATCAGGGAAAGCTTAAGAGCTGCACTGGTTTGACGGCTGATATGGCGTAGACGCCGATATTTTATTGGCCGATTTGCTGAAGAATATGCCGTCAGTTGAGACGTTCAATTCTGATTTCATCCAGCCGTCTTGATCTTCAGTTCGATCGCTCTGACAAGGCGAGTCCTCTTTATCATTCACCATTGTCTCAGTAAGTCTGGTTGCCACATCCGTTCCACTCGAAGACATACAATATCTCTGACAACGCTCCGGGTCTTCCTTTGACTACACATCCGAATGATGCTGCATACTATGAGTTCTTGGCACTTATGCGACATATTCGTTCCCAGAGCGTGACTCGCCTTATGTATATAATATAAGGTCGGAATTGTCTTCACACTCGGTTTATTTCCAGCAATTCAAACATAGAATGTTCAATTTTGCGATTTTCTTCAGCCATTCTTTACATTCAGAGGTAAATCGATCCTGCCATCGGCTGCTGAATCAGGCTGACCAAACAAACACTCCCAGCTATGCCCACTGTCGCTTTCTTCATTATATTTATCTCCTTGGATATCTCGAAATGTGTGATCTTTTTAAAAACCAGAAACAACGACATAGATTTTCTTCTAACACGATATAAGCAGCTATGCTCTTTGCTCTCCAATTATTTTTACAACCTTTTGTTTCACTCTAGTTTTCTGATTCTCAAACTCTTCAGCCAACCAAAATGAAGCTCATCACTTTCCTCGCCAGCGCTCTGGCCACCGTCGCCTCTGCTGCTCCCGCGAAGGAGGTTGGGCCTCGCTCGTCTTTCGACCTGTCTCAGCTCAACAACCTGGCCTTTAGCAACACGAATTTCCAGTACCTCAATCTTGTCAACACCCTGGACCTGCAGCTGTTGTCTCAGCTTGGATCGGTCAACAACTTTAACATCCTGGAGTTCCAAAGCCTGTTTCAAGGCAACCAAATCAACATCAACGCCAATGCTGCAGTTCCAGCAGCTCGCTGTCGTTCTACAACTGGCTCAGCTGGGTCTCTTCAATGGCTTTGACCTATCGCCTCTCAACTTCAACCAGCTGAATTTTAGTCTTATCAACGGCGTTAGCGGCTTCGATATTAACAACCTAATCGACCAATATCTAGTACCCCAGATAACACAAGTGGTCAAGACTGGTGGTATGTAACAATTTGAATTTAAACGGCACTCTGATACCTAAAACAGACTGACATTTCTCTCTTCCCAGTTGTTGTGACCAAGCACTAGGACCTACATAGCACACGGCTAACGATAGCAACGATGGAGGAGGTCTGTAGGCCCAACTGCTAACATAATATCAGAGCTTAAACACACTCCCATTTTCTTATAGCTTAGGTTCAAAATGGATGCTTCCTATCTTTCACTATTCCATATCTCGCTTTATTCTTAGTTTGGACTTTTCCCTTGTGATGCTCTATAGGAGGCTAGAGGTGGACCTACGCGGAAGAGGAAAGTGGATAAAAAAGAAGCTGAATATAGAGGGAGAGCCATTTGTTAATCAAAAAGGGATCTGCTACTTCTAATCGCTTACTGCGAGACGTTTATATCGTTCTGTGAACCTAAACTGATCACCTTGGTGGGCTTCTTTAAATATCTAAAACCAATAGTAAAGATTTAAAGGCACTAGAAGTACACCTGATTAAACAAAGGCTTTTTTTGAACCGAGGTTGTTGTTACCGGTCAAGCAAAGTTTCGACGGTTGCAATTTCTGTATTGGGGGATTTGTCCTTCCTTTCAAATCGAGCAGCAGCTGTGGATCAGTAATACCTTCGCAAATTATCCACGTTCTTTCCCACTTCATTAAAGCAACACTCTAGATTGAACGTTGACTTTTCTTCTGAGTAAGTTCACATGATCCTTAACAGAGGACTTACATCTGAGAAGAGGGCTATATTTTTGTGCCCGTGCCCAAAAGAACGACAGAGCTGAGGGAAGTTGACGTACCGCCTATTGATCGACCAGCCTCAACTTTGCCCAGTCATCTTTGCCCAGTTCGGCGGCCGAAGATGTGTGAGAATTGTCTAATGTGCAAACAAAATATACGTTAGACTCTCGTTATCTCGGCAGCCAGCTCTTACAGAAGGTCGCCAAAGCATTGCATCTATCTGTGTCTAGTCGGATTTTCAGGACAACAACAAATTTGTATCCCCAGAAAAGCGCTGACAGCGATTCATTTGGACCTTGTGACTACTAAGCCTGGTCTAGATAAAAACCTGGACTGTGTACTCTTGGTGAAAGTATCATACGATGTTTCATTCCTGGCGGACCTGCCTTTTTGTGCATAGACGAACAGGCAGCATCCGCGCCGCAACGACAGGCACCTTTGATTACCTGGAGCTTGTTATGATAAAATACGAGTTTCTGTGCAGATCAGTCATGCGTTTGGTGACATGGCAAGGCGTAATTTTCTCTCACGGCAGAAATTTCACTGTTTAAAAACGCACTGACAAGCTATTCGTTACGACCAACAGGGCCATGTTGTACAGCAACCTGGTGACACCTCTTGTATGCTTGGCAAGAACATTTATGGTGGTACAGAAGGATCGGGGAATAAAGGATCAACATGGGTGTTCCTTTTACAGCCAACCACGAGCTTTGGCAGCTGGTCAGCCGAGCAGTGCCTCAATGTATCATTCTTGGATTTCAGCCAAGGCCACATCTAAGCTTACCAACGACTTACGACTCGCGAAAATTTGTTGTTGGCAGGATTATGCCTTACGATACACGGCGACAAATAAGAGCGTGCTTACGAGATTCTATGTCGGCCAGGTTATCACTGTTGTGTTGTATTTACGGCAAGAACCGGCTGGCCGATTGTGCATCATTGTTTGCATCAAGTTACACTGCTATTCTACGACGTTCAGCAGTTGGCCGAGCTGGACTGGAGCATGAGCGACGCGCTGCTACGCCGCAATATGCTGTACACGACCTCGTTTACATGTGACGACGTCAGCGGCGGAGACAGCCGAATGCTGACCCGGAAGTAGTGAATGTTTTGTGCGTGTTCACAGTCCCCAGCGCAACGATACCATTGGCATCATCACCCTCAGAACATTGCCTGCAGCGCTGCCCTCACGAAACGGAGAAATTCAAGCATTCGCTTGAAGGGGTCGCCAGGATGTGTCGTGCGCCACGACATGGAGGATCCTTTGAGCTGCCCAAGGACCGGCCATGACCGACGAAAATCCGCTACCGTTATGGGATGGCGGGTGCGGTGGCGGAGTGCAGCGGAGCCGATAGCAGGATTGCCGGGATCGGTGGAGAAGGAGGAATCAGGCCTTCGAAGCGAAATCAGCCTTGACAAATAAGGATCGAAAAAAGCTACAAGACGCAGACGAGGACTGCTAGGGCCAGCCCTTGGCTTCGCTGCACCAATGTTCACCTAGTCCTTCATAAGAAGGACAACAAAACTTGGTGACGGTGACACGCGGCCAAGCCAAAGTGACAGACACCATCTTACAAGCCGCTCTGGAGGCCGTCAGCCGCGGCGGTTCCATTTCACCCAGACCTTACTTCTATCTCTGCCGATCGCCGTTGTCTGGGAGCATCTGGTACAGGCTGAGCGTCCCCTGCCCCGAAGGCCGATCAATTGGGCTGCGCTCGTGTTGCGCAATGGGAAGTCGTATTTTGCGAAGAGACATGCGACAGACCGATATAACAAGATTGTCATATCCATTTTTAGCGTGTTCGTCTATTATTATTATTCGCACGTTTGACTATTATGGCCGGCTCAGGTGCTGGTAGGGGAGCTGGAGGAGCTAGTTTAGGCTGAGATCGTCGCCAAGCAACCCCTGGCTAGGAGACTGGGGCAGACCAGGGTAATAAGGGGAAGGTCGAGGAAATACGCCGAGGACGAAATGGGCAAACCCAAAATAAAACAGAGAGGGCGGAGACGCAAGCGGAGACGGAAGCAGAAAGGCAAGAAAGAGGCAGGAAAAAGAAGAGAGAGAAGGAAAAAGAGAAGAAAAAAAGGAAAAGAAAGGAAGGAAAAAGGAAGGAGAAAGGAAATAAGGAAAAAGGAAACAAGGAAAAAGAAAAGAAAGGAAAAAGAAAAGAAAGGAAAAAGAAAAAGAAAAAGAAAAAGAAAAAGAGCAGATTGGCATGCGAACGAACGCAGAGGGCAACAAAAGGAAAGAGATCAGCTATACGCCACCATGACCCGGATGCACGCTATGAAGTTCGGATGGCCAAGGAAGACATCGAAACATTTGGGCTGTGAGTGGAAGCATTTCTTTAGCTGCTGGCCGCAGAGGTGCCGGAATATCGGGTTTGTGACGTGAGCATCCCCTTCTCATCCTTGGCTTCGTGTCTGGCAGCAGCTGAGGTACACACGAGCCCCTGTCTGTCTCGACCGTGCCCGATATCCTCTTTAAGTTCTTTTTTTCTTATTTTTTCCTTTCCTCCCCCCTCTCACAGTCTCCATCTCTAGCGTGGCCGATGAACAGCTTTTGACCTTTCTCGTTGCCGAGACAGCACACGGCACATTGCTTAGAGGATAGGCAGGATTTTCTCGGATGTGTTCCTCTCGAACTATTCCCTGCGGCTCTGCCGCCTCCTTTTGGCCTCTCCGGTCTCTCATCCTGGACCCACTGTCCACTTTTCACCTTCTCGTTTCGCGCTCTGTACAAGCAGCATGCACAAGGCACTATTCCCACCCCCCCCCATTTCCACTCCGTACTCCGTACTTCGTAAACGTCTCTCACCTGTACGGTAAGTCTGCCCCTGCAACTCATTCGTACGATAGTGTCCGTTCGCACAACCATTTTGCGGTGTGCGGAGTATGGAGACACTGGTCTTGTCTGTTTCTCGATGCATGGATACAAGTACAAGAGAGTACACAAACACACGTACTTACGTTCCTTGGCTAACTAATCACTGCCAGTGACAGCGTAAGTCAGGCTGTTCTATATATACCCCCCCCGTTCCCCATCACATATCCCCTTTGTTCTAGGCTGCACGTCTCTCCCTCTCTGTCGACATAAGATACGTCGTATATTCCGTCTTTCTCTGACCGTCTTGTTCAGCTCCGCTAAACCAGGAACGCGACCGGCTTCACCGCTTCTGGTTGTTGGACAGGCGAGTGCCACCAGCACGAACGCAAACCAAAGGCCAGCAGCACAACACAACCAGAAAAGGAAGCAACTTTATTTCCGCTCTCTTTCCCCCCGAGGATGGGTTGACCAGTCCCGAGCTGCTCATCGTGATCATCTTCTCTTCGTCGCCCGCACCCAAACGGTTCTTCGTGTAAGAACGAGCCAGGCACATCGCTTTCTGACAGCAGAGCTGTCTCTTGTCCGATGGATCAACCTGGTACGAAGACCGGCGTGTCCGGGAGGCCCGGAGCCGTCCGGACCCTTACACCACCTGCGGTTCCCCCAATTGACTGCTGTGCGGCCAACAGTCTCCAGGGCGTGGTCGCTGCCGTCGATGCGGACGACCTCTCCGACGACGACTACTTCTCCTCGACATACCGGCCGCTCTCCAACCTGCCGACGCCGCCGCCGTCCAGCCGCAACTCGTCGGCTCTTCAGAGCCCCCAGCTTGAACAGGGAGAGGCCCTGGAGGGGTCCCTGCTAGGTAAGGCTGTCTGGTGTCTGGAGTCGGAGGTCCCTGTTCTAATGGTCCCCGCAGGTCCGGCTATCCACTTGGTCAACATGCTACCGCCGGCTGCCTCCCTGGCCACGCCGTCTGTGCCTCTGGTCCAGGCCATGCTGACACGGGCGGCGCTGCCACTGGACACGATCGCACTGGCCGTGTGCATCCTCGACTCGCTCGACGCGCGCTTCTCCCGCACGTGGCGTCTGACCTGCCCTCTCAACCCGGATGTCGACAAGGAGACGGAGGGGGAGAAGGATGGCGAGCAGCAACAGCTGGAGAGTGAGAGAGGGCCGATGCGGATGCCTCCACAGCCGCTGAAGCGACATACGCTGCCGCCAACAGCGGCGGCCTTTGACAGCTTTGCCTTCTCGTCGCACTCGTCCTTTTCGTCTCGATCGCTGTCGGCGTCCTTTTACCAGCGACACCCCCGCCACATCGACTCGGTCTTCCCAGAGGTGATTATCCTGGCGGCACTCGTGATCGCGACCAAGTTCACCGACGACGGCTACGCGGGCCAGCAGGCAGCGTATTCGTACTGCGCCTGGGGCCTGAGTGACGACGCCGGGGCGCATGCGGACGTCCCCCTTCGCCGGCGGCTTCCGCTCTGGTCGGCCAGCCAGCTCTCAGCCACGGAGCGGTGCGTGATGCAGAGCCTCGGCTATCGCATCCTGCCGCTGCTGGACGCCGACCTGCTGGCAGATGCACGCGACGACATGCGACGAGCAGGCAAGCAGGCGGCGCGGGCACAACAACGGAGAGCACATCAGCAAGAACAGGCGCAGGAGCAGAAGCAGGGGCAGATGGTGGCGGCCGAAGCAGCGGCCGCTGCTGCCATAGCAGCCGAGGCAGCGGCAGAGAGAACACGACGTCACCACATGGCGTCGCGGTCTGAGTGTCTCGGGCTCTTTGGGCGCTGATAGGGAGCCAAATCAAAATGAAGGAGGAGAAGGAGTATCGGTCATCGGGCGGCGTTGGATCTGCATTTCTGCCGTCTTTTCCTAATACTTAATGAGGAAGACCCTCGAAGCATGGAGGGTGTTGCGAGCACATAGCGACGGCTGGAACGGCTACTGGAGTTTGTCCTCCCCTGCATTTTTGTTCATTGTGTTTTTATATCGTGGACAATACCCGAATAGCAAGTTATACTCTTCGATGACTCAGCCGTTTGTCTACGCAAATGAAGTCGGGGCTCATGGGCTGAGACGGTTGAGGGCCCAGGAGTCCTCGGCGCCGTCGATGCCGGACACGCGGTCGTAGACGAAGCGGTCGTGGAGGCGGTTCTTGCGGCCCTGCCAGAACTCGACGCGTTCGGGCACAATGCGCAGGCCACCCCAGAAGTCGGGCACGGGGATATGGCCGTCGTCGTCGGCGGTGCCAAAGCGTTGTTGGGCCTCGGCAACCCACTGTTCGAGCTGGGCTCGGCCGTCGTCGGTGTTGTTGGTGTCGATCGTTGCAGCAGGCCGCAGCACCTGTGACTGTCGCGATGCCCAGGCACCGATGCGGGAGCCGCGCACGCGGGTGTCAAAGTACAGCTGGGATTCAGCGGCGGGCAGCCGGACGACGCGGCCTTCGACGCGGACCTGTCGCTCGAGCGGCTCCCACCAGAATGTGAGGGCGGCCCAGGGGTTTGGTGGCTGGATGCCGTCGGTGGTACCAAACAGGTCGGCGGCCTTGCGCGAGGTCCCAAAGTTGGAGTACAGCACGAAGCCGAGCGGGTCGAGCTCCTTGAGGTAGACGACGCGGGCGCTGACGCGGCCAGATGGCAGGCTCGCCGTCGCCAGTGTGCACGACTCGGGATGGGCGATGCCGGCCGTCTGGGCGTCTGCGAACCAGGTGTGAAACTGGGCCACTGGTCCGCTGGTGCTGAGGTCGACCCGCCGCAGTCCATCGTGCTCGTGCTTGGTGAACTGGCCGGCCGGGGCGGGCGTGCCGGGCGAGAGCGGCGAGGGGGCGACTGGTGTGTCAGTGGGGGGCTGGTACTGGTGACCCGATGGACACGAACATATCAGCTTGTCCTGGCGTGTAGGGCCGGGCGCGATGGTGGCCGCTGGCGGCGACTGGTAGAGAGCCATGCACGTCGTTCCAAAGGCAGCACGAGTCGTCTGTTGGAGAGAGCGGCAGCGTGGAAAAAGACGTGGCATACGGGAAAGAAGAACGGGGGAAGAAGAACGAGAAGAGAGAGAACAAAATGAGAGAAAAGAGAGAGAGCAGAGAGAAGAGAGGGAGAAGAGAGAACAGAGAAGACACAGAAAAGAGAGAGAAGAACAGAGAAAAGAGAGAAAAATAGATGTACAGATTGTGAGTCAGTAACTTCAACCTCAGTTCGCTTTGGAGGGGCTTCGAAGTAGCTTCGCTTGTTACACGATGACTAACAATGAGCAGGAACCACTCTATATCAGTGTGTCGTTTGTCGTGTCACGTGACTCTATCTGACCCCGTAATTTTCCACATTCGTCCGGATTGGTCACAGAAACGTGGGCGGCTTTCAGGCTTTTCAGCGAGTCAGCCCACAGACGGAACGGAAAGTGAGCGGGTGGACTGACGGGAGCAAACGAGGAACACAGTAACAGAACATATTGGAGTCAGATACTCATACACTATCATGCACTATCATACACATGACATATAACGTACACCGTACAGAACATACAAAACATACAAACATACAGGACATACTTCGTACAGAACAGAACATGCATACTTCATATAGACAAACGCGCCACACAACGCCACAAACAGAATGTACCCAATAAACGCACACAACGCCTCACCCAATGGACCCAGATCACCCAATGCAACGGCCCCGAGCCTGATAGGTCTACGCTCCTTTAATGGGTCTATGAATCTAGAGCATGGCAGAGAGTATGCAATTGTAGGCAGGAGAAGGAGGAAACGAAAGTGAAAATGACACAAAAAAGCAGAAACTTTTGCGATCCTGACCCGTCTTCGGGGTCCTGTCTTGGCCGCCACGTTGCCACACCGCCGACGATCAGGTAGCCATGACGAGGGCGAGCAGGGCCATGCGGCAGTACAGGCCGTAGCGCATCTGTGGGTGTCAGCATGGAGTCCAGGCATCGCGTGCACGTCTTGCGCCGTACTCACCTGCCGGAAGTAGGCGGCGCGCTGGTCAAAGTCGACCTCCTCGGCGATCTCGTCGTTGCGCGGCAGCGGGTGGAGGACGATCATGTTGGACTTGGCGTGGCGGAGGGTGGCATTGTCGATGCGGTAGGAGCCACGGACCCGTTCGTACTCGGCCACGGAGGGGAAGCGTTCCTTCTGGACGCGGGTGCAGTAGAGGACGTCACTGCGGGCGATGATCTCGGGCGTGAGGGTGTGGGACTCGCTGAGCAGCTGGCCACGGGCACGGAGGCCATCGCGCAGATCGGCCGGCAGGACGAGAGCGGCGGGCGCGACCAGTTGGACCTGGACGTGGTAGTGCTTGAGCAGGTGGCAGAGCGAGTGGACCGGACGGCCGTAGCGGAGGTCGCCGACAAAGGTAATGGTCAGGCCCTGGACGGTGCCAAGCTCCTCGCGGATGGTGAAGAGGTCGAGAAAGGCCTGGGTCGGGTGCTCGCGGCTGCCGTTGCCGCCGTTGATCACCGGCACCGGGCTGAAGCGCCGCGCCACCTCGACGCTGCGCTCGTCCGGGTGCCGCAGCACGATCGCATCGCCGTACTGCCCCATTGTCCGCAGCGTGTCCTGCAGCGTCTCGCCCTTTTGCACCGACGAGGCCGACGTTGCTACTGCCACCGTCCGTCCGCCCAGCCGCTGCATTGCCGCGTCAAACGACGACGCTGTCCGCGTCGATGGCTCGTAGAAGAGCGTGCACAGCACCCGTCCCCGCAGCACCGACAGCACGCCCTCCCGCTGCACTCCCAGCCGCATTTCCTGTGCCACTGTGAAGAGCAGGTGCAGGTCCGCTCGCCCGTAGTCCAGCACCGACAGCACCGGCCGGTTCTTGAACGCTGACGCCCGCGACAGCAGCGACGGCAGCCCCGACGGCACCGCCAGCGTTGACATCATCGCGAAGCCGGTCTCGTTTGTCGGGATCGTCGTGTCCTCAGCCACAGCCACACCCAGTCCAGCCACACCCAGTCCAGCCACACCAGCCACACTGGACGGCGATATGGCCGATGGCAAAAGCATCGACTCGGTCACCCGGACGCGCGCGCTGCTCGACAGCAACGATGGCCGCCGCACGCGCGGGCTATCCGGCTGCGCCTGCAGCTGCATCTGCTGGGCCTTGATCAGCGGTGAGAGCGGCGTGGCCACGGGCGTGGCCGGCGGCAGGGCCCCGTGTGTCGACATGTCTTTGCCCTGGCCGGGCAGCGCCAGGACCTCGCCGTCGAGGCAGACGGTGGTGTGCTGAAAGGTCACGCGCTGGACGGCACCGCGCATGGTGCGACCGGCCAGCAGCGACAGCGACGGGGCAGCCCCCACCTCGACCCGATAGGGCCGGTTGATCTCGATCTCGACGGCCGTTCCGACCTGGTCGTGCAGCTCAAAGATGCGCACCGGGTTGTCGTGCAGGCGGGTGCGAATATCGTCGAGCGTCAGCTGGCCGTCGGCGACGGACGTCATCAGCAGCGGCAGGGCGTCGGCGATGCCCACGGCCGTGTCGGCCTCGTTCTGCGGACGCTCCGGCTGGCCGTCGCGACCCTTCAGCCAGTGGGCCAGCTGGAAGGGCAGGCTGCCGACCGAGAAGACGTCAATGTCGTCCATGTAGGCCCACAGGGCGGCCTGGTCGTCGGCCGTCGGCAGCAGCGGGCAGCCGGCGTAGTCCTGCTGCGACAGGTAGAGCGAGTAGATGGATACGTCGCACGTGACCTGCAGGCCTTTGGCCTTGCTCAGCGCAATCAGCTGGATGTCGTCGCGCGTCGTCACCGCCGTCACATGGAGGCGCCGGTTGTGCAGCGAGGCCAGCAGCAGGAGCGATGCCAGGTCGGTCGTCCGCGCGTCCGTCACGATTGGCTTGTGCACCGGCCACGCCTCAAAGTGCGCCGTCACTGCCGCCACCCGGTTGATGTTGTCTGACAGGTGGTTGAACGGGATGAAGAGCGACCCAACCTCGCCGGCCACCTGACTGATCTGGCCCGCGTTGCTCGACGTCGCCGTCACCGACAGGTTGAAGTCGCAGTAGATGCTGCCGCGCCGGCTGTTCTGCTGCGCCAGCTTGAGCGTCCGCACGTCCGTGATCGCCCCGTCGACGCCCAGTGGCATCACTCGCATCATGCTGAAACCCGCCGCGATCGACGCCCGCGACACCGCCTGCAGGTCTCGGCTGCCGCCCGTCGCCACCAGCCCGGGCACAAACGCCGCAACGTTTACCAGCCCCGGCAGAACCACCGTCCGGTGGCTCGTCTGGTAGTCCCGCAGGCTCACCTCCAGCTCGTAGTGCCGCGCCATGGCCTCCACCAGGATCTTGGCGTTCTTCACGTTCGTCACCAGCGGAATCTGGTAGTCCACCGCCATCCGCCGCGTCTGGTAGCCCTTGCTCATATAGTTCGCCGGCCGCCGGTACTTGTTGTTCGACGGCAGGTTGATGTACAGGTCGATCATGTTCTTTGCCAGGTGCTGCGTCAGCGAGAACTCCCGCTTTTGTCCGTTCCCGCTGCCGCCCTCCTCCTCCTCGTTCTCGAGCGCCTCCAGGTACTGCACCGGGATCCCATGCTCCTGCAGGTAGTCCGCCGTGCCGGCTGTCGCGAACAGCTTGTACCCCATCTTCTGCAGGTTCGCCACCGACGGCAGCATCTCCTTCTTGTCCTTGAAGGACCCGATCGACAGCAGCACGTTGCGCCGTGGCATCTTGAAGCCCGTCGAGATCAGCGCCTTGAGGTACGCCTCAAACTTGTCCGACCCAAAACACGCCACCTCGCCCGTCGAGGCCATCTCCACGCCCAACACCGGATCCGCGCCCGACAGCCGCGAGAAGCTGAACTGCGGCACCTTGACGCCCACCGTGCCCGCCGGCAGGTCTGTCGGCGGGTAGGCCTCAAATGGCTGTCCGATAATCGCCCGTGTCGCCATCTCGATGAGGTCCACACCCATCACCTTGGACACGAACGGGAACGACCGCGATGCCCGCACGTTGCACTCAATCACCTTTATGTCGTTGTCCTTGGCGATGAACTGGATGTTAAACGGTCCCGTCACGTTGAGCGCCGCGCCAATCTTGCGCGTCGCCTCTTCGATCCGAGCAATCGTCGTCCGCTCGAGATCCTGCGGCGGCAGGATCAGCGTCGCATCTCCCGAGTGCACACCGGCGTTCTCCACGTGCTCCGAGATGAAGTGTCCCACAAGCTTGCCATCCTTGGCCACCGCATCCATCTCGATCTCCTTGGCGTTCTCAATATACTTGGTGATCACTACTGGGTGGTCACGTGACACATCCGCCGCCTGCTGCAGATAGGCCTCCAGGTCCGCCTCGGAGTAGACCGTGTTCATAGCAGCCCCAGAGAGCACGTAGGAAGGCCGGACGAGCACCGGGTACGTTACTGTATTGCAGAAATCCCTCGCCTCGTCGAAGCTGGTGAGCTCCTTCCATGTCGGCTGGTCCACACCGATGTTGTCGAGCATCCGGGAGAACTTGTACCGGTTCTCAGCCGTGTCGATCATCTCGGGGGACGTGCCCAGAACCCGAACACCGGCCCGGAGAAGTGGGAGGGCGATCATGTTGGGCGTTTGGCCACTCATCGCGCCCAGAACACCGCTCGCATTTTCGAGATGGTAGATGTCCAGCACTGTCTCGAGGTCAATGTTCTCAAAGTAAAGCCGATCCGCCTCAGAATGATCAGTGGACACAGTTTCCGGGTTTGACTTGAGCATGTTAGAGTGAAGAGAAGAAGAGGATGAAGACAAAAACGTACGTTAACCATAATGGTCTTCAAGTTGGCCTGCCGCAACGTGCGAATGGCCCGCACAGAGCACCAATCGAACTCGACAGACGAGCCGATGCGGTACACGCCCGAGCCGAGCACCATGATGCCGTGATCGTCAAAGGCAATGTCATGGTCCGTCGCGTTGTACGTCATGTACAGGTAGTTGGTAAAGGCCGGGAACTCGGCAGCCACCGTGTCGATCTGCTTGACAAACGGCGTGATGCCGGCTTCGAGGCGCAGACGGCGCACGGCGATCTCGTTGGAGCTCCAGAACTGGGCCAGCTGCCGGTCGCAGAAGCCGAGGCGCTTTGCCTGCAGCAGAATGTCGGGACACTGGACGACGTCGCCGGTGGTGAGCGTGGTCATGCGCTGGGCAAAGTCGCTCAGGCCCTTGAGCTTGTGCAGGAACCAGCGATCAATCTTGGTCAGCTCCCAAATCTTGTCGACGGAGTAGCCCGCGTGCATGGCGTTGGCAATGGCAAACAGCCGCTGGTCCGACGGGGTCTGCAGCTCATCGTCGACGGACATGAGCGCCGTCTTGGAGTCGCCAAAGCCGAGGTTGTGGAAGTCAATGGCACGGATCGCCTTCTGGATCGCCTCCTCAAAGGTCCGGCCGACGCTCATCACCTCGCCAATGCTCTTCATCGACGAGCCTAGCTGCGTCGACACGCGCGTAAACTTCTTCAGATCCCACCGGGGCATCTTGACGACGACGTAGTCCAGAGACGGCTCGAAGCACGCGCAGGTCACACGCGTAACTGAGTTCGAAATGTCCTTGAGCGGAATACCCAGGCCGAGCTTGGCCGCGATAAAGGCGAGCGGGTAGCCCGTCGCCTTGGAGGCCAGCGCCGACGACCGGGACAGACGGGCGTTCACCTCGATGATGCAGTACTCGCGCGAGAACGGGTTGAGCGCATACTGGATGTTGCACTCGCCCACGACACCGAGATGCCGGATCACGTTCACCGCCGTCGTCCGCAGCATGTTGTAGTCCTCATCAGACAGCGTCTGCGACGGTGCCACCACGATGGAGTCGCCCGTGTGGATGCCCAGAGGGTCAAAGTTCTCCATGTTGCACACGGTGATGCAGTTGTCCTGGGCATCGCGCACCACCTCGTACTCAATCTCCTTCCAGCCCTTCATGCTGCGCTCGATCAGCACCTGCGGGCTGGCTGCAAACGCCTTGCCGCACAGCGCCAGCAGCTCCTCCGCGTTGTTGGCGAAGCCGCTGCCGAGACCACCGAGCGCGTAGGCCGCACGCACAATCACAGGGAAGCCGATGCTCTTGACGACCTGCATGGCCTCCTCGATGCTGTTGGCCGAGGCGGACTTGGCGCACTTCTCGCCAATAGACTCCATGCTGCGAGCAAACAGCTCGCGGTCCTCGGTCGTGATGATCGTGTCGATGGGCGTGCCCAGAACCGTCACACCGAGCTCGGCAAACTCGTCCTTGAGCTGGATGCCCACCTGCAGCGCCGTCTGGCCACCAAAGGTAACGTAGATGGCGTCTGGCCGCTCGTACACAATGACCTTGCGGACGAACTCGGCATTGACAGGGAGGAAGAAGACCTTGTCTGCCAGACCCTTGGATGTCTGGATCGTCGCAATGTTGGGGTTGATGAGGACGGTGTAGATGCCCTCCTCCTTGAGCGCCTTGATGGCCTGGCTTCCAGAGTAGTCAAACTCGCCGGCCTGGCCAATGCTGAGACCGCCACTGCCAAGTACAAGCACCTTCTTCGCGTGAACACGCGGGTGTTTCCGGGCGTTCTCCTCGGCCGTGCCGCCAGGGAAGGCGACCGGAAGCTGTAGGTACTTTGCGTCCGTTGTGCAGTTGAGCACCGTGTCAATGAAGACGTCAAACAGGAACTCAGTGTCCCGCGGGCCCGGCGTGCTTTCCGGGTGGAACTGCACACTGAAGTAAGGCCGGCTGACATGCATGATGCCCTCGTTGCTGCCGTCGTTTGCGTTAACAAAAAGTTCCTTCCAGTCGGCGGGCAGCGTCGCCGTGTCGACGGCGTAACCGTGGTTCTGCGATGTAATATGACAGAGGCCGGTGACCATGCTGGTGGAAGGAATGTTCTGGCCGCGGTTGCCAAACTTCATCTTGAGCGTGCTGGCCCCGGTGGCGCGGGCAAGCAGCTGGTGTCCCAGACAGATACCAAAGATCGGCGTGTCGTTCTTGGCAAGGGCCGCGGAAATGTGCTTCGCCGTCTTGTCCAGAACAGCCGGGTCACCAGGTCCGTTGGACAGAAACAGACCGTCGTATTCTCCTTTCTCAGCAAGATGGGCAAAGTCGTAATCCCAGGGGCACACGAGAACCTCAACACCGCGCTTCAGGAAGCAGCGGAGCTGGTTGTACTTCATGCCGACATCGAGACACAGAATTCGAAGTGGCCGTCCCGATGGGTGTGTCTTGACAGCAACGCTCGATGGAGGCTTGTAGAGCTTCGGACTCTTGACAGACACTGGGCCGAAAGAAGAATGGTCAGCTGCAAGCTCTGCGAGTTCCGTCCGGAGACTCACCCTCAGCGACGAGGTTTTTCTCGTTGGGGTTTACCCAGTCGAGATACTCAAAGTGCTCCGTCCAGTTTTCGGCCGTGAAAGGAGCCAGGAGCGAGCCATCGGGGGCAGACGCCTCATCCGCCACCGGGGTCTTCTTGAGGAGCATGCGTCCCAATAAGCTACCGGTATCGCGAATATGTTTGGTCAGAGCACGGGTGTCAACACCGTGCATGGCCGGGATTCCCTGTTCCTTCAGCCAGGTACCCAGGGAGGACTTGGCCAGGAAGTGCGAGAAATCCTCCCCAGAGTAGGAGGCCGTAACCAGGCCAGCAACGTGAATCTGGGACGACTCGAAGTGGGCAGGCAGGTCGCCCAGAATGTCGTCGAGCGCCTCTCGCGAAGGCACGCCGTAATTCCCGATGAGGGGGAACGTGAGCACCAGGATCTGGCCGCGGTAAGACGGGTCAGTCAGGGACTCAGGGTAGCCGACCATGCCGGTCTGGAAGACCAATTCGCCGGCAGCGCTCTTCTCAGCACCAAAGCTGTAGCCCTGGTAGACGGTGCCATCTTTGAGCTCCAGGCTGACGAGCCGCTGCTCCGAGATTTCAGAGGGCGTCGAAGAAGCCGGAGAGAAGAGGGCGGAGGTCGACATGGCGACAACGGTGGTTGTATGCGTAGGTCTGGCGAACTGTGCTGGGTCTTAGTCGAAAGAAGACAGAGAGACAGGGCTCCCGATCTATCACCCACTCTTGCGCTCTACTTCCCGAGGGAGAAGAGGGGCAAAGCAAAAAGGCTGAGGAGAGATGGGTTGCGGAGAGGCCCGACAGGCGCAAGCGTATGCTCGGTCGACAAGTAGCGGTCGTTCTCTCGTCTTCTTCTCCAGACGGCTGCGCTCTTTCATGAGACACAGGTCAGTCTGCAGCAAAGTTTGCAGAGGAGAGAGAGAAGAACGAAACTCTAAATAGTTTTTTTTTCCGTCCGGGCCTTTTCTCCCAAACATTTTTTAGTAACGGCTTCATCTCAGCCAATCAAGCACACTAGTACGCCACTATTACGGGGCTGTCAGCGTGTCACTAACCCGATCTGGTAGAGCCTACCAGAGCTAGATGAGTCTGGCCACACGTGACCTGCCTGGACGTACGGATGACTGAGGCCCTGGACAGACGTGGCCTGTACGCTGTGTTATTTGTTTCTGCGACAATCGAAGCGGATTCGGAACAGCGTTCTGCAATTGGAAAACCGTTGCTTGTTTCTGAAAGCTCTGCAAGCATGTGAACATCTACCCCGTCCAGACGTCTGGTTGGCCACTCAGATTTGCGGCACAACCCCGCCAACACAGCCCTGCGTGCTCCGGCCGCCGTAGGGCTCCTGTGGTTGGTCAATTGGTGCAGCGCACTTTGTGGCTGCAACATGGGCGAGTAGGACGAAAGCAAGACACCCCGCTGGCCAATAGGGGGGCCGGCAGCGACCAGTCAGCACCTTTGAGCAAGCCTCGCCTATTGATACGCCGGCCCTCTCTTTCCTGAGGCGAAAGGCGAGATGGATCTTGCGGCTGCAGGATGGGCTACTTGCACAAGACAGCCGCCTTCAGGTTGGTTCTCGCCCGAGTTATCACGAGACATGCTCGTGGCGCAGAGCATTTCAGCTTGCTCTCCCACACCCACTTTTCTACACCGACAATTTGCAGAGAATGGGAAAGTCCTCGTATCTTAACCACAAACAGTGCGGCCAAAAAACCGAATGGCTCAAACGGAGCAAACCGAACTGTGACAAGCGGCCAACCAATCGATATTCGAGGCAAGACGCCTCTGGTCTTCCGGGACTTTGCTCGTTTCTCTTTCCCCTTTGAACTTTGCTCCGGCGCTGTAACATAGTACACGGACCCATTGACGATGATCAGAGCGGCGATCATCCACGTAAGCCCCACCTTTCCAAGTGAGGCGTACTCCGTATGTGAGGAGGAGACCTGCTGCTGCAATCACTATGCGATGTAGCAGCAAGGCGAGAACAGATCTAAGATGGCACCGCCATCCATGACACCTCCCCACCCAGGGTAGATCGTCGCATGAATGAGGCAGCTTCGTTGAGCAAGATGTGGGCCGGACGGAGTATTCCGTAGCAGTAGGGCAAAGCGAGGACACGGCGGCCACAGGAGGGAGGGCAGAACCCGGACAGCCTCCCTGATTGGAGATGCAACACAGAGATCGCCTGCATCAGGCTCTGCCAATCATGGGGCCGTGCAGCGTTGCGGTCGACTCAAGTGCAGTCACTTGGCGCGGCCGCTATCATCAGATTGGCCCAATGAGCAGTAGCCCAAGCTGCATGGGCTGCCCACCGTTTGCTAGTTGGAGCAATAGCATCGAATAGTCCTGTGGGAGTCATGCGGCTGCCACTGTGGTGGATTGCGAGAATGGGTGACGACTATCACTCCATATTCTTCATTGGTAAAACGTGGGCTGTGCGAAAACAGGATACGTTGTGGGCGACGAGCCTCGCGGGTATCAGCCCCCTGGTTCAAGTCCATTTAATCGACTTGTGCCAAAAGGCCCTTCGTCTGCCGCATCCCATGAGCTGCCTCCTGATCCCGCCCTGTTCTCTGGCACATTCTTATACAATCCTGTGGGACGACGTCTACTGCCGTTCTTCTAGCCTTTCGTCGTCACCTGTCAAGACGGCCGAGCAGAAAAGGCAGACGCGAGGAAAGAACGAGTGCTTGTCTCGCCCGTTTCTCGCTACTGCCCAGTAGTTTGACGCAGCTCCCAAACTTCTCGCACACCTTATCACGCTAGCTCTCAACCCAGATAGCGCTACACATTCCATTCTCTCCCCATAGTTTTAGCCCGCATCGCGCTTCTCGCGCGTCCCCCCTGTGCAAACAGCTCCTGTTGGTTTTCAGATCTGCTTCTGCCGCTCCGCTGCTGGCCCTTTACTATGTAACCCCTTCCCCTTACTCCGCTCTCGTTTAATTATTTTTATATATACTCGCACAGCTTTTTCCCGCTCGTGTCCCCGTCCTGCTGCGTCCGGAAACCTTTTTCCCTCCTACCTTTTCTCGGAAGCAATGTACTGTTGAGCCTTGCAGAGGCACCGGCGAGGGATTGCGCCGGGACGCGAGAACGTTTAGAGTTGCTGCCGACCAGTCACGACCACCTTCTTCCAAGCCTTACGAACACCTTCCCTGACGATCCAGATCCCGCAAGGCGAACTACGACTGCTCTCCCATGGCGTCGACACGGTAAACTAGACAAACGTGTTCACAAGTGGACAGCCTGTTGGGCTACGGACTTCTCTCGATTCGGGCCATGTTTTCCAAAATGTTCCGCGCCGTGAGCGGCAGCCGGTCTGCCGACCCTGACCCGCTTCCAGACCAAGGCCGGGCGCAGAACACGGGTCCGGACCTCCGTCGCAGCCGCAGCGACTCTCTACGACATCACGATGCGTCTCCTGGCCCGGCCACCAGCCGTACCTATGCCCAACTCCGACATGCGACTGCCGACTTTACAGAGGCCGACGACGACGAAGATGACGATTCCAACGAAGGCGACGGCATTGACAACGGCTCTCAATCGGGTGGCGACCAGCTCCCCGAAGACGAAGATGGAGACAGGCGGTCCTCACAAGTCCTGCCTCTCTTTTCGGCATCACACCTGGGTATGTTGTCCTCTTGTCCGTTCCCTGCTGCATTGTCTCAGCCGCTGACCATGAACCAGACTCCCTCCCGGTCTACAACATTGTGCACGCCATACGCATCATCGTCCAGGCTCGCACCGACACCATGCTGACCTGGGAGCAGCTGCGCTCTCCGCAAGTGTCTCAGTTTCTCGTCAAGCCCATGCAGCAACTGGTCCGCGCCCACCATTTCTCCCGCGCAACGCTGTATGCCCTCATGGCAAACTGCCTCCAATTCTACAAGGAAGGCCAGCTCTTCCCCGGAAACGCCGGCACGTGCAGCACCCGAGGCAAGGTGTGCGAACTCCTGGCCATCAAGCTGCTCAAGGAATACTCCACGCGTGAGCTGATCGACGCCCTCTCCTACGACTTCAACCCGCTGCAAGGCATCTCGGCCGCCCCGCAGTTCCAGCTGCGGCTTGCCAACACTGCCCGTACCTCGACCCTAGAGGTGGCCATCCGTGCCAATGCAAAGCATTTCCTCGCCCATCCTCTCGTCGTCCAACAGCTCGAGGCCATATGGAATGGCGCTATCAGCTTCTACTCGTCGGCAGATTATCTGCATCGTGACGCAGGCATATCACCGCCGGCCGCTCCAGGACCGGCATCGGCTGCCGGCAGTAGCCAAGCCTGGACACGCAACAGACCCGGCACACGGGGACCTGCTCGACGCGGCAGCAATGATCCTCGTACACCTCTGCTATCAGCCACCACCCAGGTTCCTGCCTACCACGGCCAGCAACAGCCCCTACTAGGAAAAGAGGAGCAGGGCCGTCATGTGCAGCCCCAGAATCAGGCTCAGCCAGACCTTCTCCGACGGCGCACTGTGACACTATACAACCCTCGAAATGCGTCTCTGTTTAAGCTGTCGCGACTGCGTGTGCCCCGGTATCGTCAGTTCTTGTCCACCTGCTCGCTGGCCGTCCTGATTGCCCTCTTTCTTGCCGTCCTGGTGCAGCGCTCTAGCCGCATCACCACCCTCGAGCTGATCTTCTGGTTCTGGAGCGCCGGCTTCATGCTGGACGAGCTGGTCGGCTTCACCGAGCAGGGCTTTTCGCTCTACATTATGAGCTTCTGGAACATTTTCGACTTGGGCATTCTCCTGCTGCTCATCTTTTACTACTCCCTCCGCGTCTGTGGAGTCTTCCTAGCTGATGCCCAGCGATGGAATGACAACGCCTACGACATCCTCGCTGCCAACGCCATCTTGCTACTGCCTCGCATCTTCAGCGTCTTAGACCACTACCAGTACTTCTCGCAGCTGCTCATAGCTTTCCGGCTGATGGCCGTAGATTTGGCCGCCGTTTTCGTGCTCATCATAGTCGCCTGCTCTGGCTTCTTTGTCTTTTTCACCCTTTCCCACAACGACAATGCCGATCCCAGCGAAGTCGCGTACAAGATATTTCAGATCATCATGGGGTTTACGCCAGCGGCCTGGGAAGTGTAAGTTACTCCGTCTCTGTCCGTTTCTTTGGTAAAGCCCGGACTGACAGTTATATGCAGATGGGTTACCTACAACTTCCTCGGCAAAGTCATCATGGGATTCTTTCTCATCCTCTGCCATTTCGTCATCGTGTATGTGGCCTCCTATGCAGAAGACGGCCGCTCTGGAAAATGTAACTCGGCTGACTCTTGCTTCCCAACAGTACAATTCTCGTCACAGTTCTGTCGAACTCGTTTATGGAAATTGCGTCAAACGCAAACGAAGAACATCAGTACGTCCTGCTGCTGAAGCCTTGCCTGAGCACAAACTAACAAGTGTAGATTCCTCTTCGCAATCAATACCATTTCTATGGTTAAAAACGACGCACTTTTCTCCTACGTTGCGCCTACCAATATATTTGCATGGATGATGATGCCCCTGCGCTACTGCATGCCTCTGCCCCATTTTGTGGCGCTCAACCGGCTTGTTATCAAAATTACGCACTTCCCCCTACTGTTCGGCATTTTCCTCTACGAAAAGTTCGTTCTGGCGCCGTTCATGTACGAGCCTACGGATCTAGTTGAAGACTCGAGGCGAGCACGACAGCGTATCATCTCTTTTGCTGACCCGGGAGGTCGCGTCGCCCTCTTCAGCCCCAGCATTCGCCTTCGCGAGGAGTCTGTCGTTGGATATCAGAAGGACCGTGCTCTCGATGAAGTGTTCCGGCGGACTCCCGACATCGCCAGCCTGCGGACACACAGGCGTAACGAAAGACGCAAGACGCAGACGGCCGTGCGGAACTGGATGGATCACAATGACGGACTCACTGTCTCGAACTATTCGACTCTGGATGGAATAAACATTCAGCGGGAGAGGGGCCCGCATAGATTCCGACACATCTCAGAGGTCCGCTCGGCAGCAAGTGATCCCGCTGATCTTATGTCTCTGTCTGCCTTCCACGCACCGAGAGAGGTGAACAGCGAAGAACGACTGCGCCGGCCGTTTGACATCGCATTCAAAGATCATGCTACTGACGCTGAGGGCGATGACGAGTTGGTAACCAACGACGAGAACGACGAGGACGAAGACAACACGACAACCGCAGGTGACTTGGATGGCACGCCTGGCCGAAATCGGACAGAGACAGAAGACGAAGACAACGGCGATAGCGACGAAGAAGACGGTGCATTCATTCCTACGCCAATAGCATCCCGTTTCCTAGATATGGCAGCTCGGTCTCCCAATTCTACTCCTAGGCTTGAAGACAATATGTACGAAGCAAGACGCCAGGACGAGGCGATGTCTGCTCCTCCCAGGCCCAGCTCTTCTCGCCAAGCACTGCATTCTCGGGCTCTTTCAACGAATACGATCCTGTTCAAACCACCTTCTGTCCATTCTGGAGACGAAAACGTCGTCACACCCCAATCGCCAAAGATGTTTTCTTCCCCGTCACCGAGTCCGGCTCTGCTGTCCCGACCTCGTCCCCGGACTGCGGGCGCTTCGGGAGCATCCTCTCCAGCCCAGAAATCAGCAAGACGGTCTGTCCATCAATCCAGCTGGCCGCAGCCGATGGGCCCGCCAAAGGACCAGACCAAGCCGCCCTTGAGTCGAGCCACGGGCACGTTCTCGAGTCTGTCACAGCTTGACACACCCGTTCGAAGGGCACAGCGGAGGATGTCATCGTTCGAAGACAGCTTAGAGGCGCCTTCGGATCTGGCGTCTGTGATTGGCGCTCCGCTAGTTGACGACGCTGCCTTTGCTACGATGTCGGGCAGTTTCAGCTCACAGCTGGCGTTGGCACATGCGATCAATGCACGGACAAACGGGGAGAGCGATCGCGATCGTGACCGCATGAGTCGGCTGGTGCTGGCCAGGATGAAGACGCTGGAAGAGAGCTTCACCGACGTCGTGCGTGAGCTGCGTTCACTGCAGCAACAGCAGTTGCAGCACCATCAGACGATGAGCGAGCAATCGGGCAGCAGCGTGCATATGTCGGACGAGCAGAGAGGTGGTGCCAAGAGCGGCGGATCCCGCAGTCCAGCGGACCGAGACCTGATGATGACGGAGATAGTGTCAACGGCAACCAGTAGCAATGCTCGCAGGCGTGTGCCAGGAAGTGGCAGCAGCGGCAGCGACAGCAGAAGCCGGCCAGGCACGGCTGGGCGTGGAAAGAAGGCAAAAGGGAAAGAGGTGGAACGGTCCGTTATTGACGAGATCGGCGAGTACGAGAGCTTTTCCAGACTAGGAGGTTGATGTTGCCAATTGTGTGTTCTTGTTGTTTTACTTTATTTCTGGTGGTTTTTTGTTTCTTTTTTTTGGCCGGGGCTTCCGGGATTGGTCGTGAGATGCTTGGTCCCAGTACAAGCACGAATCAGTCATTGCATTGGGTTTGGGCGCTTGGGTCAAGGCTTGCATGTACGATATCGGTGTTTGCGTGCTTTGTATCAGTGTTGCCGTTTCGGCCGTTTGCATTGTTCGGGTTGTTTCCCGCTTGCATAATCATTTTTGCGTCACGTTGGATCAATTGTTTATATATGCTGTCTACTCTGGCTTTCGTCTTGGTGAAACGAGTCAGTACTCGTTCGAACTTGTGTATTTTGTATTCCGTACGGAGTACATACATCCTTATCTATAGGTCCACATGTCGTCTTCAGATGCCGCCTCCACTCCGGCCAACGCTGATGTAGAGGTTCGGTAGCGACGTTGAGGACGTCATTGGCCCGTAGAGCATTGGCTTGGTGGCGGATGATCAGGCCAACACCAGCTGCGGTGGTCAGGGAGACTATGGCAACAGTGCGGAGACGACTGAAGAAATCAGTTTCACGTCAATTGGTGCAGTCTTGAAATCACTCAACGAGGCCAAACGAGTGGCATGGTGAGAGACATGTATTTTTTCCAAGGAGCAGACCGTTGAGCTGAAGAGTTGGAAAGGTTCAAGCGTAGAGAGGAGCTGTGGTGGACCAGAGCTTAGATAAACTACCCGTGGTCTCACCTGATGCTAGTGATACACACTGGAAAACAGCATGGTCCTCTTGTCTTGGGATTAATCCTCCGTGCAGATATCACATAGCTACGAAGCAACATCGGTCAGGACGAAGACGTGGTTCGACTGAGGGCTCTTTCCTCTCCAGAGCCCCGCTTCTATGTGCAACGAAAGCAAAAGTGGGGGCTCACTGGCGGGGCTACTGTGCTATAGCGCCATGAGCACGCTAAAAAGGAGGATACAGCGCCTTACAGGCGGGGTTCTTATCGATAGCCATGACCGTTGTGAGCAAAATGGAAGAGACCAGTCTTGTATTTCAGCTCGAAGTCCATTGAGGTTGGATACATCTTTCACAAAGTGATGAAAGTGGTCCAGTGAATGGTCTCGATCTCGAGCGTCAAACAAAGGCAGCATGTTGCAGTGCAGATGAGTTAGCCGCTACGCCCTGCAGGCAACGCTAGTTTGCCGATCGGCCTTGCGCAGCAATTGCGCAGTGAATATGCTTGCTTCGTCCAATGACCGAGTCATTCGGGCACTGCAATGATGTACCAGGCGTCAACAGATCAGCAGGCATTACAAAACACAGTATTTCTTGCGTTTACAACTATCTTTTCATCTCCGTTCCCCATCTCACTACCACCCTTGCTATCTCCATTAAACCATCCAGGCCTGATTGTAGACAGCAAGACGCAAACCAAGCTGTCATGGTGAGTAACGCTGTTTTGTCTTTCTTCCTGGCAAGGCTGACAGCAACGCTTGCCTCTCATTCTCTAGGCTGCCGCGGAAACAAACGACGGCCTACCGCGCGTGAGAGATCCTCTGCTCGCAGAGCGCAACTGTGTTATGCATCGCCATAATCAAGACATCACACACATCATTGCTGCCCAGGCCGAGTTTTCCAGCCTTTTCTCCGACGCCGAGGCCGACACGATCATCTGGCTCCAACTGTCTCCGGCGATCAGCAAGCTTACCTGCGATGGCCTCCGTTACCCGCAGGAATGGCTGCTGCGCTACAGCTCCGCCACCCTTCGCTCTAGTGGCTGCGAGAAGTTCGTCAAGCTGCTGGGCAGCGAGCAATACCAGCGAAAGACTCTCAACAGCCTACGGTCTAGCCACCATGAGATACCAGACGGCATACGATATGTGCTCGATCTTGGGCCGTCATCGGATCTCGACCTGCGCTCGCAACATCTCGAGGCTCTGACCTTGCCAAAGGGCATCGTGCGGTACAGCATGATGACATACCTGACGAATGAGCATCAGGTTCCAATCGCCGTGGCAGGCGGCCATGACGATGCCTGCCGCTGCTTCGAGATGCGGCTGGACAGGAAGGGCCAAACTGTATCTGCCGTTGCACCTTCGGGCGATGTGGCAGGCCACGCTGTCGATGCTGCTGTGCGTGCGCCGCCGCCGGGTCGAAGTGTCCCCGAAGAGCCGAATATCTTGGACTTGGGTGGCTGTATATGGGATCTGCCACTTACGGCGGAGTTCCGCATCGACGACTACTGCGAGGTGCGCCATGTAGCCAACGTCATCCGGCTCCTGCTGGTACTGGCTGTACGCCCGCTGCAGCTCGACTCGGCCGCACGTGTGTATACTATTTGCGGGCTGGCCAAGCTCTTTGGCGCCAACGGAAACTGCAACAGTCTGAACCGACTCCGATCGCTGGTGCACGAGTGGTTTTTCACTAAAGGCAACACTAGCATCATCGACATGCTTCCCGAGGAGTGCTTCCGCATGGCATGGAACATCCAGCTGCTAAACGTGACACGGGCTTCCTTCCGTATCCTCGTGGCCGAGCGGGCCTTGTGTGATGCCAGCGACAGCAGCCAGCCACGCACGTACCACCGCCGGCAAACGCCGTTTGGTCGCGAGCTGTCTGGGCTGGACGACGACCTCGAGACGCTGCTGGACCATGCCAGCGAAGCGTTGACTTGCCGCATAGACGATCTCTGGACAAAGCTGCAGTCGCCCGACAAGCTCGACCTCCTTGACGTGCCGCAGTACCACCGGCTGCGGGCCATCGAGCGTGCGATTGCAGAGGCCGTTCCGCAGACGAGAGAAATCAGAGATGCTCTGAAAGCGATCAAGAGGCTCGCAGACACATACAAGGCCATCCTCCTGTCTTCGCTGAACCACGGGCCGCTTCACAGATTATCACAGCAGCACAGGAGCTGTTTCCAGACAGGGTCTCTGGAGTTGTACGTGAGTAAGAAGGCGCACAAACACGGGCTCTTTACCGATGTGTACGACGGTCTCTCGGAAAAACAAAAGCAGCTTACGGGGGTGTTTTGGAATGTGATCAGCAACGGCATGGTGCGCAGTCTCCGCGGCGCTGCAACGTATCTCATGGACGGCATGGCAAGAGACGCGAACGCCGCGTTGCGCAAGGCACTGGTCCTGGACGAAGGCAGGATCGAGCAAGTGATTACAAACCAGCTTGCGATCCTGGGTGTGACCATAAGTGAACCTTATTCTATGTTCCAGCCGCAGGAGCCATTTCAGCTGGACGTCATCCGCAAGGAGCTCCGCGGCGAGCGCATGATCAAGGCGTTTTCGCACCTGTACGATCGATACAGCTTCGTGCCGGAGTTTGAGCTCGACCAGGACAACCCATCACCGCACCTGCTTCTGGGCCTGTCCGAAAACGAGTTCCGCTTTCTGCCGCTATGGGCGGGCGGACAAGACGACGGCAGTGGCGGCGTGTTCCAGGACGAGCTGCCGATGGCCCAACTCGGACCCATTGGCCCTGGGCCGGCTTACCACACGGGCACGACGCAGGTGGGCACGACAGCCGACACGATGAGCATGGCAACGCTGTCGGTGGGCGAGTTTGACGCCGTGACCGACGTGGCGTCTGAGCTGGGGACCGAACTCGCGGCGTCCAGCTTTGTGCTGGTGCAGGACCTCAGCAGGCTGGCAGTACAAAGCGAGGAAGGGACAGTCAGCGGCCACGAGAGTCGTTCTGCCAAGGATGGCATTTCAGCCATCTCAGGGGTGCCCAGCATGACACTAGATCACTCGACAGGATCGTCCCTTGTTGACGTTGCTGAGTCATGCGATGACGACGAGAGCGATTACGTACACGATTTCGAGGTTGATGAAGAGGACTTTGAGATGTTTGACGAGGACGACTACGACTACGACAACGAGGAGGACGAGGAGGAGGACGAGGAGGACGACGACAACGACAGCGACGACATGGATGCGCGGTCAGACGTCACAGTGACGCAGGACCCCGACACTGTTATGGGGAACGTTAAGAGGTCGCCTTCTGCCGCAGGGAACAGCCCTGCAGAAAAGCCAGATGTGCTGGTCGGAGATGTGTGATTCAGACTTTGTTTCTGCCAAGCTTGCAGCAGTGCTGCTCGAATTACTGATAGGAGAGCCGGGTTGCTGTTCGCAAACGACAGACAGGGCAAACGATAATAAGATACAAGATCACATGACCAAACGAGCGAACCAAAAAAAACCAGCAAATTGTGAGAAGCTCAGCCGCGATTCAACGTGTTGCCCGAGCCACGGGCGTTTGCCTCAGTGAACTCGTCCCAGGCGCGTGCCTTGTACGTCTCAGCATCGGCCTTTTCGTAGTTGTCCTCGTCGGGTTCAGCGGGCATTCCGCTGCTGGGCCCGCCGCCCTCGATGATGCCGCCGCGCCGGCGCTCCTCCTCGAGGTACTCGTCGATCGACATGGTCGGCAGGTTGTGTCCGGGCCTGAAGACGGCCTTGGCCATGTCGGCGCGGCTGCCCATGATGGTGAACGGCTGGCGCGGCTTGCCATCGGGCGTCAGCAGCGGGCCTGCGCCCTGGGCTCCGGCCCACGTCGGCGAGCTGCCAAAGGCACTCTGCAGGCGTCGCAGCGTGGAAGCGGCGGCGGCGGCGTCGATCTGCTCGAGGCGTTCGGTGTAAAAGGACGAGCTCGGGCCCGGCTGTCTTTGGCGATTGTCGCCGAGGCCGCCCCACGAGCTGATGTTGCTGTTGCTGTTGGGTGCATTTTCGGCGAGCGAGACATGGGCCTGTGCCAGCAGATCATCCTCGCGGTTGAGGCTCTCGAGGCTCTGAAAGGCCATGTGGGAGCAGTAGGTCAGCTGGGCGAGGTACAGCTCGCGGGCGACCTCGTCGTCCTCGTCGCCCTCGTCGTCGGTGTCTTCTTCGAGGACGTCGGCGGTCTGTGACGGGGCAGCGTCTCCCATGGCGTCGTCATCGTTGTCGCCGTTGCGATCACGGATCAGCTGCTGCTGTCGTCGTCGCCGGTCGCGGCGCTCCTGCTGCCGCTGCCGCAGCACGTCCAGCTTCCCGCGCAGGGCCTTTTCGGCCTGGAAGTTGGCAATCTTGGCGTTGCGCCGGGCGGCCGGGTCCATCAGAGCCGCGGTCGGGCCCATGCCAGCAGACGCCATCCTGGCCACGCCGCCGCCGCTGCCGCCACCGCCGACGGTGCTGAAGTGTGTCGGGTCGTCGGCGTAGGTCCGCAGCAACGTGGCGTACGGCGCCGTCAGCAGGCCGTAGCCGTCCAGCACATGCAAGAAGCGCTCGTGGGCCTCGCGTGCCCGCCGCAGCACCAGCCGTCGCTCGGCCGGCGTGCCTGGGTTCGGCGGCGGCAGGCGCTGCACCATCTCGGCCACGCGGTAGGACACCAGCAGATACGGCAGATGGGCCGTGGCCACGTCGTCAGCACCCTCGTTCCTGCTGAACAGCGCCAGCGCCTCGATGCGCGCGCTGCAGTCCTCGTACGCCGCCAGCGCCGCCGCCACAGCGTCGCCGTAGCTCCCGTAGCCGCCGTTGCTGCTGCTGCTGCCGCCGCCAAAGCTAAAGGTCCCTCGTTCAATGGCCTCGCGCTGTCGGTCGGCCGCGGCACATGCTGCTCGCAGCGTCTGTGGCCGCTCCGTCTCCGGATCGCGGCGTCCACGGCTGTCCATCTGTGGGGAGAGAGGGGAAGAGAGAGGGAGAGGGGTGTGTGACAGAGACAAAGACAGAAAGAGAGAGAGAGTGCGCTGTCTGCGTCTTTCGGTGGGTCCTCGCTGGTGTGTGCACTAAAAAAGGCTGGGAAAATTCGAGGACGGAAACGATGCTCTCTCTCGATGGACTTGTCCGCTGCGCCCGGCTCCTTCTTATGCGAGTGTTCTCGTGCGTGCGCGGTTTTGGTGTTGCCACAGATCGCGTGAGGGTCGGAACGACGTCCGAAAAATGTCACCTGAAAATGAAAAACGGCACACATGACGTAGCGCAGCAGCCTTGGATGCAGATGGGTGCCACGGACTCCCGAATGTGTGACTAAGCCAACGTCTAGGCTAAGAGGAGGCATGTGCAACTTCAGCTGTGGAAATGGCGCTCGCATGTTCTGCCGTCGGCGCATCATTCGTTTCTTGGCCGTATTTCCCCCGGGATTGCAGCGTCGTGAGAAGCTTGGCTTTATTCGGTAGTCGTATTGAAGCCCGTCTCAATGAATCACCTCAATGGCATCAATGCCCAAACGTAGCGAGAAGGCAGCACATGACAAAGGAAGAGCAGACAGAGTACAGCATATCTCAAGATACAAACGGCAGGTGCATCCCTTGCCTATTCTTGCGCATGTAGTCTACCACCTTCCGATGTAAAATGATTCTCCATTTTTTTCGTTCAAGCTTCGCAAACTCATCCCAAAAGCGTCACCCCAACGTGAGAGCAAACTCAAGCGCTCGCTATAGACCTCGTCTGCACACATGACTGCTCTGCAGGATCCGCATCTCACAACTATCGTCCCAGGATCAGACATGGCAACGCTTAAGAACGAGTCGCATGTAGGCGAAGCTATGCGCTTGCTATCCTCTCTAGTTTTGGATACTACCAAGGATGAAGCCGCGATGGATGAAGATGTTTACGACAGGCCGCTTGACAAGACAGAGAGCAGCAACAATCTGAACTGGTCACAGAAAAAGCGCGCAGACAGAGAGGCTTTTGAAGCCTGGCTGGCTCAGAACAGAGTGAGCATCACAGGCTCCAGAGCTGACGAGACTGTCCTACGCGACGAAGACAAGACCACGGCCTCCCTTGTTCGCGAATTCGAAGCCTCCAAAATAATAGAAAGCCCGCGAGATTACCAGGTAGAGCTTTTCGAAAAGGCAAAACAAAAAAACATCATCGCCGTCCTCGACACAGGTGCATACGTATTTCCATATTTGGGCCGCGGATTGGTCTGTTTGTAAATGCGTTTAAATACTAATCCCATTCGCTATCACAGGTTCTGGAAAGACGCTTATAGCTGCTCTTCTTCTGCGGCACATGATCGACAAGGAGCTGGAAGATCGCTCCCATGGAAACCCGGCCCGCGTGTCTTTCTTCCTCGTTGACAAAGTCGCTCTCGTTTTCCAACAGCACGCAGTGCTGGAATGCAACTTGAGCCATTCAGTGGCCAAGTTTTCCGGCGACAAGGTCGATTTGCGATGGACATCCAAGTCTTTCTGGGACGACATTCTCCTCGACAATATGGCCATTGTCTGCACGGCAGACATTCTGCTAAAATGTCTCCACCACTCGTACGTTTGCATGGAACAGATAAACCTCCTGATCTTTGACGAGGCGCACCACACAAAGAAGAATCACGCATATGCTCGGATCATCAAGGACTTCTACTCGAACGAACGTCCACGCAATCGCCCAAAAATCTTTGGCATGACTGCCTCTCCTGTGGACGCCCGAACAAACATTGCACAGGCTGCAGAAGAGCTCGAGGCCTTACTGCACAGCGAGATAGCCACCGTGTCAAACGACTTGCTGCTTCATTCCTTCGTGAAGCCCAAGAAGGAATGGGTTCTTCACTATCACGTCTCTCTCAGACCCCCATTGACAGAACTGACGGAGAAGCTGAGACGACTGGTTGGGGACCACCGGCTGTTCGCTAAAAACTTCCAATTTGCTCGCGACGGCCTCATTTTTCTCGGACCCTGGCTTGTGGATCGCTTCTGGCAGCTTATATTCCGTGCAGAAGAGCTTGCAAAGCAAGAAGCCAAAGCCGAAATAGACAGTTTGCCGTATAGCACAGTGTTGAGTCAGCTTTCTGGGGCCAAGGAAACAGACACGGGCGAAAAAGCCTTGTCCAATGGCCACGATAAAAAATCGGCTACATACAGCACCAATGTTGCTTCTGTCAGAGATGCAAGCCGCTTGGTTCAAGAATATGCGTTCGTGAAGCCGTCCAGGCAGATGTTGTCCAACAAAGTTCAACGACTACACGATACTCTTTCCGACCAGTATTCCAAACTCGATGGAAGAAGGACAAGGTGCATCGTTTTCGTTGAGCAGAGGTATACCGCTATTCTGTTGGCAGATCTTTTTGTTACTGAAAAAATGAAGATACCACATCTTCTCCCAGACGTTCTGGTAGGTCCTGCTTCATTTTTTTAATATGGTTAAGGATGTGTATCGTTAACGTTGGTATTTCAGATTGGTGGAGGATCAAGAGACATGGGAAGGAACTCTTTTCGGACGCAAGTATTGACCATTTCCAAATTCAAACAAGGCCGGGTCAACTGCCTGTTTGCTACATCCATTGCCGAGGAGGGACTGGACATTCCTGATTGCAACTTGGTAATCCGGTTCGATCTTTATCGCACCATGATACAGTATATTCAATCCCGGGGCCGAGCTCGACATCACGAATCGACATATGTCCACATGGCCGAACTGGGAAATCTGGAACACAGCCGCCTGCTTTCTGAAAACAAAGCGAGCGAGAACAAGATGCGGGACTTTTGCAATGAACTCCCGGAGGACCGAAAACTGAAAGGCAATGATTTCGACATGGACTACTTTCTACGGAAAGAGACCGATCAACAGTCTTTCCAAGTCCCATCTACGAAAGCAAGACTGACGTACCGGTCGAGCCTCATCATTCTCTCCCAGTACGTTGATTCGCTTCCACATTCCTCAGAAGGCATCATCAGGGCCGAGTATTCCGTTTTCTACACGGCAAAAGGCTTTGTATGTGAAGTTTCCTTGCCCCCGGCGTCGCCCATCCGCCATGCAACCGGCCGGCCACACCAGCGGAAGCAAATCGCCAAATGCGCCGCTGCTTTTGCAATGTGCCTGCTTCTATACGAGAAGAAATATCTCGACAAGCACTTGAAACCCATCTTCGCTTCGCGGTTACCAGTCATGCGAAACGCCCGGCTGGCAATCAGCTCCAAGAAGCAGGAACAGTACAAGATGCGCACAAAACCAAAGGCTTGGCTCTCCCTCGGGACGCCAACTCAGCTCTTCGCTACCATTCTGCGCCTGAGATCTCCCGAGGCTATGTTTCGCCCGTCTCGACCATTGATTTTGCTCACCAGAGGTCCCATACCTCGCATCCCAGAAATACCTCTTTTCTTTGGAGAGAACCGCGCTTCGCTTGCCGAGTGTGTGCCACTCGACGATCCTCTGGTCCCGACGACTGCCGAGCTGGACCGTTTAGCGGCTTACACGAAAACAATATTTGATGACGTCTTCAGTAAGTGGTACAAAGGAACTGCCGCTGACTTCCCCTATTTGATTTCTCCTTGTTCAATGAATCGACACGACTTTGTACGCGATGAGAAGGCGTCCACACGATCATTTATTGACTGGGCCGACATCAATGATGTCAGCCAGGCAACAAACAAACCTTGTACGGGGAACGAGCCAGATGCATTTTTCACCAATAAGTTCGTTTCCGACCCTTTTGATGGCTCTCGGAAATTTTACTTGTGCCATGTTCGTCGAGACTTGAAGCCGCTTGACCCTGTTCCGGAAGGGGTTCCTCATCCGAGGCACAGAATGTGGAACCGCGACGAAATCAAGCATGATATCTTGAACTACAGTGTGAGCCTGTGGTCCAAAGCGAGAAACAAAATAGTAATCAGACAAGACCAACCGGTTGTGGAAGCCGAAATCGTCACGAACCGGCGCAATCTCCTGGATGACCGAGTTCACTTAGATAACCCAGAGCAGAACACGTGCTTCTTGATTCTCGAAACCCTCAGGATCTCCCCTGTAAGTTCGCTTTGAATTCACTGTCCCAACTCTGCTATTGACATGTTTTCTCCACAGCTGCCTGCCGAGATTGTGGCAATGGCGTTCAACTTTCCTGTCATCATCCATCGCATCGAATCCACCCTCATCGCGCTCGAGGCAACAAGTGTGCTGGGAATCCCACGCATCCGCCCTGAACTGGCGCTTGAAGCAGTCACAAAAGATTGTGACAACCCGGATGCCCAGTATAAAAGCCCTCTCAACTTTCAGGCCGGCATGGGCAAAAACTACGAGCGATTGGAGCTTCTCGGTGACTCCTTTCTGAAGTTGGCCACAAGTATTGCGTTGTATACGCTTGTTCCCGACAAAGATGAGTTCGAGTACCACGTCCAGCGCATGTGCATGGTATGCAATCGAAACCTATTCAACAACGCACTTGATATGAAGCTGCAGGAATACATCCGATCTAGAGAGTTTGACCGGACGTGGTACCCTCCGACGATTGAAGAAGCCGGAAAGTCTACAAATGACCACTACTCGTCAGAAAGCACCCCTGCGCTTGCTGTACAACACGGGTTGGTGCTTCAGAAGGGCAAACGGACACAGCTGCCTACCCACCATCCACTCGGCGACAAAACTATTGCAGATGTATGCGAAGCCATGATTGGAGCGGCCTATCTCACGACTTATAAAGAGCAGAACTTTGACATGGCTGTGCAGACCGTTTCTGCTGTAGTCAAGAGCAAACTGCATCCGATGCAGTCATACTTGGAGTATTATGCTGCGTACAAGCCTCCCAGCTGGCAAATATGCCCTTCCACCGCAGCACAGGTGCACATGGCTGCCTCCATTGCAAAGGATCTTGGGTACCAATTCAGGTCCCCGCGACTGTTGCGAAGTGCTTTCACTCATCCCTCTTATCCGCGAATATATGAGAACCTTCCGAGCTACCAGCGACTCGAGTTTTTGGGCGATGCTCTACTCGATATGGCCATCGTCGACCACCTCTTCCATAAATTTCCCAACAAGGATCCGCAGTGGCTCACAGAACACAAGATGGCCATGGTATCGAACCAGTTTCTGGCCTTTCTGAGCGTGTTGTTGGGCTTTCACAGGCATATTCTATCGTTTTCGGGAGAAATGCGGAAGCACATACTAGAATATGCTACCAAGGTGGAGGAAGAGCGTGTGCGAGCTGAGTCGGAAGCGGTTGAGGCGGGAAAGCCAGCCAGTGAATTTTCCCGCGACTACTGGGTGCATGTCACTCATCCGCCCAAGGCGATTGCAGATGTTTTGGAGGCATACGTTGGAGCACTCTACGTGGATTCTGGGTACGACTACCACGGTGCCGTGCTGAATTTCTTCAGCACACATGTGCAGCCATACTTTGAAGATATGAGCCTCTACGACACGTTTGCCAACAAGCACCCGGTCACATTCGCGGTCAAGATGCTCAGCCAGCGTTTTGGATGCCGCGACTGGCGAGTCATTGTGCAAGAAACACCGGATACCGAGGGCGAAGGATGCGTCACGTTTGCCACAAAAGTAGCGGCCGGCTTTCTCGTGCACGGCCAGGTTGTCGGCCATGGGATTGCAGAAAGCGGCCGCTATGCCAAGATTGGAGCGGCCAAGAAGGCGCTGGCCAAGTTCAGTACCCTCAGCATGTCAGCATTCCAGGCCTTGACGGGTTGTCAGTGCAGTTCCGAGCCCGAGGCAACAATCGAGATTGACGAAGAACTGTCAACTGCTGTTTGATATGCATGGCAATTGCAGGAAGTTCATATGATGGGCCTCAGGTGACACCATTTCAAGGGAGACAATTTAAGTTACCATTTGACGTGCAAGTTTGCTTTAGGATATATGGCATCTGAAACCCTTTCGCTGTAGGTCACTGTTGGACGCCCATAATCGTAGCCCTATCTGTCTTCTTGCAGTGGGGCTTATAATTCCAAAATGCTCTAGAGCCCCTCCTATAGGGCACCGACGGGGCCAAAACCCCCCAAACTCCCTCATTCAAAAAATACGGCATTTTGCTCTGAATACTACACCTAGGGCACCTGCCTTTACCCAACTTCGTACGCACCTATGGGAATGACAGCAAGCGCTATTATTTGAAATAGAATGCGGCTTCTCCAACACCTGAAGAGACATTGGGAAATAGATCGAGAACTTCGTCGATATCGGCGTCTTCCCTGTTTGCCGCACCTGGAGCGTCGTATGCACTGGTCTCGTCATCGCCGACAGCTTCATCGTGGCATGAATCTTCGCCATCATCACTTCCAGCAACCGTGCTGTCGGAAGCGATGGCTTTAAAGAGATCACGGACATGTCTTTCCGACGCCATGCTGACGAATGAGGCTCGCTGTTCAGACTTGGCCTCGTTGCGTAGTCTGTCAGCCGAGACGGCATCGAGTTTCTCAACGTTCTCTTCTTCGATAGTTTCATCGCCCACGTTGCTTGCAAGATGACGTAAGCCATGATAGATGGCGTGGGGGCGATGTTTGCGACTGCTCGAGCTGTGCGTCAAGCCACCGAACAAGTCTGAATATGACACAGTGACTCGCTTTGTTTCCAAGCTTCTGGCCGGACTACGCCTTATCGGCGACCGCGGCCCATGTGTCTGGAAAGCCCCCGCGTGAGACAATATGACACTGCTAATGGATTGTTCGTATACTCTCTCTTCCACAGACGAGGTATTGTAGGCGTGCTGCAAATTTTCGCAAGACGAAAACACGCTTAGACGTGGCTTGCGTAATTTGACCACAGGCTCTGGGGCTGCGAACATATCATCCAGTCCTGGCAGCTGCTGTCCATCGACGCCGTACCCATTGTCGAAAAGAAGGTCTTCTTCGCCCCTACTTTGATGTCTTTGCAACCCAACAAACGAGTCGGCGTCGTCGTCTGAGACATCGCCGCCGGTGTTAAAAGCCGGTAACATCATCATGGTTGCGCTGCTTTCCTGGTTGCCATATTCTTCGGCTCCCGTCGTGGCAGGCTGGCCGTTGTTTCCAATGTTGATAGAGCTGAGGCTCGAGCTTAGTATCGAGGAAAGTGCGATACTGCTAAGGTCAATCGAAGTGTCTGCAGTGTGATATGAAAGTGGTGCGGCAAAAACAGCGGAGCTTGAGCTAGAAATGGTGGGTGTAGTTGACGAGATAGATCCACGGCGGATCGAACTCGACCTCACGGGCACATGTGCCAGAAACTGTCGCGATAACGGGGGGGTAGAAAACCCTCCGCGACTCCGAGGATGGTCAAAATCATGGCTGCGGCTGCCCGGTCGACTTGTTTTGATAGCTGGAAACAGTCAGAAAACAGTAAGCACCGGTTAAGAGGGTGCACATACAGGGAGATGGTGCAGATTCCCTGTCTTCAGCCACGATGTCACGAGGCCAACTATCTTTGAAGAGTCGTGTCCTCTCTTTTAGATGATCAGGTAAATTAGAAAGGTCGGGTACAGTGCTGTGGTGCGCATCGAACGACATCGGAGACTTGATGGATTGTATGCTGTTCCTTTTCGAAACGTGTCTGCTGGGGGATGTGAAAGTCGGACTTGCCATGGCCGCAGATAGGCGAAACGACGTCGGCTGGGGAGACAGGATGGGCTGATTGCTGACACGGATGTGTGGGAGAGGCTCGTCCTCTTCGTCAGCCTCGGATGAAGACGAGTCCCAGGCAGAAAGAAGCCCAGGAACTTCGAGAGTTCCAAGCTCCGTGCCACGGCCGCTGTCGTAAGTGCTTCCCTGACGAAAGCTGTGACGCCGTGCGCGTCCCTCTGTGTGCTGGAAAACGCTGAAGGAGCTCGTGAGACTTGACGACTGGAGTGCACTAAGAGAGTTCCGCTTGGAGGATCGGCCTCTAGATGTTGCTGCCGGTGATGTAAGCTGGCGCCTTTCAAGCATACAGTCGTGTACCGGGTCGAGATTTTGTGACCAACGGGTGGAGTCCACCGATACTTTTTTCACGACACAGTAAGGATGAGCGTCCTCGTCAGTGTCGTCTAGTGATGCTCTAGGTGTAGAGAAAGCACGAAGAGGAGCTGTGATTCGGCTGGGTGGTCTTGCAAGGCAGGCATAGAATTCTTGCACCGGCTGTGAGTCGAGATTATGACCGTTGATGCCGATGTTTCGGTCAGCAACATCTTCACCGTAGTCACGAATTCCGGAGGCTTCTATGCGGCTATGAAAGTTTGCAGGGCTGAGCTCCGACTGGGCATCAAGAACATCAACGTAACCTCTGAATCCATGGACTGAGCCTACCTGGTAGCTGGTAGAAATTGACGCATTTCGGCTGGCGTGAGTCTTCGTGATAGGTCCTGATCGGTCTAGTTTGAACAAACTCAGTGTTGGGCCTCTCAGAAACGACCCTGAATGTGGGTTGCCCTTCGAATAGTCATGTTCGGGGAACCTTTCGTTCTGCCAGCTGCTGGATCTGGCCGTTGCTGGTTTGTGTTGGATGTTGTCTCGAAAGATATGGACGACAGGGGCTGGTGCCCCGTCTTCTTCAGATACAGTTCGGACGACTTGTGGCTGGTCAGTATCATTCAACGACATCAAGTCCCCTGATATGGATTGGAGTTGCGAGCTCTTGGGAGCCTTTGGGAACTCTCCTCCCCTCTTTGGACGATGTACACACTTCTGACTGGTGAACGGGATGATATATTCCGTTCGTACGGCGGCGCTCTCAACCTTTGCTGGTTCTTTTCCGGATTCAGCTTCTTCGATATCAAGCTCATGAGGCCCATATTGGCAGTCGACGGTCTGCCATAAGCGGCAGGACGAAGAGAGGTAGTTTGTTAAAGTGCCAGTCCAAAGCTTCTTTGGACCACTTTAGTAGAACGGGGGGTGAAAAGAAAGCCCCAGGTCCAGGATGAGTAAGAAGTCGAGATGGAGTGTTTTAGCAGCAAACGATGAAGCTGCCACCAAAATCGACGAACAGATAGTTAGAATGGTGCCTGGGTGCCGGGGGTAGCTGTTTTAAGCGCGAATTGAGACCGGTAATTAAACAGCAATCGGGAGAGCTACTTGATGTGCCGGAAACGAAGATATAAAGTCCAAGGAAGGAAAATATGAGAACACTGGAACCGGAGGCGGGTCCTGCTCCGTAGTTATCTACTCTGTACAAGTTGAATACCGACAGCTGGGGGACGGCTAAGCATGGGACCTGGACGTTGGCTTGAGCTTGTTTTAGTCGTATCTTGCATTCTTCAGCTCGATAGTGGACTGACAACGCTAGCCGAATATTCTGGCAGCAAAGTATTCGCACACAAGGAGCTGGAACAAAGAATGCATTTGGTATGGTGTGAGTGGGCTCAGGGGGGTGGACTCCGTGTTCGTACAGTGGCTGTTTGCAGGGAAGTTGTCCGGGTGGATACGAGGAAGTGGGCCGGCAGCTGGTATCGAGAAGACGATATGATGGGCGTGTCTCCTGTCATCCCGCGTGTCTGGCTTCTCCGTCTGTAAGGAGCAAATGCTTGTCTAGCAGCTACAATTAGCGAAGCACAGTCTGCGAGCAGATCTTGGGGCACAAAAAGTGTCTTGGTCCCACAGTTGCAAAAGGAAGTCGGCCTGTCAGGTATATTGTCGATTCCCAGTTCTGCAAATCCTCCTTCAGGTAGATGAGCAGCCCTGTGGTAGGTAACACCCGCGGCGAATGCTGCTCGGAATCTGGCCGTCTCGTACATACGTAGGCCGTGCAGCCGTCAGTCAGAGCGCGCTGCAACAATGCAAGCGGCCCAATTGCGAGCACGATTTTCTGCCCGAGCCGGCCTTCAAACCTCTGCGACATCGTGTTTCTATACGAGTCCCTGATGAATACGCACAGACGAGCTTGACGAAGCGACGGCAGTCCACCTCCATTACGATTTGCTGGAGCTGTCCTGAAGACACCATGTCTCAGCTACATTCATTCTGAGCCTGGGCCTTTTGTGGCTCCGGTGGACCTTCCCAAGCTGGCCAATGCTTCCAACAAGGGCTCTTTGGTGTGCCCGGGTCCCAATCTGGCAGGGATGTGCCCGGATGACGGAACCGATGCCATTCCCCGATGCGTGCGCAGTCCGGGATATTATTGATTGAGTGATGAAGCTCAATAGTCTGCAGGCTAGTTCGACGACAGGCACACAAGTCAACTCTTTCGAGCCGGAACTGTCCAGTAGAGAGGCCGAGAGACCATAAGAGAGGAGAAGGCGCTTATTTCGGCTTAGCTAATGAGCGAGACACAACAAAATGAAAGACCCGACGGGATGTGAGAGGAGACGAGACGAAGAGTGCCAAGTCAGCGACGCGAAACGGGAGGCCGAGCACTCGAGGTCTCAGAGGGACGTCACACGGCAGTGGTTATGCTGTGCCCCGCAAGAAACGAAGTTGTGATTCCGTCGCGGTCCATTCTCTCCCGGTTTTTTTTTTCTTTGTACGATGTGTGTTGGTCGGTACTTCCTTCTTGCCTTTTATTTCTGTTGCTTGTCGATCATACTCTTCTCGTTCTCTCCTTCCCGGCTGCTCCTATATTGGCTGCTGGAAGGTCGCGGTAGCGCCCTGCCTATCCCAAAAAGGAAGCAACACCCAGAGCGTTCAGCACGCTACGGCGTCAAAAAGTGCCCGTAGCACTCGTATCTTTCATTTGGTCAACGCCGGCCAAGCTGTTGGAAGCTGCAGGCGTTGGGAAGAGCCGGACAGCCACAATACTCGGTACTCGATAGGCACAGGGCACCCCTGCCCCTGTATATCCTCCTAGCACGCAGTAAGTTTACGCGACAGAGCCTCGACGTTACATAGGACGTGGAGCTTCGAAAAACGAGTCCCTTGCGCGGACAAATACTATATATCTTACTCCGTACAGGCATACTCTACCCACTGGTATCAATTTTCTGCGCATTTTCTTCCCGGGTTTCTCTCATTACGGGCTCCCTGTCTCGCGCCCGTCAACGGCCTGGTTTCACCTTGCAACGGCGGTCAAGTAGCTTTCTTTTTGCCTTATTTTGAAGGCCGGAGCGAGTCCTGTGATGTGCGGCCGCTGTGCTGGAAATGGTGGGTTTCCTGGATCGCAAATGCCGCTAATGCAGCAGGCATTTACTAGCTTGACGGCTCAGGGGTAGCCATCAGCGAAGGAGCTCGAGCGAAAATAGCTGCAAGGGAAGCAGCAAAGGCGATTGGCACCGCGTACGGCGTATACCTCCCAATGAAGGGATAATGTTCCGTATATATGAATATGTGTAAAGGGACATTCCTGGCGGCAAGTATTTACCCCCTTGTTCAGTGCTCAAATGGAAGTGGAAAGCGAAATGCAATATCGCAAGACGCCTGACTCTGCCCTCTCGGATGAATTCGTTTTGATCCAGACCGGCTGCTCCGACAACGAGGCATATGCAGGTGAGACGGGTCGCCAGGCCGGCCATTCGTTCTCATCCCCGTGTTTCCCTTTCGCGTACCATATACGGCCCTACTAAAAGTCTTTCCGGACATTCCTTGACTGGCAAGAAAAGCAACTTACGCCTACATCAGATCAAGCCATGCTGAGAATCGCAATTTTGAGAATTTGCCCTACTCATTAATTAGTATGTCTGCAAGACAATCGAGGTCCCCGGTGTCTAATCGTCATGTCGTCGAAGCAAAACAAGCCCCGAGGACATTTATCTTGTCTCGGGCCGTCTATCTCAAACACGCCCCTCAGATTCTGTGGCGTTGCATCCTCCAAATACATTCAGCATCGCCTGACAAGAAGGCAATCCGCACACAACCCAACGGAAGAAAGTCGGGGCTAGGCCACTTCTTATTGTGAAAAATAGATGGCCGGCCCGGTAGTCTCCAGCTGACCCAATATGGTAGCAGCAAAGTCCGAGTTCATACAGGTAAGATGTCGAAAGTGACCGAAAGCACTTTTATTGCATCGTTCTTGCAATTTACATGCTGAAATAGAGGGAAGCAACGATGCTGGAAGCAGATCAACTGATCGCACGAGAAGGCACAGCATTCGCCGCGGTTACCTGCACAATTGATAAGATCGTGGACTTCTCTCTGGGAAGCGTCCATGCATACCTCCATTGTGTGTGGCATTTCGTGGCAGAAGGTGCACAAACTTTGAAACCATCCTTGTGCTGACTAGATTGCAGCTATTGCATGATTGAATGCTGGCGCGAGAACTTGTGCAGCTTCGCTCTCGCTGTGCTGTCTCCTCTACGATTCTGGGCAGCCCCGTGCCCTTTCAGTCTGATCGCTACCCTAGTAGTTGAAATGAGCGATAGTTTAGCAGCTGATTCTTCAAGAACGACAATAGCTATGGAAACAGGGATCGCCGCAGCCATCGGTCGGTCCGCTGGGACAGGGATGAGGTCGGTAGGTTTCATTGCTCCGGCCCTTCCTCCTATCGCAGCCATGATGGAGAAGAATCTTGCCTCTCTCTAAATTGGATATCGAAACATTTATACACTTCTTCCTGATAGACAGTTAATTAGCTTGCCTTTTCCTGGTTGTACGGGAGAGCTCTGATTGGAAGGCATGATGGGCATATCATGAAGACGGATTAAATGGGGAAGGCTCAAGAGCGGCACAATTCTAATGTTGGCTTTTGGTCTTGGTGTGGAAAGAGCGTTTGCCCGATTTGTTTATTCGCCTGACGCTATTAAAGAACAAAATCTCTTCAAGCTACCTCTCTTTATTTATCTCTTCATTTCTCCCCAAGCTCCCTATTCCCTTTCAGTAATAAGCAGAATAGTTTTACTGCATCATTGTACCATTTCCAACCACACAGCCTATACCTTTTCCTTACATCCCTAGATTTACCAGAAAGAACGGCAGAAATGGGTGTTTCCAACGACCACGGCCAAGCTCTTGAGCCTGAGGAGAGCTCCCAGACAAGTTTTGTGCAGAGTCCAAACGAACGTGGGACTTCACGCCAGAACGATGGGGCCAACGCTGAGTCTCATACTCACTACCCGCCGTGCGAGTATCCCATTCCTCCTCCTCCACCTCCGTGTGTGCATCCGGCCCCTCCTCCACCTCCGTGTGAGCATCCGGCCCCTCCTCCAAATCCACCGACTCCTCCACCGAGCAAGCCTCCCACTCCGCCTCCAAGTCAACCTACACCGCCCCCAAGTCAACCTACACCACCCCCAAGACAACCAACGCCACCCCAACAGCAGCCTTCACCAACCCCAGGAGAACCGGGACAATCAGGACAACCGGGACAACCAACACCGCAACCAGAGCAACCTACACCGCCGCCTCCAGTTGAACCGACGCCGCCCCCAAGACAGCCTACACCACCCCCGGAGCAACCAACACCACCTCCAAAGCAGCCCACTCCTCCACCAAGCAAGCCCCCCACACCTCCGCCTGCACCGCCTACACCACCTCCGCAGCCGCCTGCACCGCCGTGCGAGCATCCGCTTCCCCCTCCCCCACCTCCGTGCCAGTGGCCTGCCCCCCCCCCACCTCCAGGTAAGACAAACATACGCTCAGGCGGAGAGTAATGCAGCTTATAATGCAGCATATACTAACAATGGCAGATGATGGATGCCACTAAATGAGAATTCAGAGGTGCTCTCGATTACGGCAATCGACCGAGTACCGGCGCTTGCCTGGGGAACAGCGGAGGTACAATGCGGGTTGGCGGCACAGCATAGTTTCCGAGGAATAACTTTTGCATGGTGTGATGGGGTGTTGTCCTCTGGCATTGGACCTCATGACACTGTCGTATGTTCCAAGCAGTAAGCAGCGTGCAAGTTTCCTTGATGGGGCGGCCACAGCTACAGATGGGCTACTTGTAACCACACATCTTGATCGGGAGGGAAACTGGAGTAGTCCATCATTGAGGTCAACGCTTGTTTCACGATCAAAATCAAACAACTGTATCATTGATGCTTTCGATTGTCAACGATCCTCCTTTTTGTAGTCTCGCCTTGCCTTGATCCCAACCCAAACCAGCAATATGCACATCTGCAAAAATTGCCTGTGCATTCCGAATATCCAAATCCTGCCTGTGACAGTGCGACGCCATTTGAAGAACGACAGCCAGCCCGTGATGATGGCCACCTATAGAGACAGCAGCAGGTGGACGACGTTTACTAATCTAAACTGGGTCCAAGAGCGACACAACTGAAGCGCAAATCGGCGGACTCGCGGGCCAGGAAGGCAAGCGGGCCCCTCTGAAGGGCCTCATTAGAGAGCACGTCGTCATTGGGGCCAAGGGGGCCGCGAGAAATGGGGCCCTTGCGGCGGCCGTCGAGCTCCCATAGGGTGCCATCGTCGGTCTTGACGAAGCAGACGTAGTGGAGGTCGGTGTCGTCGGTGGCTTCGGGGGCAGACGTGTCGCCCCGCTGGGCAGCGGAGGAATGGGCGTCAGCGAGAGCGCTGCTGGTCTCGACGAGGCGAGCGCGGTCGAGGCGGCCGAGCGGGACGGCCTGGGTGATGAGGGTATCAAGGGGGGAGCCGTACGCGACAAAATGGCGGGCAGGACCGTTGGCGGTAGCGTGGAGGAGGCCCATGAGGCCGCAGGCATTGCGGATGGTCTGGCGGAACCAGAGGACGGGTTCGTCGGGGCCGTGGCCGTCGTACAGGGGCGTGTCGCAGTCCTCGGCCAGGCGGTGTTGCTCGTAGGCCTCGGAGATGGGGAAGACGAGCAGCAGGGCCATGGCTGGTCGCGGCACAAAGGCCAGCATGTCGGGTTCGGTGAGGCTGAAGACGTCGTGGACGGCCAGCGTGGTGGCGACGCCGAGCGCGTGCAGCAGGCCGGTCATGAGCTCCGGGTTGGCCTCGAGCGGGACAAAGGCATGGGGAGCATCGCGGGGAACGTCGGGGCTGTCTGGGACGGCGACGGCGCTGAGGGCCGTTGTGTTTGTCATGGTTGAGGCGAGAGTGCGGAAGATGCTGGAAGCTACGCAAGAGGAGAATGGCGAGCTTTGTTTGGGCGTGGCCACGCCAGCCTTGTGGCCTAGCGCGGCATGACATCAGCACTATGGCCGGCAGTTTTAATTTAATTTAATTTATTTTCGTTCTTGCCTATCCTATACAGTGTACACTGTGCCGTCCCATCATGGCTTCAACTCGACCGGCGTGTCCTCGGCGCCGAGCAGCCCCTTTTCGGTCTTGCGGACGCGCCTGTTTGCGAGCTTGCGGAGGGCCTTGGCGCGCTGCTGGTGGCGTTCGGGCACAAAGGTCAGGTTCTCGAGGTATTCGGTGATCTTGTCCTCGACGAGGCTCTTGACGTGGAAGGCGAGGTCCTGGCTGACAAAGACGCCGACATAGCGGTAGGTAAGCCAGAGGTAGAGGGTGATGGCCTTGTGGAGGGCCTCGAGGCGGGCGAGGTACTGCTGGTGGCCGAGGGGGTAGTCGTCGCGGGTGGCGTCGAGGATCTCGAGGTGGAGTTCGGGGATGTCGAGCAGGTGGCCGCCGCTCATGTGGGCGACGCAGCGGGCCATGGCGGCGATGATCTCCTTCTGGCCGGGATCGCGGAGGGCGCAGGGGGCGGTGATGAAGACGCAGCGGTCGTAGATGCTGAGCGGGAACGGCTGGATGATGTCGGCCACGTCGAGGCTCTCGTTGGACGTGCAGAGGCGAAAGCGGCCGGAGACGCGGGCGAGGGCGCGGACGCGCTGCAGGATGAAGCTGAAGGGCGTCTCGGGTGGGAAGTAGCGGGCGAACCGTTCGAGGGCGAACGTGGGCGGCTGGATGCCGGCCCACTGAAGCGGTGCGGCATCGGTGGTGAAGGCGCCCTGCACGACGGCGAGGTCCTCGTCCTCGAGCGTAGCGACGTAGCCTGGGGTGCCCGAGCGCGTGGGCGGCGTGACGGAGGGTGTATCAGCAGTCTGGATGGCCTGGGCGGCGGATCGGAAGCGGCCAGCACGGCCGCCAATCTGCTTGATCTCAGAGACGGTCAGGTGGCGGAAGGACATGCCGTCGTGCTTGGTGGCGGTCTCGAAGATGACGCGCTTGATCTCGAGGTTGAGGCCCATGCCGATGGCGTCGCTGGCGATGAGAAAGTCGTACTCGTTGTCGGGATCGTTGAAGAGGGCGGCCTGCTGGGCGCGGGTCTCGGGCGGGAGTGAGCCGTAGACAATGGCACAACGACGGCCGGTCATCTTCTCGATGCCGGCCTTGAGGGTGTGCAGGCCGACACGCGAGAAGGAGACGACGGCGTCGCCCTTGCGCAGGTTGGCAAAGTCGCCGCGCAGGCTGTGCGAGAGGGTCTGGAGGCCGCTGAGGCGTTCGTAGCGGTGGACGACGCAGGTGTCGCCCATGCGGGCACAGAGGGCGCGGACGAGGTCGACGGCGCGGTCCTCGCCGCAGAGATGGACCTCACGGGCCTGGACGCCGAGCAGAGCCTGTGTCCAGGCCCAGCCGCGGTCCTCGTCGCCCATCATCTGGATCTCGTCGATGACGGCCACGTCGACGCGTCGGTTGAGCGGCGTCATCTCAACCGTGCAGCTCTGGAAGCAGGCGTCGCCGTCGGCCGGCAGCCGCTGCTCCTCGCCCGTGATGAGCGCACACGCCCGGCCCTTGGCCGTCATGCGCGTGTAGATCTCGTGGGCCAGCAGCCGCAGCGGACCGGCATAGATGCCTGAGCGCGCCCGCTCGAGTGCCTGCAGCGCCTGGTATGTCTTGCCCGAGTTGGTTGGGCCCACGTGCAGGTGGATGGTCCGCTGCATGCTCCGTGTCGCCGGGAACCACTCGTACGGGTACCGGAAGTCGGCCAGGCCCGCCTGCAGCGCCTCGACCGCTGCTGGCTGCTGTGTCCGCAACACGAAACTCTGGAAGCCGTAGCGCAGCTCGCGCTGCAGTCCGGCCGCATCGCGCCGCACAAACGCGTTGCGCAGGCTCCAGAACAGCCCATTGTCCTGCTGCGACACCAGCCCCTTGGATGCCGCCAGCCGCATACTCTGGCCCAGCTCTGCCCGGTACAGCTTCGCCTGTCGTTCCACTTCGCCCTGGCTGCCCAGCCCCAACGACCGGTACTCGGCGTGCTCTGCGTGCCACGGCCCCAGCTCCTCCAACACGCTCGTCAGCCGCTCGTCCACCAGCGCACCGAACAGCGCATACTTTTTTCGGCTGCTCGACGGCCCCGGCGTCCGCTCGCTGCCGCCTCGCCGTGGCCCTCGCCCCTTGCCTGCACTTGTCCCTGTGCCCGTGTCCGGGCTGTCTTGCAGGTCCAGCCGGATGATCGCCAGGTTCCGGTGCTGTCGGTTGTTCCTCGTCGACTGTCGGCCACACCGTCTCAGCATCACATACCCCCGCATCGGAAGAGGTCACCTACCACCCGCTGGATCAACGGCGCCGTCGCTGTGCTATAGGACCGGCGCAAACGAACTGCGCATGGTGCCCGTGTCCTGATGCCGTCGAGGAGGACGTTCATGACAGAGAAGGATGCGCAGGTCGTGCGTCGACTCTGCTCCTTCTGTGCACCCACGAGCCGTAGGTTGTGCTGTCTCGTCTCGTCGTTCCTAAATCGCACTTTGTCGCTTGTTGGCTGTCTTGTCGTTGCTTCCCTTGCTCCATTTTCACTTGCAGAAAAATATCGCGCTGACTCATCCAATCGCCACACTAGTCCGAATCCGCTCGACGTGACGTGCCGCCTGACATCTCTGATCACGTGACACAGACGGCGACTTCGTGAACAGAAAAACTCGCCGTCTTGTCGCTGCAGGTCCAGACGGCGTCGTCCGGTCGGCTAGAAGGGCCACATCATCCCATGCTCTCGAAGCCCGTGTAAAAATAGGTCTGTGCCGCTCCTCGATGAAGAGTCCCGTCCTATCACAGAGTAGTGGGGAACAGAAGCGGGAGGAAGGGCTGGAACGGGGCCTGGACGACCAGCTTCAGCAACGCCAAAACGAGCTTCATGCAGAAACAGGCGTCGCAAAACCGGTAACCGCCTGCTTCCACTGCCGGGCCTTGCGACAGAAATGCGACCGGAAGCTGCCCTGGTAAGCCTGCTACGCGAGGCTTGGCCCACAGACGATGCTGACTGCTGGTAGCTCCCGCTGTTCCGCCCGACAAAGGCCGTGTCGCTATCCGTCTGGGTCCAACCGTGGCCGGAAGCCCAATACGGCCATGTACGTGTTTGCCTGGCTCGAAACCGTTCGGCCCTACGGCCTCGTTTGCTGACTGGAAGGTCACGCTCTTGGGCAGAAGCCATTCGGTCTCCGTCGACAAGCTGCTGTCCCGCATCAGCGAGACGGCTGAGCGAGACCAAGTCGTCGCCGCCCTGCTGGACTTTGCCGGTGGCCAATATCAGGACGTCCAGCGGGATGCTGCTGCTGTCGCTGCTGCTACCGTCGCTGCCGCCTCCTCTCCGCCGCCGCCTGCTCTCGACGCGAGCCCGTCCGCCCGCCAGGAAGCCCGTTCTCTCTCCCCGGACCACTACCGCCATTCGGCGACCTACTCACGGCCGCCCCATGCTGCCGGCACTGCATCCGAGCCCGAGTTCCAGGCTTCCCTGGTGTCCTCCTTCCAGATCGTCGCCGCTGCCATCGCGGCCGACTCCGCGTCCTTCCACCAGAGTCCGGGCTCGCCCGTCATGTCGGCCATACGGAATCGCAAAGACTTTGTAGACGAGCGTCTGTCACGCTATTTCGGTGAGAGCTCTATTCTCTTTTTCCTATGCGGTTGAATAACTAATCTTCCTTGTCCAGCCACCCAGATCACGCAACAGAAAGATTGGCAGGTCTTGGCTGGCCAGTCTATCGACAGTCCTCTGAAGCTGGAGACTTCGACGTGCGATCCCGTGGCGGCCCGTCTGATCGATCACAACGATGTCACGCGCTATTTTCAATTGTGAGTGGACTCGTAGGATCGGCTTTTTTCTCCTAAGCCTGGCCTGACACCTCTCAAGGTTCTTCAAGTACCGCAGTCCCCTCATCGGGATTCTGGATCCTGCCCTGCACACACCCGAATACGTGCATGAGTCCTCCTTTGTCCTGTTCTCCGCACTCTGCGCCCTAGGATGTGCCGTGTCGGACAGACCCCGTGACCGCGTCGTCTATCCGGCACTCATGTCTCTGGCCGAGGGAAACATGAAGTGGGCCATCGCCGTCTGCGTCAAATCGCTCGAGATCATCCAGGCCATCATCTGCATGCAGTACTGGGCGCCCGTCTGCCAGAAGCAGTCAGACGACCCGTACTGGCTGCGCCTGAGTCATGTGAGCAAGCGGCCGCACATGTATCGATTACAGGGGTGCTGACGTCATCCATTGGACAGGCCGTGCAGCTGGGACGCGAACTCGGCATCAACCGATCTGCCGTGATCGCAGAGCATGTCCAGGCCATTGCAGGCAACGAGAGTGCTGAATACCGGGAGCGCCTTGTGCGTGACTTTGAGCGAACCTGGCTCTGTACCTTCATGTCCGATAAGAGCTTTGGCCTGATCACGGGGCGGTCTATGGGTGTTTCCCTCAAGGAGATCCCTGCGTCAGCAGGCGAGTGGTGGCGGAAGCCAATGACAGCGCCCTACGACCGTGTCTTGAGCGGCATTGTCGAGCTGCGCGGGCTCTTTGTACGTTCTGCCCCGATCCTGCACTCTCTCGATCCTGCTAACTGGTCGGCGGAGCAGCTCAACGCGATGGAGCAGCGAAAGCACGTCGAAGATACCCTGGCCGCCATCGCCCAGTGGCACTCGGAGGCCTACCAGACGCTGGAGCAAACCCGCAACGCCCGCTGTGTCCCAGACGACTCGCCGTCGGCCCAGTATATCCCCCTGCTGTGCTTCTACCTGGACCACAGCATCATGGTGCTCAACGCCCAGGCCCTGCGCGACATGATGGCCATTGACCAGACCGGCGGCTCGCCCGAGCTGATGGAGCTGTCCACAAAGAGCTTTGTCGTCGCCAGCCGGCTGCTCGATACCACGCTGCACAACGAGGTCCTCCAAGAATTTAAGGTCGGTTTTCACAACAACCAACTGATCATGGTCTGCCATGCGGCCACCGAGATTCTCTGTGTAGGTTTTTTTGTCTCCTTCTTGTCTCTTCCTGCTGACACCTCTGCAGGCTATACAGCGCACCGGGCTGTCGCTCGACCAAGTAGCACAGGCCGCAGCACAGGTCCGTGCCATTCCGGGCCACCTCGACAAGGTTGCGGCCATGCTGCCGGCCACATCGGCGACACATCTGTACGCCAGCCTCTCGCGATTTTTTGTCAGCCAGCTGGATCGCGTGGTGCGCAATACCGAGACGATAGGCCAGGACGAGCGTGCTGAGCATGATCAGGACTCGCTTCTAGCCGACTGGTGGAAGACAGTGGACGGCGGTCTGCTGGATACCACGACGTGGATGGATCTGGGCTTTCTGAGCTCGGAACAGCATGGACTCGGTAATCAGGAATGGTCCATGTTCCCATAATAACCCAAAATAAAAGACAAATCTTGTCTTGAGTTTGTGGCATTAGGATGTGGCGCAGATGTGTGTTTTAATGCTTTGTTCTTAAAGCAATATGTACTTCATATTTACGCCGCTATTGCTCTCGTTATATACAGACGAGGTATAATCTTGTGCATCCTGTTTAAATGAACATCTATTCTGCTTCTGCTATTCTGCTTCTGCTATTGTCCTAAAATCCTTTCACTTTGATAAGGGAGTAAAGAACCTAAAGCACGACGTTTGGCTTCAATACCTTTTCTCAACAACGTGACAAAACTGCTTAAGGCAAACCCTCTGTTTAAGTTTTACTGTAGCATAGTACCTACACTCCTTCAAGAAGTGATAATGTAGATTTTCAACTTTGTTCGTCGTATGATGTTTCTACTTGTGTTCTATCGGATGCCATGTAGGTTTGCTATTTTGTAATCAGTATGCCGGCCTCTGGTTTCTATGAATTCAAACAAAATAATAATAATAGGAAGCCAAATATTTGCAATGCAACCCAAAGTACCCTGTTCTAAATGTTAACTTCACCCCATTTGACCAATGCCGCCACACTTTTCTGTATTCGACGTAAATTGGTTTTCTCTCCGAGCAAAAATTTTCCATCGCTCTGGCATGAGGTCTGGCCGAGGAGTGTGCAGTCTCGGACCGAGGGCATCTACAGCTTCCAATAAGGCTGCCCTAAAGGTGGTTCGATTGTTGTGTATATTCAAGAATCGAGTGAACGCTGGATGGCACAGTTGATGAGGATCTCCCAATTTTGCCACATACATCAAGTCCTTGAGCCAGGCAGGCCTCGAATAAGAACCGTGAGCAGAACTCAACGCGAGGAGAATCAGTGCCTCGACAAGCCGTTGCCACGTCGGCACGCGAATGCCAGATAAAGAATCTGGAAAGTGACCCCATCCCTCCAGCTCCGACTCGACGCGCAGACTAGAATCATTGGCAAAGATGATGTTCTTGTTCAGGCCATCAACAAAGTCGACCCCTAGTCCGATTCTGGGCAGTTCCTATAAAGCATCTTCCACGGTGATAAGCCCCACGGTATCCCCGTCGTCTCCTGGGAAAAGACTTCTTGGGGAATTCTAGGTGGAAATGCACAGTTGGGTTAGCAAATGACTCCCGCCATTGGCTTTGTCGTTTGTATTCATACTGAAGCTTTTGAATCGACATCGTGGGAGGCCAGTTCCTTCCAGGGTACGAACAGCTCTTTCCAGTTGGTTGTCGGGTACGGCGAAATAGAGTTCCTTGGAAGAGATTGTAAACCCCATAAAATATTTTCTACGCCGGTTCTATTACGTATCGTCGCCAATTTTGCTCATAGTGGCATATCAAATCCGTGTTGAATGAGCGGCATCTTCTCGCGTGACTACAGAGTTGTAGAAACTGGAAGTATCTTTTGCTTTGTTTTGGGCATTGGAGGTCGCCTTGTATGAATAAATCAGCATGGGAATATATACATATATAGAACTCGGACACAGTCGACCTATTAGGTTGGTAGAGGCTCTATATGTATGCCATAGTTTGCGAAACATATTTAACAATAAATTTGCGGCAGTACGTAATGTAAGGATCCAGCCCAATGGGAGAAGTCACTTTTGGGTGAATCAAACTGGTTGAAAACTAAGCTAAAGAAAAAGAAAAGATATTTGTACAAACAAGCTTGCTTCCTTCCTCCTTAAGTACCTCCTCTCTCTCTCTTTCTTTACTCCACCAAGTCCTTCTTACTGGCTCCTACTTCTTGCCCGTGTGGGTTATAGGCGGCTATATGTTGTGCTTTCTTTGGTTAAGGATAGGCCTTAGGGGGGGGTGCTTTGTAGACCTGCGTGGGAAGCTAACACACTGCGCACCTGGTCCTGTACTTAATCCTGTAACCGGTCTTAGTTAACGCAATGTATAATCTGTGACGGGCCTCGGCTCAGAATGACTGACTAAGTTCTAAACCGGGTAATTGTCACGGACCGCCATGACAGCCTGCCTGCCTGAGGCACCTACCTGCTCGGTGCCTCTCTCCCTCCCCATGGGGAGAGACTGCGCAAGCGCCTACCTGAGGCTCCCACTTGGGACCCACTCCTGGAGTACTGCCACTGCACACCGCTCTGGTGAATATATATCCACGAAGAATCCTGCATCCGAAACGTAGCTCCTTAAGCTACGTCTTCGTCTCCGACCTGACCCCTGCCTGCCCCTTGTAGAAGACTAGCAATTCTAAACACTCTGTCTCTCGTCCCCACCTCTCTGCTCTGTCTGCCCGTGACAGTAATCTAGCTTTAACACGCCTCTTATAGCTTAAAAAAAGCTAGCTATGTTTAGTAAAAAAAGCTATAAGATACTATAGCGTTTATAAGACTTACACTATTTTTAATGGATACTGCTACGTATTATAGTAAAGGCGTAACCGTAGTAATAACAAATTATTAAGGGTATACTTGGGTAGGCCAGGTAAGTTAGGCAGGCTAGGAGGTATCTCTCTAATAGGAGGAAGCAGCGGTATATTCAATAGCTAATTCTCGCCTCCTGCACTCCCTCAGAGTGCAGGAGGCGCTCTTTATCGTAAGCGCACCTCTTGTGACAAGCTATGGCCCGGTGTAAGTCCTCGGCTCTGCCCTCGGCTCGGAACAACCAGTCGGCCGTGTCATGTGGCCTGTCTTACACACACGCTGCGTGCCGCCTGCGAACCCCTTTTCCAAGCCCAAGGACCAATGGGAGCACAGGCGGTCTGGAGATCACGTGACAAGAAGGGCGATTACGGTGATTAGGAGTGATTACTACAACCACGGTGATTAAGGGTGATCACGGTGATCACGGTGATTAGCAGTGATCAGAGGAAGAGATGGAAGAAGCACTCGTGTATATAAGAAGGGAGGAAGCAGGCCTGTTTGTGTAGATATCTTTCTTCATTTTTAGCTAAGCTTTCAACCAGTTTGATTCACCCAACAGTGATTTCTCCAATTGGGCTGGATCCTTACACCTCTTGCGAACCTGGTGCGCAAGGCAGGCACGACCCCGCTTTTACTTGGCATGTGCGTCTGCACGTGCTGTGGCATGTGCGCAGACTACGCTATGCAGCCTGCGCCACAAGCACCGCTTCTAGCCTACGATGCGCATTTAATAAGCTGTGTACATACTGCGTACGGCTTGCGCGTAGCCTGTACCGGTGCCCTTCCTTAGGCGGGCGTTACACAAAACTCTTTATAAAGGAAAAGATGCTAATATTGCAACATTTAAACTTAGTAGCTATTTTAGCGTTAGCGTTATCTTAGTGTTCAATAGCTAGTATATACTAAGCATTAATGTGACGGGCTATAGCCCGGTGTAAGTCCTCAGCTCCGCCCTCGGCTCGGAACAACCAGTCGGCCGTGTCACTAGGCCTGCCGCGCAACCCGACCAAACCCAATTAGGCGCACGCCAATTGGCACATTGTGCCCATCTTGCGGTCTTCCTGCGCACGCGCTGCGCGCCGCCTGCGAACCCCTTTTTCAAGACTCCACCTCTCCTATAGTCTGCTCCACTTAATGCTTAACGGTAACTCACACAAGCAGTAAGCAGGGGCTAGTAAGGGGGGATCTTGTAGACTAGGAAGAGAAGGAGGAAGCTATATAAGAAGGGAGGAAGCAAGCCTGTTTATATAGATATCTTTCTTCTTTTTTAGCTTAGTTTTCAACCAGTTTGATTTACCCAACAGTGATTTCTCCCATTAGGCTAGATCCTCACAATTAAAATGTTATTACTATAAAAAAGGTATATAAATAAGCCTATTTTAGTTTACATACATATAAAACCTCTTTAAAAGAGAAGGTATACAGTAGTTATACTTTATAGCAAAGCTAATTAACAGCCCTACTAATCATCTTCAGATTACTACCCCCTCTACCGGCCAGATTCTGGTCAGCCCACCCTCCCCTTTCTCGCCTACCAAATTCTGGCCAGCTCACCCTCCCCTCC